>CM038227.1:78127657-79370065 GCA_021442155.1 Cymbidium sinense
TTATCAGCAAAGCTCTAACATTCTTATTAAACGAAGGTCATTTACTTTGCTGATCAAGACCCATAGTTCATACGATGAGGCTATGATTTTTGCTGGAGAGAGGCGTCAACTGTCCTCATCGGACCGACCGGGTTTAGAGGCGATCAAAGCCCGTAGTTCATACGAAGAGGCTCCAATTTTCTCGAGAGAGAGGTGTCAACTGTCCCGTCAGACCGACCGAGTTTTGAGGTGAACAAGGCCAGTAGATCATATGACGAGGCTCCAGTTTTCCCTCGAGAGAGGTGTCAACTATGCTTGTCGGACTGACCGGGTTTGGAGGATATCAAGGCCCATAGTTCATATGACGAGGCTCCGATTTTTCCTCGAGAGATGTGTCAACCATCCTTATTGGACCGACCAGGTTTGGAGGCTATCGAGGCCCATAGTTCATACGATGAGGCTCCAGTTTTCCCTCGAGAGAGGTGTCAATTGTCCTTTTCGGACCGACTAGATTTGGAGACGATCAAAGCCTGTATTTTCTACTTTTACTTGTAGGAAATTGAATTTCTTGAAACTCCAATGGATGGTTCAGTAGTTGACAACTGCCAAGGTAGCGGGGAAGCGTCAATTAGGAACTATCCCTAAAAAAACTCAAAAAATATGGCATGTAATTTCAGAGTATCATTAGAAAGAAATAACTTTTTTTGTGATCTCATATGTATGCATATATTTTTCATCAAATCATAGGCAAAAAATTTTATCCAAAATTATCCATGAGCAACAAAGTCAGGAAAGGATATGTTCGTAGTATGAGTTTCCACAATTCTCAGACCTTTATCTTTCTCTCCTCTTTTTTATTTTATATTTATTATGTATTTTTGCAGGATGATGGCCATAAGAAAACTAATAGTGTGATAACTACAGACAATATATCATCCACTATCATAGCTGACAATTTAATGGTGCACTATAGGAAATTTCATTTCTCAAATGAGTTGGTGGCTCTTATTTCCAATAAGTCTGATCGGGCACATTCTCCTCCGCAAAGATACTTTACTATTTCTGAGATGATTCTTCATGCGGAGCTATGATTCCATTTGGCTCTTGAATTGATTGAGGTTTTTAAAATATGCAGTGTAGCTTTGTCATAATTTTTATTTCGAGCTTTAGTGATCATCATTAATTTGACTATCTTCTTTAGAGAGCGTGGTGCAACTTCGAACATCAAGTACTTATGCTGAATGTGTAGGTTCACATGTGATGCTCAGGGACATGTTTAATATCGAGGTATAAAGAATTAAATAAAATTTTTAGCATAGGATCTATCTAGAAGTTGGTCTAATGGGTTTTTTTTATGAAAAATGAGTGGGGCCTCCCTGAGAGATGGGAAAAATTGAATGACCTTCCATATCTATTACTAATTGAAGAGAATGAAATCCTAACAACTCTTAATATTCCTGGTGTAGGAAGCTTGTAGCATGAGTTACATCACATTGGCAAGTATATAATTAAAGATAGAATGTTCAAAGTTGGCCTTTCCATTCATGTAGGGAGATCTCATGCCCTTCCACTGAAGAGATCAAGTGAAGGAAATGAAAGGTCTCCTCACAAGATTCTTTTAAGAAGCCGGCTACAAAATCATGGTGACAGCAATTCTTCTTCTCCAAAGAAAAAGAAGACATGTGCCAAAGTAACTATGTCAAATATTTGTGAAGAAGGTGTTCTCCCCAGTTAACCTCTGAGAGTTTAGCTATCTCAACTCACAATTGGGGGATTGGTCTCTCGAAGCCGCATATTCCTAAAGAGGTGTTAAACCATGTATGCACTGGATGTCAATGAGCAGATGAATTAGTATGTTATCTTTTCTTTCTCTTTGTTTTCTCCTTTCCTTTTTTTTTTCTTTGTATAATATTTGTGATTTTTTGATTGTAGGTAACCCAAACATTAGGGCTTATGGCTCATTTGAGTGTCGCTCTAGATGAGTGGAATACTAAATTTGTGAAGGTAAAATACTTGCAAGGCTAGTACGAGTGAAAGATAACCGTTAATGCCAAAGAAGTGACAGCTCTAGAAGATCAACTAACTGAGTGTAGAACTAAGATAGCAAACATGTCAACTTCTCTTTCTCTCCAGTGTTAGGAGGTGGAGCATACTCGTGATGAGCTGATTGAGGTGAGACTCACTAGAAAGAGAAAAGACTCAAAACATTTGCAGCGGAGAAGAAGGCTCTTGAATTGGAGAAGAAAGTATTACAGGACCATCTTTTTGAGAAGGCTTATAATGTCAAAAGCGAAAGCAAATGAAGTCTCCTTGAAGACAGTGGAAGACTTTAAGACCTCTATAGCTTATTGTGATGCTAATGAGGATCATATCCAAGAAGCTCGTAATCATATTTTTGATGTTGAAGTGAAGGACTTGGAGCGCTAATATTTGGAGGAAGGCTTCATCCGAGGATTATTAAAAGGAATCTGCTTAGTACATTGCAAAACTATGGCTAATATTGAGAATCTATCTCCTAACCAAGTATCTAAAAATCCTTCGCCAGATTCAGGAGATGAAGGGGTTGTGAGTGAGTTTAAGGGAGAATTTTCCAGTGATGAGGAGGATGTTGATATCATGTATTATCACTTGAGGATGCATTTCTTTCCTTTTTATCTATGTATTGTTATTTATTATTATTATTATTATTTTCTAGAATTTTGATTCTTTCTTATATCATCATGTTAGAGCTATCAATGGCATTAGTAAACTAAAAATTTTGGGTGATTTGCTGTCATTTTATTTTGACCTATCCGACGTGATTGGTCAGAATATTATTCGATGAGACTAACCTGTACGGAAGAGGTCGTGGGAATTCCACCAAGGACTTTTTGACCTATCTTAGATATTAGTCAAAATATTATTTGACATCTCACCTGTATGGAAGAGGCCATGGAATGTCCACCAATGACTTTTTGACCTATCCTAGGTATCAGTCAAAGTATTACTTGACTTCTTACTTATATAGAAGATGTCTAATCGAATCACATTAGGATTGATCATGCCCTGACTGAGACATAATGTGAGTTGTGCATTCCTCAAGTGGGAGGATTAAATGAAGGAGATTGTTTATATGCAATAATCTTGAAAGAAAAAGCCATAAACTCATTGCTTTGTTAAGGTCAGTGATACAATATTATCATAAGATAACTTAACAAAGATATGAGTTGAAGAGGAAATGACAAACGAGACAAAATAAAAGTTACCATATTTATACAGTAAGAATCACTGATAATACTTCTGGAGATTCTCCATGTTGTAAGTTTGAGGTAAGATTTTTCCCTCTAAATCCTTGAGCTTAAATGTTCCTGGCTTGACTATAGCTGTAACCACATAAGGGCAATCCCAAAGAGGTGAGAGCTTATTGCATTGAGGGCCTTTGCCAGCAGCTTCAAGACTTCACAAGACCAAGTCAACGATAGAGAAGGGATGGGATTTCATTCTTCTATTGAAGTGACGAGCTACACTTTGGTGGTAGGAAGCAGCTCGGAGTAAGGCCATGTCATGAGTTTCAGGGAGTAGGTCCAAGTTCTGTCAGAGTTATTTTTTCATTTCTATTATGATTAAATGATTGGACTCTTGGACTTAGAATCCTAATATCTACCGGTATAATAACTTCTGTGTTGAAATGCAAATTATATGGTGTCTCACTAGTCGGAGTTCACGATGTAGTGCTGTAAGCCCAAAGAATATTAGAGAGCTCCTCAACCCATTGCCCCTAGCCTTCTCAAGGTGCATTTTTAACCCTTTGAGTATAGTTCTATTGGTAGTTTCAGTATGTCCATTAGTTTGAGGATAGGCAATAGCCGTATGTAACAGCTGAATGTGAAAATCTTTATAGAAAGACATAAAGACATTTCTAGTAAATTATGTTCTATTATCGGTGATGATATTTGCAAGAAGACCGAATCGAAATATTATATTTTTCCAAATAAATTATTTAGCATTTGCCTTCATGATTTTAGTGTGTGGTTCAGCCTCCACCCATTTAGTGAAGTAGTTGACAGCTAAAATGATAAACATTCATTACCCTGACACTATTGGAAAATGTGTAATGATATCAATTCCTCATTGAGCAAAAGGCCATGGGCTTTGAAGGGATAAGATCTCTATATGTGGTGTATGAGAGAGGTTAGAGTGGAATTGACAACTCGCACATTTGTTTGTGAAATCCAAGGTGTCTTGCCTCATCATAGACCAATAGAACCCTTGCCTCATAATTTTAAGGGCTATCACCCTTCCTCCTAGGTGTTCTCCACATATCCTAGAGTGAACCTCTCTTAATGCATAATCGGCCTCTAATGATGATAAGCATTTAAGGTATGACCTAGATAAAACTAATTTGTATAGTTCACCTCCGAATAATAATAAAGTTTGTAGCTTGTCTTCAGAGATTAGTTGTAGCAGTTCGGTCTTCAGGAAGGGTCCCTTCTTGTAGAAAGGATAGGAAGGGGTCCATCGACGAAGGTTACTTCATCTTATTAATTTCTTGTATTACCCATGACCCATGGATACTAGAAAAATATATTTTCTCAACACACTTTCTCTTAAATAGAACTCCAATATCAGAGGTAGCGAGCTTAGCGAGAGCATCAGTTCGAGTGTTCTTCTCTCTAAGTATGTGAATGATTTGATGTGTCTTGATATGGGCAAGAAGTCACCTCACCAAGCTGAGATATTATGCTAGCTAGGGATTATGAGCATTAAAGTCTCCCTCAACCTAGGAGGCGACAAGTTGAGAGTCAGTGTGGATCATTAAATTTTGAGCTTCTTATTGATGGCAAGTCTCAATCCTACGATGAGGGCCTCATACTTAGCCATATTATAAGTTGCAGGGAATTTTAGGCGAAGTCCATACTCTAAGGTATCCTGTTGAGGGGAAATAATTAGGATTTCTGCTCTGACACTAGCATTTCCTGAAGCTCTATCAACATAGATGGTCTATTGAGGAGATGAAAGGGGTGTAATATATAGCTCATTTGGAGTAGGGACAGTGCACTCAACTATAAAAAGTTCTTGAGACTTTATGTCCGCCTAGTAGAAAATGATTAAACCTCCCAATTCTACAGACCATTTGATTAACCTTCTAGATGCCTCTGGTTTCTGTAGAATGACCCTCAATGATAAATGGGTATAAACATCGATGGTGTGAGTTTAGAAGTATGGACGTAATTTTTGCGCTGAGAAAAATAAAGACAAAGACATCTTATTTGCTAGTGGATAATGACTTTCTATATCAGAGAGAATTTTACTAACATAGTAAATTGGTCGTTGTATCACATTTTTCTCTCACACTAAAATTGATCTTATTGCATGGGAAGAGACTGCGAGATATAAGTACAACATCTCTCCTTGGACAAGCTTGGATAGTAAGGGTAGAGATGCTAAATATTCCCTTAGTTGCTCAAAAGTAGCTTGACATTCATCAGTCCACTGAAAATTATTATTTTTAGCTCCCTTTAATATTTTATAGAATGACAAGTATTTATCTCTAGAACGAGCTAAGAAGTGGGATAAGGTAGCAATTCGTCCATTCAAGCATTGAACTTCCTTGATATTCTTTGGAGGAGTCATATCTCTGAGCTCTCTGATTTTCTCGGGATTAGCTTCAATCCCACAGTAGGTGACCATGAACCCAAGAAATTTTCCCAATGTAACCCCAAAAGCACACTTGGTTGGGTTGAGTCACATGTTGTAACATCGAAGAAGGTTAAAGCATATTTCTAAGTCAGAAATATATTATGATTTTTCCAAGCTTTTTACTAATATGTCATCCACATATATCTCCATTGTGTGACCTAAGAGGTCTTTAAAAATCTTATTCGTAAGGCATTGATAGGTAGCACCGGTATTTTTTAACCTGAATGACATAACTTGGTAGCAATATAAATATTTATATGTTTAAAAAGATGTGACTTCTTCATCCATCAGGTACATTTTTATTTGGTTATAACCTGAGTAAGAATCTAAACAACTAAGCATTTGATGCCCAAATGTAGCATCAACCAATTGATCAATTCAGGGGAGAGAAAAACTATCTTTAGGGCAAGCTTTGTTGAGATCTGTGTAATCAATACATATTCTCCAAGTTTCATTTGCTTTCTTAACCATAACAATATTTGCTACCCATGTAGGGTAATATACTTCTCGCCTGAATCTCACTTCTAAGAGCTTGTTAACTTCTTATTCAATAGCTTGGAGGCGATCAGGTGCAAAACTCTGCTTCATTTGGATGACTGGTTTAAATGTTAGATCAATCTTGAGGGAGTGCATGATCACATTATGGTCGACCCTAGGCATTTCTATCGAATTCTAATCAAAGGTGTCTTTATTTTTGTGCAAGAAGTCTATGTATTTTACCCTTTGTTCATCTGAGAGTAGAGATCCGACTTATACTGTTCGTAAAGGTTGGTCATCTGATAATGAAACATGAAGCAAGCCTTCTACAGGTGATGCCCTCTAGGGTACTTCTTCTTCTCAAAAATTAAAATTCTCAATGCTGAAGGTCACCGAAGGACGTGGTTGAGCTTATCTAGGATAACATGATTGTGCTATTTGTTGATTTCCACATACCACTCCAACCTCAATGGGGGTTAGAAATTTTATCTTAAGATGAGATACTGAAGTAACAACACCAAAGATTGATTGGAGGGGCCTTCTGAAGATAACGTTGTATGCTGAATCAAACTTGACCACCATGAATTGAATTGAATGAGTCACTTGTCGAGAAAATTCTTTGAGGACAACAGGAAGGGTGATTACCCCTCCACTCGCATAGGGTGATTATCAAACCCATACAATGGTCATACAACGAGTTGGAGCTTTTCCCTAACCAAGCCCATGCTAAAAAATGTGGAGTAAAATAAAACATCGACAAAACTCCCATTATCAATCAAAATTCTCTTAACATTATAACATGGGTCACCGATCCCCGCACTAATGACATGTGGATCTTGATAAAGAGCTTAGACTCTTTCTAAGTCCGTGTTATTAAAAGTGATGGAATGATCAATATGATATTTTTTTAACTCTGGCTCTTCGGAGGTGGCAATGAGAAATTGATTATATAGTAGTGGTCCTCTTGCAATTGTTTCAATTTCTCAACTATTTGGTGACTATTTTGTTATTTCTATGATGGTTGTCCTAGTTGACCCCTAGTTGGAGTTATGTTTGCTTGAGTTGATTGATTTTACATAAATCGCTCGATCTCTTCTTTGAGTTGTTTACATGCCTCAGTAGTATGTCCATGACTTCGATAGAAGTGAAAATATTACTCTTGATTTCTTGAATTTGGTTTCAGTGGATGTGGCCACTTAATGGTCTCTTCATCTCAAATGGCCTTCAAGACATTAACATGAGATGTGTTCAGTGGTGTGTATTCCTTTTTTGGTTGTGGTTCATGTTATTAATGTGATGGCCATGGAGGGAGATCACGATTTTCTTGTTGCTTCTATGGATGGGATTGTTGATTTGTGTTCCCTGGGGCACTCTTATATTTTCTAATGGATTGTTCAAATTATTTATGATGGGCATTAACAGTCTCATCAGAAAAAATTTATGCTTCCACATGATGAAGCAAGTTGGCATATGAGCGGACTATATCTTACATTAGTGACGAGTAGAAAGGCCCGCAATTGAGCCCTCCAAGCAAAACTCCTCTTAATAATTCAGGGTCAACTCCAGGTATTTGGCGAGACTCTAAGGAGAACCTCTAGAAGTACTCCTTAAGTGATTCACCCTCATTTTGATGAATGCTTGAGATATGAGAGGAATCTTTAATGATCCTTCAGTTTGTAATGAACTGCTCTACAAAAATCTTGGCGAGTTCATCAAAGATATGGATGGAGCTCCTTAGAAGTGAGTAGAACTAAGTGCGAGCCTGACCCTTGAGGGTGACTGGAAATACCTGACAAAGCAGTGTGTCAAGAGCTCATTGGATATGCATGATGGTTCTATAATGGTCGATGTGTTCATATGGGTCAGTTGCCCCATCATAGGAGTTGATGCTCAAAAGCTTGAAACCTACGGGAATAGGACGTTGAAGAATACTTTCAGCCAAAGGTAAAAACTCCTGATAGCCACGATGAGAGGGAAGATGATTTTCATCTTTAAAGTAGACTTTTTCTCACTAAGCATTGTAATTCTGCACGTATAACATGACGGGTGGAATCAATAGAAAGAGAATGTGCCAAACTACTGATAATAATTGGTGGATTAATAATTGGTTGAGTTGTAAGTGATGGATGAGTAGGACTAGCAGTGTTAAAGAGGTTAGCATCACGGTCTGGAAGCGGAGGAACTTTAGCCTAATGGTGAGAAGGCCCTGTATTAGCATTTTGACCTCCCCTAGCTAACGATCGATCTTGGGGGAGATGTATTTGCTACAGTAGTGGCTACCATGTTTCTCATAAAAGTTGAATTATCTCATTTTGAGACTCTTCCATTCAACGAACACGATCTTCTAGAGAGGTTCATGTTGCACCTTCACCGATAGGGACATGCCTATCATGAGGAAGTGAGGCAGAAGCTTGGCATTCTTGGTTCAAGGATTGGTTTCAGGAGTGATGGGAGTTGGAGCAGGAGGTTCTGTTGTTACGAGTATTGCACATATTATCCATAATGTAGGTGTTCACAGAGATTGCGATTGTGGGGTTTGATTCCCACAGATGGTGCCAAACTGTTGTGTGCTAAAAAGTTAGTTGCGGTAGAATAAAATTTTATGTCTTAGCCTTGTTGTGAAATCCATCATATACACAGATATTTGAAGAATGAACTAGAAACTCTAGGATTTTTACATGAAAAAACCAAAGAAAGAGGCGGAAAAAATCATGGGGCCTAGCCCAGTAAAAATGCACCATTATATATTTGCTTCAGAGTATAAAGTTTAAGTTTTCCTAATAGTGGGATTACAGAATTGTATGTGACAAAGCTTGGCAATGGGATTCCCAGAATTAGGTAACAATAGCTATGCAGTAGTTGGGCTATAACAGTTGTTGGTGGCAGTCGATGATGGTGAACAACGATGGTCGGCGGTCGATGGAGGTGGTCGACGGCCGACGGCGATGGTCAGCGGCGATGGTTGGCGGTAGTCGGTGGCGATGACTAACGACAATGGTCGATGGCGATGATGATCGATGGTGGTGGCCGACGTTGGTGGCGACCGATGACAGTGGTTGGCGGCGGCGATGAGCCGTGGAACGGCAATGGCGGAACGACGGTGGTGGTCGGCAATGCCGGCGATGGTTAGTGATGAATGGCGGTGGTCCACGGTGATGACCGACGATGGTGGTCAGTGATCATCACTGGTGGCACGATTATGCTCGGAGGATCTTCTATCCTTAGAGCTCTCTCTTCTCTTTAGCTTGGGCTCCCCTCATGTGAAGAATGAGGGGCTATTTATAGATTAGAGGAATGACATTTCTATAAATACGTGCAAAATGCAAACACTCTATCGGATGGCTTAAAATGATTCTCTTGATCATCTGAAGCATTAATGAAGTTAGAATTAGGAGATATTGGGTTTGTTAGATCCAACTTGTCAAGATACTCGATTTGATTATAAACACTCCTTACATAGGAGCCAATTGATATCACAATATTTTCAATTATATTTTAAGCGTTTGATCTAGGTTAGTCTTGACTCATAATCAGATTGCTCTCGGCATCAAGATTCGTGCTTCGACTAGTGAAATTTTCATATCCATATCATTACTATTGAAAATGGCTTTTGCAATAACGTTTTTGCCTCTTCTTAAAATATTGTTAAATTGAGCTCCTTTAGTTAATTTGCAATAATTAGGACTTCTTAAAATTTCATCCCATGTCATATTAGGTGTAGAAGTTTCCTAATAAAAGAAATTGTTTAACATTTTTCATTGCTTGAAAGTTATGCATACCCAATGAAAAGCTCCATAACACATATGATAAATATAACTCTTTGAGTAAAACTTTTAAAAACTAAAAGAATTTATAATGACTAAGACCAACTAATAATTGTTATTATGTGAACTAAAGTTTATAATGACTCACCATTCCTTATTTCTAATATAATAAAATTATGAGGCTCGACTGTGATTTTCCCTTAGGATGATGGTGGAAAATGTTAGAAGCTATTCTCATTGGAAAAAAGCTATTGTATCGTGATACATAATGACATCAATCAAGGAAAGATGGGTAATTGTAGCCATTAGCAAAGGTTTATAGTGGCGATTGCTAAAAGAAATTTTGGAAATAACTTTTGGAAGATGGTTAGTTCAATTCCTTTTAGTCAAAAGGAGGAGTGAGCAAACCAAAAAAATATGGAGATGTCGAGATATGAAAAATGTCAAAGATAAATAATTTGGGATCCAAGCATTAACATAACTCCATCATTCTTTAACTAAAAAAATCTCTCTGCAAAAGTATCTTCTAAAGTATGTAGACTCTTAAAAATTTTTAATCGAGACATTTTGGAAATTATTAACATAAGTTAATGCACTTTATAAGTTGGTCCAAATTGATTTTCTTGAATATATAATTCTTTTGCACATCTTTATGCTTAATGATAAAAAAAACCAAGAAATCTTAAGCTCGATGTATTCACCTTTTTGAGATAGTCCTTTTAACTATAAGAATACAAAATTTAGAGAACATTTAGCCCAGAACTCACAATCAAGAAGTTTCTTAATTGCTTTTAAATGCTGGATTTGGGTCATTTGAACTCAAATCAAGATTAACTTGTTGTCTAATCGAACCCAATTATTGGTGCGGTTAGTAGTTGAACCCTCAATTGGAGACCAAATATGTTTTGAAAAGAATCTCAAGAGCCATAGGATAATGATATAGGCTTTAGTAGTGTTAATTATTTAGTTGAGTTATGGATTTGACAACAAATAAGGTCAGCCATCCCTAATTCATAGCCCAGCCCAAGAGGGGTTCACTCTACTTCAATGTAATGGTGTGGGCAGAAGGATAACTCCAAGAATTAATATGAAATGAATATGGTAGAGAGGAATGAATCTACTTCAAGTTTTGAAAGTTTCAAAATTTTTTTTTCAAAAAGACTAAGTATTTTTTAAAAATTTATTTTAGTACTGGTCTAGTTGAATTCTTCCTCTACCTGACCAATAGTCTTATGAAATTTGAGTTTGTGTGGATTTTTGTAATGGAAAACTTTAGGAAACACATGTAGATGACCGTGCCAAAAATAATTTTGGAGTTTTAAAGGATTTGAGAAAGATTAATGCCACCAAAAGCCAAGATGAACTAGACTAATTTTTATAAAATTCTTTCAATCTATGTATTACTAATAAATCAAGTGTTACTTTTTATATAAAAATTATTTACCACTTCTTATTTATAAAAATTCTTAAACCTTAGTTCCGTTGGCCAGCCTTTCCCTCTCCTCATCTACTTGTCTCTCAATCATCTTTCACTAATGCTTCTAAATAATAAACTTTTAAGAGATTCGGTGGTGGCATTGTCCCTATTTTGTGGGAACAGTTCAGAGGCCCCAGTGACTTCAACAAAAACTTAGCTTTACAGTCCTTCTTATCACCCTCTCACTCACCTTTACTGCTAGAGCCCTAATTTTTCGGCACCTCCATCAATGCTATTAGCTCCAACACTCCACTGTTGCTATGGAGGAGGTGACTGTTGTGTAGTTAGTGGCATAGCCAGTAAATCAAAGGTAGTATTCTTCACTAGAAAGGTCTTTTGGTAGAGAAAGTGGATAAATGCATGATATGCCTCTTAGATTTTATCGACGGTGGTGCTATTTGTGTGCATCCTAATTGTTGTTATAAAATCTATGTGGGATGCATCAATCTATGGGCCTCTTCTCAATGGTTGTGGCCTTACCATAATAGTTTGCTATCATAGTTGTAGAGGTTGGCGATGAATGAGGTTTAGGGTTTTGAACAATGTGAAGGGTTTAGGGTTTTTGAATGGTGTGAAACAGATCTGAAATGATAAGGAGGGTAGGAAGGAATAGAGAAACTGAAAGGAGTTCTAATTTATATTCTTCCTATATTGTCTTAGGGAATGTGAGAAAGGAAATTTACATACATACCACGCAATTCTTATGCATTTATATATTTCACATCCAAACTTTAATATTTACAAAACTAGCACTTTCCCTATGCACAAAAAGGTGCATTTCACTTGGAAAAGTAACAAGGGTGGTATTTTTGATGTAATAATAAAGATTTAGGTGGTATTTAAGTAAAAATTAAAGTTTGGGTGTGAAATATGTAAATGCATAAGAATTGCGTGGTATGTATATAAATCCCCCATGTGAGAAAGGTGGCACTGTGAGTTGATGCTAATTTGCACCTAGTAAAAGTAGTATATGACTAGTGTTCATCTTTTTAAAAATATTATTTTGTAGCGATTCATATTCATAAATGTGTTATATTAAAATGTAAATTACATTTTATTTGAGAGATACACATCAATTTTTTTGGGATCTTTGGCTACAAGTGATAATTAATTAAAGAAGGATTTACTAAATTTTATTAGTTCAAATTTAATAAATTTGTTGTATTAAATCTTGAAATTTGTTCTATAATAGATGTTAAATTTAATTAAATTTTAATAAAATATTTTACATGTACTTTTATTTTTAAAGATTTAAAAGAATGAAAAGAAGGGATATAGTAAGAGCTAATGATGTACATCTTCTAAATATAATTTTACTCAGGTTTATTAAATTTTTAATTTATCTATAAATATGAGGAAAGTAAGTTTGAAAAAAAATAGTAGGATTTATGTGGCTTGATCATATGTTTGTCTAAATCTCTTGTATAGTGCTTTTGTATGAGAAAAAAAGATTGTTAATGCTAAGAAGGAATTCAGTTTATTAATTGTTGGCATATGCAAATTTATTTTTAGATTTAAAGGGGATAATCGGTTGATTAGATATCTGCTTTAAAAAAATGTATCGAGAATATATAGTTGGACTAGAATCAATAAAGGCAAAAGAGAGATATTATATAAAACAAATTTGTTTTTATTTTAGAATAATGCTCATTTAATGTATTTTCATTTAGCTCATCTCAACGTATTATATCTTGAACATTCATTTTTTATAATTTAAACATTATATTTTTGAAAAAAAATTACTATTTTAAACATAATTAAATAAGTAAGTTTTGTATGGAAAAATATTGATTATATCCACAAATCTAATATTGTTCTGGTTTTACTTAGATTTTCTCTCCCACCGATTTGTGTATAACGTTTTTAATTTGACGAATATAATAACAAAAAATTAAACATGGGCGAATCTATCACAAGGAAAACCATGAGGATCATTCTGAAGAATCATTTTGGGTGTTAGAAGTTCTTCAGTAATAGAAAGTATTTGCCATTTTAATATTGCGTTGACGTTAAGCACGAACAAATAAAAAATTCATAGCACATAGCACAAACAAAATTATTTCAGCAAAAAAATTTGAGAAAGAACAAAATTCAAGATGTCAAGACCGATTGAAATAGCTTTATTATGTCGACTACATGTTAAAAATGATTCACCATTCTTTTTATTATAAATGTTACAATGATTCACCATTTATTATTTTTAAGAGATGAAGTTACTAGGCTTGAACTATTGTAGAAATTACAAGGCTGAACTATTGTATGGCTTTCTCTTTTGATGATGGTGGAAAATATTAGAAGATATTGTCATTAAAAGATCATTATTATTGGATAGTGATACAAACTAACATCCATCAAAGAAAGATGGGTAATTGTAGTCATTAGCAAGGATTGGTAGTGATGATTGCCTATACCGATGCTAAAAGATAGTTTTTGGTTTGTGATTAGTGTAGTTCCGTCTAGTCAAATGGAAGACCGAGCAAACCAAAAAATATGGAGAAGTCTTGCAAAATCCTAAAGATAACTAGTTAGTGTTTCAAATGACAATCATAGATGTATGATCCTCTAACACAAAAAATTCTCTTTACAAAAGTTCTCCTTGAATATGTAGGAATATGATATAATTATAGGTTTTTAAAAAAGGTATTTTGGACTTTTTAAAAAAGATATAATTCTCTCTACAAAAATTCTCTCTACAAAAGTTATCCTTGAAAATAGTCAATTTCTAGAGAAAAAATCTGTCAAAAAATAGTTTTCTATTGGATTTCAACTTGTTAATAAAACCTTGGTTATAAATGCATCCTAACATCTAAAAAATTCAATAGAAAAGAGTTTCTGGCAGGTTTTTGACGTAAATCCATCAATCAAAAATAATTTTATGAAGAACAAATAAACAAACTCATAGAAAATTTCGCCTGAGGGGAATTTCTACTAGAAATTCCTCAGTAGAAGTTTTGATGGAAATTCATTGGAAATTTCCCATGGTGATTTCCCAATAGAAATCCACCATCGTCGAAAATTTCTTCTCCTCAAGAAGCTCCTATGATGGTTCGTGCCGACCTTAGTGACAGAAAATTCATCAAAAATCCACTAAAAACCTATATAAATTTGAAAAAAAAAAAATGAAAGAGCTTCATTAATTTTCTAAATTTTATACCTTCATAAAAATTGCATAATGCTCTGTAATTGCTTCATAATCGACTCCAACATACTCACAATAGTTATACAAGAAGTTCATACTAATAAAAAAGATAGGTTCAATTAGTTCTTTCATTCCTACAACTCTAAAACATTGAAATTGACCTATAGTTTAAAAACATTGAAATTGAACAGTTTTAAAATAATAACATTTCAATAAATCATCCAGTTGTTTAAATTAAACAGTGATAATAACATCATATAAGTACAAATAAAAATAAAATGCTCAAACTAGAAATATAAAAAATGCAAGTACAAATAAAAACCTAATCATCGTCAGTCTTCGTCCTCCTCCGACTCTTGCTCCTCTGCTACAAGCTCCTTCCCCTTCTAGCTATCTCTGCACATTTGCTCCATTTTAGCCTCCATGACAGCCGTTTGAGCTTCATGTTGAAAAGTCTTTTCTAGAACACCACGCAGATCTTAAGGGTTCTTATTTAGGTAATCAAATACGTCATTAAGGAATAAAGATATTTATCTCAAAGATAAACATATTATTCTATAATAGATTCTATAACTTAATAATGACTCCTAAGGTTGATGGGTCTTCAATGTACCAAAGATTTTTTTCCTAAACTACATGGAGGGGGTATAATAGGGTTTATTTTATTTCAGAGTTCACAGTTCCTTATAAGAGTAAACTCCTATAGTTAATTATATCTTAGGAATAAAAGATCTCTTCCTAAGAATACTCTCGATTAAATAAATAAACTTTTATTTCTATGGATTTCAAAGATTGTCTTAAAAAGATGGTTAGTTTAGAAATTCAACATAGGATGCTTCAAAGGGAGAAGAGTTTTTTCAGAGGCCAATAAGGAATAAGTAGAAAATACTTTTAGATACTGGAATCCCAGTAAGCATTTCAACTAACATACTATTGAGCTTTACATTTTGAGATTAAATTTATTATGATTTGAAGTGATATTTTATTAGAAATCTCATACTTAGATTTTAGTAGCACAAAACTATAGAAATTCCAAGTGGTTGAAGACTTATTCTAATAGGATGCTTCAAACCCTAAGTCTACAAATACTTATAACATAAGTCAGAGGATTGTCCTAATATAATTTTTCTAGGAATTATTAGTTCTTTTCCTACCAGAGAAAAATGAACCTATCTCTGACTCTTCTGGACGTATTACTTGCCTAGAATGGTTGTCAATTAACACCACTTAAGTGATTTTGAAAACCATGAGTTCAGTCTAATGTATGTAATATGGCTAGGATGTTGCATTTAGGAAGAAAGCTATGAGCCTAACTCACTTCCTAACCTTATGATAATGTTTGGAATGTTGTGCACTTAACTAATGCAACACATTTCTTCTTTTATGTATTTTTACTCATGATTCAATTTAAGGTTTGGGGTATGCAATTCATGCCTACAACGATATGCAATTAGAAGCAGTTGAGGGCAAAATCAAAAAGAGAAGGCACACTTCTCCCAAGAAGGGTGGTCATCCTCACCACTCAGACCCCCTTTATGTGTAATGGGAGAAGCGCCCAATTCAAGAGGAACACATAATATGCTATCATGTTATACCTATCGATTATATTAAAGTGTAGTTATGAATTTCTTTATTTAATGTTTGAGTTGAATAAATTTAATGGGGTATAAAACTTAATTTTTCCCAGGAGCCTAATATTTCGGACATTTCATCACAACAAGTATATCACAGAAAGAAATCTAGAAAAAGCATATTTTTCTAATGCACACCAAAAATAAATCAAGCCAAATTAATTAACAAAGCAGGCCAATGCAGCAGGGTACTATTGTACACTCAAAAGAAAGAGAAAATCAACAACCGAGCTATACTCTTATACAGTCTAGCCTAGAGCTAAAAGTTTGATCTATTAGGGTCTTCTTCAAGGATCGTCATTTTCTTTAGGGACCTTCACGGTGTTACAAGAGACCACTAATATAGTAAAATCAGATCATGCTAGTCCTAGAACTCATAAATCCTAACCACATTCTTGACTTAAATTACATTTTAAAATTTTAAAATAAATTTCTAATATCTGCAAAATAAATGTGAAGAAAATACACACAAGACATAAACATTTTATATTTCAAACATACGAGCTTAGCATTAGTTGCTTACTAAGCCCACTTGTCTTATTATGCTATACTTAGGGACTTAAGTAAGATCTGTAAGCAAACAATATTTGTTATAATTTTTCATTACAATGGTCCCTTTAAGCACATTGCCCTGCAAAAAATAGTGTCAGACTAAAAAAAAATGCACTATTATCTAGATTAGCAAACAAACAATCCTAGCTTTTCAGTCTAAAATATTACACCATAAAATAAGAGAAAGTGTCACATCATAGATCATTAGTCTATCCTAAGTCTAAGGTTAGTGACTAAATAATCTAGTGTGTGAGAAAGGGGTTTGTGTGGTATGGCTTTACTATGCCTTTTAAGTTCAAGTTTTGGTTTAATTTAAAATTTAATCTTTAACTTTTCATAATTTTGCTTCATGGGTATGTGTTATTATTAAACCAAAAGTTTGAGATATCAAAACCTTCTTTGGACTATTAACCCTGCGACCTTAGGTGTCCAAATTATATACCATATGATAGCTAGTTATGACAAACTATATTTTTATTTAATTTCTTTTATTTTATTCTTAGAATTTATTCAATTTGCTATTGACTAGTTTAAATTTAAGTGATTTAATTGATTTAATTGATTTATGACTTTATTTCTATTTTTAGGTTTACTTTTGTGTCAATGTTGAAATTTAGGTTTTAAAGAATAAAAAATAAAATAAAATTTGCTTTGGGTAGAACTCATTTTATTCAATCATCCTAAATCCTAATAGATGAAAATTTCATCCATTCTAAAGGTCAAACAAGATTCTAAATATCTTAATTAACCTCTTTTGAATTCATTTGAATGATTTATTCTAAATTGGATTTGATTTGATTAGTATTTTAATTTTCCTTTTTTTTTAGGTTAGAGTTTATATAATGTAATGTTTTTAAGATTTAAAGGCTTTATTCTTATTACATTTTTTGTTTTGATTAATGTTTCTTTAATTTAACCTAATACTTTTAATTTAAATTGAAAATATTTCTTTAAGTCTTAATTAAAAGTATTATGCTATGATAAATTTATTTAATTTTTATTTAGTTTAATTTAATATAAGATGATTTGATTCATTTATATTTTAAGTTATTTAATTTTTTTCATCATATATCAAGATTAAATTTAATTTGATGTTTACTTTTAAGTTCTTTTTTGTTTCAAGTGATTATATTTATTTATATAATGTTATTTACCTTTTAAGTTATGTAGAATGTTTATTGTCTCATGGCTTAAGTTTTAGATTAAATATTCATTTATTTTCGTATATTATAATTAATTAATTTGTTTGATTTGAATTAATCTTATTCTTTTGATTCATTAATGTTTATGTTTATTAATGATTACGCTTATAGCTTGAATGTATTAACTTACTTAATTCATTTAAGTTGATTTTTTTAATTCAAACTTAGTTTAAAGGTTTTGGTTTTATCATTTGAATGATTTATCATATTTTAATTTTATAACTTAAGATGATTCATTAATTTATACATATTTAATTCATCATTTAGGTTAATTACATTGGAAGTTTATATGTTAAAATATCATTATTTAATTAAATCTTTTAAAATGAAGTTTTATTTATCAACTTCAACCTAATAATCTTAGGAAATGAACTACTTTAAGTACCAAACCTAGCCTAGACCATTCCAAACTTTTAGGTTATTTAGGTTTAATTTATTGATTAATAATTTTTTCCATTTTTTAATTATTATTTGAAACTATGTTAGTCATTAACTTAACTGTGTTTAAGGAATTTCCATATTATTGAATTCCATATTTGGGTATGAAATTCAGAGGTTGATTAGTTTTGAATTTCAATTAATTAATTGATTTATTATGAATTTATTGAATTAATAACTTTAGATTTGATTAAATTATATATTTTTTAATAATTTCATTAAACCATAAGTGCATAATTATTTAAATTCATTAACTTCATAGGGTTAGGAATTTGTTTCTATGTATTATGATGTTAATGGAAATGATTTAGATTGATTTTATAAATTTTTATAATTTCTTAAAATTTTTGATTTATAACTTCATTTAAAATTGACCTAGGTATGAGAAATTCAATAACTTTTAATCCAAAGATCATTTGGCCTTGAAATATTTATGGCAAGTGGGGTTCCTTGCTAAATTAAGTTCACTAAAATTTCATTTTAATAAGATATGTAATTTAGAATTAATCAGGATTTTAATTATTTTAATAAAACTTAAATTAAGCCTAAATTAGATAAACTTAATTAAGGATTTTAATTTTCTTAATTTACCTTATAAAAGATAAGTCTATAGAGGTTTTATTCAGATTTTGTGGAGTTTTATTTAATTTATTATGATTTTTAAAGTTAATATTAGTTAATTGAATAAATCAATTAATTAAATCCCTAATTAAGACTATTTTATGGGACTATGAGGTTTTAGTTTGTTTTAATGGCTTTTAAAGATTTATTTGTGTTTATTATGATGATTTAGGATTATTCCATAATTTTTCATTATTTTTTATTTATATTAATTTATATTATTAATTTAATAATTTATGGTTGACATGTTCATATCTCTAAAGTTATTTTCCAATAAATGCAAAAAAATTATCTAAGGTGTTTTTATCTTTAATTTTAATTCCCCAAAGTTTGAAATTGATTAGATTAATGATTTGAGTTTAATTTGGGTTTGATTACTTTTAATTAAACTAAAATTAACCTAAAAATATCAAATAAAAAATGAGGATTTGGGTATAATGGATTCTTCTCACTAAGTTGAATCAATAGAGCCTTTATTTATATTTTTTTTTAGTTAAGTATTTTATTTTGTTATAATTTTTGTAAAGTTTTTAAGGTTTTTATTTAATTTTAAAAATCCAAAAAAAATTAAGATTTTCATTTTAAAATGGTTAGTGCCACATGGCACTAATGAGGCTTTGCTTTACACACTGGGACACATGATTCCTCCACACGGGATCCACATGGATCCTGCATTATTAGACAAGACACACGAGATTCATTACGATCGTTTGATCTTCCATATGATGGTCATAATTTCACCTGTTGTTTCTTTGTAAGTTTTTATCAAATTATCCAACTAGATCTCAGCCGTTCATTCATAATGGATGGAATGGATGATGGAGATTATGTTTCCTCCATCAATGGTGGAAGCCGAGGACCTCTATTGAATTAATGCTCGATTTCAATTACAAATCCATTAAGACCTCATTTAGAGTGCATCCATATGGTTTGATCTCACTTGAGATCAAATTCTCTTCATAAATGACCAAATTGACATGACAAGGGGGGTCAATTTTGAGGCATACTTTTCCAGCATCGATCCTTGATGTTGGAAATGCTTCGAGCACTTTTGTGGGAATGAGACAAACCTCAGGGAACGAGTAATTGAATTGCCTCCTCACTAATTGCTCTGGAGGTCAAGCTCCTCCTATTCACTGGCGAGTTTGATCAAAATCTATCTTTTCAATAGCATGAGAATTGGGGAAGGAGCTGGTTCTTCTTCGTTTCCCTTGGTTAATGTGCGTGTGATGTTAGAATGGCAATAAAAGGTCTCTCTCACTTTTTTCCTAAGCAACCTAGAGCTTTATCCCCATGGAGAAAGTGAATTGGATTTGTCATGGTCATTTTCACCCTTGGAGGCTAGCTCCAAGGGGTGTCAACTAATTGGGATGAGCCCAAATTAGCTAAAAATAAAGAGGTCGATGAGGAAAGGAGGAGGGAAATGGGATTTGTCTTTTTCTCTTGGATTTCCCTCTTTCTTGCCATGGATACACCTCATCTTTTATGACTTCACTTCACATGGCATCTCTTAACTTTTTGGCACCACCACAACACCCCTTTAGATTGGTAGTTGATTATCCAAGTCAAACTAAGATGAATTATAGGTCACACTCAAGTTCATTTGAGTTGGATTTGATGATTGAGCTTAATTCAATGCCATTGGGATTTAAATTGATTAAAGTGAATTTATCACACTTCTTTTGATTAAGTGAATTTGGATTGGAGTTTCAATCATTGTTAATTGTCCAATAGAAAATTTGTAAGCCAATTCATGGCTCTAGGCTAAGTTTGGCTATTTTGACTTGAATAGGTCAACTTGAGTTTGACTACATCAAATGGTTTATTTGGCATAATTAAAATATATTTGACTTTTAATTATATTTAATAAAATTTTTAAGATGATTTAGATCAAATAATTTGGTTTCTTTTAAGTTAAATTAGATTTAAATCAACTTTGACTCAAATAATGGGTTAACATGGGTTCAATTGGGTCAAATGACCAAATTGATCAAATTAAACCTAATAGTTGGTTGAATTATGCTTAATGATTATTTTCAAATGATTTTGGACATTTAATTTGAATTAATTTTGATTTAATTTGAGTTTAAGTTTAATAAGATCCATTTAGGTTTATTTAGATCAAGTGATCTAATTAACACAACTAAAGCCTTATTGAATTTTGATTTCTTTAGATTTATATTTATACAAGTTCATTTGATTATTTTAAGTCTTTGGAATGATCTAATTTGGTCTAATTTTGGTGGGTTGACCTTTGACCTAATGGAACCCACATAAGTCAACTCTATATCAAATGTTTGAAAACCTTTGACCTTCATTTGAATTTAATTTTAAATTTATTTATCTTTATGTAATGAATTTATGCTTTTATTTTGATTTAGTTTCAATTTGTTTTGATTTTATTTAAATTTCCTTAGGGTTTAAGAGGATTTGAGCTTAAGTAGGTTAATTTGCCTAACCACCTCAATTACTTTAGTCTAAGCTCAGACGGATTGGTGTTTCAATTAAAATGTGTTTGATTCAATCATTTGCATAGATTTGAGTTTTGTTTGGGTCCACCTAATCCTATTAGGTTAGGCTAAACCCTATAAGGATTCAATAGGTCACTATGTATAATGTCCTAAGTGCCTAATTAAAAGGTTCTTAATCTAGAGTTAGGTTCCCTAATTACTAGTTTAGAGATGATGTTAACTTCATCCAAAAATGAGGTCAACAATTCTTTCTGAGCAATCATCCTTGCCTCCATGTCCTCAGCCATCACCACAACATGCATTTTAATTATCTTGTCGATCGAATTACTGCTCATTCCAAAGACTGAATGATGTGCATTATATACCAACCTCTGTGAGCCTAAGCTATATATCCTTTCCATTCTTCTTACCTCCAAAAGCCTCTTTCAATATGTCATACTCAGACTGCTCAAATTATCTGTTAGAACTACCTGTACTAGTAGAGCTTTGACAAGTAACCTCTTTTAGCCTCATGCAATCATTAAATGAGAAATTGTAATGTTATTTTAAAAAATATATTTTAATAAAATTGTAATTCAAAAATAATATGCTAACTTATGTAAGCTCTCCGTGACTGAATATCAACCCATTTATGGTCAAGCTAATGTTCATGTGTTATGTTATATAATTTTGTAGTTCCTTTCCATTAACTTTTTACTGTGATCATTCCAATAAAGTTAATTAAGTGTTATAAATTTAATTATTATAAGTAATAAATGACTTACCATTCTTCACATGCACTCGGTGTATAGAACTAAACCTCTAATACGTAGAGAGATGCTCATCCTCCCCTCCCCCCCACATAATTAGATGCTCAATTGTGTTAGCCTTCTCCCTCTTTAGAATATACTCCAGGGAGGCCTATGCTATACAAAGCTCAGCCCACATATCCTCTCTAATCCAAACAAGTCTTCACCCAGACTTGCATAAGTCTATGAACATATCGCATAAATGTGCTGCACCTCTAGATTTAATATTTCTTCTAATGTTTTAGCTGTGCTCAAGATGCCATCTAAAATCTTTTTGTAATACAAAACATATTAATTATAACTAGTAGTGATTTAACATAATATAATATATTATATATGTTTAATGAGTTACAATAATAGCTTAAATTCTCTAAACCACATTTGCTTTTTATGATGTCCTTTTTCCATGAAATATAAGGAGCATCAAATTTGCTCTTTATCTTATCCTTAATTTTGTGTATGGTTTTTATGTAAGGGTTGAAACTGAAAATGTAGTTAAGATGATTAGCACCACAAAAATTTAAAAGTGAAAGTTGAAAGATAAACTTATGTGCCATCCTTTGGCTGATCTGGTGGCATATAGTTTAACCTAGGTTTCCTATGACTTGTGTGTGTCTAATACATGTAAAATAATGTAGTATCAGCAGGCATGGGAGAGTAGTAAGAGCGTGTACTGGTAGGTATAGAAGTACAATTTGGTGAGATCAAAATGGATGTCATGGTGGTAGCTTGAAGACCAGGTCAGGACCCAATTTCCTTTTTTCTCCTGCAGATGCTTATAATCTATCATCATGTAATATCATCACCACCACTTTATGCAATCTGTTATAAGAAAAATACAATAATTAGATCTATCAAAAATAGAGCTAAGTAATAAATTAAACTATGAATAATCTACAACTAAAGTATCTAAGAATAGCATCTTAAAAAATAGGGTACAAGTATAATATCTAAAAAAGTAGGGCATAGGTAAAATATCTGAAAGATAATGTTTAGCTAAAGTATGCAAAAGAACCATACACAGGAAAAGTATAAAAATTAGTGTGCAAGTATAGTGTATGTTATCAAATATTATGTAACTAAAGTATGCAAGAAGATAATATATAATTTCAGACTCCTACTTTTAGTGCATATGTTAAAAAAAGCAATGTGCATAGAAGTATTAAATAAAAAGATATGTTACCTTTAGTACATATGTTACGTTCTCTACTCTGATGAATCACTAGAAGTTGAATTTATAGTATCTTATTCATCATCATCCTCGATGTCCTCATCTTGAAATTGAATAACATCCTCATATTCAATTTAATATCAATCAAGCTTACTACCAGCTCAACACCATCAACTGGAAGTCCAAAACTTGCCATCTCATCCCCTTGATAAACAAGTTCAATAGTATTTTAAACTTCTACTCTTGCTCTAAGTTTGATCTTAATTACCACCACTCATTCCATTTTCTCTCTTATTTTTTTGGATATCTTAGGTAATACACTCGAGTGGCTTGATGCGCAATGATAAATGAATCAAAATTTAACTTATTTTTTTAGTCAACTTCATTTTAGTGATCACATATGACTTATGCTTCCTTGTTCCTCTATTATTCATAGGATCAAACCATTCATAATTGAATAAAATGACATTCCTTTCCTTTGATCCAGAATATTATAATTTCACAATTTTTGTGAAACCCATTAATGATTTATCTCCTCATCTGAATGTGTGTTTCCATTAATGCAAGCACTTGAATTATATGTTTTCTTTCCTTTTGACCAAGAATTTGTGTCAAATCTATAGCCATTTACATTATAAATTAGCTACATATTTATAATTCACATAGGTCCTTAAGCAAAGTCATGAAGGTCCTAGTTCTTCACTCTGTTCCTCCAATCATGAACCTATTATATTAGGTAGTATAAGAAAGTGTCACTACTAATTTAGAAAATTTATTAAGGTTATAGTGATGATTGCATACATA
This sequence comes from Cymbidium sinense, assembly GCA_021442155.1. Lineage (NCBI taxonomy): Eukaryota > Viridiplantae > Streptophyta > Magnoliopsida > Asparagales > Orchidaceae > Cymbidium > Cymbidium sinense. The sequence continues at coordinate 78,151,851 of CM038227.1, forward strand.
TAATTTAAACCATGTAGGGAAGTCATCTTCAACCTTCTTATTAATAATAGTAGCTTAGTATAAGTTTAATGAGTTCAAAAATAACCATAAATCAATATTAAAATGAATATAATTAGGTGAACATTATATTTGAGCACAAACAAAAATATATATTATTACATTTATAGACTTACTCAAGAAAAGTTTAACTTTATTGCAATTGATAAAAATATTAACTATCGTTGCCCTTAGCTCTTTGTCATGTAAATATCTTGATGTGCTTCCACCTAGTTCTTTCTCAGAAGATTGAAAAATGGTTAGCACATTATGTGAAGCTACAACACCATTGGCATCATCTATTTGTTCTTGCAGCTCAAAGTAATAGGAGAAGAAATTCGTAGTCACCTAGGACAAGTAAGCTTCATATATTGAACCTTTAGGGTGCTTTATTCTTCATAGTTTTCTTCAGTTTATTTATGAATCTATAGTAATTTTAGAAAATTAATGTGCTTAGATTAAAAGTTAATTAATATTATTATAAATATGAAATACATACCTCTCAAATGAGTACATCTAGTGATACTACATTGGTCATCCTAGTTTAGCTTTTATATGGTAGACGTATCAACAGGTGCACCATTGAATTAAAGAAAGTGGGCTGTATTTCCTTTCAAGCTTATAGATTATGGCTAAAATATTAACTTCAAGTTGCCTAAGAGCTTCAATATTTAATCAAGATGATGTCAGTTCCTTAAAGAAGAGACTGAGTTCGATTAAAGGATTTAGTATTTGATTTGGTAAAGCACTAAATGCAACTAGAAATAAGAATTAAATTAAAATGTGACAATCATGGATCTTCATTCTAAATATTTTCCCCATCCTTAAATTAGCACATCAGCTCAAATTGGATGGATACCCATATGGTAGCATTAATGATTATACACACTCATAAACTATTCTCCATTATTCTAATGTGAGGCAGTACATGGCTTTAGGATTTATAAATCAGCCAGCTATCTTTGTTAGCTCCAACTCTCTTCTCTAGTAGTACTCCATTAAGTCTAACCTAGCCTTCACATTATCTTTACTTTTATCTCTAGCATCCATCACCGTGTTGTTATCAAAGAAAATTTCTCTATGTGCATCACTATGGGAATTTTTTTTGAAACACCATGTAGATCTTGGGGGTTCTTATTTAGGTAATCAAAGAAGTCACTAAGTAATAAATATATTATCTTAATAGATAAACATATTACCCTATAATAGATTTAATTACTTAATAAGGACTTCTATGATTGATGGGTCTTCGATGTACTCGAGATCTTCCCCCTAAATCACATAGAAAGGTAGGACAAGGTTTATTTTATTGTAGGGTTCACAGTTCCCTATAAGGGTAAGCCCTTATAGTTAATTACATCTTAGGAATGAATTCTTAAGAATGCTCTCGATTAAAGAAATAGATTTTTATTTCTATAGATTTCAATATTTTTCTTAAAAAGATGATTTAGAAATTCAATAGGAAACATTTCAAGGTGAAAGAGTTCTTTCAAAGACGAATAAGGAATAAGTTGGAAAATTTTAGATACTAGGATGCCCAATAAGCATCTCAAATAACCTACTATTAGGCTTTATAATTTTGAGTTTAAAATTATTAAGGTTCAAATTGACATTTTATTTGAAATTTAGGATTTAGATTTTAACAACATAAGATTGTAAAAATTTCAAGTAGTTGAAGACTTTCTCCAAAAGGATGCTTCAAAATCTAAGTCTATAAATGCTCCTCACACAAGTTAGAAGCTCAACCTAATGTAAATTTTCTAGGAACTATTAGTTCTTTTTCTACCTGAAGAAAAATGATCATATCCCTGACTCTCCTAGACTTATAACCTGCTTGGAAGGGTTTCCAGCTAACACCACCTAAGCGATTTTGAAAATCCTGAATTTGGTCTCATGTATGCAATATGGCTAGGCTATTACATTTAGGAAGGAAGCTAAGAGCCTAACTCACTCCCTAATCCTAAGATAATGTTTGACATGTTATGTACTTAACTAATGCAACAAATTTCTTCTTTTACGTATTTATTGACTTACAATTCATTTTAAGACCATAGGTATGCAATTAGAAATGGTGGTTGGCTAAATAAAAAGAGAAGACACACTTCCCTTAAGAAGAGTGGTCATCCTCACAAGTCAGATGCCCCTTATGCGCAATGGGTCAAGTGCCCAATTCAAGAAGAATAAACAATATGCTATCATGTTTTACAAAAGATAATTATTTTTAGTTACTTTTAAGTTATTCTTAGGGATTTAATTAATTTGAGGTTTTGAATTTCTTTACTTAATATTTAAGTTGTTTAAGTTTAATGGTGTAGAAAATTTAATTTTTTTTCTTAAGAGCTTAATGTTACAAGCATTTCATCATAGAAACATACCACATAAAGAAACCTATAAAAGTAGGCAATTTTTATTACACATCCAAAATCAATGAAGTCAATTTTTTTTAACAAAATAGGCCAATATGGTCAGGTACTGCTATACACCGTGGAAGAAAGAGAAAATGAACAACTAAGCTTTGCCCTTATATAGCCTTTCCTAGAACTAAAAGGTTGATCTATGAGGGTCTTCTTCTAGAATCGACACCTTCTTCAGGGACCTCCACGAGCTTCACAAGGACTACCAAAGTGCTAGAGTAAGCTCCTACTTCTAGACCCCATAGATCCTAACCTAATTTTATGCTTAGATTATATTTTAAAATTCTAAAATAAATTTCTAATCCAAAAAAATAAAGAATGTAAAAAATACACACAATACATCAACAGCTTATATTTCAAACATACAAGCTTATCATTAGTTGTTTAACAAGCCCACTTGTCATATTAAGTTGTGCTTAGGGACATAAGGATACCTGCATGAAAATAAGATATATAGTATAACGGTCCCTTTAAGCATAATCCCCTACAGAAAATAGTGTTAGCCTAAAAATAATGTCCTTTCATCCAGACTAGTGAACAAACAATTCTAGCCATCCATTCTAAAATAAGTATCTTAATTAGTCTTTTTTGAATTAATTTGGATGGTTTGTTTTAAATTGAATTTTATATGATTAATGATTTAATTTTAGGTCTTAAAGTCTATGTAATCTAATTTTATTATGATTTCGAAGACTTCATTCTTATTTTATTTCTTTTATCTTGATTAATGTTTCTTTTAATCTTAATTAGAAGTTGATATCATCATGATTGATTAATTAAATTTGATTTTATTTTATTTCAGTTTAGTTTACTTTCAGGTGCTTTAATTCATTTTATGTTATTATATTTTCTTTCATAACCTAACTTTATGTTTGTTTTTATGTTTCTTTTGATTAAATGTTTATTTGATCTTATGTGTTTGAATTATTTAGTTTATTTGATTAAATTCATTTTACTTATTAGTTTTATCAATATTAATGTTTGTTAATTTAAATGAATTGACTTAGGTAATTTAAATTGACTTTTAATTCAAACTTGATTTATTAGTGATTCATTATATTTCAATTTTTGTGACTTTTAACTTATATATGTAGAATTCATCGTATAGATTAAATTGAATGAAATATTCATTGTTTAGTTTAATTCCCTTAAGATGAGATTTGTTTATCAATCATAACCTAGGTAACTTAGGGTACATTGAGCACCAAACCTATTTTATACCATTTTAACTTTTAATTTATTAAGATTTGATTATTTTCATTAATAATTTTTATTTGCATTTGGAATTATGTTATTAATTTAAATAGATTTAATGAATTTCCTTATTAATGAATTCCATCTTTGAATATGAAATTCAAAGGTTGATTACTTTTAAATTTCAATTGATTAATTGATTCATTAGGAATTTATTAAATTAAAAACTTTTGATTTGAGTAAATTTATTTTCTTTTATTTCATTAAACCCTAAGAGCATAATCAATTAAATTCTTTAACTTTAGCGGATTATGAGATTTTTCTTAAGTGTTATGATATTAATGAAAATGTTTCAAGTTGATTTTATAAATTTTTATAATTTTTGTAATTTTTGATTTATTATTTCATTTATATTGACCTAAGGATTTGAAATTCAACAAGTTCTAATTATGTGGTCGTTTGACCTTGGAATGTTTATGTCAAGTGGGGTTGTTTGCCAATTTAAGTTTCGTAAAGTTTCACTTTAATTAGATGTGTAATTTATGACTAATTGTTTAATAATTTCAATAAAATTTAAACTAAGCTTAAATTAGAAGGAACTAATTAAGGGTTTTAATTTTTTTTAAATTCTCCTCTAGAAGATGAATCAATAAAGGGTTTATTTAGATTTTCTTGGAGTTTTGGTTGATTTTTTATTATTTTTTGGAGCTTTACATGTGTTGACACATGATTGGGCCAGTTGGATCCATGTTAATCGAGCTCAAATAGTAGTAGGGACATGAAATTCATCACAGCCATTTAATCTTCGATCGTACAATCATGATTTATCTCATGGTTTCCTATATATAATTTATCAATTCGTGTGGCTAAATATCAACTATCCATTCCTAATAGAAGTAGCAGACAATGGAGATTATGTCTCCCCATTAGTGATGGAAACCAGGCATCGTCTGTCAAATTCCTGTAATCTCTGACAATCTAAGCTACAGAGGCAAATAATTTTGATTGCAAAACAATCATGGATCAATTTTAAACGCATCTATGTAGTTAGATCTCTGATGAGATCAAATTTTTTTCATAAAGGACTAAACCAAATTTAATAGGAGGTCATGTTTGGGGTGGAAACATTTTGAATAGCTTTTTGGGGATGTGGCGAGCCTCTAGTTGCAAGGAATTGGATTGCCTCCTCACCAATTGGTCTATGGGCCAAGCTCCTCCACTTCATCAATAGCTTTGATCAAAATCTGGCTTATGGTAGTGTGGGAACTAGGGAAAGGGTGGATTCTTCTTCGTTTCACTTGAGGATGGTGTGTGAGTGCTAAAATCAGCTTGAGAAAGTCTCTTTAGCCTTTTTTTCCATGAGTGGTTGAAAGCTATATGGGGAGGAGTTTCACATTGGCTTTGCTAGGGTGATTGACACCCTTGGAGGCTAGATCTAAGGGTTGGTCAACTGATTGAGAACATTCCAAATCAATGAGGATATGGAGTGGGGGAGGAATGGAGGGAGTGCTTCGGATTGGGGAGAGTTTATTTTCATGTTCCATCTATCTCTCTTATGGCATATTTCTCTCCTTTTTGAATTGACTTGAGAGATTTAAATTCTCCCAAATTTTGTTTCCAACCCTTTTAGACTCATCCTAGAATGGGTTTAGGTGAGTTGGAATGTGATTAGTGTAGGTTTAAGCTCACATTCTCACATTTAGTCCATTTGAGTTTGACTTGATTTAGATTACACTAAGTGTGATCAATATTTATTATTTATTAATTTTAGTTGGCAATTAATTGTCCACATCATATTTAAAATGATTCATGAGTCAAACAATATCATTTCAATTGGGTTTAAGAAGAAATACCTTAGGTTAGTTCACTTAAGCATTTGTTCCACTTGGTTTAACTTGGTTTATTCCATTTGTTGAATTAGATCTAAGTTTAGGCTTTAACTATGTATATTCAAGTATTTGAGATGATTTGGATTAATCAATTTCATTTCATTGGAAGTGAATTTTGAATTTGAACCCACTTTGACTCGTATTAGGTTTAAAGGCCAGCATGGGTTTAATTGGGTCAAATGATTAAATTGATCAAATTAAAATATATAATTTATTAAATTATGTTTCAAGATGATTTAAAAATATTTTTGGACATTTAATTTGGGTTGAGTTTAATTTAATTTACAGTTAGACCTAGTACAGTCCATTTAAGCTTATTTAGATTAAGTGATTTGATTACACCTAATTAAAGGCTTATTGGATTGAAATTTCTTTAAATTTATGTTTAAACTAGTTTATTTGATGATTCTGAGCCTTTGGAGTAATTTAATTTGGTCAAATTTTTGTGGGTTGATCTTTGACTTGGGACCCACATAAGTCAACTCTATGTCAAATGGTTGACCAAATTTGACCATCATTTGGATTAAGTTTTAAATCCATTTATATTTATGTAATGACTTTATGCTTTTCATTTGACTTAATTTTAATTTTTTTGAGTTTATTTGAATTTCCTTGGATTTAAGAGATTTTAAGTTTATGTAGGTTAATTGGGTTAACCACCTCAATTACCAAGGCTTGATTGGATTTAAATTTCAACAAGAATGTATTTGATTCAAATATTTATTTAAATTTGAGTTTGGTTTGAATTCACCTAATATTATTATGCTAGGCTAAACCCTAGATGGCTGCTAGGACACTAAGTATAGTGTCAGTAGTGCTTGAATAAGAAATCCATAATCTAAGATTAGGTATTCAAACTAGTAAGATTGAAAAAGATGTTAAACCTCATTCAAAAATGAGATCAACAATCATATTAAGATTATTCCTTATAAGATTAGACTTCCAGTATGGTATATCCAAGAAAATAATCCTTTCATCCAGTTGTGATTTACAAAATAACTCAGAAGTTGATTGTCAAATAATATATGAGAATCAATTATAGTTGGAATTGAATTGAACATTTATCGTAAGTTATCCCAACTTAACCTTGGATGGATGATCAGTAGATATGAACATATGAAGATAGTAAAATAAAGAATTTTATTGACCATTCTTAAGAGTAAAGGCCTTTGATAAATCCATGCAGTATGGACAAAGTAACTTCCTAGTAGTACTCCACCCTGACAACATTCCATATGCTGAAAAGTCATTAATAGTCCACATCATTGCTACCTTCATATGAAAATTCTTCTTTGTGATAATATTATATTTTAATATATGAATGTCTTATAGGATTTTCAGCTCATCTATAGATAGTTGCAAGAAGACATCATTTTTGGCTTTAAAGTTATGTGGCTTATGTATGATTAGAGTCAAGATCATATAAGATTGTGAGAAAAATTTGTGACACCATATAAATTTTAAGGATTTCTTGTTTAGGTAATCTAATATGTCTTTAAAGAATAAACATATTATCTTGGAAGATAAACATGTTATCCTATAATAGATTCAATTACTTAATAACAACTTTTAAGGCTAATGAGTCTTTTAATATTCCAGAGATTTTTCTCTTAAAATATATGGAAAAGTAGGATAAGGTTCATTAATACTGGGTTTATAGTTCCTTATAAGGGCAAGCCCCCATAATTAATCACATCCTAGGAATGAGGAATCTCTTAATAGGAATACTCTCGATGAAAGAAATAGACTTTTATTTTATGGATTTCAAAGCTTGACTTGAAAGGATGTTTAATTTAGAATTTTAATAGGGAATGCTTTAAAGGGGAAGAGTTCTTTTCTAAGGCCAATTGGGATTGAGTAGGAAATGCTTATAGATACTAGGATGCCCATGCATTTCAACTATCCTATCATTAAGCTTTATATTTTGAGATTGAAATTAATAAAATTTTGAATTGGAATTTTATTAAAAATTTATGACTTAGATTCTAGCAACAGAAGACTGCAAAAATGTGTAGTAGTTAAATGGTTATTTTAATAGGATACTTTAGACCCAAAGTCTACAAATACTTCTGACATAAGTTAGAGGCTTGACCTAATGTGAATTTTATAGAAGTTATTACTTATTTTCTTACCAGAGAAAAATGAACTTATCCCGAACTCTTCTAAATTTATAACCCACTTGGAAAGGTTGCCAGCTAATACCACCTAAGTGATTTTGAAAATCATGAGTCTAGTCTTATGTATATAAGATGGATGGGATGTTACATTTAGAAAGGAAGCTAAGAACCTAACTCACTCCCTAACCCTAAGATAATGTTGGGCATGTTGTGCACTTAACTAATGTAATAAATTTTGTCTTTTATATATATTATGGTCCAAAATTCATTTTAAAGGCCTTGGGTATGTAATTCATGCCTATAATGAGATGTAGTTAGAAATTATCGTGGCCCAAAATAAAACAAGAAGGCTTACTTCATCAAGGAAGGGTGGTTATCTTCAAAGGTTAGATGCCCCCTTATGTGCAATGGGTGAAGTGCCCAATTCAAGAAGAACAAATAATAAGTTATCATATTTATCAAAAGCTAATTATTTCTAGTTTCATTTAAGTTATACTTAAGGTTAAACTGAGGTTAAGAATTTTTATTTCATGTTTGAGTTATATAAGTTTTGGTGTGGTAGATAATTTACATTTTCTAAGAGACTAACATGCCATAAATTTCATCATGGAGCACATTGCTAACCTCATTTTTCAATGAGGTTTAACATCTTTTTCAATCCTATTGATTAAGATACCTAGTCTTAGAATAGGGATTTTCTATCCAAGCGTCTAGGGAACTATACTTAGTGATCTAATGAAACCTTATAGGAGTTTAGCCTAACCTAATAAGATTAGGTGAATCAAAACCAAATTCAAATTTAAACAAATGACTGAATCAAACATATTCTAATTGGAATCTAGATCCAACTGAGCTTAGGTGATTGAGGTACTTAACCCAATTAACCTACCTAAACTCAAGATTTCTTGAATCTAAGGAAATTCAAATAAATTCAAAATAAATTAAAATTAAATCAAATGACATGCATAAAGTCATTACATAAACATGAATGGATTTAAAACTAAATCCAAATGATGGTCAAAATTAGTCAACCATTTGACATAGAGTTGACTTATGTGGGTCCCACCAAGTCAAACATCAACTCACTAAATTTTGAACAAATTAAATTATTTCAAAGACTCAAAATCATCAAATGAACTTGTTTAAGAATAAATCTAAAGAAATTTAAATCCAATAAAGCCATAATTAGGTGAATTAAATCACTTAATCTAAGAAAGCTAAATGGACCCTATTTGGGCTAAATTCAAATTAAACTAAAATCAACCAAAATTAAATATCCAAAATCAATTAAAAATTATCTTGAAACACAATGTAACCAATTATAAGCTTTAATTTAATCAATTTGATCATTTGACCTAATCAAACCCATGTTGACCAATTAAATCCAACATGGGTCAAAATGTGTTTATATTCAAAATTTACTTCAAATGAAATGAAATGAAATTTATTATTCCAAATCATTTTAAATACTTGAATAAACAAAATTAAGGCCTAAACTTAGATCCAATCTATCAAATGGAACAAACCAACTTAAACCAAGGGGTATAATTTCTTAAGTGAACTAAACTAAAGTATTTGTCCCTAAATAAAATTAAAATGAGCTTGTTTGACTCATAAATCATCTTAAATATGATTTGTACAATTAATTAACAATTTAAATCAATGGATACTAAACATTGATCATACTTAGCTTAATCTAAATCAAGTCAAACTCAAATGGACTAAATGTGAGAATGTGAGCTTAAACCTATACTAATCATATTCCAACTTACTTAAACTCATTCTAGAATGAGTCTAAAAGGATTGGTAGACAAGTTTTGGAGAATAAGATGTCCTTAAGTCAATCGAAAAAAGAGGAACATGCCATGAGAGAATGAGATGGAGTATGAAGAGAAATTCTACGCAATCCAGAGTGCTCTCTCCAATCCTTCTCCATTCCTCGTCCTCATTGATTTAAATTGTTCCTAATCAGTTGACGCCCCTTTGGAGCTAACCTCCAAGGGTAATCATCCAAGAAAAACCAAAGTGAAACACCTCGATTTATCTCACGGCCTCTCATGGCAAAAGGCTAGAGAAATTTTCTCAAGCCATTCTGAGCATTCAAAAACCTTCCCCAAGCTAAATGAAGAAGAGCGCACCCTTCTTTCGATCCGCATGCCACCAGTAAGCCAGAGTTTGACCAGACCCACTAGAAAATGAACAATAAGGCCTATAGAGAAATCCATGAGGAGGCAATTCAATTCTTTATAGTCAAAGGCTCGCCACATCCCCACAAAGCTTTTTGAATCATCCCCACCGCTATAGATCATCGTCAGCGAGGTATACCTTGAACCTAACCTTTTTTTCCATTTGGTGTTAGTCCTTTTTGAAATGAACTAGATCTTAAAAGATATCAAGCCATATAGGTGCACTTTATTTGAGTTCTTGATGGATTTCCAATTGAAATCGAGTGATTTCATTAGCTACATCACCAAAAATCACTTTGATTCAATGGACAACACTTGGTTCTCACCATCGATAGAGGAGATAAAATCTTTGTCGTCCATTTATTTTGTTAAAAATAGGCGAGCAAGATATAGTCAGACCTACGATTTAAATCCTATAGGAAACCTCAGGATGAATCCAAGCCATTTGATCTTCGATCAAATGACTTGGATCAAATCACATCCTGCTGCCCAGATTATGCGGAATCCATGTGGATCTTGCTTGGTTGAATCATGCATTGCTATATGTAAAATGGCATCGCATCAGTTCCACGTGGCACCGACATGGATAAATAGGAAAATCTAGATTTTTTTGATTTAATAATTGTAGAAAAGTACCATAAATTTTAAAAATTCATAGAAAATAAAATACCCAACCAAAATAATTAAATATGGGCTCTATGGATTCATCTTATTGAGGAGAATTCATTAAATTGACCAAAACTCTAAAATAATCAAAATAATCTTCCAAAGGAGAATTTAGGAAAATTAAAACTTCTAATTAAATTCATCTAATTTAGACTTAATTAGATTTTTATTAAAATAATTAAATCCCCAAGTAGTCTTAAATTACAATTTTATTATGATGAAACTTTAGGGAACTTAAATTGGCAAGGAACCCTACTTGCCATAGAAATTTCATGATCAAATGGCCTATGGATTTGAAGTTGTTGAATTTCAAATCTCTAAGTCAATATAAATGAAATAATAAATCAACAATTATAAAAATTCATAAAATCAACTTAAAAAATTTTCATTAACATCAAAACACTTAAGAAAATTTTTTCAACCCTCTGAAGTTAAGGAATTTAATGAATTATGCACTTAGGATTTAATAAAATAATTAAAAACATAAAATATAATCAAACTTTAGGTTAATAATTTATTAAATTTATAATGAATCAATTAATCAATTGAGTTTCAACTTTAATCAATCTCTTGATTTCACACTTAAAATATGGAATTCATTGATATGAAAGGTCTTTAAATACACAAATAACATAATTCCAAATATGAATAAAAATGGTTCCCAAAGTAGTTCATTTCTTAGGCTTCCTAGGTTATGATTAGTAAAAAAACTCTATCTTAATGAATTAAACCTAGTAATGAAGCTTTAACATATAATGTTACATCAAGATTAGTTTAAATAATAAATTAGAAGGCCTAAGATATTGAATTCCTTAAATGATGAAATCAAGACTTCCTAAGGATTAATTGGAGCTAACTGAATTAACTTGCTTAAATTCATAAACAAATACATTAATAAAATGAATGAATAAAATCATAACTTGAAACTAGTTAAATTAACTTATTCAAATCCATAATCATAACATTAATGAAAGAAATCTAGATAAAGAAACCAAATGATTAAAATACACAAGTATGGTCAAATAAACTAATTGATTAAAATACATAAGTAAAATCAAATGTACAGTTAGTCAAATGAAAAGAAACATAAGGTTAAATATGGAGAAACCAAGTCATAATAAATAATATAAAAATTTAAATAGCATAAAACAAAAATGAATAAAATAATTTTAACTTTAACTAAATTAAATTAATTATGTTAAACATAATCATGATATAATATGAACCTTTAATTAAGATTTAAGGAAACATTTTAAATTTTAATTAAAGGTAATAAATCCAATTAAAGAAATAATTAGTCAAAGTAAAAGAAATGAAATAAAAAAAATGAAGCTTTTAAATCTTAATGAAATGAAATTATATAAATCCTGAACCCTAAAAAGAAATTAGAGCATTAATCAAACCAAATTCAACTTAAGATAAATTAATTCAAAAGAAGTCAATTAAGATACTTAAGATCTTAGCTTGACCCTTAGAATGAATCTTCACCTTAGGAAGAAAATCTCATTCTACTAATATTAACGAGGTTTAGTAGAATGGATTCCAGTCAAAGTGAAATTTATTTTATTCTTCATTCTTGAAAACTTAAATTTTATTTTAACATTAATTGGAATTAAAAATAGAAGTAAACTTGTAAATCAATTAAATCACTTAAATTGAAACCACCTAGTGGAAAATTGAATAAATTTTAAGAGAAAATTAATAGAGATCAAAAGAATGAAAATAAAAATTTCCATAATTAGTAAACACATGGTATATAGTCTGGACACCCGTGGTCGTAGGGCTATTGGTCCGAATGAATTCTTGGTACCTCAAAATTATGGTTTTATAATGATGCATACCTATGAAGAAAAATTATGAAAATTTAAAGATCAAATCTCAAATCAATTAAATCAAACTTTAAAAATAAAATCAAAATTTGAACCTAAAATGCCTAGTAAAGTCATACAATACAAACCCATTTTTACACAAACTAGATTATTAGGTCATCGACCTTATGTCGATGTTCTGTGATATTCTATAATGTGATGTGAAATATTTTTCTTATTTGGTGGTGTAATGTTTTAGACTATATGGCTTGATTGTTTGCCCACTAGTTTGGATGGTAGGACATTCTTTTTAGTCAAACAATATTTATTATAGGGGGTTGTACTAAAATGGACTACCATAACATGCATATATATATATATATATATATATATATATATATATATATATATATATATATATATATATATATATATATATATATATATATATATATATATATATATATGTTGTTTTCTTACAAGTATGCTTAAGTCCTTCAGTATAGCCCAATAGGATAGGTGTTCTTGGCAAGTAATTGGTGCTAAGCTCGTATGTTTGCATTATAAGTGCAGATGTGCTGTGTGTATTTCATAACCCTTATTTTATAGGGTTTAGAAGTTTAGGTTTTTGGAATTCTATATCTATTTTGAGCCTAGAGTTAGGTTAGAATCTATGGGGTTTAGGAATAGTAAGAGCTGACCTACTAGTGCATGGTCTTAGTGGTCCACCATGAAGCCCATGAAAGTCCCTAAAAAAGGCAACGATATTGGAAGAAGACTCCCATAGAGCAAACTTTTTGTTCTAGGCTAGGCTATATAAGAGCAGAGCTCAATTACCCATTTTTTCTTTCTTCTAGGGTGTACAGCAGTACCCAACCACATTATCCTATTCTATTAATTATTTTGGCTTGATTTATTTTTAGCTTGCAATAGAAACAACCTACTTTTTTTAGGTTTCTTTCTATGATAAAATGTTTGAAACATGTTAGATATCATATTATTCATTCTCCTTGAATTAGGTGCTTCATCCATTACCTATAAGGGGGTATCTAGCCTTTGAGGATGACTACCCTTCTCAGGGAAAGTATGGCTTCTATTTTTGATTTGGTCTATAATTGCTTCTAACTGCATATCATTACAGGCATAAATTGCATACCCATTGCCTCAAATAAATTGTGAGTCCAAAGTATGTAAAAGATGAAATTTGCTGCATTAGTTAGGTGCATATCATACCTAACATGATCTTAGGATTAGGGAGTGAGTTTGGACTCTAAGTTTCTTTCTTAAATAAAATAAAACAAACATCTTGCATAGCATGAAGACTAAACTCATGGATTTAAAAATTATTTAGGTGGTGTTAGCTGGCAGCCCTTCTAGGTGAGTGATAAATTTAAAAGAGTCAGGAATGGGTTTATTTCCTTAGATGAGAGAAAGAGCCAATAATTCCCAAAAATTAAACTAGATCGAGCTTCTGACTTATGTCAAAAGTACTTGTAGACTTAGGTTTTGAAGTATCCTTTTAGGAAAAATTTTTCAACCTTAGACATTTATGTAGTCTTGTGCTGCTAGAATTTAATTCCTATATCTCTAATAAAATGTCAATTCAAACCCTACTAAATTTAATCTTAAAATTGTAAGGCTTAATGATAGATTAGTTAAAGTGCTTATTAGGCATCCTAATATCTAAAGAATTTCCTACTTAATCCCAATTGATCTCCAAAAGAACTCTTTCCCCCTTTGAAAGCATTCCCTATTGAATTTCTAAATTATCATCCTTTTAAAACCAACTTTGAAATTCTTGAAAATAAGAGTCTATTTCTTTAATTCAGAGTATTATTAAGATTATATCCTTCATTCCTAAGATGTAATTAACTATAGGGGCTTGCCCATATAGGGAACTATGAACCCTACAATAGAAAAATAAATAAACTCTATCCTACTTTTTCAAGTAGTTCATAGGTAAAATCTATAGTACATCAAAGACCCATCAATCTTGTGAGTCCTTATTAAGTAATTAAATTTATTATAGGGTAATATGTTTATTTCTTAATGACATACTTGATTACCCAAATAAGTATCCCCAAGATTTGTGTGGTGTCATAAAATAAAATTTCAATAGATTTTCTAGTGAATCCAGTGGGGACATGTTCCTCTCTCCATTTTTAGAAATAGACTTTTATTTCTATGCATCAACAATGCACTTGTGATTTCACGAGTCAAGATTGCTTTTCGTTCCATTGGGTTTCTCTCCATTTCATCCTTAGTAGAGTATATTCAACATCTAATAAGATATATAACTTCCTTATTTATTGAAATCAAATAAGAGGGTTCTATAACTTCTACATTATCAGAAGAAAAACTTTTAAAAACTTTAGCCATGATAAAAATGATTAATTTTTTTTAAGGGGTCAAAAGTTTTTCATTTGACTACATTATATTAATTAAAGCTAGTTATAATTTATTTAATTTTCTTATTTGAAAAAAAAATAGTTGGACAACTCATTTTTTCTACCACATTTGGGATTAGCTTTTCTGTTGACAATAGCAGATTAACTGATGGTTATGTCATCAAGTTTGGAGCTGGATTTGAAAATTTGAACATTACAGCTAATAGAGTAACTCTTGCTCCTCTTAGTGAAGTAGCTGTTAAATGCAAATAACCCATTCTGGAGTTCTCTAGTGTACCTTCCAATACCCTGCCATT
The DNA here is from genome assembly GCA_021442155.1 of Cymbidium sinense. NCBI lineage: Eukaryota > Viridiplantae > Streptophyta > Magnoliopsida > Asparagales > Orchidaceae > Cymbidium > Cymbidium sinense. The sequence continues at coordinate 78,166,865 of CM038227.1, forward strand.
GGAAGGGAAGTTTCTGCTGAGGTCATTAAAAGGGACCAGATGGGCCCTATGCCAAAGAAGATCAAACTACCTGTTGTAAAGACATTACTTGCTTCCTTCTTTCTTAGCACTTTCAATGTAGGGCCACCTCTAAGCCTCCCAAAATGACTATAAGTAAAAGAGAGAGAGAGAGAGGGAGAGAGAGAGAGATAGAGAGAGGAGACTTAAAAGACAAGCCTTAAAAGACAGGAAACAAAAAGAAATGATAGAAATATAATTAGCAAGGGCAAAGGATGGATATACCCATCCATATACTTCTCCTCTCTTAGGAGGTAGCATATTCTACTTTCTTTCTACATCCCAAGGAGAGGAAGATGTATCCTGGATTATGAGTTCTCCATCTTATTATTTAGCTTATGAAAGCAAGAAAAAACTTTACACTAGTGAAAAGGAAAATGCGTGGTAGATTACAATAAATTCTTCAAAGAACTCTTGGGTCCTCCTCTTACACTAAAGAAGAGTTACTAGGGGTCATGAATGATTAGGTATCTAGAAACCTTGAAAGAGAAATCTTAGAGAGACCTACCACTTCCTAAAATAAAGGGAAGAGAAAGGTGGTCCTCCTTAATAAAAGAAGATCTTATCAACCCATGCATATTATAGAAAACTAATATCATTATTTGGGAAGGTCATTAACTTGGCATAGGGAGCAACCTGTTAGCTTAGCGAGAGGTAAAACTTTCCCGAGAAAAGAATGTAAAAAAGTTTATGTAAGAAATGATCCATTTTCTCTTGTGCCAAACATTACTTCACCACCACCACCATCAGAGAAAGCACTTGCCATTCGACTTATTAAAGAAAAGCCTTCATCATCTTTACTTAAGCCCTAAATTGAAGGGTCATCTTCATCTTATACTTCTAAGAAAGAGATAGAGTCTCTTCATTTATCTCTTTATAATAATGAGATCTCAGATGAAAGACACCTTGGTCTGGGAGCAACTTTAATTGTAGAAAAAGTCCCAACTATTTATGAAAGTCAAAAAAAGAAGCATTTGATGTCAAAACCATAGAAGAAGAGCCTAAAATCATCCTTGATAACAATGATGTTCCACTCTATTTGACAAAAGAGTAGATGGAGGCTATTGTGAGAGAGGATGAGAAAAAAAATAAAATAAATTTAAAGAATAGTTTGACTGAGAATGCGAGGAAATATTGGATGATTATATCCCTCCAATATCACAAATTCATGATGCCTGTAATAAAGCTAGGTAGGTCTTATCCCTATAAGATATTCTACTATTCATCTATATCCTGGCTTTGATAATGGAAAAGGTGCCTTTTTTATCTATAAGAGAGTTAATGAATCTCTATTCCAAGCTTTGATCAGGCAAGCTATGAGAAGCTGATCAATGGATAATCTGAAAGTAATCTATCTTGCATGATAGAGAAAATATGAATGTCTAGATCTGATCTCTATTTAAGGAGACTATAGCCCTACTTAATTGCATCATCATGGGGAAATGTTGCTCCCTAAAATAGGATGGAATCTCGGGATAACTAAAATCTCCTAATATATGTATATGAATTCATCCATTCAAGTAGTGTCAAGGAGCATCTACGTCATAGCATTTTGAGTCAATCAGCACACTCACTCTACCCAATGCATAATATAAGTAGGCTAATGATGTTGGAGCTAGTTCTATCCTCTCACCCCCAAGCAAGCAAGCTAGCCATTAAGAGAGTGGAAGGAAAAAAAAGTCTATATGCCCTGGAAATACCATAGCCATCTAAAGCTTCATCCACCCATGCTAAGATTCAGCAAAAATTGACTCTTCCTTTTAGCTCAAATTTGGCACTAAATGACTCTTTATCTAAATGAGTTCCCATATCAAACGGATCCTTTAATTGTGGTAAGTGTGGTGAACATACTACTGCATCAAGGGAACTCTTGAACCTTGTGTCTATAATAACTGTGCCCCATCGCGTATAACCTTATATGTTCTCTTTGCATAATCTATAGTAATGATCTAGATCATGATGGAGACCTAATAAATATACATGATGGCTTCTCCTATGTTGATCATCTGATTGATATTAGAAGAGCTCATGATCTAGATGCACACACACCTTATAGGGAAACCTATTATATCCTAGATGTTGGACAAAGTAATTATCATCTCATGTGAACCAATCTGATAGGTATTTGTAATCCTATCCCAATGCTCTGCTATACTCCGGATCCAAGTAAATAGGAGGTACTTAAATAAAAAAGTGATGCATATATTGCATGATATATGCCAACCCTCCTGAGGATGTCACCATGCATTTGTAGGTGATGATGTGCTTAGTATATATAACCACTGACAGCTGATAAAGGCATGCCAAACACTGACCTTGGGTCCCAATCATCTACTTCATGGTGTAATATGTGATAACCCAAAAGTCTAATTGTTCTTATATACAAAGTGGTACCTACAACTAGCTGGAGCACATCTTGATCTCCAAAGCTAACATGGTATGCAATCTGCTCTAAATGAACATCATGATTGTGTCTCAATTTTAGATTAATTATCCAATTAGTTAGATCATGGCCTGATGGAAGCTCTGAATCAATAGATAAGATGCATGATGTTCAAGCAAATGAATCCTCAATAATATCTCTGCCCGTCAAAAATTCCTAATGCCATGAGAGTCGCTTCTGTAACCTGACTGTGCCATGTGAATCATGGGCTTTAATAGTCTCCCATATCTGCTCCTCAATAGGTTCTATAGATGGCATATCATCTAGTCATCTCCAAATAAATATTATAGTCAATCTGTAGCAAATCTGGACAAGAGAAGCATATAAATTTCATAGTCATTATAAAAAGTAATAATATCTATATTTGTAAATGAATTATGCTTGCGCATATTGATTCAATCTTCTCTAGTTTCATAAAGTTTGAAATGAATTTATTGAATCCATATTTTTAATTAGACCCTCCTATTTGGGTATATTTAAACTTAAATCTTATGTTAATATAAGCTTAGATTTAGATCCAGCCCCTTCGAAAATGATAGATTTAATCTAGCTCATTTATGCATGATGAATTTTCTATTTAAATTTAGATTTGACCCTTTTTGGGCATGATGGATTCTTTATTTAAATTTAGATCTAGCCTCTTTAGGCATGATGAATCTGATTTGAATTTAGATTCAATCCTTTTGGACATGATGGATTTGATCTGACCCCTTTGGGCATGATGAATCTAATTTAAATTTAGATCTATCCCCTTCGGACATGATGGATATTATCTGACTCCATTGGGCATGATGGATCCGATTTAAATTTAGATCCAATCTCTTTGTATATGATTGATCTAATTTGGCTTTTTTTTGGGCATGATGGATCTGATTTAAATTTAGATTGGGTTCTTTTCGATATGATGGATCTAATCTGGACCCTTTGGACATGATGGATTATTTATTTAAATTTAAATCTGACCCCTTTAGGCACGATGGTTTTGATTTAACGCTTTTCTATTGGAGAGTGTTTCTTTTCAATGGAGTGTTTTCCTTGCATTGTACAAGGCTTATAAAAATTTCCCCTATTGAAAGGAGATTTTTCTTTGAGATGAGTGCTTTCTTTTCATACTTTTAATGAGAAGTATCTCTTTAGTTGATCATTTTAGAGTTTATCTTGACTCTTGCTTTGTAAAGCATAATGCTTTTAATAGTTAAACATAATATCTTTTGAGATATTGTTCATTTATGGGGGTATAGGTCTTGTCTCTTTTTCATCAATGTACTTATAAGCTCCTCCTTTATATACTTTTTCAATAATATATGGCCCTTCCTAGTTTGGGTCAAATTTTTCACCTGTCCATTGGTATGGAGTGATAGGCCTTCTATGTACCAACAAGAGTTCATCTGCTTTGAAGCTTCTTAGGTGAACCGTGCGATTGTGAGCTCAGGTCATTCCTGCTCTATATATTTCTAGATGTTATTGGTGTGGGAAAAATTTATGACACCATGTAGAGTTTAGGAATTTCTTATTTAGATGATCAAATGCATCATTAAGGAATAAATATATTATCTTGAAAGATAAACATATTTTCCTATAATGAATTTGATCATTTAATAAAAGACTCCTAAGGCTAATGAGTCTTTCTTGTACTAGAGAGTTTTCCCCTAAACTATGTGAAAGTATAAAAGGGTTTATTTTAAACTCAATTCATGGTTCCCTATAAGGCAAGCCCCCATAGTTAATTAGATCTCAGGAAGAAGGGTCTCTTCCTAAGAATACTCTCGATTAAAGAAATAAGTCATTTTTCTAAGAAATTTCTATGTTGGTTTTCAAAGAAATGATCTTTGGAATTTCAATTAGGAATGATCCAAAGTACAAAGATTTATTTTTGGAGGCCAAATAAGATGAAGTAGGAAATGTCAAATGATGTTGGTATGCCTAGTAGGCACTTCAACTTTACTATCATTGGGCTTTGAATTTTAGAATTAAATTTAGATTTTGAATTAATATTTTCTTAGAAATCTAGGGCTTAGATTCTAGTAGAGCAAGATTGCAGAAATGCCTAGGGTTGAAGTCTTACTTCAAGGAAGATACTTTAGAACCTAAGTCTGCAAGTGCTTCTGACTCAAGTCAGATGTTCGACCTAGTTTCATTTCAGGAATTATCAATCATTCCTCTCACTTAAAAGAACAAACCTATCCCCAACTCTTCTTGACTTAAAACCTGCTTGGAGGGGCTGTAAGCTAACACCACCTAAGCATATTTTAAACCCATGATGCGAAGTCTCATGAATACAAGATGGTTGGGCTATTATTTTTATAGAAAAGGAATCTATGAATCCTAGACTAACTCTCTAACCCCTAAGATCATGTAGGGTATGAAATGCACTAACTAATGCACATTTTTCAAATTTTATATGTTTTGACTCAAGATTGATTTAAGCTCTTAGGATGCATTTTTATGCCTAAATTCCATGCAATTAGAAAGGGTTATGGACCAAATCAATAAAAGAAGATAGACTTCCCCAAGAAGGTAGTCATCCTCACAGGTCAGATGCCCCTTATGTGCAATGGGTGAAGTGCCCATTCAAAAGTTTATAGCAATATGATTGCATGATTTTCAAGAGCTATTTGTTTATTATTGATTTTAAGTTTTGCATAAGGCTTTAATTAATTTATATATAGTTTCAAATATTCCTTATTTTTGCTTTAGTTGTTTATATTTAAGTTGGGTAGAAAATTTTTTTTCCCTATGAGGCTACATCTACGCATTTATTATAGAAACCATAACATAAAAAGAAACCTAGAAAAGCAGGTTGATTCTATTATGCACCCCAAATAAAACAAGCCAATTTAATTAAATAAAGGCCAATGTAGCTAGGAACCACTTTACACCTTAGAAGAATGGAAAATGGGAAGTTGAGCTCTACCCCTTATATAGGCCATCCTAGAACTAATAGTTTAGATCTATGGATTTTCTTTCTAGGACCATCTCCTTCTTCAAGGACCTCCATTAGCTTCATAGGGGTCCAATGTAACCATCTATTGATAGGGTCAGTCAACTTCTACTAATCTTAGACCTCATAAATCATAATCTAATTCTAAGCTCAAAATTTATTTTTTTAATTCAAAAATGAATCCTAAGCCTTATAAAATAGATGTCAAGAAAATACAAACAACACACAGTAGTTATATTTCATAAACATATGAGCTTAGCATTAGTTACTTTCCAAGCTCACCTGTCATATGGGCTATGCTTAAGGACATAAACACAGCTGCAAGAAAATAGTATTTTTAAATTATTTATGACAGTAATCCTTTCTAGCATAGCCCCTATAAATTATAATATTATTTCTAAAAAGAATATCCTATCATCTAGTCTAACGAGAAAATAATCCTAAACATGCTGTCTAAAATAGTACACCATAAAGACATGTGAAGCACATCACATCATAACACAAAGTATCATAAAAAGGAATCACAGAATGGATTAACTTAAGTATAGGGTTTATCACCTAATGATCTAGTGTGTGAAGGAAATAGGCTTATGCAATAAGACTTTGCTAGCCCTTTTTAGTTCAAGATTCAATTTAGAGTTTAAGTTTATTTGATTTTTACCTTAGATAGTTTCAATTCAAATGATTTAATGATTTATTTTCATTTTTTAAGTTCACTTTTATTTTATTAAAGTGAAATTTAAGTTTTCAAAAATGAAGAGTAAAATAGATTGGAACCCATTCCATTCAACATCCTAACCCCTAGTGGAATGAAACCTTCATCTCAAGATGAAGATTTATCCTAAATGCCTAACTAAGATCCTTAAGTATCTTAATTAATCCTTTTAGTTTCATTTAGATGATTTGAGTTTGAATTCAATTTGGTTTAATGTTTCAATTCTTTTGAAATTTAATTCTTCATTTCATTCTTTGATTTGATTTAATTTTCATTCTTGGTTTAGTTTATTTTAATTTGATTTGATTTGTTTCATTTGATTTGGATTGAATTGGTTTAACATTTATTTGCAATAATGTTTTAGTTTTAATTATGTTTATGTTAATTAAATTCATATTTATTTCATTTGGTTTGATTTAGGTTAACCTAAGATACTTAGGCTAATGTTTAAATTCATTCTTAAGTTACATAAATTGTGGATTCATTTTTCATTAATTTGTTTGATTATGAGTTCGTTAGCTTAAGGTTTAATAAATCATAACATTAATTATTCATTTCATTAACCCTTAAGTATGAAAGTAATCAACTTCTTTGATTTAGAATGTTGGAGAATTATCTTTGGATGTTTTGATGTTAATGAGGATTATTTCAAGATACTTTATGAATTTTATGATTTTTTTGAATTTTTGAATTTATTATTTGATTTATATTGACCTAGAGATTTGAAAATTCAATAATTCCTAATCTAAAGGTCAATTGGGTTTGAAATATTTATGGCAAGTGGGCTTTCATGCCAATTTCATAGATCCAAGGTTTAATTTTAATCAAATTCATAATTAGGGTGTAATTAAAGTTTTAATTATTTCATTAAAATCTAAATTAAGCCTAATTTAATGAGGATTATTTATGGATTTTATTTTTCTTTGATTCCTCTCTAAAAAATACTTTAATAGAGGGTTCATTCAAAATTTTTGAAAATTTGGTTGATTTATTGTGAGTTTCCTACGTTCTGATTAATTATTTGCATTATTTAATCAACTTAATTACCAAATTAAGTCATTTTGTGATTTGCCAAGTTTTAATAGATTTCCATAGTGTTTCCATGTTTATTAGGGTTTGTTATGTTGATTTGAAGTGATTTGATTCATTTTTATGATTTATTTCAATTAATTTTAATTTATTTAATTAAAATTAAATTTTAGGATTTGAAATTTGATATTTCTTGAATTACTTGGATAAAATTCTTGTAAAGCTTTCATAAGGTGTGTTTTAACATCAATTTCAGTTTCCCAAAGTTTCATTTCAATTGGATTTATGGTTTGGGATTAATTTGAGTTTACTTAATTTCATTCAAAGTCAAATTATGCTAAATTTACCCAAAATTAATTGAGGATTTTAGGTTTAATGGATTCTACTCATTATGATGAATCCATAGAGCCCTCATTTGTATTTTTTTTGGATTTATATTTATATTTCTATAATTTTTTGAATTTTTTTGGCATTTTTTATTAATTTTTTAATAAATTAAAATGAGATTTTCCATTTTAAAATGGTAGCACTAATGTGGAGCCTTTGTCATGTGGTGCGACACAATTGGGCAACGTGGATCCTGTGTGGTGACCACATCAACAGTGATGCCATGCGAGATGATTCTCGACTGTCCGATGAAGGACCAGACAGTCCCGATTCATTCCTTAGTTTTCTCAGGGGGATTAATCAAATTATCCAACTAGATCATGGCAGTCCATTCCAAATAGAAGGATCATATGATGGAGTTCATTTCCCAAACATCTCCGATGAGTGATGGACATTGTTTGTCAAATTTGATGAATTTCTAGAGATCCAAGGCTGATTTTGATACATTTTAATTACAAAATGATCAAAGATCGATTTGCAATCAATCTATATGGTTTGATCCTCATGGTGATTAAATTCGTTTCACAAAGGATCAAATATGAATGCTATAGAGGTTACTAGTGAAGCATACCTCAACTCCGGTGAACTTTAGTAGTGGAATCAACATGAACACCTTCTCCTTGGTGGGAAAAAGCCGTGGATGTTATTTGGTGGCTTGCATCCCCACTAGATGCCTAAAAGAGACCAACATGCAGCTTTTTTTTGTTGGGTTTGGCCATTCTCCAGTTTGTCGGCAGTGAGGGGTCATGGTGAGGATTTGTTTGAGGTCGCCTCGACCTCTAGAACGTATTGCAATGTTCAATTAGAGGTGAAATGCACTCCCTACCCTTTTTCCATTAAACGTCAATCAGTGGCTACCATATTTGGTTGAATTTTAATGTTCTAGTGGCGAGGGGTTGGGGAAAAGCTTTTTTTCTTCTTCTTCTCCCATTGTGAATGTTTTAGGATGAGAAGAGAGGAGGAAAGGCTCTCCCTCCTCTCTTTTCATACATGGCTGAGAGCCATGTATTTAGCCTTCTATGTGGCCAGATTTTGGGCATCGATAATAGGAAGGTCAGCCAGAGATTGGATTTTGTGTCTCTTGGCCTTGTGTGCATGTTGGGATAAGAAATTGGAGGGGAGGAATTCATTTCCTCCCATTTTTAATCTTGGCTATGAGCTAGGCTCTATGGCCTCTTTTCCTTTAACTCATTTTCTTCATAGAGGAGACTAAGTCTCTCTTGACTTCTTTTAGAGGCCCTCAAGTAATTGGAATCAATCCAAATTACCTCAAGCCAAGCTATGGATGAAGTATAGAGGAAGAGAGATGAGACTTGCATTCCTTTCATGGATTCCTAGTTTTCTTCTCTCCTAATTTCACCTCTTTGATTTTTATTTATTTTTATAACTTATGTCATCACCACTAAAGCCCTTAAACTAATGTGTGGCTGCCCAACTCAAACTCAATGTGAGTTCAAGGTCAAGTCTAAATCTATTTGAATTAGGTTGGACATTTAGTTTGGCTTTGAACCCAACAAGACCCATTTGGGTTCATTTAGACTAAGTCATCTAATTAACCTAAGTAAGGCCTAAATAAATTTAAAATTCTTTAGATTCATGATTAAGCATGTTTATTTTATCATTTAAAACATTTAGAATAATTTCATTTGGTCAAATTTTGGTGGGTTGACCTTTGAGTTGGTGGGAGCCACCTAAGTTAAACATAAGTCAAATGAGTTGACTAGATTTAACTTTGATTTGGTTTTTAATTCATTCATTTTGATTTATTTGAATTTTATTTGGCTTATTTGGATTTATTTTGATTTAATCCAAATTTGGAATTTGGGTCGAGTCCACCTAAGCCCATTAGGTTAGATCAAACCTAAGGAAGGTGCACTAGGTCACTAGGTGTAGTGTCTTAAGCACTTAATTAGAAGGTTCTTAATCTAAGTGTAGGTATCCTAATTAATGATTTTAGAAGTGATGCTAACCTTATCCAAAAATGAGGTCAACAATTGGTCTTGTAATCATACTTCATCGAGAGCTTCTAATTCTTTAAGGCATATTTAGATATTTTTCTCAATTGTAAGTTAATTTTGAATTTCTATACAAAGTGAAGGTAGCTCTACTTCAAGAGGAAGTATTACTTCTACTCCAAAGACTAGGGAATATAGTGTTGCTTGTGTAACAGTTTTATATGTGGTATGATATGACCAAAACTATTATATTAATTTGTCATGACATTCTCTTTTATATTTATAGAGAATTTTTTTAAGGAGTTTGATCAACATTTTGTTGAATGCTTCTATGAAACCATTGACTCGTAGATTGCATATTGAAGAATATCATCAATCTATCTTATATTTCTTGATGAAGCGATAGACTTTGGTGTTTTTGAAGGTGGTGCCATTATTAGTTATAATTTTTTGAGGTACTCAAAATTAGTAAATGATAAGGTCTCAAAAAAATTTCACTACATTGTTTGCTTTAACTTCTTTCAATGGGATTGTCTCTAGCCATTTGGAGAAGTAATTAGTGACAACTACTATGAAGTGATGTCCCTCAGAAGATGAAGGATCTAATTATATCAGTTTCATAACTTTCAAATGGCCAAGATGCCACTGTTGGATGTAATGTATTAAGCGGTCAATGCAATGTGCTTGCATGTATTTGACACTGATGACATATTTTGGCATATTTAATGCAATCTTAAACCATACTGGGTCAATAGTGTCCCATTCATTTAATTTTAATTTTCCTTTTAGTTCCATATTGGTGTGCACTACACAACCGTTCATGGACTTCAACCATCACCATTTTTGCTTCATCTGGTCCTAGGAATCATAACCACAATTGGTCAAATGAGCATTGGTATAATGTATCATTTACGAGGATGTGCTAGAACATTATAATCTACTCCTATTTTAGTAGACTTTGTAGTTTAGTCGATGATGGGGGTAAGGCATTCTCATTTACTTGGATTTCTTTGCCTTTACCATTAATATTCTATTGTGGAGGTGGAGATATTCTCTTTCCACTCCTTAATTAGACTAGGGTCACTTCTTCTATCTTATTTTCTTAAAATAAGTTTATGAGTTTTGTGTTTCTTCAAAGCTTTCAGAGTTTTCAGTACTCTCAGAATTACTACTTAGTTCTGAACATAATTTATTTAAGTCTGACTTTACCTTTCATTTAGTAGACTTTTCTCTAAGAAAGCATAGTTCCTCCTTATTGATAAAATTTATGACACCACATAAGATTTAGGAATTTCCTATTCAGATGGCTAAATGCGTCATTAAGGAATAAACATATTATCTCAAAAGATAACATGTTATCCTCTAATGGATTTGATCATTTAATAAAAGGCTCCTAAGGCTAATGGGTCTTTTATATACTAAAAAGTTTTCCTCTAAACTACATGGGAAGTATAGTAGTGTTTGTTTTAAATTGGGTTCATGGTTCCCCATAAGGGCAAATCCCTATAGTTAATTACATCTTAGGAATGAAAGGTCTCTTCCTAAGAATACTCTTGATTAAAAAAAATAAGTTATTATTTTTATGGAGTTCTAAGTTGGTTTTCAAAGGAATGATATTTCGAATTTCACTTGAGAATGATTCAAAATAGAAAGAGTTATTTTTGGAAGCCAAATGGAATTAAGTAAGAAATGTCTATTAATATTAGGATGCTTAGTAGGAATTTCAACTATCCTATCATTGAGCTTTAAATTTTATAATTTAATTTAGATTTTGAGTTGACATTTCCTTAAAAATCTAGGGCTTAGATTCTAACAACACAAGACTGGAAAAATTCTTAGGGTTGAAGACTTACTTCAAGAAAGATGCTTTTGAATCTAAGCCTATAAGTGTCTTTGACGCAAGTTAGAAGCTCGACCTAATTCCATTTTGGGAATTATCAGTCATTCCTCTCACTTGAAGGACTAAACCTATTCCTGACTCTTCTCGACTTACAACCCACCTGGAAGGGCTGCCATCTAACACCATCTAAAGCATATTTTAAATTCATGATACTAAGTCTCATGTATGCAAGATGGCTAGGTTGTTGCATTTTTAGGAAAGAATATAAGAACCTAGACTCACTCCTTAATGCCTAGGATCATGTAGGGTATGAAATGCACTAGCTAATGCACATTTTTTAGCTTTTTAAATATTTTCACTCATGATTCATTTAAGGTCTTGTCTATGCATTTTTATGACTAAATTCTATGCAATTAGAAATGGTTATGGGCCAAATCAATAAAAAAAAGGAAGACTTCCTCAAGAAGGTCATCATCCTCATAGGTCAGATGCCCCTTATGTGCAATGGGTGAAGTGCCTAATTCAAAAGCTAAGGCAATATGATCGTATGATTTTCAAGAGCAATTTGTTTCTAATTAATTTTAAGTTTTGCCTAAGGCTTTAATTTATGCGTGGTTTTAAAATTTCTTCATTTTTTCTTCAGTTGTTTAGATTTAAGTTGGATAGAAAATTTAGTTTTTTTTCCTATGAGGCTTTGTCTAGGAATCCATCATAGAAAGCACAACATAGAAAGAAATCTAGAAAAACAGGTTGTTTCTATTGGCCACCCAAAATAAATCAAGTCAATTTAATTTAAAGAAAAACCAATATGATCAGGTACCACTATACACCCCGGAAGAAAGATCAAATGGGCAATCGAGCTATGCCATTATACAATCCGATCTAGAACTAATTGTTTAGATATATGGGTCTTCTTTCCAAGATCATCTCCTTCTTCAGGGACCGCCATTAGGCTTCATAGGGGACCTCTGAACCAATCTTTTGGTAGGGTTAGCTTCTGCTAATCCTAGAAACCATAGATCATAACCTAATTTTAAGCTCAAATTTATATTTTAAATTTAAAAATTAATCCTAAGCCCTATAAAATAGATGTCAAAAAATACAAACAACACACATCAATTTATTTTACAAACATACGAGCTTAGCATTAGCTGCTTGCCAACTGCACATGTCCTATTAGGTATGCTTAAGGACTTAAGCATACCTACAAGAATACAACATTTATAATCTGTTTATGATGGTAGTCTTTTTTTGCATAGCCCCCTGTAGAAGATAATATTAGTTTTAAAAATATTATCCTACCATCCAATCTAACTGTCAAATAATCCTAGACATGTAGTCTGAAATAGTACACCACAAAATAATAAAAAGGCATTCCGCATCACAGCATAACAAAATATAATAGAAAATCACTGAACAACCCAACCTAAGTTTAGGGTCTGTGACTTAATGATCTAGTGTGTGAAGGAAATAAGGTTGTGTGGGAAGACGTTGTTAGGCCTTCTTTTTAATACAAGTTTCAATTTGAATTTTGAAGCTTGATTATTTTTACCTTTGGATGGTTTCAATTTAAATGATTTAATGATTTGTAATTTTATTTTCATTCTAGGAACATTTTAATGTTAAAGTTATATTAGGTTTTCAAGAATAAAGAATATAATAGGTTCCATTTTGGGTGGAACCCATTCTATTCAATATACAAAGTCCTAGTAAGATAAAGCCTTCATTTTAAAATGAAGTTTCATCCTGAAAGTTTAACTAAGATCCTTAAGTATCTTAATTAATCCTTTTAGGTTCATTTAAATGATTTGATTTGAATTTAAATTTACATTTTAAATTCTTTTAAAATTATATTCTTCTTTTAATTTCTTCTTTAATTGGTTTATTTTTTATTTTTTATTTTTGTTGATGTTCATATTTAATATTTATTTTTGTTTCATTTGTGTTCATTATATTAACCCAACATATTTAAGTTAATATATTTTCACTTTTTCATTTTGTTCATTAGATTTGTTATGTTTAATTTCATTTAACTTAATGTTTCATTAATTTATATTCATTTCATTTGTTTATTTAATTTTGGAATGTTTTTCGTTTACTTATTACATTTAGATGTATGTATCATGTTTATTTTCCAAATTGATTTCATTTGTTCATTTGTTGTTGTTTAGTTTCTTAATTAAATTTACATTTTAATCTTAAGTTTAACATTATTCAGTTTACCCATTTGCATAATTTGATTATTCAAATTTTAATTTATTGTTTGATCTTTCTTATTTCAATTCATTTATTAATTGTCCTAATGCTTATTATAGAACTTAGGTTAAGATGGTTGATTCTAGGTTATATATACATACATTATGAAATAGTTTAATTTATTTAATTGAAAAGTTTTTTTATCATTTAGCATAATGTAATTTCCTTTATTCATTATGACCTAAGAAGTTTAAGGAAGAGTTGTTATTTTGTTTTGTAAACCAAACTTACCCTAAGCTACTTTAACTCTTATATCATTTTCTACTCTGATTTTTATGCCATTTTAAGTTCAATTAAACTTACCCTAAAGTCTAATTATAATTAATCTTTCATATTTGCATTTATGGACTTTTTATTCCTTAATTTAAATAATCATAATGTATTTATATGTTGATGAATTACAAAGTTCAAAAGTTAGTGAACTTTATATTTCAACTTATTAATGGATTTATCATGGTTAATTGGTTATTAATTTTTTGGAATGTGATTAAATTCCACATTTTGACATATCCATAACCCTTAACTTATGTTTAATTAGGGTCTTTTAGTTTCATATTTTTTGGACATTTTTATTTATGTGTTCTGATGTCAATTATGTTATTTTAAGGTTATATCATGGATTTTGTAACCTTTATGATTTTTCTGATTTATTATTTTCTTAAAATTGACTTAGAGATTTGAAAACTCAAGAATTTCCAATCCATAGGTCAATTGAGATTGAACTTTTTATGATAAGTGGGGTTTCTTGCCAATTTGATTTTCCTAAAATTTCACCTTAATCACATGTATAGTTTAGGATTAATTAAGATTTTAATTATTTCATCAAAAATTAAGTTAAACCTAATTTAATGAGGTGCATTTAGGGGTTTTATTTTTCCTTGATTCCCCTCTAGAATTTGCATCCAAAGAGGATTTATTCATTATTTGTAGGGTTTTGATTGATTTATTATGATTTATTTAATTTCAAGTTGATCAATTGAATTAATTAATTCAATTAAAGTCCAAATTAAGTTATTTTATGATTTATTAGGTTTTAGAGAGTTTCAATAGTTTATTTATATTCATTAGGGTGTGTCATGATGATTTAGACAATTTTCATAATTTATTTTATTTAATATTAATTTATTTTATCAAAATTAGGGTTTTAGAGTTTGAATATTCAAATATTTGAATTTATTATTCAATAAATTATGGAAAAATAAGCTATTTTGTATCTTAACATCAATTTCAATTTCCCAAAGTCTCAAATCATTTTGATCAATGGTTTGGGATTAATTTAGGTTTTGAAATGTTTCATTCAAAGTTAAATTAAGCTCAAAATACCTCCCACATAATTTAGGGATTTTAATTTTAATGGATTCCTCTCATCAAAAGGTACATAGAGCCAAAATTTATCATTTTCAAAGTTATATTTTATTTTCAAATATTTTTTGAATTTTTTTTGGCATTTTCCTTAATTTTTTAAATAAAAAAACTTGATTTTTTTAATTTTAAATGCATCGGATCCACGTCAATCCAATGTGGTCCCGCTTTCCGCACGGTGCCATGACATTTGTCCACGTGGGAACCATGTAGATCCCTCATCAAAATGATAATGCAAGTGGACTAATTCCAGCTCGGATCAATCTGCAGCTTTCTATAAGGGGTTTAATCAAACAAACCACCTAAATTAGAGCCGTCCGTTCCTAACAAATGGAATGGATGATGAAGATTATCTGTCCTTCGATAGGGATGAATGCTAAGAGCTGTCCATCGATTGAAGCTAATCTCTGGTGATCCAATCATTGCTCAATATTGATTCCAAAATCATCAGTGAGTCAAATCAAATGAATATATATGGTTTGATGTCACTTAAGATCAATTTTGCTTCAAACAAGACCAAAATTGAAAGCTTAAGGGGCAGTTTTAATGGTATAGCTCAATTTCGATGATCTCCGGTGGTGGGGTTTACTCCAATAGCTTTGAAATTGTGTGACAAAGCTTTGGTAAGAAGCAATTGGGTTACCTCCTCATGGATTGACCTCTAGACCAACTTACGAATGGACTCTAGCAAGGTTGGTAGTTCTCCGGCTTCACAATGGTGAGGGATCGGGGTATGGGTGCACTCAACTTCATTTTCACTCTAGGAATGTGGTGGAACACCCAATTTTTTAAGGAACTCTCTAGCTTCAATTACCATAGAGGCTAAGAGCCTCTTGTGGTTTTCTATCCTCTTTGGTTAGCTAGGGTTAATTGATGTCCTTGGAGGCTAGCTCCAAGGATCCTCAGCTGTTTAACAGGTGTCCAAGGCTTTAAGGAGGTAGAATGATAAGGGGATGAGGGATTGGGCAAATCAGATTTGGCTTCATGCTATCCCATTTTTCCATAGTATATTTTATTATTTTAGATTCATTTTGGCTTGATTAATCCACTTCCTTTTGGCTGCCAATCATCCTAAATTCATTTTAGGATGGGTTTGAGTGTATTCCAAGGGATGGGGTTTGAACTCTGGTTTAATTATGCCATTTAAGGAATCTAGATGTAAATTGAGCTAACTCTTTTTATTTAGTGGATTAGGAATAGGTTAATGCTTTGATTACATCAATTTGATCCTTTTATGATGTTTTTAATTAATGGATTTCATGAAATTTGAAATTATTCAAGAGCTCATTCCATATTAAACCCTTTATGTCTTAAGTGGGTTGGGTTGGATTGGATTTAGTCCAATGGCTTATTTGGCTAAATTATAATGCATTTGCTTTTCAATTATGTTGATCCAAAGATTTGGAATGCATTGGATCAATCAATTTCATTTACCTAAGATTTATAACCAAATTTGGTCCATCTTGATCTTATGGGTTAAGATTGGGTTAGTTTTGAATTTGATTTAGTCAAATGACCAACTTTGATTAGATTATATTTGGACTCCAAGCATGCTTGAGCACTTGTGTGAGATGATTTGGAGTGGTTAATTTCATTTGATTTAAATTTTATTTCAATTTGAACTCGTTTGACCCAAATTGGACTTAAAGGGTTAGGTTTGGGTTCATTTAGGTCAAATGACCAAATTGGTCAATTTGAACCACCCAATGATGGATTGAATTTTGTTTAATTATCATTTTCAAATGATTTTGGGTAATTAATTTGGGTTAGTTTTGATTTGATTTGGGTTTGAACCCAATATGGTCCATTTAGGACCATTTAGGTAAAATGACTTATTTAGCCAAATAAAGGCCATATTGGACTGGAATTCTTTTAGATTAATGTCTAAATATGTTCATATCATGATCCAAACCATTTGGAATGATTTTAATTTGTCAAATTTTTGTGGGTTGACCTTTGACTTGGTGGGACCCACATAAGTCAAACTTATGTTTGAAAGGTTGACCTTTTTACCATGATTTGGGTTTAATTTGATTTTATTTAATCTGATTTGATTTTGTTTTAGTTTATTTGGATTTATTTTTATTTAATTTGAATTCTTTGGGTTTATGTGATTTTCTAGTTTAATTAGGGTAATTAAGTTTATGTTCCTAAATTAACTTAACCTATGCTTAATTTGATTTAAGTTTTAATTGGTATATTCTTTATTTGGAAGTTCACTTTTGTTTGAATTTTGTGTTGAGTTCACCTAAACCCGTTAGGTTGCACTAAGCCTAAGAAGAAATGCTCTAGGCTACTAAGTATAGTGCACTATGTGCTTAATTAAAAGATTCTTAATCTAGGATTAAGTATCCTAATTACTAGTTTTGGAAGAAATGTTAACCTCATCCAAAAATATGGTTAACGCTTCTCAAAGTCAATTAAAGTTGCAACCACATTTATAACATGACATGTTTCTGTTAGAACTTCTGCTTGAAATTTTTTCATGTCAAGTTTAAAATGAGCCATGTATTCTAATACCTTAACTAGCCTTTGAGGAGATGCTCAAAATCCTCTAAAAAGTCAATCATTTTCTATGTTTTAGAATTTGGTTTTCTATATTTCTTTGTCTTCTTTGATTAATGGGGCTTTCATGAAGAAAATTGATTATTCTTTATATACATCTTTTCATTATATAAAAATTGCCTCAATTGGGGAAGAATCTTTTTGGATCTATTTCGAGCTCTCAGGCATTCTTCCACTGGATACCTTCTATGGCTAAAAGAATATTAATCATCCTTTTTGTTTTTTTTTTGGAAATGAATATCTCCCAACCACCTTCTTCTTCTTATGTTTGCAGGCCTTTGCTCTTATCCTCATTTATGTTCTAAATTCCAACTAGCTCAACCTTTTTACCTTACCTTCACCTTTTCCTTCTTAGGGTGTATCAGTATAGTGCTTGATAAGGTGAGTTCTCCATTTTGATAGCTTTTTTCTACCTAATCCTTGAAGATAAAATAATCTTTAATTGGATGTCTTATGATCCTATAGAATGGACAATAGTTGGGATCATCAGTCTTACCTACCTAGTTTTCCCATCTTGGCTCTAATAATTATAATCCCAATTTCAGGGCATGTATAAATGTTTTAGAAGTACATTGCCTTTTACATGAGTATTGCTTGAACAACTTCTCTTGAAGGGTTGATCATTTTTTCTTATCTTCTGTTGGCTTTACCTCCGATGGCGAAGTTGTCACTAGTCGCGAGGTTGTTGTACCTCCATTTCCCATTTTATCAATCGTGAAGGTGAATGTTGTATTCACATCATTCTTTTTTGTGTCATACGATTTCAGTTGGTGTCCTTTTTCCAAAGGGATTATGTAGTTAGTACTAAGGCCTTTCTACTTTGGTAGCCTTTCAAACTTGGCTACATGATCTAATAATTCTTGGAACATGTTAATCATAGCCATGACTAGATATAGAGCCATTTGATCATCAATACTCCCCATGAGAAGCTCTACTACATGCTTTTTTTGTGAGCTACTGGTCACACTTCATGCTTAAATTTCTCCATCTCATAATGTATTTTGTGACACTTTCATCTTTCCTTATATTTTCTAAGGCAAGATCTAATATTGTTACTTTTATGGTTGCTCCTTTATATCTCTTAACGAAGAGTGTCTCCAACTCGGTGAAAGTTTTTATTGAATCGTTGGGTAACTCAGCATACCATCTAAAAGTCACGTTGGTCAGACTGCTAACAAATTGGCATAGCAGTAAGATATTGCGGTGAATTTTTTTATTTATCAAACCTCTTCTCTTTTGGGGAAGAGATCTGAAAAATAAAACATTTTTTGTGTTGGGATACCACATAGATCTGTAGATGTTCTCATTAGGGTTATCAGGTATGATATTATGGAATGATGTATTATCTCGAAAGATAGAAGTCACCATCCTATAATGGACCTAATCACCTAATAAGGACTCCTAAGGACAATGGGTCTTCGAATGTACCAGAGATTCTTCCCCAGTTTACATGAAAAAAGTAAAGTAGGATTTATTTTAATCTGGGTTCGTTAAGTTCCCTATGGAGGCAAGCCCCCATAGTTAATTACATCCTAAAGAATGAGATTCCTTAGGAATATTCTCACTTAAGGTAAATTATCATTGTCTCCAAAGATTTCAAAGATAGGACTATCAATCAATTAGTTATTTTTAGAAAATTAAGTGGGATTTGAGCAAGAAGAAAGAACATTATTGAAACCAAAGGGAAATGATTAGGGGATGCTCATATACTAGAAAACCTTATGAGCATCCCAAACTATCTTATGGTTGACTTTACATTTTTGGAATTGAGGGGATTTATTTGTTTGAGTTGAATTTTTATTAAAAATCTAGGGCTTACAATTCCACAACATGATATTATGGAAATACTTAAGAGGTGAGGATTTATGCTTATAGCCCACAAAGGAAAATGATAACCTTAGATCCTAAATCTAGGGAGCATTGGCGAGGGCTAAAGCATGACCTAAATCTAAGAAAAAAATGAGTGCATGATTTAACTCCACAAGAGAGAATAAACCACTCGATTGTTGAACTTACAATCGCTTGGGGGTGGCCACCAACTAACTCCTATGATTTTAAATTCATTTAGGCAAGTATTTATGCTTTGTAAGATAGCTAAGTTGTTGTTTATTTAAAAAAGGGACTAAGTCCTTAAACACACTCCCTAAGAGACTAGATCATGTAGGGCATGAGTAATGACTTAATCTAATGTAAATTTTATTAAGTTTTATTTTAGTTTTTTGACAATTTATTTGGCACAGGCTAAGGAATTCATATGCCTAATGCATGAGAAGATTGATTATGGGCAAAATCAGTAAGAAGGAGGTGCGTTTCCACCATGGCTCTCAAAGGTCAAGCCATTTTCTCTAAAAAGATGGAAGCCCTCCATTAGCAAGAGTGAAGCAAGATGATTTTATGCATGATGTGAGACATACAACATCTAGCTTAGGGGTTGTTGAATATTTTATTATCTTAATTTATTTCTTAGGATTTAGGTGAGGTTATGAGTTATTTAATATTAATTTTAAGTTGATTAATTGGATGGAAAATTTATTTCTCTATGAACCTTATCACATCCAGGCCATTCATCAAATAATGAAGAAACTAGGGAAAATCATGTCATCTTAATGCACAAGCTAAACAAACATCAAATAATTTTATAAAGCTAGTGCAAAAGAATAAGAGGCCAATGTGGTCGGGCTCTACCACACAAACCCAAAAAGAAATGGGTAGTCAAGCTCTACCCTTATACAACTTGAATAATGAATAATTAGTGGAAAATTCCTCATTCTTCTTCTTTCTTCTTTTCTTCATTTCTTCTTTTCTTCTTTCTTTCCTTCTTTTGGTTGGTTGGGATGTAGTTTGCTCCAAGGCTTCACATGGTGCATAAGACTTGGTCTCATGACCAATGTTCATTCTAATCCTCCATAACATTCATTCCAAATCTTAATTATAAAATTACATGAAAATGGGAAAAGTAAATCTAACTAAACCTACAAAATAGATATTAGCTAAACATACCACACAACTAAAGCATGTATATGAATAATTTGGACTTGGCACCCCACACATGTGTAACAAGTCCACCTGTCCTAGTTTGGATTATGCTTAAGGGTATAAGTAACTTGCACAGCAAAAACATTTATATTTTTGTTACATCGCCCCTTAAGCACAATCCCCTGTAGAAGATATGATTAGGTTAAGATTTCCATACAATCTAGTCTACGCACATACAACCTAACATATAATATAAAACATTACATCACAAAATAAAATCAAGCATCAAACCATGTACCACCCTAACATAGAGCTAGAAATGGTGACTTAGCCTAATGTGTGTGTCATTTAAGGCTTGTGTGGCATGTCTTAGCTAGGCTTTAAGATTGAAATTTTTTTAAGTGTGAGGGATTCAACTTAGAAGGGTGGTTTCATTTAAATTGATTTAGTTGTTTACCAATTTTATTTGATGATTTGATTTGGTTTGAATGAACCTACATTTAGTTACTAAGTGTTGTAAAGAGAAGTAAAGAGAAGAGAACTTCTCTTTTATCCCTACCTTAAGTAATTTCTAAGGTAGATTCATTAGTGCTTTTTTATTTGTGAATATTTTATTATGTGTTTTAATTAACCCTAAGTTTATATTTGCTCTAAATAAACCTATTCAATAAGAAAGGCATCTTAGGATTAATTAAGTTGAATTACTATCACATAACACACAATCATTTATTTCTTTCCAACAGGTATACCATGCATATGAATGATCCTAAGCATAGTTATACATGCAATGCAAATCGTAGCACACCTCAATGATGAATGTAAAGAAATATTGTTTAAGAGAATTTGGATGTTTCATGAATGCATAATTTTTTTAAGTAGAAAGGAGGGACTCTTTTATCCATTATAAATACATGCATAAAGACATATGTACAAGTTGTCAAGACCTGGGTGTAATTCTGGCATGTCGGACTTCACTTTTCTTAAATACATGTGCATGTACAAAAAAAAATAAATGGAGGAAGAGTCATGCAAAAGATTTTTTTTATTTGATTTAGTTGTACAATTTATATGTGTAAATGTGAAAATACTTCTTAATTCATAACATGGAAATGCGTAGGAATATATTTAAGCAAGTGTTAAGTTCTTTTCAAATGAACTTTTTAAAATCTATGTTAGAGAGGAGAAGAAAGTCATACAAAATACACATCTTATGTTATAATCACATGCAAGCTTATAAGTATTTATAAGTAGCATACCTTCATTTGTAATCTTTGATTTAGAGTTCTTGAAAATGATTTTTGGTTTAATAGTGATAATAGCCACTTAGATCCTTAACTTTAGTCAAAACATGCAATTTGACATAATGGAAACATTTTATTTAATTTGATTTTTTTTAAAAGATATGAATGCATGATTTCATATGGCAAACAACATTTAGCATGCTTGGAAAGAAATAAAGTGATGTAAGAATATGACTTCATTCACCCTAATTGTGTTCTAAGGACAATCCTATAAGATAAGATTCTTCAAAGAGAATCAAAATTCTTTAAAGAGATTTTTATTTTAGCTTTGAATTTGATTTGACTTAGAAAATGTGAAAAGAGTTTGCTGGTCCTAACCCATCTCCCCCATGCTGAGTTAGTTTAGTTTAATTTTAGAACAATTAGATTGATTTTATATTTTGTTTAGGTTAAGGTGTAAATTAAATCCATTAATTACCCCTTACCTACACCACTTTAAAATAATTAACCTAACAATTATTTGATATGCAACCACATGGAATTTAAATCAGCAATCCACCAAAGAATGAAAGGTGCCTAATGCAATTGGCTCACAATTATTGATTAATTAAACTAAAGGGTTTAATTAAGTACTTTCATAACCATCCCACACATGTGAGGTGGATTTAATTTCCTTTAAATTGCCTTAGGCTCTTGAACACCTAAGGATCTACCCAATAAGAGATTGATTAAGTTTCTAGATTAATTTTTGGTTTTGATTTGGGTTAATTAAGCTATTTAATTTGAAGTGAATTGCTCAATTAACCAAGGCTCCCTTCAATGGCTTGCGGCTTTGATCTAGGTCTCCCTTCCCATGGCTAGGATGCTTGGGAAAAGCTTTAGGTGAGCTCGACTTGCCTCCTTGGTGGTGCTTGCCAAGTGAATTGGGATTTGATTGAGGATTGAGCAAGTTGGAATTTCCTTAGGCCTCCCTTATTTCAGCTACGAAAAAATCCAGAGAGGGAAATTTAAAGGAGCTTGGGAATGCTTGGGAATATTGGAGAATCTTGCCTTTGATCCTCTGAGCTCAATCGAATGCCAAGAAGGTGGCTTGAGTGGGAATGAGGGAGAGTATATCTCCCCCTCCTTGGATCAGATGGCAAAGGCTTGCCTTGTAATTTTGATCAAATTGAGGATGTTGAATGGTTTGTTTAGGTTGTTAGGAGCTCCATGTGCTTTGATTTTGGCAGAGGAGTGGAATGGAGAAGGTGCACATGTGCTAGTGAGTGTATGAGGTAATCTAAGTGGAAAAATTCTATTGGAGGGGTCAGTTTGGCCTTAGGTTGGGTCATGGCTGACCCAAACCCATTGGGTCATGTGCACCACCTCCCTTGGTGTCCATTTGGTCCACTAGGAGGATGCCAAGTCGCTACGATAAAGAATTGGAAAAATTCCAAGTGAATTTGGCCATAAGTTACCCTTTGACCCAAGGGTAAAATGGTCATTTGACCTTGATTTTGATTTGGGCAGATTTGAGTTGTTTCAAAAATAGGTTGGGTCATATTTCAAAGAATTTGGAGTTGATTTGATATGATTTGGCTGAAGTTGACCTATTTAGATCAAAATGAGTCAACTTGGGTCAAGTTGACCAATTGGTCAAATTGGATCAAACTAAGAGTTAGGTCAAGTTTAAATGATCATTTGAAGTGTTTTGCTATCATTGGTTTGGTTCAATTTGGTTTAGATTTGGTTTTGGTTCATTTGAGTTGACTTAGGTCAAATGGGTCAAGTTGACCAATTTGACCCATTTGACTTGATTAAGTTAGGTCATGGGTTGGTTTAGGATTTCTTGATCTTTTAAAATGTATTGCAAGCTTTAGTTGCAATCAATTTTGGTTTTATTTGAATTCAAGTTGATTTGACCTTTTAGGTCAAGTTGGGTTAATGGTTAATTAGGCTAGGTTGGGCCTGGTTGGCCAATTGGAGCTTTGGTCAAGTTCAATAAGTGATTTAGAATGAATTTAACCCATTGGTTGTAATCAATTTGGCTTAGATCAAGATTTGACCCATTTTGACTTTTTAGGTCAACTTGGGTCAAGTGGCCAATTTGCTTAATTGATGGCTTGATCATGTTCAATCATTGATGATGGATTGGTTCAGATCAATGGTTTTAATCAATTTGGCATATGGTGGATTTTGGCTAGTTTGGGTTTCATTTGGGTCAGGTGTTGACTTGATCAAAGGCTAGGTTTGACTTAGTTTGACTCAATTTGACTGATTGATCATCCTAGGATGATTGTTGCTCACAATGTGAGGCTTAGATGGGCTTAGTCAATCCAATTTGGGTTGGATTAGAATTTGGCTCAAAATGGTGCTTTAGGTCACTTTGGGTCAAGTGAGCCTAAGTGAGTCAGTTGGCTTGTTCAAGGCTTGATTCAAGTTTGGTTGAACTCACATATGGACTTATGATTGAAATATAAATCTATTTGCAAGTGATTTGGAGTCAAATGAGTTTTGATTCATTTGACAATTTCAAGTTCAAAGGATAAACATGGGTTTGATTTGGGTTAGTTTGATTTTGGGTTGATGATTGAAGTTTGTGTATATATTTGGTTTGTGATTAAAGGATTGATTGTTTGAAGAGAAAATGCAATGGTTTGGATTGATTTGAGTTTGAATTGGCTAAGTTCAAGAACTTGACTTGAAAGAATTTAGGTTGGATTTAGGTTAGATTTGGATTTGAGTTTTGAATTTAATTTTGGTTATTTGAGATTATATTTCATTTATATTTGTGAATATAAATGAAGATATAAATGGATTTTGAGAAAATCTTTTGAGTTTGAATTGATTTGAGTTTGTTTTGAGCTAAGTCCATAAGATGAAATCAAAGGCTTAAGAAAGATTTTGGATTTATAATTGATCATGGATTTCAATCATTAGGAATAGAGTCATGATTTGAGAAAAAGCATTTAAGTTGGAATTGCTTTGAATGATTTGAGAAAAATCATTTAAGTTGGAAATTAATTTGAATTTTGATTTTGAATTAATTTGAGTTTGAAGTTGATTTGAATTTAAGGTTGACTTGAAATTGAGGTTCATTTGAATTTGAAGTTGATTTGAATTTGAGGTTGATTTGAATTTGAAGTTTAACTTGAAAGAAGGAAGTAAGGACTTGGTTCAAGCTATAGGGTAGGCAAGTTTTCCTAACACCCCTAATGCATAACCCATTCCTATGGCTAACTCTAAGTCTTAGGTTAAGTTCACTAATCACTAGAAGTATCTTAAGACTAAGGAACTCTTAATGTCTAGAAGTGTCCTTATGCCTAGGATGAAGAAGTTGAAAGCTCACTCCAAAGTGAGGTCTATTAGCTTAATAAGCCTCATGTTCAATCCGATCAATTTTGATGAGAACAAACGAATGCTTGGATGTTCTAATGAATATTTTTATGTGTTTCAGATATATCAATTGTTAATTACATATCCAATACATCTCATAATATGTTTAAGAAAATTGCAAGAGTAGAAGAATGAAAGATAGATCAAATTGGATAATGTGAAGCTCAAATTATAATATTTTAGGTTATATGTATTTATTCATTAGCATGAATCACTTTGCTCACAACTTAACATATTATTTTAATGAGGTTAATTTATATAAATCTCTATCTAATTAACATTCAATTATATTTTTCATACATAGCATTTGAATTGTCAAATAATAAATGATAATGACTATTAAGTATAATTATTTTATTTACTTAATATAATTAAATATTTTAATTTAATTTGATGGTTATATTCTAACTAACATATATATATATAAATTATATTTAAAATTAACAAAATATATGAAAGTTTGTATTTTTTCCAAAGTCATTTTATAATCAAGGAATTTATATCTGTTTTCATCTCCAATGGATTCCTTGGATTTTTTTCCTTTAATTTGATAGGTCACATGACCCATATTTGATTAAAATTGAACTTATTATGACTTTTTAAACATTAGCTGATTTTAATAATGAATGCATGCTACATGCTTTGAATATATTAAGAGCCATATTTAATTATTTTTTACTTGACCATGTGAATAGCAAAATTTTGGCTACTTAAATTTAATATTTATTTAATATAAATTATATTTTTATTGAATATTAAATTATTAGATGATAGATGAGGTTAGAATAATATATTTTTTTGAAATTATTTAAAATGACATTCTGCCTATAAATAGCCCCTCATTCTCTTCATGAAAGCATTCCTCGTTCAAATTCAAAATCCCTCAGCAAATCTAAGAAAAAATTTCTTAGATTTTCCTTTCAAGTGTTCTCCAAATATTGCAAGATCAAATCCTTGATTTGGAAGCTTCAACATCTTCAACTAAGCAAGCTTTCTCAAATTACTTGAGTTTGTTTTCTTGATCTTAATCCTTTTAGTTGTTCATGTTATTTTCACCATCTATTTATTCTTTCCAATTTATACTTTTTGGTGGATTAGTCTTTGGACATTATTTTTCACATTAAAGTTTCCCAGTCATCTTTTTGTGAAAAACTCTTGTAATAGTTTGTAAGATCTATTTCAACTTGTTGAAATTTTTAACTTCCTACAAATTTCTTTTAGTTTCTTGAAATATTTCTTCATTAATCTCATTTTGAAAGATCATTTATTCTTAGATCTATTTTATAAGTATATTTTAAGTATTTTAAATTAAATTATTATGTTGAAATTATTTTCATATTTGCTAGATCTCTCTTTTTTAATTAAAATCTTACTAGCTTACTTAAATCTATCATATACTCATTTTATTTAAGTATTTTTGTGATCACCAAGCTTTAATTTAAAGAATCTTTTTGGCTAAAATAAAACAAATTATTCCATGCTGAAATTTATTTTTATTGTGCAAAAGAATATTGTGAATTTATTTTGAAATCATTTTTATATTAGTCTACAAATTATAATAACATAAACATCTTAGTAAGATTACTTTAAGATATTTATTTTATTATTTCTTATCAATATTAAACATTTTATCTTGCCAAAATTTTTAAGTTGTAAGTGATCATTTATAAGTTGTGAGATCATTTTTTTGAATTCGATAGCTTGGTATATTTGTGAGAGATTTGTTTTATCAAAATTTATTATTTTGTATTTTTCTTTTTTGTGCTGTTAAATTTATATTGGGGTTGTATTTGCTCCTTTGTAGGCATATTGTTGTAGGGGTTGTACTCGCCCCATTATAGGAGAGTACTATTTGTAAGCCATTTTTACATTTAGTGGATTCCTAGGGGTGGCTAGCGGACGAGTCTGCTTTGGGGTTTGACCAACCACATAAAAATTGTGTGCCTATTGTCTCTTTACTTTACTATACTTTTATTTTGTGCATTAAGAATTGTATCTTATCATTATAAAATCAAGATTTAATTTTCTACTAAAACTTAAAATTTAAGATTTAACTTTAAAATTTTAATATCGCCCACCACCGTTATAATGTCTCACAAGTTCAATAAAGGGCACCCAATAGGTATGGTGTGACTGACAAGGCACACCGCATATATTGGTGTTGACCGAGGACCAACAATGTTGGAACGATCACAAGCACTAACAAAAATGATCTACTCCTGAACTCGAGGTGTAGAAGGAATCAAGAGTGTGGCACAATGTGACTCTACTCATGTCAAAGACATAAGAGAGTGAAGGAGGAATCCACTAGGGATTGAGTTTGTGAAAATTCCACTAGGGAAGCAAGTTCAAGTCATCCACTGAGGGATGAAAGGTTTGATTTAATTTATGTCTCATTGAGAAGAAAATTGATTTGATTTTTTGATTTATGATTTGGTGTTCCACTGAGGATGAAAATGTGAACTCTCCAAAGTCATCCACTAGGGATAAGAGGTTGTGAATTCCGCTGGGTGGTTAGAATTTAGGATTCATTGGGGATAGAGAATGTGAACTCTCCACTAAGGGAGCAAGTTCAAGTTGGATTGAATTGGTTCCTCTAGGGAAACTAGAAAGATTTGCATCTCACTAGGGAGAAGCAGATTGATTTGATTTGTTTAATTTGACGCCACCAAGGAGGTTGATTAGATTTTATTTTGTTTGTCTAATTTGACTCCACTAGGAAGGAGGGTTGGATTTGTTTTCAATTTTACTCCATTGGGGAGGTTAGAAGGAATTTGTTTCATATTTTTTAAAATTTGAATTTTGAGATGGACCCTGTCGGTTTGCGATGGACTACACTGAGTAGGAGCCATGTTGGCCTTAATCTACTTCAGATTTACCAATCCAATGGGGTAGTCTACCAACCACATAGTAGGACTATCCAACCAAAAAGGTTGCCTTTTGCTTTACAATGGTTAATTCAAGGAAGAAAGCATGGGGACTCACATCTTCTTGAATAAATGACTACTGGGGCAACATATTAGCAAGGTAACATGTTAACCCGACCTAGGGCTAACTATTGAGTGAATGCCGCTGGAGAACTTAAATTAGCTCGAAGATAGTCAAAGTCAATTTCATTTTTTTTAATTGTATTTGATGGATCCCATAGGTTTGTGATGGACTGCACTGAGTAGGGGTCGTGTTGGCCTTGGTCTAACACAGATTTACCAATCCAAAAGGGTAGTCTACCAATCACATAATAGGACTATACAACCAAAGGGGTTACCTTTCGATTTGCAATGATTAATTCAGGGAAGAAAGCACAGGGACTCACATCTTCCTAAACAAATGACCACTGGGGTAACATATTAGCAAGGTAATATGTTAACCTGACCTAGGGCTAACTATTGAGTGAATGCCGTTGGGGGACTTAAATCAGCTCAAAGATAGTCAATGTCAATTTCATTTTTTTTAATTGTATTTGATGGATCCCATCAATTTGCGATGGACTGCACTGAGTAGGGGCCATGTTGGCCTTGGGCTAGCTCAGATTTACTAATCCAAAGGGAGTAGTTTCATGGCTGAGGGGAGAACTATCCAACCAAATGGGTTCCTTTCAGTTTGAACAACAGATTCAAGGAAGAATGCTCAGGGACTCACATTTTTCTTGAATAAAAGACCACTGGGGCAACATATTAGCAAGATAACATGTCAACCCAACCTAGGGTTGCCCATTAATTTATGATAATCATGCTAGAAAGAATATGTACTACACTTACATCTTTCAAAGTGAAACGACCACTAAGGTAACCTGTTTATGGAAAAATAGATTGAAATCGACCTAAGGGCGACTACTTAGAGAGTGCTGACCCAGGGACTTATCTCTATTCAAGAGTAGTCAGGCAATTCACATAGGGAGTTCTGTTGACCTACCCTAAAGATAGGATGCCTGCTTGGGAAAGAGACCATTGGGGGCTTGAATTCCTAATCCATAAGCGAATTAATATGTTTGTTTGTTTATAATGGACCATGTTGGTTTATGAGGGACCATACTGAGAATGAGCTTATATCAGCCTAGACTTATCTCAGATTTATTGAACCAATGGAGAATATGTGCATCCGCTGAACAAATTCTCTAACCATAGGGGTGGCTACTAAGAAAGGGGGACTGTCCAAGCCAAAAGTAACCTAGGTAGTCTCTAAATGGGGTCGCAAAGGATGTGATCCAAGCAGAGTGCCTGTAGGGGAGGGACCACTAAGGACTTTATCCAAAACTTGGAGAAGATAATCTTTATAGGTATTCGATGGCCAACTTAAGGAGAAAGCGTGAGGACTCACATCTGCTAAGAGTGGTGTAACCATCGGGATAGTCTATCTTCAGCTTGATAGGTGCTATCAGACCTAGGATGACTACTGAATGAATGCCACTAGGGGGATTATATCAACTCAAAAGTAGTCAAGAGGAAAAGAGCCTCTGGGGGACTTATTCTAAACCTCAAATATGCTCAACCTAGTCAGTGCATGATGGCTGGTTCAAGAAGAAGCTTGTAGGCTTACATCTTCTTAAACAGAGTCAACATGAGGTAGCTTATTAGCTACGCAATGAAGTATACCAAACTAACAAGGCGCTCATCAGTTTGTAATGGTCAAGTCAAGAATAAAGTGAGGGGACTCACATCCACAGGACAAGTGACCACTGGGGTGATAGACTAGCAAGGTAGCGAGTCAGCCCAACCTCGAGCAGCTAATGAGTGAGTGTCACAAGGGGCTTTCTCCCACGTCAAAATAGCTTGAGACAAAATATATATGTTTAATTTTTGTGCTTATGTTAAAGGGATCAAGATTTCTCTCAGGTTCTCTTACACCTACCCTAAACACATTGTGGAATTTGATGAAATGGTGTAATGAATGGCAATTGGGATTCCACTAAGAAAGGATGTCGCTTGGGTTCTCTTACACCTAACTTAGTTATGCTAGTTAAAATAGGATGCCTCTTGGGTTCTCTCACACCTATTCTAGTAGCTCTAGGGAATTGTGTTTAATTTATGTTTGTGTTATGAAAGAAGGATAGGATGCCTCTTAGGTTCTCTTACATCTAACCTAAACATCATGATGGATTCGCAAGCAAGAAAACACTGCTTTGAAATAAGAGAAATTTTTGATGAATTGGAATGAAATTTTTTATGAAGAATTATTTTCAAACATGATTTTATGAGTAATATTTCTTCAAATAGAGCCCATTAATTGGAAGCATCGGGTGTCCCCCTTATAATCAATAAGCTCATAGGATCCTCCTTAGTAGGCCTTCCCTATGATAAAAGGGTCTTCCCAAGTGGGTCCAAACTTGCCTCCCATCTTTAAATGGGCAACAATTGGTCTCCTTAGAACTAGAATAAGCTCTCCTACTTGAAACGTTCTAGGGCAGACCAGCTTGTTGTGCGCTTGAATCATCTTGGCTTTGTACAACTCGAGGTTCTGGCACGCCCATAGGATTCTCTCCTCCAAACCTTCGAGCTCTTTTGACCATAACTTGGCATTCTACTCTGTAGAGATTTGACTACCCATTGCTATCCTTAGTGATTGGAGTTGAACTTCTAATGGTAGAATGGCTTCAAACCCATACACTAAGGAGAATGGGGTAGATTGAGTTGGAGTATTGTATGTGGTATGGTATGCCCACAAAGATTCAACTAGCTGCTCATGCCACTATCATTTGTTGTCATCAAGTATCTTCTTTAGTATCTAGATAAGAGTTTTGTTGAATGCTTCTCCTAGGCCATTTGCCCTGGGGTAATAGATGGTGGAGTATCTCCAATTTATACCGTATCTTCTGGCGAAGCTGTTGATCTTGGTGCTCTTGAATGCATTGTTATTATTGGACATAATTCATTGAGGCACCCTGAACCTATATACGATATGTTTCCTAAAAAATTAGAGCACATGCTGAGTTGTGACCTCTCTGAGTGGGATTGCCTCTGACCACTTAGAAAAGTAGTCGGTGGCAGCTAAGATGAAGCAATGACCTTTGGAAGAAAGAGGATCAATCGGACCCACAATATCAGTACCCCAATAGTCAAATGGCCATGAAGCTAATGTAGGGTGTAGAATGTTGGGTGGTTAATGTAGGACCACAGCATGTACCTAACATTTGTGACATCTCCTAGCCACTTTCATGCAATATGTAATCATCAAAGGCCAATAGTATCCTAGTCTCTTAGTCTTTGCATTCATCTTTGGACCAGATTGATGCACTCTGCATAGACCTAAGTGTACCTTGATCATGATCTTATGAGCTTCGTGTTTGCCTAAACAGTGTAACCACATTTGATCAAAAGATCATCAGTACAAGGTGTCATCTACGAGAGCATAGGAGAGAGCTCTCTATTTTATTTGATGGGCTTGTAGCTTCTCTTGAGGTAGTTTATCTTTAGTCAAGTAAACTAAGAAGAGTTTCCTCTAATCTAGCTCCTCATCCTTTTTGGCAATAGTAACCTCCCCTTCAAGAGAAAGTCTCTCGATGAGTTCAACATCAATAAGAGATAGCACTTGTCTATTTTGGACCCTTATTGGAATGAACTCATCTTTCAAACATGCCAATTCTTCAGAAAGTTTGGCCAAAGCATCTACTACTATGATCTCTCTTTGAGGGACCTTGTAGATGGTGACCTCACAAATTTGGGCCAACAGCTTCATGGTGTACTCATGGTAATGATGAAGCTTGGGTTTTAACCTTAGGACCCAAAATAACTGTTGATGACCGAGAATCCCCGTAGATGTTGATGATTTTGATATACATTGTAATGGCTAACTCCAGACTGATAATCAAAGCCTCATACTCGACTTCATTGTTGGAGATAGATTGTAGAGATAGTATGAGAATCTCATCACATCACGGTCTAGAGTTAAGAGAACTATTCCTACCCCTATCTTTTCTAGAAGAGTAGATCGTGGTTCTTCTCCTTTTAGAAAGGAAGCCACACCATCAAAATACATCTCCCAATGGCAATTGTTAACCTCTAGATCATCAATAAGCAGAGAGTTAGTAAGAAGTGGGTGTGCTACTAAGAAATCCACTAGTGCTTGTCCTTTCACTGCACGGATGGGTAGGAATGTAATATTGAATTATGAGAGAATCATAGACCAACATGTCAACTATCTAGATAACATCGGTCATGTCATGAGGTACTACAGTGGATTGATTCTTGAAATCAAGTTCACCTTATAAGAAAGCATATAGTGTCATAGCTTTTAGGATGTAAAGATTAAAGCTAGATAATATTTCTTAATAGGTGGTAGTTCACTTCAGCATCAGATGACAGTTGAGGTAGTAGACAGCATTCTCCTTCCCTTCGTCATTGGTTTGGGTCAACAAAGCACTAAGGGAGTCATCCAATGCAGTAGTGTAGAGGATCAATGACCTGCCCGGGATAGGGGCAGCTAGAATTGGCAGCTTCACCAAAATATTGCTTGATGTCTTCAAAGGTATGCTGACACTTATCATCCCACTTGAACTTGGCATCCTTGTTGACAAGTGCTGAAAATGGCTTGCATCTCCCCGATAGAATGGACATAAAGCAACTTAGATACGCAAACCACCCATGGAATGATCTGAGTTATGTTAGGCTTTTAGGGGGTGGCATTTCTAAGATAGCTTTGATCTTTTATTTGTTTACTTCTATTCCCCGATGTCGGACAACAAACCCAAGGAACTTCCCTAAAGCTACTCTGAATGCACATTTCAGGGGGTTCATTTTAAGGTTAAATTATCTTAACTGTTCGAAAACTACTCTCAAATTAAAGAGATGGTCTTCCTTTTCTTTGCTTTTGACTACCAGATCATCAACATAGCATTCAACTTGATGATAAATGAGTTCGTTGAAGATCTGAGTCATGTCCCGTTGGTATGTAGCACCAACATTTATAAGGTCAAAAGGCATGACCTTATAATAATATATTCTGATCAGGGTTTAAAATGCAGTGTTTCTTTCATCCTTGGGAGCCATCATGATTTGGTTGTAGCCAGATGACCCATCCATGAAGGAGAATACTGCATGAGATGAGGCAATGTCCACCATTAATTCTGGTATAGGAAGTGGAAACTCATCCTTAGGATATGCCTTATTTAAGTCTCTAAAATTGACATATATGCAAATTTGGCCATTCTTTTTCTTAATTGGCATGACACTGGCTAACCAATTAGGGTACTTTTCTTCCCTAATAAAATTAGCATCGATCATTTTCTTGACTTCAGAAATGACCTATTGTTCGATTTATAATCGTATGCATCTAGGAGCTTGCTTGATAGGATTAGAATTAGGGTCTATTACTATTTTGTGGACTACTATGTCAGAAGGTAATCTAAGCATCTCTTCATAACTCTATGCAAAGTAGTCCTTAAACTCAGTCAATAGCCTAACTAAGTCATTGATTTCTTCTTCATTTAGCAGAGAACTGATGTATGTAAGGCGTGGATCTTCTTTTATTCTGAGGTTGATTTCTTTAAGCTTATCAATAGTTGAAAGAATTTCCGCTTTAAATTTTAGTGGTGCATCTTTGATTTGAAGATCATTTAGATCATCTAAAGTTTCTAAATATACTTTCTCATGAGAGTTAGTGTGGTTTGAGAAGAACCTATCAGACTCCAGATGATTGGTGACAACTAAGCACTAACCATCGTCATCGGCTGGACCCACTGTACCGAATCCTTGTCCTGATCTTGATTATGCATCCCTGCCTTTATTATTCCATGGTTTATTGAAACACTCTGATCTGTGCCTAGACCATGTATAAGGAATCAAACCTTTCTTTATAATATTAAGAACATAAGGTGAGTACCAATCAAAAGGTAATTCCATTAAATCTTTATATGAATTATCCTTAAGTTCTACATCAGCTTTTGGACTTGAGAATGATGATCCCAATAGGAATCTCTTTGGTTTAACATTTATGGAAGACTTAGGGACTTCCTTAACTACTAACCTTCAACCTTTTGAGAGGAAAGTGAGGTTAGAGCTAAAGTTCTCAACTGATGCCTGATAGTTTTACATAAATCTGGTTTAAATACATTTATGCTTTGCTTGGAGGCCTGATCTTCATCACTATCTAGCTTGAGTGTCACCTCCAATGAAACCTACTAAGAGGGTTTGACTAGTATGCTAATCACATGAGACTCGTCCTCCGAGCTAGATTCCAAGTCCATGTGAATAGTAAGGGTACTCCTGTGAACTGGAACATAACCCCTGTTGGCTGGTCGCCAACCAGAAGGTCTTCTACCACTAAAATTGCCTCTGTATCTACCTCTGCCTCTTCTAGGTGGAGGTCAAGTCATCCTACACATATGTCTGTATGGTGGAACGAATTATGGATGGAATGTGACATGCGGCTCTACCTCTTCCTTGATGTCCTTTTCTCGTTCACTTGTGTTTTCCTTTTCCTTTTCTTTTTCTTTTTCTTTTTCTTTTTTTCTATTTCTTTTTCTTTTATTTTTTAATTTTGACCAAGTTCATGAGAAAAGATATTTTGAGGAAGATAGTAGGTCGCATCCTCCTATAGCACGACCTTTTTGACTGAAAATGACTTTTCATCTCCTTTGACACAGTATTCAATTCCATCCCTTCGAAACTTGATGCACTGATGAAGGGAGGATAGAATGATCTTATTCTAGTGTATCAAAGGTCTACCAAGCAAAGAAACAAACAAAGTATTGGAATCAATTATATAGAACTTGGCTTCAGTCTTCCAAACACCTATTTACAAAGGTAGCCCTTTCGCCCTATTCATTGAATCCTCTCAACATCATCTGATCTCCTCATAGTGCAGAGATGTCAATATTCAAATAAGAAAAGGTCTTTAGACTCATAATATTTGCTGATGCACCTGGATCAACCAAAACTCTTGAAAGTCTGAATCTACCCATATCTACTATGATGTAGAGGGGACGGTTGTGCTCCATGTCCCCCAGTAGAAGTTCTTCGCCTGTGAATGTGACTCCTTGGGCTTCTCTTGAATAACGTGCCTCCTCTCCAATAGAGGTTAGCTGAGCTAAGCATATCTCTAGATCAAGAAGAGCCTTGATTAATGATTCCCTCATCTCTTTAAATAAGACAAGGTCATCATATATGCTTAGGTTTGCTGGCAATTTTCTTAGGTGAGAGAGGACATTGTAATCCACTTTGGGCTAATCCTCTATAAGCATATCCATAGGTGGAGCATCCTGTGGAAGGGCTTCTTGCTCATTGGTACCAATGAGTTATTTTCCCTTATCTTGAGGTGATGCCTTAGGAGGTAGAACCTTTCCACAATGGAAGTTGACTTTGGTGATCTCTTGTGGCAGTTTAGTGGAAGATTCTACTTGCTCGTCTGGCTCACCTACAGCTTCTCCTATAGGACCATGAGAATCAAATGATTCCAAGTCTATCTCAAGAGGTGAATCCACATTATTCAGATAAGGAAAGTCCATCTCTGAATCAGAAAGAGAGAGATTAGTCTTGTTATAATTGTTTAGACTTTGAGAGTTTTCTAAAAGAGTAGAGTTAGATAACCCATCAGAAGTGACACAGATGTAATTCAAACTAGCTTTATTCCTCAATTTTTTGGATTTAGAAGGAGATACATAGTAGAAATCTAGTAAAGTATGTGGGGTGAAGAATCTGATGCCCTCATCTGCTGACACAAGATGTCTACTAGAGGAAGAGCTAGCTAAAGTAGAAGTATTGGCTGAAGAAGTAGCTGCAACGGTGGAATGGAGGTTGGGCTCAGTCAGTGGTTGAGCTACTAGGCTATCCCAGGCTGGCATGGGCTACTGCTACTGCTACTGAGCTCCCACTTTCTCCATGTTGTATTTGGGAACTTGCAAACCTTCCTTGATGTTAGAGTTCAAGTTGCCTTAGGCACCTACAAGGAAAGTTTTTTTATTTTTGAAATAATCTTTTTAGGGGTTCGAGATAAGGACATATCCCAACCTTCTTTGGTTTTGAGAGAATTGCATGTATCCCCAAAGATTACCCTAATGGAATTGGATGGCTATTCCATTAAGTATTCCTTTGGGATAACTATGGTGCCTGTCTTATAACTATGCTCAAGCTAGTCTTTGAATGCAAAGCAATCCTCGAAAACATGACCTAGCATGTGGTGGTAGGGGTAAAAGTTAGGATCATTGCTCCTGCACACTTCCTTCAGCTTTCTAGGCTCAGGTAGCTAAAAATTAGGTTTTTTAAAGTGGTTCTTAAAGATTTTCCTTACTACCTCCCTTTAAAATGAATAAGGTTTGTTTAGTTTATCCAAAAGAGTAAGTGGATGGGAGCTACCTAGTTGAGGGTATGTGTATCACTATTGTGGATGTGGCTGAGGAGGAGGCAGTAAAGGTCGTGGAGACTGCTGTGGAGGCTGGTAGGATGGCCTAGGTGTTGGTAGAGGAGGTTGAAGTAACGACTGTGGAGCTCAATGTCTCTCATACTACTCTCTAGCCGGTTGCTTCCCTTTATCCACTATTACTACTATCCCTAACATCTTTTCATCAGCTTTTTGTAGCTTTGGCTTTGTTGATTGATCATGAAAAGATAATTGTTTGGCCTCTCCTTGTAGACTATCTGCCTTGTTGATTAATCTCAAATTTCTTGATGGTAAAACCTTTGAGCATGAAGGCAACCAGACCATGAATATTCTTTAGTAGAATTTCAATGGCATGTTGTTCATAGCTGCAATTCACATTTCATACTCAAATTATTCCATCTGATAAAATAGTCAATGAGGGACTCACCGGGGTGTTATTGTGCTACAACGAGATCGTCCATAATCACCATTTGCTGAGCTCTAGCAAACCTCTTAATGAACAGTTGCTACAACTTAGTAAAGTGTTCCTTTGGCTTGGGGAGTTCGTACCAATCAAAGGCTATGCACGCTAAACTCTTGACAAAATGACAATAATGCATCACGCCACCAAAGATTTACAGCTTGGCCCTAAAGTTCACTATGTGTTGGTGTGGGTTCCCACTGCCATCAAAGCTCTTGAAAGAAAGAGGCACAAAACCCTTAGGATACTAGATGGCATCAAATTCCTCTGGGTAGGGTCTACCCTATGGAACTGATGATCCTCCTCAGGCTTGCGACAATGCTTCTCTCACTTGCTACTCAACCATGAGTTTAATATCCTTTTATTGTAAGGAGGTACTATCCACTACCTTCCTATACAAGCTAGTACTACCCTACTTTACCGAAGGTAAAGTCTTGGCTTGATCCAGAACATGCAACAACTCAGGCTGACCAGTCTTTGCAATCATAGGATGCACTATTGGGGCTTGATTCTGAAGTGCCAAAATTGCTGCTAGCAAATCTTCAAGCCTCTTTCCCATTTTATCAATTTGTTCATCCTTCTATTTTAGTTGTTGAAGGAGGTGTTGGGTTGAATAGGCAGTATGGTCTTGTTCGACCGCAGCACCTTCCAAGCTATGTTGATCCCTAAGGAGAGAACCCCTGGTGTTAATCATATGCACCTTTGCTAAATCCTCCAACACATCTTCATTGGGATCAAAACTAACCTTGTCTTCCTCTAGCTCAGACCAGGCATATCCTAGAATTTCCTTCTTCTTAATGAGATACTGTGCTACTATATCATCTAGGGAGAGGTCCAACTACATAGGAACAAATGATCTCGGCTGACTGGTGGTGGGATCATTGTCATGAACATTATACATCTAACCACCCCTACTATTGGAGAGCTAATCTTGTGAGGACTGTGCTCACTAGAGGAAACATGCTCTTGACTGTTACTAGATCTAGGTGGAGTGGTACTCCTTGGAGGATCTATGGCCATAGAGACAATGGTACTGTCTCCTTGTCCCTCTGCTATTGTTATCTCCATGATCTACTGTGGTGGTGGTGGTGATGGAATGACTATGATGTTTCGAGGTCACCATTCTCTCTTTACCATAATTAAAGTAGAAGGTCGAATAGGAGAGCTTGAGCTCACCAAAATCGACGGTGTAGATGAAATGAGATCACTTGGCCATAGCCGGATCACTAGTGGAGCTCTCTTTTCTCTAGATGTTGCCTTCATGGCTTTTGATTGAATTGTGAAAGATGGAACCTGTACTGAAGATGGTGGAAGTGGAGTAGAGTGATGTGGTGGAGGCACCACTGACTCTCTCTGTGCAAGAGCTCTCCTCCCATGGTGGTTAGTACCCATCAGTAGAATGCTATCAGTATGATCGGCACGGGTAGCACATCGATCAGGGAAATCCACAAGGGTTGAGGCTACAGACTGCCTGGTGTACCTCTGCCTCTTTCTGCTAATGACATGCATTGATATACGAGCTTGTTTGGTCCTCTCTTATCAGATGTGCTCACCCACGCTGCGAGGGATGATCGATCGTAAGTCAAATTGGGCCCCGGACTCTGACCTTCTATAAGCCTTGCCAACTCGGCATGGAACTGACCTGAGGTCAGCATACAACCTCCTCCTATCTCTGGTAAGAGCCTCATACTATATTGTAAGTGGAGGTGACACTAAGATCCTCTTAATATATTCTTCTCCATCAGATCTGGAGAGAGGATGAAACTTGTTTTATGTGATCACGGGAGAAACAATCATAGGTAACTCCTCTACTTCAACCTAAGAAACTTCCTCCATATCCTTGGCTATGTGCAAATAATGCTGCTTGATCTTACGACATCTATTATAGCATTGAGTTCTGCTGGGAGGAGCAGCATGAGAACTAGACCCTACCTCATAGGTGGGGGACACTATCCGTAAAGATAAGGTAGCCATCCCCTTGGAAGAAGATAACGAGTGGGTGCTTGTCGGCGATGGGAACAATGGATGCCGGCTGAGCTCAAGCTAACTGCGGAACTGACCTTCCTCTTCAATGGGGGAAATTTAGATCAAATGGCATCTGAACATGGATGACTAGCTTCTGCCTAGTTAGCACACTCCTGCTGACGGTTGTGCGGGCTACCCCCTCACAAGTAATCCTAGCCCCTTCGAATCCTCCACCGAAATGAATCAGGTGAGCAAAGTAAGTCTGTGGGAGGCTAGCCCGATCCAAGGCCAAATCCATCCCAAAAGGAAAAGTGAAGACATACTTCTGGGCATCCATTAGAATTGAACTGAACTTGAGAGAAACTGACTGAAAATAAGTTAAAATTCTATAATATTTGAAAACAAACTCAAATCAAATCTTCTACTTCTTGTTAACTTTTGAATTTTGATTTAGAATTTGAATCCACACTCAACAATTTGAATATGTTAAGTGGGGCTCAACAATTTTGGAGAGAGATTTTGAATTTAGAATTGGAGAAGAGATTTTCTTGAGTTTAGAATCCATTTCCAACAAATTTGAGTATGTTGAAAATGGGTTCAAATATTTTGAAGAGAGATTTTTTTTTTAGTTTAGAATCCATTTCCAACAAATTTGTGTATGTTGAAAATGGGTTCAAAAATTTTGAAGACATTTTCAATGCTTCCATTGGTTTGTATTTAAGTTTGATTTCTATGTTTGAGGACCCTTCATTTAACAAATTTGAGTATATTAAATAGAGGGTCAATTGGTCTTTTTTTGATTTGTGATTTTGGAATTAACTTAGCAAATTTTGGTATGCTAGGTGAGGTGTTTGAAAACAAGTTTTTTCTTTTGCTTGTTTGCTTATGATGTGAATCATATGTGAATTTGAAAATGGAATCTTTACTTAGCAAATTTTTGTATGCTAAATAAATCTCCAAATGTGTTTTATTTTTCTTTTTTATTTTGAAAAGAGGAACTTTACTTAGCAAATTTGGGTATGCTAAATAAAGTTCCAAAGTGTTTGATTTATTCTTTTTATTTGAAAAGAGGATCTTTACTTAGCAAATTTGAGTATGCTAAATAAAATCCAAATCTGTTTTTGATTTTGATTTGAAAATAGGATCTTTACTTAGCAAATTTTGGGTATGCTAAATAAAGTCCAAATGTGTTTTCATTTTTGTGATTTTGAAAACAGGATCTTTACTTAGAAAATTTGGGTATGGTAAATAAAGAATCTAAATGTATTTAGTTTCGTGATTTTGATTTTGAAAAGAGGATCTTTACTTAGCAAATTTGAGTATGCTAAATAAAGAATCTAAATGTTTTTGTTTTCATTTTTGAAAAGAGGATCTTTACTTAGCAAATTTGTGTGCCAGATAAAGGATTCAAATGTGATTTTGATTTTTGTGATTTTGAAAAGAGGATATTTACTTTGCAAATTTGAGTATGCTAAATATAGAATCTAAATGTTTGTGTTTTGATTTTTGAAAAGAAAATCTTTACTTAGCAAATTTGTGTATGCTAGATAAAGGATCCAAATGTGATTTTGATTTTTATGATTTTGAAAAGAGGATCTTTACATAGTAAATTTGAGTATGCTAAATAAAACTCCAAATGTGTTTTGTTTTTTGTTTTGTTTTTTGGTTTTGAAAAGGGGATTTTTTTACTTAGAAAATTTGGGTATGCTAAATAAAAATCTCAAAGTGTTTTATTTTTGATGATTTTTGCAAAGGAGATTTCCATTTACAAATTTGGTTATGTAAAATGGAAGTCAATTTTGTTTCATGTTTCAAAGATGAAGTTTTTTGTGTGTGATTTATTGCATTTTGAAAAGATGGAAAAGTCCAACTTAACACATGTGGAATGTATTGAGTGGGGTTTCAAATGGCACGATTTTATTTGAAGACAAAGCCTCCATCCAACAAGTTTGGACATATGGAATGAAGAGGCTTGTCTTCAAAAAAATTTAATTTTTGCAAAGGAAGAAATTCAAACTTCAACATATGTAAGATATATTGAAATGGAGTTTCAATTTTGTGATGTGATTATATTTGGAAGTAAAATCTTCATTCAATAAATTTGGGTATATATGAGGATGTTCATGTGTGCTTTTTAAAAGATGATTTTTTTATTTTTTTTGGAAATGAAATCTTCTTTCAATAAATTTGGGTATATTAAATGAGGATGTTCATTTGTGCTTTTTGAAAATATGATTTTGATTTTGTTTTGAAATGAAATCTAATTCAATAAATTTGGTTATATTGAATGAGGATATTCATATGTGCTTTTGAAAGATAATTTTGGTTTTGTTTGAAAAATGAAATCTTCATTCAATAAATTTGGGTATATTGAATGAGGATATTCATTTGTGCTTTTGAAAATATGGTTTTGATTTTGTTTGTAAAATGAAATTTTCATTCAATAAATTTGGGCATATTGAATGAGGATGTTCATTTGTGCTTTTGAAAATATGATTTTGATTTTGTTTAGAAAATGAAATCTTCATTCAATAAATTTGGGTATATTGAATGAGTATGTTTATTTGTGCTTTTGAAAATATGATTTTGATTTTATTTGGAAAATGAAATCTTCATTCAATAAATTTGGGTATATTGAATGAGGATGTTCGTTTGTGCTTTTGAAAATATGATATTGATTTTATTTGGAAAGATCCTAAATGTAACAATCTTGAAGACTGTTAGATGAGGTATAGTCATGTATATTTTGTGAAATAAATTTGTGTAAATATTTTTATTGTGTGAATTTTGAAAAAGTGCTTTTGAAAAGTGATATTTTTATAAAGGATTTTTTTTTTGGAATGACCTTTACCTTACCATGGAGATGGTAAGAAAAAGATCTTTAGTAATCTCTTTTTATAATATTTTATTTTCACCTATTGGGAGACCCAATAGAGGTTTTAAGACCTACATGGAGTGAGGTCCTAAAACCTAAAGGATGTTGGCTAGCTTAACTTAATAATGAAATAAGCTAAGTGCCAATGGAAGAGAAGGATAGTCTCAGACTCATATGAAACATAAATCCACTATCGATACTTGGAGACAATGATCATTTACCAAAGATGGAGAGAGGAACCTTCCCTAGTGAGTCAATAGAAAAATCAATGGTGAATTTTTTTATTTCTCAAACCTCTTCTCTATTGGGGGAGAGATCTAAAAAATAAATCATTTTTTTTTGTTGGGACACCATGTAGATCTACAGATGTTCTTATTATGGTGATCGAGTACATCATTGAGGAATGATGTATTATCTCGAAAGATAAAAGTCACCATCCTACAATAGACCTAATCACCCAACAAGGACTATTAAGGATGATGGGTCTTCGAATATACGAGAGATTCTTCCTCTACTTTACATGGAAAAGTAAATTAGGGTTTATTTTAAACCAGGTTTGTTAAGTTCCCTATGGAGGTAAGCCCCCATAGTTAATTACATCCTAAAGAATGAGATTCTGTAGGAATATTGTCAATTAAGGTAAATGATCATTGTCTCCAAAGATTTAAAAGATAGGACTATCAATCAATTGGTTATTTTTGAAAAATCAAGTGAGATTTGACCAAGAGGAAAGTGTTGTTATTGAAACCAAAGGGAAATGAGTAGGGGATGCTCATGATACTAGGAAACTTAGTGATCATCCCAAACTATCCTATGGTTAGGCTTTACATTTTTGAAATTGAGAGGAATTATTTGACTGGGTTGAATTTTTATTAGAAATCTAGGGCTTATAATTTCACGACATAAGATTATGGAAATGCCTAAGAGGTAAGGATTTATGCTTGTAGCCCACAAAGGGAAACGACAACCTCAGATCTTAAATTTAAGGATCTTTGGCGAGGGCCAAAGCACGACCTAAATCTAAGGCGAAAATGGGTACATGGTTTAACTCCGTAAGAGAGAATAATTCACCTGACTGTTGGACTTACAACCACTTGGGGGTGG
Organism: Cymbidium sinense; assembly: GCA_021442155.1. Classification (NCBI taxonomy): domain Eukaryota; kingdom Viridiplantae; phylum Streptophyta; class Magnoliopsida; order Asparagales; family Orchidaceae; genus Cymbidium; species Cymbidium sinense. The sequence goes on from CM038227.1 coordinate 78,209,721, forward strand.
CCGCCAACTACCTCCTCTTATGATTTTAAATTCATGTATGAAAGTCTTTATGCTTTGCAAGATAGTTAAGCTATTATTTATTTAAAAAATAAACTAATTCCTTAAACACACTCCCTAAGAGACTAGATCATGTAGGGCATGAGTAATGCTTAATCTAATGATAATTTTATTAAGTTTTATTTTGGTTTTTGGATAATTTATTTGACACAGGCTATGGGATTCATATGCTTAATGCATGAGAAGATTGATTATAGGCCAAAATCAATAATAAGTAGGTGTTTTTCCACCATGGCTCTCAAAGGTCAAGCCATTTTCTCTAGCAAAGGTGGAAGCCCTCCATTAGCAAGAGTGAAGCAAGATGATTTTATACATGATGTGAGACATACAACTTCTAGCAAATGGGTTGCTAAATCTTTTATTTTATTGATTTATGTCCTAGGCTTTAGGTTATGAGTTGTTTAATTTTAATTTTGAGTTGATTAATTATATAAAAAATTTAATTTTCCTAGAAGCCTAATCACATCTAAGTCATTCATCAAATAATGAAGAAATTAAGGAAAATCATCCCATCTTAATGCACAAGCTAAACAAATATCAAATAATTTTACAAAGCTAGTGCAAAAGAATAAGAGGCTAATGTCATTGGACTCCACCGGACAAACCCGAAAAGAAATGGATAGCCGAGCTCTACCCTTATACAATCTAGATTACAAATGAATAATTTTAATTTAGAAGGAATTTATGTTATGGGGGTCTTCATTCTTCATTCTTCTTTCATCTTTTCTTCATTTCTTCTTTTCTTCTTTTAGTTGGTTGGGATGTAGTTTGCTCCAAGGCTACACATGGAGCATAAGACTTGGTCTTATGACCAATGTTCATCCTAATCCTATATAACATTCATTCCAAATTTTAATTGTAAAATTACATAAAAATGAAAAAAGTAAATCTAACTAAACCTGCAAAATAGATATTAGTTAAACATACCACACAACCCATGCATGTATATGAATAATTTGGACTTAGCACCTCACACATGGGTAACCAAGTCCACCTATCATAATTTGAATTATTCTTAGGGGTATAAGCAACTTGCATAATAAAAGAATTTATATTTTTATTACAGTGTCCCTTAAGCACAATCCCCTGTAGAAGACATGATTAGGCTAAGATTGCCCTACCATCCAGTCTACGCATGTACAACCTAACATCCAGTTTAAAACATTACATCATAAAATAAAATCAGACATCAAACCATTCACCACCCTAACATAGAGCTTGAAATGGTTACTTAGCCTAATGTGTGTGCCATTTAAGGCTTGTGTGGCATGTCTTAGCTAGGCTTTAAGATTGAAATTTTCTAAGTGTGAAGGGTTCAACTTAGAAGGGTAGTTTCATTTTAAGTAATTTAGTTTATTTTCCAATTTTATTTGATGTTTCGATTTGGTTTGAATGAACCTACATTTAGTTACTAAGTGTTATAAAGAGAAGGAAAGAGGAGAACATCTCTTTCATCCCTACCTTAAGTAATTTTTAAAGTAGATTCATTAGTGATTTTTCTTTAGAATGTTTTATTATGTGTTTTAATTAACCTTAAGTTTAGATTTGCTCCAAATAAACCTATTCAATAAGAAAAGCATCTAAGAATTAACTAAGGTGAATCACAATCACATAACACACAACCATTTATTTTTTTCCAATATATATACCTTGCATATGAATGATCCTAAGCATAACTATACATGCAATGCAAATCTTAGCAAACCTTAATGATGAATGCAAAGAAATTTATTTAAGGAAATTTGGATGTTTCATGAATGCAAGATTTTATTGAGTAGAAAAGAGGGACTCGTTTATCCATTAATCAAATGCACATTTACATGTATAAAAGGCATAAGTGAGTACGACGCCATTATTTTCTACACTAGGGGTGTAAGGTACAAGACTTACTTGGGGCTACTTAAAGCCTCGCAACCTTGGGATGTCCAGACTAATATACCACTTTTCTTACATACATGTGTATGTACAAAAAGAAACAAATGGAAGAAGAATCATGCAAAAGATTTTTTATTTGATTTGGTTGTGCAATTTATATGTGTAAATGTGAAAATCCTTCTTAAGTCATAACATGGAAATTCATAGGAGTATATTTAAGCAAGTGTTAAGTTCTTTTCAAATAAACTATACACTTTGCAAATCCTATACAAGTCCATGTTAAGAGAGGAGAAGAAAGTAACATAAAATACACATCTTATGTTATAATCACATGCAAGCTTTTTTAAGTATTTATAAGTAGCATACCATCATTTATAATCTTTGATTTATAGGTTTTGAATATAATTTTTGGTTTAAAAGTGATAATAGCCACTCATATTCTTAACTTTAGCCAAAATATATAATTTGGCATAAAGGAAACATTTTATTTCATTTGATTTTTCAAAAGATATGAATGCATGATTTCATATGGCAAACAATATTTACTATTCTTGGACATAAATAAAGTGATGTAAGCATATGACTTCATTCACCCTAATTAATTCCTAAGGATAATCCTATAAGATAAGATTATTCAAAGTGAATCAAAATTCTTTAAAGAGATTTTTGTTTTAGTTTTGAATTTGATTTGACTTAGGAAATGTGAAAAGAGTTTGCTGGTCCTAACCCATTTCCCCCATGTGTGAGTTAGTTTAGTTTAATTTTAGAATAATTAGATTGATTTTATGTTTTTTTAGGTTAAGGTGTAAATTAAATCCATTAATCACCCCTTACCTACACCACTTTAACATAATTGACCAAACAATTATGAGCCAACATATGATATGCAACCACATGGAATTTCAATCAGAAATGCACCTAAGAATGAAAGGTGCCTAATGCAATTAGCTTGCAATTATTGATTAGTTAAACTAAAGGACTTACTTAAGTACTTTCATAACCTTCCCATGCATGTGAGTTGGATTTGATTTCCTTTGACTTGCCTTTGGCTCTTCAAAACCTAAGGATCTACCCAGAAAGAGATTAATTAAGTTTCAGGATTAATTTTTTGGTTTTGAATTGGGTTAATTAAGCTATTTAATAAAGTTATTAAATCATTAATCAATTTGCAAATTAATTAAGTATTCATTCAATTGAAATAGACTTAGGGAAAAAGATTTCAAAAAGGAATTCTAAACTCATTCCCTAAGTCTATCCGCTATTTTAAGGTGATTAAAAAGCTTAATTTATTAATTTATCACCATTTAATGGGTTAATTAATCATTTAATAGATTAAGGGAGTGATTAGAGATGGAACAAGCAATACAATAAATTCTAAGAAAATCATGGGAGGTAGAGGTCATCCCACTAATTAACCCTAGAAAGTTTGAAATTAATTATTGATGTAATTAAGGAGTAATTAACATAATTACATCCCTAATAAATCTTAAATTGAGTGAAGGTTACTATTCAAAATCTATTGATTTTAATTTTATATTATTCCTCACTCAAATATCTTTAAAATGAACCTGAGTTTGCATTTTTTTTTATTTTGCTACATTTAGTTATGACTTTTTGAAGTTTCTATGATTATTGCATAATTAAATTACCTAATTAAATAACTAATCCCATCAGCACCACATGAGCTACTGACGTAGTGCGCGCTTTCTATGTGGCACGATGGGATTGGTTATTTATGTTATCACATCGTACGCCACATCAGCTGGTGGCACGACATAGTTTCCCCTGGGCTGGGATCAAACTCGTGGTTATTAAGAGATTAAATCAATAGATCAATGCATTTTAATCAAGGTCGTCCATCCAAACACACGGGATGGATGGCCCATGATTCATCCCTGCCTAAGCCGTAGAAGACAGAGGCCGTCCGTCCTCCATGGCTTGATCCGAGCTCACTTCAGCTTAAATTTGGTTGAGATTCAATCCACACCATCAAGAAGCATATGGAAGAACATCCAACGATTGAATTTTAATGGAATTATAATTCCTTTCACAAAGGATCATGCAATTTTCAATTTAAGGGCAGTTTTGAGCCATACCTCACCGGAGGCTATCACCGACGCTTCTAATGGAGGAGGTAGCTTCTTCTAGTGGAGACGAAGCTTACAATAGAGGAGGTAGCTTCATCTAGTGGATACGAAGCTCTGTTGAAAGTTTCAAGCTTTAATTTGAAGTGAATTGCATAATTGACCAAGGCTCCCTTTAATGGCTTGTGGCTTTGGTCTAGGTCTCCCTTCCCGTAGCTTGGATTCTTGGGAAAACCTTGGGTGAGCTCGACTTGCCTCCTTGATGGTGCTTGCCAGGTGAATTAGGATTTGATTAAGGATTGAGAAAGTTGGAATTTCTTTAGGCCTCCCCTATTTCAACTATGAAGAAAACTGAGAGAGGGAAATTCAAAGGAGCTTGGGAATTCTTGGGAAACTTAGAGAAGCATACATTTGATCCTCTAAGCTCAATCGAATGTCAGGAAGGTGGTTTGAGTGGGAATAAGGGGGAGTATATCTCCCCCACCTTAGATCGAATGGCCAAGGCTTGCCTTATCATTTTGATCAAATTGAGGAGGTTGTATGGTTTGTTTAGGTTGTTAGGAGCTCCATGTGCTTCAATTTTGGCAGAGGGGTGGAATGGAGGAGGTGCACATGTGCTAGGTCAGTGTAAGAGGTGATCCAAGTGGAGAAATTCTATTGGAGGGGTCTGTTTGGCCTTGGGTTGGGTCATGGCTAACCCAAACCCATTGGGTCATGTGCACCACCTCTGTTGGTGTCCATATGGTCTACTAGGAGGATGACAAGTGGCCATGAAAAGGAATTGGCCAAATTCCAAGTGAATTTGGCCATAGGTTACCCTTTCACCCAAGGGTAAAATGGTCATTTGGTCTTGATTTTTTTTTGGCAGATTTGAGATGTTTCAAAAATAGGTTGGGTCAAATTTCAAGGAATTTGGAGTTGATTTGATATGATTTAGCTAAAGTTGACCAATTTAGGTTAAAATAGGTCAACATGGGTCAAATTGGATCAAACCAAATATTTGGTCAAGTTCAAATGATCATTTGAAGTATATTGGTATCATTGATTTGGTTCAATTTGGTTAAGATTTAGTTTTGATTCATTTGAGTTCACTTAGGTCAAATGGTCAAGTTGACCAATTTGACCCATTTGACCCAATTGGGTTGGTTTAGCCTTGGTTCTTGCTACTGTCGACTGGTTTCACTAACCCTTTTCCTTAAATCTAAGACTTGTCCTCAAATTTCTTGGAGCTGTTTATTTAATGTCTTAGAGGATTTGGGTTTGGACTAAGGGGATTGTTAACTTTCTCCCACCTCAATCCTAGAACCAAATCCTTCAATTGATATCTTAGTTAGGGGAGCCTTTTAATAAGGACTTTTCAATCTAACTCCCCTTATGCACTCACCACAACACACAAAGAATAAATTAAAGATGGATGACCATACCTTATAGTAGTACTACCCTTAAGTATATTATAAATAGAATTTTAAATAATCTTCCCTACATTCATAGTAAACTCTTTCAAATTACAAAATTTAAATAGCTCTATCCCTAGTCACTTCACTGATTTTGCCAGTGGACATTAACTTGGAAAAAATGAAATAATGCCTAGCTTTAGCTTCAATAATGAGGTTGGTGACAAGAAAATTAATAATTTTATGCTCCCGCCTTTTTCATTAGATATTAAAATTTGTAACAGTGAGAAAATTAAGGATTTCATCAAAATCAAGATGATCATTATAATAGAAGAGATACTAATCGTACACTACATCTTGCAAGTTGTGATATGCATTAATTGTAGTACTATCAAAACTTACTAATTTCCACTGAACAAAACCTGATTATTCTGGTGCTCCTACACATTGATAAAGAACTCCTACACCACAGGAATGACACAAGGTATGTTTTCATAGGCTAGCTTCTCCCAGCCTTGCTCATTGATGATTCACTCTATGCTCCCACCCAGATTATAGAAGCTCCTCTCCAAAATAAGATATTTATGTAAGAGAGCTTGGTGGTATTACTCCTCTGTCTCTACACTAATGAATATGTTAGTATTCCTGACAGTTATCCTCTTCTTGCCCTTACTGAGGTATTAAACTGGCATTTTTGGCTTTCCTAAACTAAAATCAAACTGAGAGAGGGGAAGAGCGCAAGGATTTCCAAAATGGAAATAAGGCTTTAGAATGAAAATTTTGAAGCCTAGGGGTCCAATTTATAGGCTAGATATAGTGCAACTGTGTTGCATTGACAGTGTTGAGGTATTAGCCTCTAGATTTTTTAGATTTAAGACTAACATCATTGCGCTCTGCCAAGGTGCTGGTCACCTAGTCGAAAATACTTTATGTGCTAGTTAAATAGAGCACTATTACTATTTATTATAATTAACTCTATAACCAACCAAAATAAAAAAGTGTGCCAGACATTGATGTATCATCGCGGTACTCTAACATAGTGTCACAATGCTGGTCATAAAGTTTATCCTTTCTAATTAAAAGCATCTATTCATTTGCCAATTTTTTTAAACCTAATTTTGACTATCACCGTGATGCTAAATAGCCAGTGTTTATGCACCGATCAACTACTCAACCTGATTAAATTATTTTAATCTTATATCATTTTAAGCATTATAGTGCTGGCCCTCCTAACCTTTGGGTTATAAGAAATGAATTCCTACCTTATAACTCTACAGTGTTAATTACTCAATGCCAAAGTACATATTTAATAGCACTGTGGTGCTACCATGATAGTACCTAGGCACATATTTTCAGCATCGAAGTACTGCTCCCTAAAACTATAAATTAATATTTCATAATGTGGATATTTAAATCATAATGGCATTCCAAAGCAATGTAAGTCCAATCAATGTGTTCATCATGCAAGCACCCTAATGGCCTTTCAATGGATGTAAGCCATATCTTATGTTCGCTACGAGAACATCCTATTAGCACTCTAAAGTGATGTAAGTCCAATCTATATGTTTGCCACATGAATAATATATACCCATTGGCTTTCTAATGAATGTAAGTCTAATCCTAAGTTTATTATGTGAATATCCTATCGGCATTCCAAAAGGATGTAAGTCTAATCTATATGTTTGCCACATGAACGATTTTACCCTAATGGCATTCTAAAGGGATGTAAGTCCAATCTATATGTTCTCCGTGTAAATAGCCCTGCACTAAAACTCTAGTCTACTCAGGATATCTGAGATGAGGCAACATATGACTGCTAATCAGACTCTTTAGATATTATAGCTAGCCCTCTAATATTGGTAGACTAGAATAATGTAGTCCCAGGGTGATGGAACCATAGGATCTTGATCAGGACTACTCTCTTACTCCCCTTAGACAATCATATATGCCATCCCACACACACTATTAGACACTAATTCATATCCGAGAGATATGTTTGTTTCCAAACTTAATTGAGAGTTCTCTCTTATTGTGGGAAGAGAGATAATTCACTTTGAATGCTTGCATTCATAGGAAGTAGAACCTAGATCTAAGTAAACCCTTATATAATGTTAAGAGAAATTTGGTTGAATATATATCAATCTACCTCATGAGAAACATATTCCTACCCATCTCAATAAAGATTGCAAAGAGTTTCCAAAAGGATTTTTTTTGAGTGCTCATTAATCAATTCTATATTTAGTGTTTATGTAATTTATTAAAAATGAGAAGTTAATTAAACCTTAAATTAAAATAAACATTTAGCTGAAAGCTAAAACTTATGAAATCTATAAATCTAATATATAGATAAAAGTTCATTAATATTGAAGTTATCTAAATTCACTTAGCATTAAGAGAAAGATATTAATTATAAATAAACTTGCAATAAACTAAATCATCTAATTTAAATAACCAAAAAATTAGGATTGCCTAGACTATGTTTGGTACTTAAGTAGTTCATTCTTTTAAGTTTCTCATAGTATAATTAATAATTAAATAATAATAAATAAAATTCTTTATAAGAAATTTAATTAAATAATGAACTTTTAAACATAAGATATTTCTTAAGTAAACCTAAATAAAGAATTAAATAAATCAACAAAAAAATCCCAAGTCACAAAGTATAAAGGAAATGAACTATTTGAATAATGAAATTCATGGACTTGAAGCAAACTTACATTAAAAATCAATTTAAATCAAACAAAGTAAAAAAAAAACTTAGATCATTTAAATTAAAAAAAACACTAACATTAGTGAATAAAATAAATTAAATCAAAATTAAATGAATTAAACTAAAAAAATATAAAATAAAATAACTATTTTCATCTTAAAACTTAATCAAATAAAAGAAATATAAAATTGAATATAAACCAAAATTATGAAATCACATTAAATAATATTCATCTTAAACAACCAACATGAAATATAAATAAATAAAATAATTTGAAACCAAATTAAAAGATAAAATTGAAATAAATAATCATTAAACTAAGATCAAACAACCAAATGATTAAACTTTGAATTAAAATTTAAGTGACCATTTTAAACTCAAATTAAAAGTCATAAATTAATTAAACTAAGATACATTAATAAAATCAAATGAAATTTAAATGAAAGAAGAGTAAAATATTTAAATTCCAACAACATCTAAAACTAATCAAATAGCATAAACACATAAGATTCAATTAAAATTATTAAGATAAAACTTAAAGAATGAAATTAAGCATTAATCTTAATCAAATCAGATAAACATCAATTAAATTTAATATAATAAATTTCTTAAAATAAATTCAAAAGAGTTAATTAATATACTTAAGGTTCTTAGTTTGACCCTTTGAATGGATTTTAATGTTAAGATGACAATTTCATTCTACTAGAATTTGGATGTTGAATGAAATGGGTTTTGCCAAAAGAAGAATTTATTTCATTTTTCAATATTTAAAATCTAAATTTAAATTTAACACAAAAATAAATATCAAATTGAAATCTAATTTAAATCATTTAAATTAAAACCATCCAAAGGTAAAATTTAACAAACCTGAAACTTATATTGAAACTTGAACTTAAAAGGCCTAATGTAATTATACTACACAAGCCCTTCTTTCACACACTAGAATGTTAGGTCACCGGCCTTAGATTTAGATTAGGCTCATGATCTATGATGTTTTTTGATGTGAAATGATATTTTTCTTATTTTGAGGTGTAATATTTTATACTGAATGACTAGGGCTTATTTGCTCATTAGTCTAGATATTAAGGCGTTCCTTTTAGGCTAACACTATATTCTATAGGGGATTATGCTTAAAAGGATTACCTTAATAAATATAAAAAAGTGGTCACCTGTGATCTAAAGAAGGTGATGATCCCTATATATCAAGACTTTTAGTTTTAAGTTGGGTTGTATAAAGGTAGAGCTCGACTAACCACTTTTCTTTTCTTCTAGTATGTATACCAGTACCTGGTCATATTTGCCTATTTTATTAATTTAATATGCCTTAATTTATTTTAGAGTGTGTAATAGAATTGCATGCTTTTCTATGTTTTTTTTGTGATGTGTTCATGATGTGTTCTGTGATGAAAAGCCTAGAAATATTAGGCTCTTAAGAAAACTAAATTTTTTACCTCATTTAAATTAAAAACTCAAACATAAAATAAAAATTCATATCCTCACCATAAATAAATCCCTAAGAATAACTTAAAAGCAACTAAAAATAATTAGACTTTCTAACCTAACCATAAATAAAGCCCTTGGCATAACTTAAAAGCATCTAGAAATAATTACATTTGAACTATGCGAGCATATTATTTGTCATTCTTGAATTAGGTGCTTCACCCATTGCACATAAGAGGGCATTTGACCTGTGAGGAAGACACCCTTCCTAGAAAAGTGTGCCTTCTCATATTGATTTGACCTATAATCATTTTTTAACTATATCTCATTATAGGCATGAAATTGCATACCCATGAATTTAAATAAGATTGTGAGTAAAAATACATAAAACATAAAAATAATTGTATCAGTTAAGATCATAACATACTAATCATGATCCTAAGGTTTATGGAGTGAGTTTAGGGTCCTATTTTCTTTTTTAAATACAATAACCCAACCATCTTGCATACAAAAGACCGAGATCTTGGATTTAAAATAATTTAAGTGATGTTAGCTGTCAACCCTTCTAGGGGGGTAGTAAGTCTAGAAGAGTCAGAGATAGGTTCATTTTCTTAAATGAGAAAAATAATCAATAATTCCTAGGTATTTTACCTGGTTAATCTTTTGACTTACATCAAAAGTGATTGTAGACTTAAGTTTAGAAGTATATTATTGGAATAAGTCTTCAACCACTAGGCATATATATAGTCTTCTGCCGTCAGAATCTAAGTCATATATTTCTAATAAAATGGCAATTCAAAATTTTACTAAATTTAATTTTAAAAATGCAAAGCCTAATGATAAGATAGTTGAAACACTTACTAGGCATCCCAGTATCTATAAGCATTTCCTACTTATTCTCGATTAGCTTCTAAGAAGAACTCTTCCTCTTTAGAATGTTCTCTTTTGAATTTCTGAATAAACAATCCTTTTAAGAAAAGCTTTGAAATTCATAAAAATAAAAGTGAGTTTCTTTAATCGAGAGTATTCTTAGAAAGAATTTTCTTTCTTCTAAGATGTAACTAATTATAGGGGCATTCCTTTATAGGGAATTATGAACCCTGCAATAAGTAAACCTTGTTATACTTTTTCATATAATTCAGGGAAAAAATCTCTAGAATTTTGAAGACCCATTAACTTTAGAAGTCCTTCTTAAGTGATAGAATCCATTATATGGTGATATACTTATCTTTTAATGATGTATTTGATTACCTCAATAAGTACACCAAAACCTATGTGGTGCATAAATTTTCTTCATATTTACGTGTGAATGAAAATGATCACTTTTCCTTTCTTTTTGAGTGTATATCTAGTTGTGATTATTTTTTCATGGATGAATACAAGAATTATTTCCTTGTGGAGACTCATAAGATTTTCTTGGGTAAGAATTTAATCACACCATTTACATTATACCTACCGATGAATACTTTGTGCAGAACTTAGAGAAATTTTAAATGTTAGCTATGGGATGCACTTGATTGTTCACTATAGAAAGTTGTCCCATAGTAATCATCATCAAGGTGAGTCAATTCTTTTATTTTTTTAATTCATAATAACTTACTTATTGGGGCATCAATCTTACACATAAGTTGTAAATCATATTGAGTGTTGGTCTTTTTTGACTGTCAACTATGGATAGTTGGGTTTTTAATTAATAATCATTGACCTTTTAGGGTGTCAATCATATACAAGAGTCACCAATAATATAGAGTGTTAGTATTTTTTGATTGTCAATTGTGAAGAGTTGGTCTTCTAGTCAATAGTCGTCGACCTCTCGGGCTATTGGGCATATTCAAAAGTCTCTAATCATAAGAGTGTTGGCCTTTTTTTTTTGCCAACTATAGAGAAATGGTCTTTTAGTAGATAGTCATTGGCCTATTGGGATGTCGGTCTTATATAAGATTCATCAACCACATGAAGTGTTTTATTCCTAACTATGATGAGTTTGTCTTTTAGTCATTAGCCACCAAACTCTTAGGGTATTAATCATTCTATCTTCCTTTCTTTATAAAGAAAAATTTGATGAGTGTTAATAATTTTAACTCTGAGGTTTCTTGCTCGACTGTGATATTCTAAGGCTAGGAATTGCACACCAAGTTCTTAAATTTCTTACCCGGGGCCTTCATCACTCAACAAGTGGAACTCTTCTTTTGGGCCACACCGAATACCTTGAGTTGTCATCCAGCTACCTAAGTTTCATTTAATGTATTTCATCAAGTCTTTTTCATCATTCGCTAAGATAGTAATCTAAGTGAGAAGGAGTACAAATTTTGTAGAACATAACTTTATACAAACTATAATGATAAAAATATAGATTACAAAAGATAATACTCACTTTAGCGATATAATTTCTTAAGATCTCTGGCATTCTATATACAGGGTACGTTTAGTCCTTTGTGGGTCAAACAATTGTTACTAAGCTATACTACCAAACAGAGCAATGGGGATTGGGTTTTAAAGATTAAATTTTATCTTTTGTAGAAGACTTAAATATTTAATAATATTGCTTTAGTAAATGAAGTAATAAAAAATGCAATAATATAGAAGGAAAAAAAGAGAACAAAGAGATTTTTATGTGGTTCGGCCAAACCCCAAAAGTTGGCCCACATCCACACCTAGCCACTTAAGCTAGAAATTCACTAAACTAATGTTGAGATTACAACAACTCTCTCATACTCTCTTTCACAGGCAAGTACAACCCAACATGTACTTTCCTTAACAGTCAAGTATAACCCAACACATACTTTCCTTAGTAGGCAATTATAACCCAACACGTACTTTCCTTAATAGGCAAGTACATCCCAACAAAAATTTAAGACAAAGCAAAGAGAAAGATAAAAGTCTAACTCTCAATTTTAAAATGTTTTTTCACTCACAACTCAATCTATATTAATATTAAGGCAATGGAATATTAATGAAAAAGAGTGCTCACTTTAATTTTAAATAAAATTAAAATAGATTTTCAATGAAATATTTAATGCAATTAAGTAACTTAATGTTGCTTGAATGATCTTTAAAAGGTTTGAAATGATTTTCTGGAAAGGCTTTGAAATGCAAACTAAAATGCAATCACCAAACACTTTAATTTGAATTCTTTTTCACACAAGCTAAATTTTTTCAAACATCACATGTATTTGCAATTTGAATAACTAAACAATCACTTGACTGAGGATTTGAATTGTATCACATGAAAGCTATCACATAACATATACATAAACCAATTGAATATAAGTAATCAGTATGCACAAAATAATTTATGCAAGATGTGATGTGGTCAGCCAAATGGAAAAGAGAGGAAATAAGATTTTAAACACAAACAAATTTAAGCAACCTATATGAAACTTTAATCCAAAGGGATAAACAAAATTCATACAATCCAAAATGGATAAATTAATGAATAATTGTAATATTAAGATATAGAAAAATATAAATAATTTTAGAATGATGAATCTAAAAATGAATGAATCATTTTTTTTAATTTAATGAGCTTTTCATTTGCCTTAATACAGTAATTCCTAGAAACATTCTCACCCAATCCATGCCCAGTAGCTTTAACAATTTGATATAACTGAAGAACTAAGAGCTAAAGAATTTTTCTTTCACACTTAAACTTAACTTGATTAGTAGCATTTGAACATGTGTTTGTTATCATCAAAATCAATCTCATATGAGATGGGGCTCATGAAGTAAATAATATCCCCCTTTTTGATGATGACAAACATATGTTGGTGTTAAATAGTGATGAAGGTGCAAAGTGACCTTTCATCAATATTTTGAAATATAAATTGCATAAAAGAAAACTTATAGTAAGTAAATAAATATAATTTTTAAGCATTTAAACATTTTTAACCATAATGAAGCATGGATATAACATGAGTATAAAACATGAAAAGATTCCCCCTAAAACTATGCATCATAGAGAGAAAGAAAAACTAACATACATTTTTCTCCCCATTTTAACAACATCAAAAAGGTTTAACCATAATAGTAATAAAATTACATGCTTGGATCTAACATGCCTAACATGTGTCTTAGGTAATGGTTTAGTAAAAATGTCCGCAATTGTAAATTTGTGCCAATAAAATTAATATTCACATCATCTTTACTCACATGATCCCAAATAAAGTAATGTCTAACTTATAAGTGTTTAATTCTAGAGTGTTGGATAAGATTTTTTGTCAAACAAATTGCACTGGTATTATTACACTTAATAGGAATGTGATCTAGCATAATTCCAAAATCTTGTAATTGTTACTTCAACCAAAGAGCCTGAGCAGCACAGCTTCCAACAGCTATATACTCAGCTTGAGTAGTTGAAAGAGCAATGGAGTTCTATTTTTTAGATGACCAAGATACAAAGGTTGATCCTAAAAATTGACATGTTCCTGATGTGCTTTTTTTTATCAACTTTACATATTGCAAAGTTAGCATCAGAATAAGCAATCAAGTCACATGAAAGTGAATTTTTAGGATACTCCCACAAACCTAATCTATAAATGCAATTAAATAATGAACGATACGCATAACAACAATTAAATGAGATTTTTTTGGAGCAGTTTGAAAATGAGCACATAAACATACAACAAACAAAATATCAGGCCTACTAGCAGCAATATATAAAAGAGAACAAATCTTTCTTCAATAAAGTTTTTGATCAACTAATTTTCCTAACTCATCTAAATCAAGTTTAGTAGAGGGGCTCATGGGAGTCTTACTAGATTTGAATTTGTTCATATCAAATCTTTCTACCAAGTCATTGTTATACTTCATTTGAAAAATAAAAGTGCCCTTTTCTTATTGTTTTGCTTGAGGTCCTAAGAAAAAATTGTGTTCACCCATCATGTTCATATTAAATTCTTAGGACATAAAAGATAAAAATAAAATGTCATCCACACAAATCTGAATAATATTCTAATCATCACCTAAATTCTTACAGAATAGGGTGGTATCTATTCTACCCTTCCTAAAACCATGATCTATAAGAAAGCTACTCAACCTATAATACCAAGCACTAGAAGTTTATTTCAATTCGTACATTGTTTTCTTCAATTTAAAAACATGATCTGGAAATTCCACATTTTCAAAACCAAGAGGTTGTTCTATAAAGACATCTTGATCTATAAAGCCATTTAAAAATGCACTTTTTACATCAATTTGAAACAGTTTAAACTCTTTATAATAGGCATAGGCAAGGAGCAATCTAATAGCTTCTAATATAGCTACAGGGGCAAAGAATTCTTCAAAATATATCCCTTCAATTTGAGTATATCCTTGTGCAACCAATCTATCCTTATTTCTAACAATGTGTCCCAAGTCATCTAACTTATTCTTAAAGACCCATTTGGTTTCTATAATATTTTGATCTTGAGGCCTAGGAACTAATTACCACACATCATTTCTAATAAACTGATTTAATTCTTCTTCCAGGGCAACAATCCAATAGTGATCCTTCAAAGCTTTATTTATTGATTTTGGTTCAATATTAGATAACAACACAGAATGATGTATCATTTCCTTAGAATGTCTTATAGTTCTAACTCCTTGAGAGGGGTCTCCAATAATCAAGTCTTTTGGATGATTCCTAATGAATTTCCAATCTTTAGGTAAAGCATCATCTGCATTTTCTTTCAAACTCATCTTCTTAAAATCATCTACCTTTTCTTCAATCACATCATTTTTAATATAATCTATAAGATTTTCATCAAATATAACATGTATAGATTCTTCACCAATCATTTTTCTTTTATTATAAATTCAATAAGATCTACCATTCAAAGAATATCCTAAAAAGATACCATCATCGGATTTACTATCAAACTTTCTTAAAGAGTCTTTAGAATTATTCAAAATGAAGCATTTATAATCATAGGAATGAAAATAACTAATCTTAGGTTTCTTACCAAAGAACAACTCATAAGGGGTTATTTAAATGAGGTCTCAAGTAAACACGATTCATAACATAGCATGCAGTGTTAACGGCTTCTGCCCAAAATACTTGGGTAATTTATAATCATCAAGCATAGCTCCACTCAATCCAATTATAATTTTATTTTTCATTTCAATAACACTATTTTGCTGAGGGGTTCTAGAAGCAGAAAAATTATGTTTAATACCAAATTCATCACAAAAATTTCAAAATTTTTATTTTCAAATTTACCACATGATCATATTGAATTTTACTAACAAGAAGACTTCAATCACACTGAGTATATTTAAAAAATTTTCTAAAAAGTTTAAAAGAATCATTTTTATGAATTAAAAACATGACCCAAGTAAATTTTAAATAATCATCAACAGTAATAAAACCATAGAATTATCCACCTAAACTAGCAGTGCTAATGGGACCAAATAAATTGAAATGCAATAATTTTAACGGTCTAGTTGTTGAAATAATATTTTTTTATTTTTAAAAGAATGTTTAGAATGTTTTCCATGAATACATGCATCACAAACATACTCAAAATGAAATTTCATTTTAGGTAAACCATCAAGAAAATCAAGTGTTACAATTTTGTTTAGCGAATGCATGTTTATGTGACATAACATTTTAAGCAATAACCAAACATTATCAAGTGAACTTTTGAAACAAAGTAAATTTAAATTTGTATTACTTGCATTTTCAAAATCAATAAAGTAAATGTTTTTGTATCTATGACCAACTAGAAAAACAATTTCATTATTTCTAGTAGTATAGAAAGATGCATGAAATTCATTAAATCCTTTATCACACAATTGACTAATGGAAATAAGATTATGCTTTAAACCTTCAACAAAGTAAACTCTATCCAACATAATTGTATCCTTAGAAATATAACCTACTCCAATTATCTTTTTTTAGCAATATCACCATAACTACAAATCCTTCTTCACAAGGTTCTAAAGTGGAAAATTTAGATTTATCACTTGTCATATGTCTTGAACATCTGCTGACCAAGTACTACATGTCTTCTTTGATTTTTATTTGAAGGAATTCCTACAAAATTAAATCAGGAGTCAACTCTTGGAACCCAAACATGTTTGGGTCCACATCCAAATTAAAAGACATGTAATGAGTGATTTATACTATGTGTAGTTATTTTATTTTTAAGCGTCCAAATAAATTTTGAATTAAGAAATGATTGAGATTTTCTTGCATGGAAATCAGAAGATACATGACCTTTTTTATTAAATAAATTATATGTAACATTTGTATTTTCATAAGGTTTAAATTTAAATGATCTTAATACATCTGATGACTTATGTCTAACAAATGGAACATTTGAATGTAATCTACTACAAAAATCTAATTTTGCATGAAGTAATAAATTTTCCTTTTTCAACTTCTCCACAAGTGTTGATTGATCTAATAAAGCATCATTCTTAGCCTTTAAATTAACACATTTTTTTTTCTAAAGATGAACCATGCATTTCTAAATTTTTCTTTTCTTCTTCTAACACATTGAATTTTATTTTTAGCATTTTATATTCATGTGTTAATTCATTGAATTTATCATTTAATTCTTCATAAGAAAGATCTTTGCATACCTCACTTGTAGAATAAATATCAATCATAAGAAATATATTTGGTTCTTCCTCTATAGTGTCATCATTTGATTCTTCTAAGTCAAAATTTGCCCAAAGTGCTCTTTTCTTTTTCTTTTGAGGCTTTTTCTTTTTCCAAGACTTCTTTCTTTCAGCTTTTCCTTTTTCAACTAAGTCTAGACATTCACCTCTTATATGTATAGGCTTTTATAATTGAAACATAATATTCTTTCTCTTGCATTCAATCTTTTAGTACAAAATTTATGTACTTTAGATTTTCCATACATGTACTTTTTCTTTTTGATCATATTTCTTAGGCTTTTTGAAAGCAAAACAATCTCATCACTATCAACATCTAAACATGAAGAATTTTCTTCACAGTTATCTTCCACTTGCAAAGCAATTAATTTTCTTTTATCTATCTTTTGAAAAGAGTCATTCTGATCCCTTTTGTGCAATAACCTATTCATATGCAATCAAAGAACTAAGAAGCTGATTAAGTGTATAAGTAGTTAAATCCTTAGCTTCACTAATGGTAGTAACTTTTGCATCCCAATCTTTTGAAGGCATCTTAAAATTTTATAAACCAAATCTTAATTTGTATACTTTCTTCCAAGTGAATGAAATGTATTTATAATTTTCATGAAGGGAGTATACATATCAGAAATACTTTCATTTGGTAACATGCAAAATAATTCATACTCATGTACTAACATGTTTATATGAGCATCTTTAACTTCATTAGTAGCTTCATAAGTAAGAATCAATTTATCCAATATTCCTTTTGTAGTAGTAAGCATGGAAATGTAGTCATCAGAAAGTAAAGCACAATAAAGAATATTACAAGACTTTGCATTTAGTTCATCCAATTCTCTTTCAGGAGTAGACCATTCATCAAAAGTTTTATCAACTTTTAAACCATTCATATTAACAATGGGTGTGTGATACTAGTGTGTCAACATATGCCACATTCTAGAATCCTATCCATGGATAAAAGTACTAATGCAGTTTATTCAATAATCAAATGGAACATTATCAAGTAAAGGTGGTCTATTTATAGACTGTCCTTCAAGTAGTGTACCTGTAGGACAAAATTATGCCATAGTAATCAAACTCAGGGATGTTAAGCCACTAATTAAGTCGAGGCTCTAATACCAATTGTTACTAAGCTATACCACCTAAGAGGAGTGTGGGGGGGGGGGTGCGATGAAAAAGCGAGCTCACTTTAATTTTAAATAAAATTAAAACAAATTTTCATTCAAATATTTAATGCAATTAAGAAACTTAATGTTGTTTGAATGATCTTAAAAAATTATTTTCTTGGAAGACTTTAAAATGCAAACTAAAATGCAATCACCAAACACTTTACTCTAAATTTTTTTTCACACATGCTAACATTTCTTCAAATGATAAATGTATATGTAATTTGAATAACTAAACAATCACTTGAATAGGATTTCAATTGTATCACATGAAAGCTTTCACATTACATATGCATAAATTAATTGAATATAAGTAATCAATAAGCACAAAATAATTTATGCAAGATGTGATGTGGTCAACCAAATGGAAAAAAAGAAGTAATAAGATTTTAAACACAATCAAATTTAAACAACATATATGAAACTCTAAGCTAAAGAGATAAATAATGGATATTCAAATGATTAAGAACTTAGGAAATTAATAACCTTTAAAAAGACTTCAGCTAAAAAATAAACAAAAGAAATTTTCAATGATTAAGAACAAAATAAATTGAATTCCTTATGTTAGCTTTAGGAAAAATAAAAAATCAAAAGATTATAAAGAAGGTAAAGTACGCACAAATTGATCTTCTTGTCTTTGTTCTTAGCCAAACAAAATCTAAAGATTATGTCATTAATAAACACAAGAAAACTTACCTAACCTTATAAACTTCAAAGCTAAGAAGAAATAAAATAAGTTTAAGAACTTACAACAGTAACAGCAAGCCTTTATCCCACTATGTGGGGTCAATGACATGAATCCTTCTTCTCCATTATGCCCTATTATGTGTTAAATTCTCATTTAATTCAGGTATACTAAGATCATTTTTTATACATCTTAACCAAGTCCTTTTAGGTCTACCTCTACCTTTTTTAACATAAGGCAAATCTAATGCATCAACTCTCCTAACCAAGTCATCAGACGGCTGACGCATTATGTGACCAAACCATCTAAGGCAACTCTTTCTAATCTTATCTACCACTAGAGCTACTCCAACTTTTTCCCAAACATACTCATTTTGCATTTTATCTCTAAGAGTAAAGCCACTCAAACATCTGAGCATCCTCATCTCTACTGCACTTAACTTAGTCTTATGCTTCTTTTTTATTGGCCAACATTCTACACTATAAATCATTGCAGGCCTTACCACCATCGTATAAAATTTTTCCTTAAGTTTAAGCATACTTTTCTAACACACAACAAGCCAGAATCATTCTTCCACTTCAACCATCCAACTTGAATTCTACTAATAACATCCCCATCTATTTCACCATCATTTTGAACAATAGAGCCTAGATATTTGAATTGCACACTCTTTTTAAGAACTTAACACCTTAGAAAATAAACACCAAAGAGATAATGTTTTCGGCCAAGAGTGTAATCACACCAAACGTTCACTTTTCCCAATTAATCTTCAAGCCAAATAAATGTCCAAGGGAAAGGGAAGAATGATGTGGAATGCTTGCACTTGAATTACCTAAAATTTTCAAGAAATGATCTTGTAAGGATCAGCCATGGGTGAGCAAGCGAGTATGAGAAGAAAAAAAGAAAGAAAGAGTTTTTAATCTTTTCAGAGCCTTTTTTAAGTTGAAAAAAGGCTCTTAAATAGATGAGGGAGGAGTCTAGGGTCGGCCAAAATTGATCCAATGAGAGGGAAATTGATTTGGCATCAATTTAAATTTCAAAATCAAAGGAGAGGGGATCGACCAAAGAGATCTTCCATTGGCTAATTTACAAATTTGTTTAAACCCAATATGGAATGTATGCTATGTGATTCATGGCCAAGGAAGGAGGAAATCCCATAGAATTTTTGGCCAATGGAGTTTAGATATGAATGAGGGACTTTGAATAAAATAAATCAATTAAAATCCACTTCAAAAAATTCGGCCAAAAAGGTTTCCTAAAATAGAAAAATCTTAAAATAATGCATGGATTGATTTTAAATCAAATATAATTGTATTATACTTATTTAATGTTTGGATAACATATAAATTTAATAAATTTAAATCATAGTGGCCAGCCTCCCTTAAAGTTTCTTAAAATAGATCAAATTGGAAAAAGGAAGGGAATTATTTTGAAAATGAGGGCTAGTTTGAAATTAAAATGAAATAAATTAATTAGGCACTAAATAATCATAATAATTCATGCTTGGGTTTGTCAAAATATTTCATAAAAAATTTGATTTGATTTAGCAAGTACATGTCATGCATAAGGGAGTTTGAATTAAAAAATGATTCAAATTCAAAAATTCAAATAAATGAATTTTAAATTATGATAAATGAGAAAAAATGATATAAAAATAATTTTAATGAAATAACATAATTTTTTACACAAAATTAATTAAAAAATTCGGCCAAAATAATGCAAAAATGAAAATGATAATAAGTGAGAGATGAAAGAATAATAGGAGAGAGAATAAGTGGAAAAAGGATAATTTTGGAATATTTCAATTTTCATGCACTAAAAATTATGAATAAAAATAATGAATGACATGCAAATGATTTAATGAAGTTTAAACATAATTTATTTTTCTTTTACACACATTTAATGGAACTTATATTATGCATTTAATTCATATTATCCAAAGTGGAGAACTTAATGAATAATTGTAATATTAAGATATAGAAAAATAAATAAATAATTTAGAACGATGAATCTAAAAATGAATGAATCATTTTTTTTAATTTAGTGAGCTTTTCATTTTTCTTTAATATAGTAATTTCTAGAAAAATTCTCACCTAGCCCATGCCCGGTAGCTTTAGTAATTTGATATAACTGAAGAATTTTTCCTCCACACTTGAATTTAACTTGATTAGTAGCATTTGAACATGTGTTTGTTATCATAAAAATCAATCTCATATGAGATAGGGCTCATGAAGTCAACAATAATTTGTATGCTCCAGGTCTTACCTACATCTTGATAATATGAAGTTCATTTGATGTGTGGGTGAGTTTATATAAGGCATTCTACTATGCTATAGCATCAACTTTCTTCATCACTAAGTTAAGACCCTTGAAATGCTTCTCTTTTACATGGAGATCATAGTACCTTACCATTCACCACTTTATTTCTTCTTATCATAGGGATGCTTTTAGTCTCAATTGTTTAGGCATGTTAAGTGTGTCATTCATTACTTAGGATTTTGTTTCTCCCATTTGTTAGTTTCATCCCATAATCCTTCTATTGATAATTCCCTTTTGTTGTAGAGCTCATACTCGACTGGTAAGATAACATATGTTCCAAATGACAGCACAAATGATGAGCGCCCTATTACATTGGTGGGGGTGGTTTTGAGGGCATAGAGTAATGTGGGTAATGCATCGACCCATTTGACTTTGATGCCTTCTACCTTCTTCTTTAGTGAGTTGAGGATCTTCCTATTAGGTGCTTATACATGGATATTACTTTACGGGGGATGTACTGAGATAAGATTTAAGTGCACTCCTGTAGACTCACAAAAGTCTCTTAATCCTGGTCAGCAAATTGTGGCCTATTATCTGTGATGATTGACATGGGTAGTTTGTACTTGCAAATGATGATAGTCCAAAAAAATTAAAAATACTTAAGTGGTTATCTTGGCAAGTGATTTTATTTCAATTCATTTGCTAAGGATGATCATGACAAAAATAAACTTCTTCTGCCTACTAGCTATTGACAAGAGGCTAATTAAGTCCATTCCCCAAATGGACAAGAGTTAGGGTCTTGAAATAGGCTGTGGAGGTTGTGATGGTTATTACTAAAATGAAGAAATTTTTTGACACTCACACATCTTTGGTGAATGCCTCTGCATATTTTCAAAGTGTGAGTTTCTATAAGTGATTTCTTTTACACTAGAATGTCTACCACATTTTTCCTAGTGTATTTACTCAAGAACTCTTTTTTGTCAGCCACTTGCACACATCTAAGGTTAAGTGAAGTCACAGATGTTCGAAATAATTCACCTCCAATCAGTAAGTACTAGGAGGCCCTTATCTTAAATCTCCTCGAGTCATTGGTAGCCTCACTAACCTCATTAATTTGTAAGTACCTTTCAATCAAATTAATCTTACTTGACAAGTGCTCATATAACTAGCAATAGATCCTTTTCTTTTATTCTTAGATGGACAAGTTGCATGATCGAGTGCTCTCCAAGCCTGCCACCCTAGATAGTAGATCATTGAGTTAATTCTCCTCCCTAAGTATGAACTTAATCTTGAAGTACTCTAATTACCTACTTTATGTTTACACCTAGAGTAAGTACTTTTGTAATGACTATTCCTTGACCTCCCAAGAAAATATGAATCTCATGAGTAGAGCTTCATATTTTGATTAGTTATTTATCAATTGGAAATCAAACTTGATTGTGTCATGGTGATATCGATCGAGCATTTTAATACTATGCTAGCACCCATGCCTTACTCACATAATGATCCATCCATATATAATCATCATAAAGTTTCTAAGTTAACCATGACATTATGTGAAGTATTAAATTTAACAACAAAATCAACAAGTACTTGAGCCTTGATCACCATCTAAAGTAAGTAAGATATATAAAATTTAGTATGTTTCTTACCATTTCAATAACCACCTATAATGATTTTATTTGGAAAGTAGAGATTTGAGAAAACTATTTATGATTACTTGGATTGAATGTGCTTGGAAATACGATCAAAGCATTCAAGCTAAGATAATGAGTGCGAGTGCAAGATTCTTCATAATAAGGTAGCTCAACTCGGTACTTCATAAAGATTTACAAACTTAGTAGATGTGCAACTACTTTATGCTTTCTTCTCAAATGAGAAAAATATTCACTGAGTCTTCTCCAACCCTAAGTATAATAGTAAGGTGGGGTCTCCCTTTCTTTCGGCTTTGTAGCAGAGCTGGTGATGCAAGTAGATTTTTTTGAGTCACGAAAGCTTCCTCACATTCGAGAGTACACTCAAATTTTCTAGCTCTTATAAGAACTTTGAAAAATGGTGATCAATGTTCTTCGACTTTAGAGATAAACCTATTTAAATTGTTTACTATCTGTATGAACCATTGACCCTCTTTCATCTTTTTTAGTGAAGGCATCTTAATGATTGCTTTGATTTTATTAGGGTTCACCATTATGTCCTCAAGAGTGATTAGGAATCTTAGAAAATGCCTAACCTGACAATAAAAGTGCATTTTAAAGGATTACGACATAGGTTGTACTTTTTTAAAGTGGTGAAGGTTACTTTGAGATCTTGGATGTATTGGCAGGTGACATACTTTTGACCAGCTAGTTATCAACATAAACTTCCACATTTTTCTCTTTTATTTCTTGAATTCAAAATTCACCATTCTCTTGACCAATAAGTTATCAACATAAACTACTACATTTCTTCTTTTTTGTTCCTTGAATACACAATCCAGCATTCTTTGATTGGTAGCCCCCACATTCCTGAATCTAAAGGATATTACTCTATAGCAATAGAGTCCTTCTATAGTAATAAAGAACATCATTTATAAATCAGTTGGATGCATTTGTATTTGATGGTATCCTAAAAATGCATCCAGAAACTCATTTCAGAGTAGCTAACTATTGAATCGATGAGTATGTCTATCAAACAAAGTTGATACCTATCCTTTGGACATGTAAAATTCAAATTGGTAAAGTTGGCACACATTCTCCACTTTTCCCTTGATTTCTACACCATTAACATGTTCAATAATCATTTTGAGTATTGGACTTTTCCAATAAAGTTGGCATCAAGTACCTTGGTGGCGTCCTCTTTAATGGATTCGGTGAGTAATGCTACAGTCTTTCTCATCTTTTAACTTATTGTTCGAGTGTCTTTGTAAATATTAAGGCAATGATAAGTGATGTTAATATTAATGCCCTACATTTCCACTATGGTCCAAGCAAATATGTCAAGATCATTCTTATACATTAGGCTAAAATTCTAGCTAACTTTGAGTACTTGCCCATGATGTTGTGTGATAGGAATCTATTTTATTGGTTCAAAAAGTTCAACTCTGGTTTGTGCGATATCAAGTTGCAAAATATCTTTTTTTTTTTTGCATTTATTTTGCAAGGACAAAGAACTTATTTTAGAATTTTAAAATGTAATTTAAGTTTAGAATTATATTATGATCTATGGGATCTAAGAATAGTAGGAGCTGACTTTACCAATTGGTGGTCCCCTATGAAGCCCATGGAGGTCCCTTAAGAAGGTGATGATTCTGGATGAAGATCTCAATAGATCAAGTCTTTTAATTCTAGGCTGGGTTGTATAAAGGTAGAGCTCGGCTTCCCACTTTTCTTTTCTTTAGGGATATACAACAATACCGGGCCGCATTGGCCTATTTTATAAATCTAATTTTTATTAATTTATTTTGAGGTGTGCAATAAAATTGTATATATCTTTTAAGTTTCATTTTGTGATGTTTCGGTTATGAAAAACCTAAAAATATTAGGCTTTTGGGAAAACTAAATTTTCTACGCCATTGAAATTAAATAACTCATAACCTCGCTACAAAGCCATATGCATAACTTTAAAGCAACTAAAAATAATTATACTTTGTGAACCATGCAAGCATATCATTCATCATTCTTGAATTGGGTGCTTCACCCATTGCACATAAGGGAACATCTAACCTATGTTGATGACCACCCTTCTTGGGGAAGCGTGCCTTCTCGTATTGATTTGTCCCATGACCATTTTTTAAATGCAACTCATTGTAAGCATGAAATTACATACATATGCCTTACTAATAAAATTGTGAGTCAAAATACATAAAATATAAAAATTATTACATTAGTTAGGTGCATAACATACCAATCATGATCCTAGGATTTATAGAGTGAATTTAGGTTCTAAATATAATAGCTCAGCCATCTTACATACATAAGACTGAACTCATGAATTTTAAAATCACTTAGGTGGTGTTAGTAGGCACCCTTTCCAAGTGAGTAGTAAGTCCATAAGAGTGAGGGATATGTTGATTTTCTCAAGTGAGAAAGGAAATCAATAATTTTCAAAATTAAACTAGGTCGATCTTTTGATTTATGTCAAAAGCATTTTAGACCTAGGTTATAAAGCGTCCAATTAGAATAAGTCTTCAACCACTAAGCATTTCTATAGTCTTGTCTGTTAGAATTTAAGTCTTAGATTTCTAGTAAAATGCCAATTCAAAATTTTATTAAATTTAATTTCATAAATATAAAATCCAATGATAGGATAGTTGAAATACTTACCAGGCATCCTAGTATCTATAAAAATTTTCTACTTATTCCCGATTGACTTTTGAAAAAACTCTTTCTCTTTAGAGCATTCCCCTTTAAAATTTTGAATTAATAATCTTTTAAGACATGCTTTGAAATGCACAAAAGTTAAAGGTTTTAATTGAGAGTATTTTTAGGAGGAATTCCCTTCTTTCTGAGATATAATTATCTATAGGGGCTTGCACTTATAGGGAACTACAAACCTTGTAATAAATAAACCTTGTTCAACTTTTCTATGTAGTTCAGGGAAAAAATCTCTGGAATATCGAAGGCCCATTAGCATTAGCAGTCCTTATTAAGTAATTGAATCTATTATAGGGTGATATATTTACCTTTTGAGACAATATATTATCCTTTAATGACATATTTGATTTTCTAAATAAGTATCTCCAAAATCTTTGTAGTGTCATAAATTTTCTCCACAATTCCCTTTTATGATGTCAAGTTCAATGAGTCATTAAACTAAAATACCCTTCATTCTCCCAAGCCCTTTGATTTTAGTTATTTAGTTTCTCCACTACCTCCTAGACTATGTGAGTGATCCTACCATTCAAATCCTTCAATTCTTGTTGTGTACCGAACTACTGTGTACTTTCCCCATACTTCCTGAGTTGTCCCATTCTAAAGGGCTTAATTAATTGAGTGTTTGACTTCTTGTCCTCGGCATCATCCACGCTCACCACATCTAAAAGGATTTGAATACAAATTTATTCATGGTGAGATATATGGCCTTACTTTAAGCTCCCAAAGTGTAGGACCACATTAGGTGGAACAAAGTAAGTAGAGAAAAATTATAAAAGCCAAAAATGTGAGAAAGTCCACTATATCAAACAATAAAAGTACAAGCTAGGGTTAGAGTATAAGAATTTCTCTATGAGAAAAAGTCTAAAGGAAAAAAGATTTATGTCCCCTCAAGAATCCATCTTCATATAGGAATGAGGAATGAGGGGCGGCTATATAAATAAAGTACATATCAGCTATGTTGTTCACATGAGAAAGGACTCACTAAAATTTGGAGAGTGAATAAGTAATATATGTAGAATGATGAGTTCTTGAGTGTGGTGGCCAACATCGATGGGGTGTGTTGCTCTATGTAAGTACTTGGTTTCAATCTTCTTATATGATGCTAGTCACTTGAATTGGTTGCTTACCTGAGATGGCCTTTGTTCATACTTTCCTGTTTAGAGCGAGTCCATGCATGTGAGTGAATTACTTGCTCGAATATTGCTTTTCATTTGGATGCTTCTGCATCGATCTCTTATTATTTCTGAGTGTTTGCTGAGTCCATGTGTCCTCCATGGATATACATTAATTGTTCAATTACATAAATATATTCTTTGAATTCTTTTAGGTTCATAATAATTTTATTATAATATTAAATGAGTGGTAAGTGTTAAAACTTGAAGTGGGTCAGGAGAAAAAGAAAGAAAAAGAGTTGAGAAAAGGTTGATTCAGATCACTCATGAAGACTACATCCAAAAGAATCCAAATTGTTGGTTACCGAGCTGTTGCCCTGTGGTCTTGGGCATCCCCATAGACCAACCAACTCCCCTCTAATTAATGCTAAATGGTATCATGAATGTGCCAAACCAGCTCCACTTAAATATTGGGCCCAAACGTTAAGACCTAGGGTTTTTTGTTTTAATTAGGGAGATCAGCGTTACAGTAGTTTGTCAAATAATTATGAATCTTTAACTTAAATCTTATTTGTGTTTAAATTAATACTCATAATTTTAATTCTATATTATAGCTAAATTTATTTGTTATTTCTTATCAGGCTTTCGTTATCAAGATTTTAATATTTCTATATTTATGAGTATATTTCGTATTTTTATTTTTATTAATACAAGACACTTTAAATGGACGGGTAGAATATAAGTTTATTGATAGGTGTTTGATATGTAATTTTATAAAAAATGTGTGCTATGTATATAAATACACCTTTATATTATTATTAATTCAATCCAGTTAAAATTGACTGGGTGGATAAAAGTTTAACAAATTAATCAAACGTCATATTATTATTTTACCAATATTAAATGAGTTATTTTCTTAGACAACAGATGAGCAAACACGAACATTAAAAGGCAAAATAATAATAATAATAATAATAATAATAATAATAATAAATTAAACTTCATTAGTTAGACGATTTGTTCTTAATCTGCTAAACGAACGAATATGAAAGAAAACAAAAACTATTGTTATTTGTGGAACATGTTTATTCGTTTATAACCCTATTTAGCAGAATTATAAGGCCTTGGCATTTTGTTTAAATATTTATCTACAATATACAGTCATATAAGGAAAGTCTTTAATGTTCTTTAGAATTTCAATAGATATTATTGCTTTCTTTATCGGTTTAAAATAATGACAACAATAATAACATTCGTCCACATATCCTGCATATTTGATCATTTGTCGTATATTTATATGTTGGATGAATATTTGGCATGAAATCCTGTGACTTTTTTATATTAGGTATTGCAAGTAGCCCATAAATTCCTTTATGCTATTATACATATTTAACTTTAGTTTGCATGTCTTATACTATAATAAAATAAATATCTTATAAATTATTCTATGATAAAGATGTATGATATAAATATTGGTCTCTTCTAATGAAAATTTATCAGCAGCTCCTAGCCAAAAAATTTTCTCTTTAAAATGGCAGAGTAAGATTTAAACTTTGGTGAAAATCACAAAGTAAGTTTAGAAAGACATAATGACAACAATAAGGAAGTTTATGGCTGTGTTTTGAGATTTGTGAATTGTCTGAACCATAACACTTTGAGTAAATGGTGTAACAATTTTTTAGGAAGATTAACATACATAACACACAAGAGGAAATACTTCTATGTGGTAAGATATATTAAGGAGACAATCTACACAACTAGAAGGTATGAATGTAGGTATGAACAAACACAACTAGAAGGTTTGAATGTTGGTGTAGGAGCCAAACAGTAATCTACTATCCTCAACCATGGAGCAAAGTCAAGAGAAACTAGGTGAGATGCTCACCATTAGGAGAGCTTATGCTTTCGAGGCTATGATTGCCAGCATAAGAGCCGAACTGGCTAGCAATTCCATTAAGATTGGCTTTGCTAGAGCATGGAACAAATTCATCGTTGTTGAAAGTTGTCAATTTGTTGCTTAATGAGTTGTTGGAGTTGCAAATATAAGTTGTGGCATCTTGCTACTATGATTAGTCAATGAGGTCATCTCATTTTTTTGTGAGCAGTAAGTTTTTCCTATAACAGATAATATGGAGAGAGATGATCTCTTTAGATGTAGTCTTAGACCCTTTTTAGTCATTGTTTGAATGATAATATAATAAATGTATTATAATGATGACTTTATTTGAATATAAAAATAGTTTGGCTTTTAATTTGATTATGCATTTCTTTGTTTCTAATCCATATTATGTGTCCTTCGCTTGTGTTCAATTTTTTGCTCTATCACTGGCAAGTGTTTATACACATCCACCTCATAGTCATGCCCATAGAATAATCAAAGAGTCAAATCATAGGATTATGAAGTGGAATATAAAAAATATAAGGAGACATCCATCTCATACTCAAAATCACTATTAAAAAAACATCTATCATATCCCATTTATTTATTATTTACTAAAAGCAATCTATAATTACTTATTTCTTTAGAATTCCCATACCATTTTAAGATGATTTTCATTTTTTATTAAACCTAGCTAGTAATGTTGATAGGAATATCATGCCATCACTTTTCTATGAGAGGCTAGCCATCACATACCAAAATCTACATAAATACTTACATATCTCAAACACCAATGTCTCCCTCCTTGACATTGCCATAAATCGTACTTAAGAACTCACCACTTAGTCATCACCAACCCTTAGCTAGTAAACTTATATTCAATGCATATGTTATCTAGCCAATGATTTAATAAAATAACAAATTAGCCAATGCTTTAATACAATGTTATTGCTAAAGCATGTGATAAGATCAATATTATAGTAACTTATTATTACATGACCCATATTAAATTCAGTGTTATAAATCTTCTTTGATACATAAAAATTGACTTACATTAAGAATCTTAGGTCATGTAACTCTTAAATATTGCACTGTGTTATGCCATTGCCTTTAAATAGAAGCCATGTGTAGCCTATCCAACCCTCATCCATGAGACCACACACCTTCCCATGTTAAAATCATTTTTCTTACATTTTATATAGTAAGGAATAGAATCCCATTCATGGAGTAGATGGCGAAAAAGAAGAGGGAGAGCCCATTCATCTTCCCATCCATTCAAATTATGAGTACTCATAGGATTCATGTACAAAACACTTTGCACATATTGCACTGAAGGTGAACCAATACTTAGTGTAAGAGAACGCTAATTAGAACAATAGTGCTAGTTAGATGAAGACTATGCATGGTTACAAGATAAGTTTTAACAACTTTATAATTCTATGTTGAAATCAAAACCTTCCAAAGCATAACACAACAAATGTAATAATTTTATTAGGTTAACTTTTGTAAGCCTAGGAAGAGCCCATATGAGATTGAAGCCAGGGATGCTTCTAATGAGGGGGTCAAGATAATTGGTAGGCCAACTCTTTGGCCTTAATAAAAGGACACTAGCTTTTTGTCATTCCACTTTGGATGGATTCTCCTCCCCAATGGGTCAGACTACTAGCACTCCTCTCCTTTACTAGCTTCTATAGTAGAGAATTACTTTGGTTTGTTGCCCAAACTAGTGAATGGGGTCGAAGAACTTATGTTAGAGTCTGCATTAGAGTGGATCTATTAAAGAAGCTACCACTTGGAGTTTGGGTGCAAGGAGTGCACGGAAGCTTCTTCTAACAAGTTGAATATAAGGCCTATTGACAATATTTTTTGATGAGGTTAACATCATTTCCAAGACTAATAATTAGGATACCTAATCCAAGATTATGAATCTCTTAATTAGGCACTTAGGACACTTCATTTAATGACCTAGTGCATCTTTCTAGGATCTAACCTAACCTAATAAGATTGGATGAACCTATACAAAATTTAAATCAAAATATAAAATAATCAAAATCTAAATTTAGTTGAACTTAAATTAAGATGAATGGAGTAATTAACCTAATTATCCTATTTAACCCTAAAATCACTTAAAACTAAAGAAATCTAAATTAAATAAAAATAAATCAAAATAAAAATCAAAAGAAACTATGAAATCATAACATAAACATAAATGGAATCAAATCCAAATCAAAGTCAAATCTATTCAACTCTTTTAACATAGGTTTGACTCATGTGGGTCCCACCAAGTCAATGGTCAACTCACAAAAATTTGACCAAATGAAATTATTTCATATGGTCTAAATGATAAATAAACATGTTTAAACATGGATTTAAATAAATATAAATGTATTAAAACCTTAATCAATCTAATTAGATCATTTGATCTAAATAAGCTTAAATGGATCTCCTAGGAGTCAAATTCAACATAAATTGGAATTAATCCAAATTAATTATCCAAACTCATTTTGAAAATAATTTGGCACATAATATGACCAATTATTGGGATTAATTTAGCTAATATGGTCATTTGACCTAACTAGCTTAATCTTAACCCATTAAGCCCAAATTAAGCCAAAGTGGGTTTTAAATCTAAAACAAATGAAACTAATTGAACCAACTCATCCCAAATACTTGGATTAACATAATTGAAATATTAATACATTATGATTAAACTAAGTAAATTATTTTACTTAATTGAATCCAACCAAATCTACTTAAATTATAATGGGTTAAATGTTGAAACAAGCAAATAACCAATCCCAAATCTCATGAAGCACATAAATTGGAAACATCATAAATGATTAAATGAACATAATTAAAAATTAAATCCAATATCAATCCATCAAATGGAATAAGCTAGATCAAGCTAAAAGAAGAAAAAAAATACCTAAATGGCATAATTCAAAGTATTTGACTTCAAACCTAGACTAATCACCTTGGAATGTACCTAAACTCATTCTAAGATAAGCTTAAGCTTAGAGTAATTGATAGCCAAAGTTAAGTAAATTAGGAAGGCCTGATTTCATCCAAAAAAGGAAAACATCATATGGAGAACAAGATTCTTCTTTGATATCTCATCCCCACTACAACATCACTACATTGGACTGATCTCAATTAACTGACCACCCCTTCAAGCTAGCTTCCAAGGGTGGCAGTCTCCTTGGCTAACCAAGGTAAGCTCTCCATGGGATAAAGCTCTCAACCTCTCATGGAAAAAGAGAGTAGAGTTATTCTTAGACCCAATTGAGCATCTCATTACCTTCCCTAATCTAAAAGAAGATGAGCACACCTTTCTCCTAATCCCCACATCGCCAGCAAGCCGAAAAATAATTAGAGCCACTAGAAAATGCATGGACCATGGTCCATAGAGTAATTGAAGAGGAGGTACTCTAATTCCTTCTTCCCTGAGGCTCAACACATCATTCTAGAGCTTTTAAAATCATCCTCACTACTGGAAACTGCCGCTGACAAGGTACACTATCAAATCAACCTCTTTAGATTTCGATCTTAGTACTTTTTAAAATGAATTTGATCTTAAAGGAGATGAAACCATATAGATGCATTCTATTTGATTCACTGATGGTTTTGTTATTGAAATTGGGAGATCTCGCCAGCTGGATCAGTAAAAATCTTCTACAATTAACAGATAGCTTGCAACTTTCATAATCATTAAAGGAGATATAATCTCCACCATCCATTCCTTTTGTTAGGAACTGACAGTCCCGATTTAGCCACACGGATTGATTTTATCCCAATTGGAAATTGCAGGATGATCTAAGTTGTTTGATCTTTGATAGGATGACTCAGATCATCTTCATTACAAAATCTGACACGTGGATCCGTATGGGTAGACGCCACCGCAAAACACCACATCGATTACATACTTGCCCATTAAAATGAGAAATTCTTGACTTTTTTACTTAAATAAATGTTTTAAAATATAGTAAAATTAAAAAAATCATAGAAAATAAAATACACATTCAAAAAATCCAAATAATGGTTTTATTGATTCCTTTTAGTGAGAGAATACCATTAAACCCAAAATCCCCAATTTTTATTGGATAATTTTGGGTTAGTTTAAATGAAAATAATCAAACTCCTATTAAACTCAAACCACTCATCTAATTAATTTCAAACTTTGGAGAAATGGAAATTAAGGTTATGAAAATAAAAAGATCAAAACTTTTCAACCACAATGAAATAAATTAATTTTAAATTAGAAAAATCATGAAAAAAAATGAAAATAATTTAAATCATCACCATAAATAATAATGAACCTAAACAATTCACTAAAACTCCCTGAAATCCAATAAACCATAAAATAACATAATCAAGTAGTTAATTAAATTGTTATTCCAATTAATCAATCTAAACTTAGGAAAATCATAATAAATCAACCAATTTCTTAAAAATTTTAAATAAACCCTCTATAGATGCAACATTAAAAGAGAAATATAGGAAAATTAAAATCCCTAACTAACTTGGCCAACTTTTGCCTAAATTTGAGTTTTAGTAAAATAATTAAAACTATAATTAGCCTCAAATTATGCATCTGATTAAAGTGAAATTTTAGATGATTCAAATTGGTAAGGAACCCCGCTTGCCATAAACGTTTTAGAGGCTAATGATCTATGGATTGAAAGTTATCAAATTTCTAATCACTAGGTTAATTTAAATGAAAATTTTAAATCATCAAATTATAAAATTATAGAAATTTATGAAATAATTATAACTCACTTTCATTAACATAAAAAAACTTAAGAAAAAAATTTCTCTCTAAAGTTAAAGAACTCAATAAAATGTACTTAAGAATTTAAAATTAAAATAATAAAATATGGAATTTAATCATAAACCTTAAATTATTAAATGTATAATATTTCAAGTAATGAACAAAAATTGAACATTATATAATTGCTAGACTTTATAATCAAATGTGAAATCCATTAAAAAGGGAATCTCTTAAATTTATTTAGATTATTGAAAAACATAATTCAAAATAAAATAAAAGTAATAAGATAAATCAATTAAATCTAAACAATCCAAAAGTTTGAAATGACCTATATTTAACTTGAGTGCCTAAAGTCAATTCATTCCTTAAGGTTTCTTGAATCATGATTAGTAAAAAAGACAATTCATCATAATGAACTAAACTTAATTTTAACATGTAATGTAATATTTCATTAAGTTTAAAATAATAATTTAAAACACATAAAATTGTATTTTCTAAATGATAAAATTAAGATTTTTAATTAAACATAAATGAATAAATTAAATTATAACATAAAATAAAAACATAAAAGAAAAATAAATCAAACCAACTTGTTCAAACTTGTAATGTTAATAAAATAAATAACTTAAACTAAACAAAAATCAAATAAACCAAGTTTGAGGTAAGATATTAACATAAGTTAATTAAGTTCTTTTAAAACCAATGAATAAGATAAATATAAACATAAATTTGAACATTAATGTAATAAATAAACAAGATCAATCTAAATTAAGTAAATAAATAAATAAAATGAAATGAACAATGAACCAAATTAAAAAAGATTAAACATGAAATAAAGCTATAATACATAAATTAAAAAACATCAAATATAAATAAATTAAAATCAAATCTAAAATGACAACTAAATCAAACTAAATTCATAATAATATGAGCTTTAAACTTTTAGAAAAGATTTAACAGCCATAATGAATTTTAATCAAAGAGTATAGATAAATTAATTTTAAATACAAACTAAGAATCATTTGATCAAATTAAAAGAAATGAAAAGAAGAATGAACCTTAATCAAATCAAATCAAATATAAAATAAATTTAAAGACACCTAAGCTATTAGCTTGACCTTTAGAATGAATCCTTACCTTAAGGTCAAGACTTCATTCTATTTATTTAGGTTTAAGAACAAAAATGAGTTCCATTTTATTCTTCATTCTTGAAAAACTCTACTTCAACATAAAATTAAATTAAAAATAAAAATGAAATAAAAAATTAACTAAATTACTTAAATTTGAACCACCCAATGGTAAATTGAATAAATTTTAAGAGTAAAAGAAATTAAAAGAATGAAAATATATTTGTTCATAATTAGTAAACATATTGTATGTAGTTTAGACACCCGAGGTTGTAGGGCTACTAGTTTGAAGGAGATCTTAATACCATGAACCTCTAGTTTAACAATGACACATAATTATTAAGCAAAATTATGAAAGTGAAAATCTCAAAATCAAATTAAACTAAAACCTTGGAAACCTAAATTGAAACTTCAACTTGAAATGCCTAGTAAAGTTTTACAACACTAACTCCTCCTTCACACACTAGGTTATTAGGTCACTGACCATAGGCTTAGGTTAGGTCGATCTGTGATGTTCTGTGATGTGATGTGATATTTTTATTATTTTATGGTGTACTATTTTGGACTAGATGTTTAGGATTGTTTGTCCATTAGACTATAAAGTAGGATGTTTTTTAGAACTAATGTTGTATTCTATAAAAGGTTGTGAGGATTGTCGTAATAAATTATAAAATTATAATTTTCTTGTAGGTGTTGAATAAGTCCCTAAGCATAACCCAATATGATAGATGGGCTTAGCAAGCAATAAATGCTAAGCCCGTATGTTTACAAATATAATTGTTATTATGTTGTTTGCATTTCTTAAACTTTGTTTTCCAAAGCTTAAAAATTTAATTTTGAATTTTAAATGTAATTTAAGCTTAGAACTAAGTTAGAATCTAAAGGGTCTAGAAATAGCAAGAGTTGACTGTACTAACAGATGGGTGCAGAGGTCCTTTGTGAAGCTCAAAAGAGATTCCTGAAGAAAGAGATGATCTTAGAGGAGGACCCCTATAGATCTAGACTTGTAGTTCTAGGACGGGCTGTATAAAGGCAGAACTCAACTTCCCATTTTTCTCATTCTTTCGGGGTGTATAGTGGTACCCAACCACACTGGCATATTCTTTTAAATTAAATTTAGCTTAATTTATTTTGAGTGTATAATAGAATTAACCTGCTTTTCTAGGTTTCTTTCTATGTTGTGCTTTCTGTGATGAATGTATGGGCCTTAGGCTCCTTGAAAAATAAATTTTATACCCAACTTAAATCTAAATAACTTAAACAAAAATAAAAAATTCAAAACTTCTCACATAAATTAAAGCCCTGGGAATAACTAAAAGTCAACTAGAAATAATTAGCTTTTGTTAACCATGCTAGCATATTGTTCTAAACTCTTAAATTTGGCACTTCACCCATTCCACATAAGGGGCATCTAACTTTGAGGAAGACCACCTTCCTGAGGAAGTCTTCCATCTCTTCTTGATTTGGCTCATGATCCTTTCTAATTACATATTATTTAAACATAAATTGCGTACCCTAAGGCCTTAAATGAATTGTGAGTCAAATACATAAAATATAAAATATATTGCATTAGTTAGGTACATATCATACCCAACATGATCTTAAGGATTAGGGAGTGAATTTAGGTTCCTAGATTCTTTCCTAAAATGTAATAAACCTAGCCATTTTGCATACATAAGACCAGCATCATGCATTTAAAAATTCATTTAGATGGTGTTAGTTGGCAACCCTTCCAGGCGGGTTATAAGTCTAGAAGAGTTTGGGATAGGGTCCTTTTCTCAAGTGCAATAAAGAGTCAATAATTCCTAAAATTCAAACTAGGTTGAGCCTCTGATGCGTGTTAGAAGTAATTATAGGCTTTGAGTTCTGAAGCATCCTTATAGGAATAAGTCTTTAACCCTAGGCATTTCTATAGTCATGTGCTATTAGAATCTAGGTCCTAGATTTCTAAAAAAATATCAATTCAAATCTGAATAAATTTAATCTAAAAATCTATAAAGCCTAAAGGTAGGATAGTTGAAATGTTTATTGGGAATCCTAAAATCTATAGACATTTCCTACTTAAACTCAATTAGCCTTTAAAAAGAACTCTTTCTCCTTTGAAGTGTTCCCCTTTGAAATTCCAATTTTGCTATACTTTGGAACCAACTTTTAAATCCATAGAAATAAGAGCTTATTTCTTTAATCGAGATTATTCTTAGAAAGAGAACCTTATTTCTAAGATGTAATTAACTATGGTGGTTTTCCCTTATAAGAAACTACAATCCACTTTTACTTCTTTTTTTTTATATAGTTCAAGTGAAATATTAATATGACCCATTAGCCTCAGGAGTCTGTATTTAAGTGATTAAATCCATTATAAGATAACATGTTTATCTTTCAAGCTAATATGTTCAATTCTTGATGAGGAATTTGATCATCTAAATAAGAAATTCCTAAAATCTATGTGATGTTACAAAATTTTACCACAAGGCCATCTCATTATTGTGCTTCAAGTGTGGGAGGATTGGCCAAAAAGAGGAGCATTGTTCAATCGACTTTAGCTCACCTCCCTCCACATCCAAAACTATGGTAAATAATAAAACCAAGACCACAGAGCTAATAGGTCATAGTCTAACTAGCCTTACAAGGCCCAATTTGATAGTATGAGTAGAGGAACTTTAGACGGTGAGGATCCCTCCTCCCAGGAACAACCACAAACTACTAAGGAGGTTGTCACTTCACAAGATGTCATGGTGCCACCTAGGGAAGAGGGCTATGGTCCTTAGACACTAGTTACCAAAAAAAAAAAAAAGATGGAACAACAAGGAAAGGTCTCCGAATCCTAAAGGGATTGCTACCACCACCACTAGGACTAGATTAAGCCTTATATTAGACCTGATTAGATTAAGCCATCCCTCTAGGAGGAGGATAATAAGAAAGCAAATGTTGAAGCTTTTGACTACCAAAGTATGGAGCCACAAGAATTTCCTATCTTTGGCTTTATAATAAAGACAAGCTCCCCTTTAGGGGCTACTAGTGACAAGAGGAGAAATTGAAGAAAAAGCAAAGCATGGAAGAGTAGGATCTCTAAGGCCCACTTTTAGAAGGAGCTTTCTTAGCTTGGACTTTTGATGCCAATGAAGAGGAAGAAGGACCCTCATTACTTGTTTGACATGGTAGATATGCACATATTAGAGGATACATGATTCCTTATCCTTGCAAGACTCCTATGACCTTTCTTACTTGTGGGCTTGGTATTAAGATAAGAATACTTTTGTCCTTAATATAGGAGAAATAGAACACTAATAAGCCCCTATAGGTATTTCATTACCATCCTTGTTGTCCACCGCCCCCACATCCTAATTGGCCCAATGTATACCATATCAAGACCCTAATCTTTGTTATAAGGAACATGGGTTACATTGATGTTTGAGATGCCACCTACATGTTGATGGACCTCATTGAAGATATTGTCCATGTAAGATCTTTTGTTAGGTTTTTGGACATTGTACTCCTAGTAGTTTTTGTTTTTCTTGTTCTACAAACTTATAAGAGGTTTGGCCTCTATTTTTTTTCTTTCCTTTCTTATGTTGTAACTTGAAATTTTTATAAAAATACAAATGCACACTTTCAAGGAAAAACCCATATAGGATGCTCATTTGTTAAATCTTCTCTATCACATAAGTCTAACTCTAACTAACCCTGGGGTAATCTTTCTTCATTGCTTTGATTCAAGTTATCCCCAGTAAGTGGGTTCCTTATTTTATCAATCCTATCAAACCTAACAGTCAATTTTAATTCCATAAAATACAAATTCATAAACTCTTGGATGATTAAAAGAAATGATCATAAATCCAAGTTCACTATTAATAATAGTCAAACTTTCATCAAATATCAGTCGACCATAGATATAAGTTAAGTTGACATTGATAAATCTTTCAAAATGATCCTAAAATTTTCAAGAACTTCATTCTTATTCAAATGGGCATGTTACGATCTATTGGAAAATTTATTTCCATAAAATTAAATAAATTATCACTCTTTGGACTTACCTGACCAAATTGGGTTAATAGCACCCAAATGGACCTAAGTATTAAATTGATTAAGCCTAAATTCAATTAACTCATTTCTCTTAATGTCTCATGCAGTTTCCATAACTAAATTGGCCCAACTACCCATTAGTTCAAACCCAAAAAGTCTTGAGAATGGGTTTGACTCATTAACATCCATATCCCACTTAGGGCTTCAATTAGACCATCATAACCATCATAATAAAGTCAGCCCTTGATGATGTAGCACATCAAGGGAGAAAGGAACCAAAAAGACCCAATATAAGGTCCTAATCCAAAAGCCAAAACTTATGAGACTCTATGTTGTGTTCGATGTGTTGTATTATGTGTTAGATGAGATGTGTTATCATGTGTAAGTGTTGTATGTTTGTTGTGGTTGAAATTATATAATTTCATGTGTTAATATGTGTAGGTTTCAGTATAGTGCTTAAGCACTAGTTTATGGCTCCTTCAAGTTGCATTTTAAGGTATTTTATGTTTGGGGATAGAAAGGACAGTGCCATAGTGCTAGGGTGCTAGCCATCTTGCCCCATAGTGCCATTACCACATCATATAATGTCTTTGGACAAAAAACCAATGTTATTACACGAATTTCTGGTGCTTATGCATCCACGAGATGATGGGTTCAATTCTAGTCACAATTTTTCAATGATTATTCTAGAGGGACACACCCTTTAGAGTGTTATAACTTACATAAATTTTTTTTTAGTAAAATACAGGATTATTATTGTTGCCTTTGCGTGAAAAATTTTGAGTGAAGAACTCTTGGTTGGAGCTTAGTAACTAACCTTCCTAGGAGATTTGGTGATCTCTCGCGACCATTCCACTTTGGAGAATGAAAGTTCCTGAGCACTTATTCTTCCTCTCTCCACTACAACTCGCACCACTTGCACCATATTTGGTATTATATCTCATGGTTTGGAGTATTTAAAAAGCTTATAAGTGATCTATATCAAATATAAGCAAGGTTAATTCTACATTTTGGATTTTGTGTAATATCCTTTATAGATTTTAGAGATTTCACTTGGACAACCCATGCTACACTCATGTGTTAGGCAATTTTGTCAGCATTTATTTTACTACCAATTAGTCATCTCCATCTATAAAGCCTAGCCTATACCAACTTAAACACTACCAAGAGCCTATAATACTAGAGTGACCACTTGAGTAAGGGAGAGTTCACTTAAATAGCCTAACCTAGGATGCAAACTCCTTATAAAAAAATTGAAATTATATCTTTAAAACTTTTATGCTTATGTCTTTAGTGTGTTTGCTTGATATTTTGTAGTGTCCAAAGTAATTTTTGTTTATTAAAGGCTAAATAATTTTAAAAACTTATGCATCTCATTGAGTTCCAAAATCCATTTACAAAAAACATATTTTAAAACTTCATTTGAGAGTAACATATTTACAATTCCATTGCCAAAATCATGTTACCCAAGTCTGTTAGCCTGGATAAATTAAAAGATTTAACTAGAAGTGTTGGTGAGATTACTATGCAAAATGAGGAAAATCTCACTAGAGTATAAGACCTTGTCATGAACCTAGCCACCTAAGTTTAAACTTTGAGTAATAGGATTCAAATCCCACTAACTATCCTATGTCAAGATGACCAAGAAATCATAAGGAACGAAAATCTTGAAATTCCTAGAGAAGACTATTCTATTAGAAGAAAAACCTAATGAATATCCATATACATGACAATCTTAAGCACCATGAAGCCCTATATGTACTAGCAAATTAAATTAGGATAGAAGCCCCAATGCATGATAGTGTTCATGACCCAATAAAGTTTTGAATTTGCTTACCCAAATGGATGAGTACTTTAGCTAGTACCATATGGATGCCTATTAAAGAATCACATTTGCTAAAATGAAATTATGGGCTATGCAAAACTTTATTGAAAAAATAGTTTGGCTAAAAAGAAATGTTCAGTAGAAATGAAAGAGATGCTAAGGTCTAAATATTATCCAAAATATTATGATAAAAGCTCCATGAATAGTTAACCACTTTTAGATAAGGAAGAATGCAAGTAGAAGAGTTTATGAATACATTTGAGGACTTAGAACTAGGACATACTACACTAATCAAGAGTGGATGTTAGCTAACAAGTTTGTCATTAGCCTAAGATGAGATACTAGAAATGTGGTAGAGCTTCAAGATTATTAAGCTTTAGAGGATGCCTTTCGCTATACTTTACTCTTTAAGAAGCATAAGAAAGTAGTCTCTACATATAATATGAAAGCTCAAATGTCATCTAAATACTCATCCTCATCTCAAAATGAAAGATTTATTGTTAGACCTAACCCATCCATTTCTAATAACCAATCCCATATGACCTCCAATGAAGCTACTTCTAAAAATGT
Source organism: Cymbidium sinense (assembly GCA_021442155.1). NCBI lineage: Eukaryota > Viridiplantae > Streptophyta > Magnoliopsida > Asparagales > Orchidaceae > Cymbidium > Cymbidium sinense. The sequence goes on from CM038227.1 coordinate 78,250,643, forward strand.
AAGAGAGATAGTTTGCTTCAAATGCAATAAGAAAGATCATATGCAAAATCAATGTAAGGCCAAAAGATTATTCTTACCTGAGATGGAAGAACTAGCAAAAAAGGTGGATATAAAAGAGATACATGATGATACACCCTTATCAGATGATGAAGTGGATCCCATTATAAATAATTTAGTGTTAGTTATGAGGTGTATGCCTACTTCTAGTGCAGAAAAAGATTGGAGAAGGATAAATATTTTCTCAATGTACATCTTATGTAAGGAAATAAAATGCAAATTAGTAATAGATTTAGGTAGTGTTATGAATATCATATCAATTCATGCTATTACTAAGAAAAGTCTCACAGCTAAACCTGACTAGAATCATTTCATGTAAGTTGGGTAAACCACATGTTTCTACTTATCACTTGTAGATGTCTTGTTTTAATTAGGATAGGTAGCTATGTTGACCAAATTTGGTATGATTTCCTTTCGATGAAAATCACACATATCATATTAGGAAGACTATGGCTTTACGATTTAATTGTGGTTTATTATGGTCATGTAAATATTTATTTTTTCAAGCACAACAAAAAGACAATTTAATTATTCCCAATAAAACCAACTAAAAAGAGACCATTTACACCCCCAAAAAGTTCTTCCCATACTTCAACTTAAACCTAGTTCTAAACTGCAATCCAAACCCAATAAGAAGAAAATACATAACTTTAGTTGATCATGATATACCCACCTAATAATGGAAAGGATACCCTTAATCTACTCATTGATATGCTTGAATCACCCAAAATTCACATTAAACTCTTAAGGTTTAGACATTTAGGTAGATAATTCAATGATCCCACATCTCTATGTATCCTACATCTTCATTAAATTTCCTTCGATACCAAAAAAACACCATATACTTATTGTGCTCTCAGATTTGATATCTATATTTGCTCATTTTTATTTTCTTTTATTTTTTTTGCTTTAGTGATTTTGCTATTAAGTTTATGTTTATGTTTATGTTGATGTGATGATTCTTTCTATGAAATGCATTAAAATGATAATTCTAAAACTTGATCCTGCATCTTTATGTGTCATACACCTTAATGAAAGTTCTTTTGATTTTAAAAAACACCACATACCTATTGTGCTCTCAGATTTAAATGTGATTAATTATGGTCAAGAAAATCCTTATGTATTCAAGCACAATGAATAAATCATTAAATTATTCCCCATAAAACCCATTGAAAAGAGACCATTTACACCCCCACAAAATTCTTCCCATACCTCCACATAAGCCAGGTTATGAACTACAATCCAAACTAAGTAAAAAAGAAAACACAAAATTTTAGTTGATCATGATATACCCACCTAATAATAAAAAGAATACCCCAAATCTACACCTTGATATGCTTGAATCACCTAGAATTCACATTAAACTCTTAGGGTTTTGATGCTTAGCTAGATATTTCAATGATCCCCATCTCTATGTATCTTACACCTTCATGAAACTTCCTTTGATACCAAAAAACACCACAAACTAATTGTGCTCTCAGATTTAATATCTAAATTTGCTAATTTGGTCTCTAATGACTTACTCAATGAATTACCACCTTTAAGAGATACAAAGCATTCCATAATCCTAATTTTTGCTTCATAGATACTTAATTATCACATTATATGATCAATCTAATCAAACATGCAAAATTAAGATGGCATGTCAATAAACTCTTGAAGAAGGGTTTAATCCAAAAAAGTCTTAGTACTTATACAATACCAACTCCTTAAAAAGATAGAACTTGAAGAATGTGTATTGAAAATAAAGCAATGAATAAGATCATAATAAAATAAAACTTCCCTCTACCAAGGCTAGATGATATGTAAGATCTTATTTTTTGGTTCATCTTCATTCTCTATGATTATTTTGAATATGGATATCACCATATAAGAATCAGGCCAGGAGACGAATGGAAGATAACATTCAAAACTCCCAAATGATTTTATGAATGCTTAGTTATGATATTTGGGAATTTAAATGCACCCGCTCCTAGTACATTCATTAGAGTGATGAATAATGTACTAAAACCTTTTATTGGTTAATTCATTATGGTCAATTTTGATGATATTCTTATTTATAGACCTAATGTGTTGTCACATTTGCATTATTTAAGGAAAATATTAGATAAATTAATAGCAACAAATTTATTTGTAAATCTTTAGAAGGTTTTCTTCTATCAATCTAAAGATATATCCTTAGGTTTCATCATGTTTGCTGATGGATTAAATGTAGATACCATAAAAATCAAATCCATTATAGAATTACCTTCTCCAGAATTTTTTATAGATGTTAAAAGTTTTCATGGATTATCTAGCTTTTATATAAGGTTTAAAAAGAACTTCAACATTGTTGTAGCCTTTATGACTAATATTTTAAAGAAAGATAAGTTTTCTTAGATTACAGATGCTGAGAGGACCATGGAACAAATCAGAATTCTTATGACTTCTTCACTTGTATTAAATCTTTTTTATTTCAATAAAGTATTTAAAGAAACTTATAACATGTTAGGTGTTGGAATTGGTGGATTATTACACCAAAATAATCATCATATTATTCCTTTCTTTAATGAGAAATTGATTGGATTTAAAAAAAAAGTATTCTACTTATGATAAAAAAAATTAATGTGATCATTCAAACTCTTACACATTAGAAATATTATCTTCTTCATAATTAGTTTATTTTAAACACACATCTTCATTATCTAAAATTCATCAATTCTCAAAAGAAATTGAGCCATAGACATGTTAAATGGATTGAATACCTTCAAGAAATTTTTTTTGTAATTAAACATAAACCTAGAATATAAAATAAACTAGCACATTCTCTATCTAGGATATCTATAATCATTTTATCCTTAAAATATCATATTTTTTATTTTATACTTTAAAGAAATATTATAAAGTTTGTCCTAAATTTTATTTAATTTATCTAGAAAATGAATCCTAGCCCTTGACTTTATATAACCCTTTTTGTCATCATTGATGGTAATCCTTACAAAGATAAGAGGTTATGTATCTCAAGAACATCCATAAGAGAATTTCTTATCACCGATCTTCATTTAAGAGGTATAGCAGGACATTTTGGTAAATGGAAAACCCAAGCACTCATTGAGTGAAGGTTTTATTAGCCATCTTGATGAATGGATGTTGAACGTGTCATAGCCTAGTGTTATACTCTATAAAACAAAAAGAAGGTCATTACACATCAAGAATTACCTTATCCATGAGAATACCTATGCATGGATTTCATCTTAGGATTACCTAGAACACCTCAAGGCCATGATAGTATATTTGTGGTTATGGATAAATTTTCTAAGATGGCATATTTCTTACCTTGTTGAAAATCAAATAATGCATCTCACATAACAAGGTTGTTCTCTAAAGGGGTTATTATATTACATGGGATTCCATCCACTATAGTTTTTGAAAGAGACATTAAATTTATATCTTATCTTTGGAAGACTCTGCAGAAATTATTAGGAACATGATAAAAATTCCCCTCAGCATTTCATCCATAGACCGATGGACAAATAAAACTAGTGAATAAGACCTTAAGGAACTTAATGACATGTTTAGTTGAGAATAACATAAAATTTTAAGATTTAATTTTACTAACATCTAAATTTTCTTACAATAGTATCATTTTCATGTCAACCCATAAAGCACCTTTCGAGATAATTTATGGCTTCAATCCTAAATTGCTTATTGATTTAACTAGAACATGTACTCATGCATTTTCTAATTTAACATATACATTTCCACGTGATTTTCATAGCCTTCATAATGACAAAAAAAATAATTATAAATGAAAAAATGCTAAGTATGTTGATCAAAAGAACAAACATAAATTTTTTAAAGAATATGATGTACTTAATTATGTGTTAGTATGCATCTACCTTGAAAGCTTTTGTTCCATAAAATATTAAAAATTATAATTGAGAGCATGTGGGCCATTGAAAATCATTAGGAAACTTGATATTATTGCTTACATTCTTGAATTTTTCCCTCGCATTTTTATTAACCCTATTTTTAACGTGGAAGATCTAATATCTTTTAAAGGAATTACCACCCCTCCAAATTTGTAGGATGATACTTTTGTAGGAGGAGATAGAAATCATTTGCAATTACCTATCCAACAAACATTATTTAAAGTGAGGTTGTTATTACAACTAAAGCACCATTAGATGGTAGCACTATTTAGAGGTTCCTAATCAAATGGAAAGGTAGACCCCCAAATGAGGATACTTGGCTAACTTTGGACAAGCTGCAAAGCCTTGCCCAAAGCTTGTTGAAAACCTCATGAATTATAACTCTTTAGAGAAGAGTTCTTAGGGGTATAGGGGAGTTTATGTAGCACATAAAAAAAGAAAGGAATAGAAAGGAACCATTATAAGGTCTCAATCAAAAATCCAAAGCTTATGAGACTTTATGTTATGTTTCATGCGTTGTATTAGATATTAGATGAGATTTTTTATCATGTGTAAGTGTTGTATGTGTGTTGTGGTTAAGCTTATGTAATTTCATGTGTTAATATGTGTAAGTGTTAATTTGGCACCAATGCACTAGTCTTTTGTCACTTTAGCACTGCATTTTAAGATATTTTATATATGGGGAAAGAAAGGACAAAGCCTAAGTGCTACCCATATGGCATTGTCACATTATTTAATGTCATTGGATAGAAAAGAGAGCACCATAGTGTTGGTTCTAGTGCCTAGGCACCACAAGTCCACATATTCAATTTTATTCATTATTTTTTAGAGTTTATTCCTTTGTGATATACCCTTTGGAATGTTGTAACTTATACAAACATTTGTATTTGTAAAATAGAAGATTATTTTTGTTGTCTTTCTATGAAAATTTTTAAGTGAAGAACTTATGGTTGGAGCTTGGTAGCCTACCTTCCCATGAGATTTATTGATCTCTGGTAACCCTTCCACTTTGCTGAGTGGAAGTTCCTTCACACTCTTTCTTCCTCCCTCCACTGTGACTTGCACCACCTGCACCACTTGAGCTTCATTGTAGCCAAGGATATCTTAAATAATTATTTAGTTGAATCCAAGTTGATTTGACCACTCCATATTTTTCAAATAAATTATATAAGTTAAAGTGTCCAAGTAAATGGCCATAGCCTCACTTCCAAGTTAAAATTGACCAATCATAGAAGAAAATATTTTCATAAAATTTGACATGGGATAAGAAGAAAGTGTGATCTACACGCTCCTAGTTCACATCAAACCTAGTTTACTAGTTTAGTTGGCCATATTAATAGGTCAAAGTGAGATCCTCAAATTGGTCAAATTGACCCATTAAGTTAGAATTCTTCAAACTTCCCTTAAGGATTTACTTTAAAACTCAACACTATTGAATCATTATTATTTTCTTTAGCTTAAACTAAAACCCAACCATATTTTTATCATTAAGTTCAATGAACTCATCGCCTCCTCCAATAATAAACAACCCTTAAATCAACTTCGATCTATGTATATCTATCATTGAATCTTCCAACACCTCCTCATCTCTCATAGCCTTATCGAGTTAGAACTCACTTTTGATCATCATTAAACTGGGCTCAACCCATGATTGAGCTTAGGCTTACTAAGGTCTATAAATTGTCCATCAACTGCCCCAATCAAGAGGCTCACTAGCATCTCTTTAATCTCATGACTCAAAATAGAGTCACCCCCGACCTCTTCAGCCAACCTATCGATCACTTGACTAAGTTGTGGATATAGTTTGCTAGACTTTAATTCATACAATGAACTAAAAGCAAGCAACCCAAGAAAACTAATAGGTGAGTTCCTTTGAGCTAAGTGAATCTTCCTAAATTGACTTCCAAGTAATTAAACCCTCTCAAAGTGCGAATTATTTTCTTTCAACATGTCATGTATGACCTTAGTCAGCTGAACTCTTTAGGCTATGTCATGGCTTGATGAGCCATTAGATCTCTTTTTATCCTCATGCTCATGCATTTGAGAGAAATATTTGGTAAAGAAGCTTTTAAGATAAAATTTTTCTTTCCTTAAGCTCTAATCATACTGACCTGAGCCTACTCCTCTAGCCCCAAGTGGTGGCCCACTTTAACAAAGGACATGAATATGGTACCATTGGATTTCATATATTTAAATCTAATAAATTCTTAGATTTTTATTTTAGTTTTTTATTTTGGATTATTTACTATGTATCATGGCTTAAAATTTATAGACTATACACCTTCTAAAACATAAAATTTAGAAAAAGAAATATCAAACCAAAATAATTAACTTAATTATAATTTAATTTTATGCTATTTAAAATGTTTAAAATACATAGAAAATTTTAAGAAAAATATGGGAATGTTTAAATTATTAATTTTAGAGTAATGAAAAGCATTATAATTTTCTAAATAAAAATGAATATGTTACATAATTTTTATTACATCAAATTATTTGTTGAATCCAAATTTATCTCTAGATGGAGGAGGAACCTTCTGAAATACTTAAGAAATAGGGTTAGAAAAAAAAATTCTATAAATAAGAAGACAAGAAAATAGAGAAGTACATGAGAAATAATAATTTTTATTCCTCAAAATCAGAGTATAAAGACTAGGGTCCTAGAGAGAAAGAAAAAGAACCCTCCATAAGAGAGGAGTTTACCTTCAATAATACTAAGAGATGACTATATATATAAAGTATATATAAGATAAATGAAGTATAAGTGGCAGCATGTATAGACCAAGTGAACAGTTAGCCCATCATCGTGTGAGTATGTGAGCAAAGACTGAACTGAGATGAGTAACCATCTTATCCTTTTGAGTATTCACCCACTACTGGCGAGTTAATTCATGACATACAGTCTAGCTCCTTGACTTACCTTCCCAGGTTAATCCTTCATTGTTAGATACCCTTTCTAGTGATTATTCTTATTCTGGTATCCTTCATTGTCGAGTACCCTTTGTGCGAGTATGTTTGTTTTGGTAACTAGACTAGTCAAGTCGCTTAAGCCTATTTGCTACTTTGGGAATATATTTAACTCCCTGATTCTTCTACTCCTTATAAAGGTACCTTGCAAAATGATAGAAGAGTAAAAGTAATGATTAGCTATAAACATTTAATTAACTATGAAAATGAGAAAATTTATTCAATTATGAGAGGTCACATCACCTTTTGACTAAATCTATTTTTCCAACATATTAGAGGCTATAAAAGGATCCTTCTATCCTTCTTTAACACATTCGACATTTTCTTCAGCTACATGCTTGAAAAAATATTCTAACTTTCATGGTAAAGTTTGTGAAACATATGTGATATAGATGCTAAGAGGCATCACAATAACATTAATGCTGTTGCTCTGTGGGCAAGTCTTCAAAAGAAGGCCAAGGAAGCCAAGAAGTTGGAAAGTATTGCTACCATTCTTATGGGAGAGGTGAGCATGCCAACTCCTCACATTGGCATGACTTTAGCTTCAAATACATATAGGGATCCACAAGAAGGATTGAACACTCACCTTGCATAAGGGCAGGTTATTGTGGTGAGTCCTCATCCTATATGACCTCTGAGTGTCCATAGGGAGGATGAGGAAAGAAAGGATGAACCCTTGATTCATCATAAGAAGATATTGGAGAGTTGAATGGTTGGATCTACTCTATAAAGGCCATTATAGAAAAATGCCTTGCTGAAGTGAGACTCACCTTTTATTTATATTTCTAGTCTTTCGATCTGTGTTTCTAAATTCCTCCTTTGATCATAGTTAAGAATGACTAGCATTCAAGCATCAGTGGAAGATGCTTAAGGGAACTCACCACCCCTTCAAGCAATTTCTTCTAACAGTCTAAGTATCCTTACTAAATCACTTCACATTTCTAAAGATAATTTACTAAGTCATAATCTGAGTAAATAAGATTTCCATTTACTTGTTAGAAAGCTTACATTCCTAAGGGTTAGACCTATAGCAAATCCCCTCATCAAAATTTTTTTTTCAAATCTTAATGAATTTCTTTCTCATCAACTAGGGGTGATTATAGTTTTGCCACAAGCTAAGTTGGGACACTGTTGGTAGACTTGGTGGAGAGTTCGCACTAGCAAGGAAAGACCATCAAAGCTCTCACTATAGCAACTAACTTCACCTAGACCAACATCAATGCATGTACTTTATTCTCTTTATTCTTAAAATTTTACTTCATGAAATGAAAATTATGATTGAATACAACTGTGTATTTAATAGTGTATTATTTAAATAACAATCAAGTTTATTTTCTTGCAGAGTATTATTGAATAATTATTTGCTCATTTAACTGATACTCTCTTATCAGTACATGAACAACTATACTCATGACTTAAAATATTATGAGTCATCGATTAAATAAGAGAATCTCTTTAGGTAGTCGCATTAGTATGGTAGGTTTGTATATATTCATTAGATTGGTACTTGCTTATTGATGTACTAATAACTTTGCTCATGACTTAAAATATTTTAAGTCATTGATTAATGCAAAGAGCCTTCCCTAAGTAGTCATGTTAGTATGGTGAGTTTGTGTATACTCATCAGATTAAAACTCGCTTATGGATGTACAAATTACTCTGCTTATGACTTAAAATATTTTAAGACACTGATCAATTGAGAAGCCTTCCCTCGGTAGTCACATTAGAGTGCGAGTTAGGTATACCTTGTATTAGTTGTATGGTTTCATGGGAGGTTGCATTATGCTTTAGTTGCCAGCTAAAATAGTTAGCTTGCTAATTAGGAGAATTGGTCTTTTGCTGCCAACTAGGAAAGTTGATATTTTTTTAGGTTTGGTTGTCAACCTCATGAGGAGTTGGTCTTATACTATAGTTACCAACTGTAAGGAATGTTGGTCTTTAAGTTTCCAGCTACAAGAGTTGGTCTTTTTAAAGTTTAGTCGTCAACCTCACAGGGTGTCGATCTTACACTATAGTTGCCAACCACATGGAGTCCTGGCCTTTAAGTTTCCAACTATGAGAGTTTGTTCTTTGAGAGTTCAATTTAAGACCTCATATGGTGTCAATATTACACTCTAATCGCCAACTACATGGAGTGTTGGTCTTTAAGTTGCAAACTTGGAGAGTTGTTCTTTTTAGAGTTCAGTTGTGGATCTTATGAGGTGTCGCTCTTACATTGTAGTCACCAACTGCATGGAGTGTTAGTCTTTAAGTTTCTAACTAGAAGAGCTGGTCTTTCTTGAGTTTGGTCATGGACCTTATATGTTGTTGGTCTAACATTATTTGATTTTGTAAAGTGCATTTGACTTGAGGGTTGCTTGTCTCACTTCAACATTCTTTGCCCAAGAGTAATGCACCAAGTATTTGAATCTCCTACTTTTACTTGTGCTTCTCGTCGAGTAAAACTTTTTGTTGAACAAAAAAATGACACGCTAAGTGTCTTGAGTCATCACACAACACCCTAAATGTTCTTGCATCAATGACTGGCTTTACTCAACATTCGTATTCTCAGGCCAAGAGTGGAACACCAAGCATTTAGATCTCCAACTCAAACTTTTGGCACTCATTGAGTGGGACCTTTCCTTAGGCCAAAAATGGCATGCTGGATGTCCTTGGTCATCACACAGCTCCTCGAGTGTAGGTTTTTGTATTCAGTATTAGAATATGCTCCTTTGGTAACTACCATTATCTTATGAGTTAACACATTTAAAGATCATAATATGCAAATTTTATTATTAAAAATAAGAAGATACATAGTACATAAAATTAGAAAGTAAGTACAAACTAAAGGAACTTCCATTAAATATAAAATTTTCTTTGGTATTAAGAATTATATGTTCTTGGTATGTCCTTGCCTAAATGAGATTATAGTTGATATGTGATAGGTCCAACTTAATCTTTAATTATAAATGGTCCATCCTAGTTATGGATGAGTTCGCCTAGAACATTCTATCAAGCAACGATGTCTACTTTCTTTAATTATAGGTCTCCACTCATGAAATGCTTAGCCTTCATATAACAATTGTAGTATTTTGCAATTCATCTTTTTATTTCTTCTAGTGATGTCTCTATTCTTAATTCTTCAAGCAAGTCAAGCATGTTTTTTGTAGCTTCTGAGTTTGATATACCCCACTCGCTATCTTCACCTTCCATACTTTCCATTGTAAGGACCCATTGACTTTGAACTCGATACTTGACTGGAAAGAAAGTTATTATCTCATTAGTGGAGGTGGTTTTGAGTGCCCAAAGTACCATGGGAAAGGTGTTTACCCATTTAGCCTTAATGCCTTTAACTTTCTTCTTGAGCAAATTGAAGATCTTCTTATTTGCAGCCTCCACCTATCCATTACTCTATGAGTGATGTACTGATGTGAATTTTTTCCTGTTCAATAAATTAAGGCCCATTATCTATGATAATTACCATGGGAAACCCATACCTACCTATAATGTAAGTCCACATAAAGTTTCTTATTTTTTGAGAAGTTATCATTATGAGTGGCTTTATCTTGATCCACTTGCTAAAATAGTCAACCATGATTAAGATGAACTTTCTCTATCAGCTAGCAATTGGTTAGAGACCAATCAAATCCATTCTTTAAATATTGGATGGCCAAGGACTAGTGATGGGTTGCAGAGGTTGTGATGGCTACTATTGGAGTGCTACAAACTTTTGAAAGGTACAAACCTTCTCACGAACTCTTCAACATCCTATTTAACTGTAGGCTAGAAATACCCTTATCTCAATATTTTGTGGGTGAGTGTCCTCCCTCTTGAATGTCTACCACACTAGCCATAATATATTTCCTTAAGGACCATCCTTTGTTCAACCTCTATCACCCGTCTAAGATTGATCAAGGTCACCAACCTTCAAAATAGCCATTTTCCTTGATCGCTCAAGAAAACACCTTTACAAATCTCTGCTATCTTTATTAATATATTTAAGGAGTTTGTTCTTCATGAGGCAAATTGATTTATATTCAACCAGATTTTCCCTAAAATTATGTTATGGTTTATTTAGATATGGGTTCTTCTTCTTATGAATGCAAGCATTCATAGTAAATTACCCCTCTCACCATAGTAAGGGAGCACACTCAATTAAAGTTAGAAATAAACATATCTCTTACATGAATCAATGTATACTTGTGCATTCTTGATGACTATTTAAAGGAAAGAGGAGGGTAATCTTGATCAAGATCCCACAGTTTTTTCATCGTGAGACTACCTTATTCTAGTCTACTAACATCAGAGAGCTATTGGTCATGATGTCTAGGGAGTCTAATTAGCAACCATGGGTTACATCATCTCATATATCTAAGTAGACTAGAGTATTAGTGTAGGTGTTATAGTATAGGAGTTTAGATTGTGCTTGTGTTGCAAATATTGGTCTAACTTACAAATATTGGAAAGCCATTATAATGGACTTACATCTCTTTAAAATTCAATATAGATTTTAGTCATTCACATAGTGAACAAAAATATTGGACTTACCTCCCTTTCAAGTGTTTGATAGGGTGTTCAAATGGAGAACATATATATTGGACCTACATCCCTTTGGAATGTCAGTTGGGTTTAAATATTGGCATGGCGAACATATAGATAGTACTTACATCCATTTAAAATACCAAAAATTATAGAGAAGTTCATGTAGTGAACAAATTATTGGGCTCACATCCATTGGAAAGCCAATTTAAAATTTAAATGTTAGCATGGTGAACAAATAGATTGGACTTACATCCTTTTAGAGTGATGGATAGGTTTTAAATGTTCCCATGATTAACATATAAATTAGGGTTACCATTCTTCAGAGTGCTAATTAGGGTTTATATGTTTTCATAGCGAACATAAAGGTGTCTTTTTTTTATTTCTTAGTGACAGTGCCTCGACACTGTAGAAGCAACGCCATAGAACTAGGGGTTCAGTGCCATGGCATTGGGAAGCTGGCACTTTGGCACCTAAGTTTAGCACCTCAGCACTAGCGAGATAGAGCCCTAGCACTGGTAGGTAGAAACATAGGTCTAAAAATTAGAGAGGGTAGCACTTCAGTGATGTAAACCCAGCATCATAGTACTGAGGCATCATAAACAATAATAGAAAGTAGGTTGATTATTTGACCAATGCCTAGAGCCTACCAAAGTAGTGCAGCAATGCCTATCAAAAATCCATTCAAAGGTCCGACAGACTAGCAAACTCTTTTAGTAGAAGAGGACAGAACTTCTGACCAGCACTGTGGCACTCCATCAATACCTGGCATGCTTTATAGTAATAAAATTTCATAAATGATCTTTTTGACTAGAACAATAACTATCTTGACGAGCTGACTGGTACCTAGGCACTGTATGTGGTGTACCACAGTACTGGTCTCTTATTTAGAAATCGAGAGTACAACACCTTGGCACTGGGTCCAGCCTATAAATTAGACCCCTAGGCTACCATAATTTTTATTCTACAACTTTATGTTGACCTTATTTTTGGATGAGATTAACATTACTTCTAAAATTAGTAATTAAGATACCTAATACTAGATTATGAATCTCATAATTAGATACCTATGACACTTCACTTAGTAGCCTAATACACCTTTCTAGGATTTAATCTAACTCAACAAGATTGGATAGACCTAGACCAAATTAAAATTCAAACCTAAAAAAAACTGAAATCTAAAGACACTTGAACTTAGATCAAGCTTAACAGGATAATGAACCTAATTACCTTTTTTGTCCTAAAACTATTTAAACTTAAAGAAATTTAAATTAAATCAAAACAAATGCAAATCAAAAGCAAATAAAACTATGAAATCAAATTAACAGCATAAATAAATCCAAATCCAAACTAAGATCAAAAAATGGTCAACTCTTTTGCCATAGGTTTGACTTAAGTGGATCCCACCAAATTAAATGTCAACCCAAAAAATTTGACTAAATAAAATCATTCCAAATTGTCTAAATGATAATATATTCATGTTTAAATATGAATATAAGAGAATATAAATTCAATAAGGCTTTAATTAGGCTAAATAGGTCATTTGACCTAAATGGACCATATTGGGTACAAACTCAAATCAAATTAAAAATAACACAAATTAATTATCCAATTTATTTAGAAATGATAATTAAACATAATTCAACTCATCATTGAGTCTAATTTGATCAATTTGGTCATTTGACCCAAATGAACCCAAACCTAACCCATTAAGCCCAATTTGGGTCAAATGGGTTCAAATTAAAATTAATTGAAATTAATTTAAATCAATTATTTCAAATCATCTCACACAGGTTCTTAAGCATGTTTGGAGTCCAAAGATAATCTAATTGGGTCAAAGTTGATCATTTGACTCAATCAAATTCAAACCTAACCCAAGCTTAACCCATAAGACCAAGATGGACCAAATTGAGTTTTAAAACTTAAGTAAACAAAATTGATTAATCTAATGTATTACAAATCCTTGGATCAGCATAATTAAAAGCAAATACATTATAATTATGCCAAATAAGCAATTTGACTTAATCTAATCCAACCCAACCCACGTAAGCCAAAAAGGGTTTAATATGGAATGAACTCTTAGATAATTGCAAATTCCATGAAATCCATAAATTGGAAACATCATAAAGGAACAAATTGATGTGAAGTATTAACCTATTCTTAATCCACCAAATGAAATGAGTTAGCTCAACTTACATCAAAATTCCTTAAATGGCATAATTGAACCCAAGATCAAACCTAATCCTTTAGAATGCACTCAAACCCATCCAAAAATGAATTTAGGATGATTGGTAGCCAAAACTGAGTGGATTAATAAAGCCCAAATGCATCCAAAATCATGGAATATACCATTGAAAAAAGGGATTACATGAAGCGAAATCTAATTTGCCCAATCCCTCATCCCTTTAGCATTCGCCTCTTCAAGCCTTAGACAGTTGTTAAACAACTGATAATACTTGGAGCTAGCCTCCAAGGACATCAATTAGCCATGGTCAAAAAAAGGAGAAAGAGAATTCAATAAGACACTTTTGGCCTCTAATGGAATTGATCATCCCATCATCTTTCCCACCTCACACGAAGTTGATTTCTATCTTACACGGATCCCCTCATTATCGAGAGGCCAAAAAATGACAAAAGTCAATGAAAGAGAGATCGAGCTTGGTCTAGGAGGCAATCAATAAGGAGAGGATCTAATTCCTTTCTCCCATAACCTCATCACATCATTCTATAGCTGTCAGAGTCAATCCCTCCACTAGAGATCTCCGGTGTTGAGGTATTCCATTAAAGCCTCTTTTAAGCTTTTAATTTTAGGACTTTTGAAACAAGTCTGATCTCAAATGAGATTAAACTGTATAGATCTATTTGAATTCATTCACTGATTGTATAGAAATCAAAATTGAGCAATTTTGTAGGTTGGATCACCAGAAATTAGCTTGAATTGATGGACGGCTCTCAACGTTCATCCCTATTGAAGGAGAGATAATCTTTGTCATCCATTCCTTCTACTAGGAACAAACAGCTCTAATTTAGGCAGATTGTTTGATTAAATCCATTAAGAAAAACTACAGATTGATCAAATGACCCGCAATTATACCGCATGCATCACAATCTTGACGTTGGATCCCCGTGGATCCTATGTAGACAAAAATAATGATGCCACATTGGATCCATGTGGAATGCGACACCACATAGGATCCATGTGGAATGCAATGCCACAAGCATCCATGTGGATTTGATGTGGTTAAAATAAAAAATTGAGTTTTTTCAATTTAAATATGGAAAAATATCAAAAATTTTAAAAATCATAGAAAATCAAATGTAACTCCAAAAACTACAAATTTGGGACCTATGGATTCCTCTTGATGAGAGGAATCCTTTAAAATTAATATTAGTAATTAATTTTGGGTATTTTTCATTAATTTGGGTTTGAATGAAAATTTTCAAAACTAAATTAATCCCAAACAATTGATGAAAATGATTTGAAACTTCGGGGAATTGAAAATCATGTTAAGATACACATTGGAAAAAATATGGAAATGATTTATTAAGCACTAAATCTTTCATAATTTATTGAGCACTAAATCTAAATATATGGAATTTTCAATTCTAAACCATGATTTCAATAAAAATTAAATTAAATATGACTTAAATAAATTAGGAAAAATATGGAAATGGTTTAAAACATCATAATACACCTTAATGAGCTAAAATACATCTTTGAAACCTGTTGAAACCTAATGAATCATAAAATCATTTAATTTGGCATTTAGTTGAAATAATTAATTTAAATAATCAACCTAAACTTTGAAAAATTATAATAAATCAACCAGAACTCAAAAAATTATGAATAAACTCTTTATGGATGCATATTCTAGAGGGGAATCAAAGAAAAATAAAACCCTTAAATGATCCTCACTATATTAGGCTTAATTTAAGTTTTAATAAAATAATTAAAACCTAAATTAATCACAAATTACATGCCTTATTTAGATGAAATTTTAGAAAAATCAAATTGGTAAGAACCCCACTAGCCATAAAACATTTCAATTCTAATTGACCTCTAGATTGGGAATTCTTGAATTTTCAATTCTCTAGGTCAATTAAAATAAAATAATCAATAAAAAAATCACTGAAATTACAAAATCTGTAATATAAACTTAAAACATCATAGTTGACATAAGAACAACCATATAAAGATGTCCAAGCAATTTGAAAGTAAAGGAATATAATTAAATATAAGATAAGGATTAAGAATAGATGAAAATGTGGAATTTAATTATATTCCAAAATTAATCATCAATTAAACTATGAAAACCCAATTAATAAACTGAAAAATACAAAGTTTCTTAACCTCTAAACTTTATAAGCCATCAACATAGAAATATATTGAAGCCATTTAAATTAAGAAATTAACTCACCACAAATCTAAATATGAAAGATTAAGTATAATTGAACTTTAGGGTATGTTTAATTAAACTTAGAATGATATAATAGTTAAAGTAGCAAATGTCATAAGAGTTAAATTAGCCTAGGGTAAGTTTAATTTACATAAGAAAATAATAATAACACTTCTTAAACTCTTTAGGTTCTGAAGAATAAGAGAAATCACATTATGCTAAATAATTAAAAAAAAATAACTTTTTCCAAATAACACAATCATCATTCCCTTTAAGTTAAATGAAATGAATTGAACTATTCCATAATACATAACTTGGAATCAATCATCTTAATCCAAGTTCATTAATGAGTATTATAAAAACTAATGAAATGAATGAATTGAAATAAGAGAAATCACAAGTAATAAATTTTAAATAATCAATTGAAGATGATATAAATTATACAAATGGATAAAGTGAATAAAGTTAAACTTAAGATTGAATATAGATTTACTTATGTTAATCAACATCAATAAAATAAAAAAAGCACAAATGAAGTCAACTGGTAAAATAAACATGATAAATAGATCTAAATGTAACAAGTAAACTAAATCATTCCAAAATTAAATAAACAAATGAAATGAATATAACTTAATGAAACATAAAGATAAAAGGTGAAATATAAAGTTAAAAAAAATCAAACATAAAGGTTTACCCTAAACTAAACATAACAATACTAATGAATAAAATGGAAAAGAGTGAAACACGTCAACCTAAATATGTTTGATTGACATGATAAATAAATATGAAATATAAACATTAACAAAAGGAATGAATAATAAATCAAATAAAAAAACCTTAAAAAAGAATCAAATTTCAAAAGAATAAAAATCGATAAGTTAATTCAAATCAAATAATCTAAATGAATATAAAAGGAATTAATTAAATACCTAGGATCTTAGTTAGACTTTAAGATGAATCTTCATCTTAGGATGAAGGCTTTATCCTATTAGGACTTAGGATGTTGAATAGAATGGGTTCCACCCAAAATGAAATTTATTGTATTCTTCATTCTTGAAAACCTAATCTCACTTCAATATAAAATGTACCTAAAAATGGAAATGTGCAAATCAGTCAATTACTTATAGTAAAACCACCCTTGGTTATTTAAACTAATTTTAAAACTAAAAGAAGTAAAAAGAATTAAAATAAAAAAATTTATAATTAGCATCATATGGTATATAGTCTGGGCACCCGAGATCGTAGGGCTACTAGTTCGAAGGAGGTCTTGATACCTCAAATCTTCGGTATAACAATGGCACATATCTATGAAGCAAAATTATAAAAAGTAATAAGTTTAAACCCAAATTAAAACTTATAACTAAAAAGGCCTATTAATGTCTTTCCACACAACCCTCACCCAGTGCCCCCAGCTTGCTTACCATTTTTCATGCACTAGATCATTAGGTCATAGACCCTAGACTCAGGTTAGATCATTCTATGATTTTTGAATATATTCTGTGAGTTGTGACATGAAATGCCTTTTTATTATTTTTTGGTGTACTATTTTGGATTGGATGGCTAGGATTAATTATCGTTAGTATGGATGGTAGGACATTATTTTTAGAATTAACATTGGCTTCTACATGGGTTTGTGCTAAAAGGGGCTTTCACCATAAATAAATTACAAAATTGATGTTTACTTGTAAGTGTGAATGGTCCCTTAGCATAGCTCCTATTAGGATAGGTGGGCTTAACAAACAACTAATGCTAAGCTCGTATGTTTGTAAAATATAAGTATTATGTGTTATGCATATTTTTTTCCCGACATCTATTTTATAGGGCTTAGAATTTATTTTTAAATTTGAAATATAAATTTGAGCTTAGAATTAGGTTAAGATCTATAGGGTCTAGGATTAGCAAGAGCTAACCCTACTAGCAGATGGGTAGAGATGTCCCTTGTGAAGCCCAATAGAGGTCCCTAAAGAAGGAGATGATTTTGTAAAAAAGACCCATAGGTCTAAACTATAGTTCTAGGCCTGGTTGTATAAGGGTAGAGCTCAGCTGCCCATTTTCTCTATCTTTCGAAATGTACAGTGATACTCAGACTCATTGGCCTTTCTTTAATTTAAAATTGGCTAAATTTATTTTGGGTGCATAATAGAATCAACATGCTTTTCTAGGTTTATTTTTATATTGTGTGTTCTATGATGAATGCCTGAATGATTAGGCTCTTAGGGAAAACTAAATTTTTTACCCAATTTAAATCTAATTAAATTAAACAAAAAAATGCAAAAAAAACTTAAAATTTTATATAATATAAGACCTCAGAATAACCTAAAATAAGCTAGAAATAATAATCTCTTGAAAAATATGCTATCATATTGCGCTTAACTCTTGAATTGGGCACTCACCCATTACACATAAGAGGCATTTGGAATTTCAGGATGACTGCCTTTATGGGGAAGTTTGTCTTCTTTTATTGATTAGGCTCATAACTAATTCTAATTACATGACATTTAAGCACAAAAATGCATACCAAGGACCTTAAATGATTCATAATTCAAAGTATTTAAAAGCTAGAAAACTACATTAGTTAAGTGCATTTCATACCCTACATGATCCTAGGGATTAGGGAGCAAGTCTAGGTTCTTAGATTCTTTCCTAAAAAATGCAATAACTTAGCTATCTTGCATACATGAAACTTGGTATCATGAATTTAAATTGTGCTTAGGTGGTGTTAGCTAGTAGGCGAGTTGTAAATCTAGAAGAGTCAAGGATAGGTCTGTTCCATCAAATGAGAGGAATGGCCGATAATTTCCAAAAATGGAACTTGGTCGAGCATCTAACTCATGTCAGAAACACTTATAAATTTAGGATCTGAAGCATCCTCTTCGGAGTAAGTCTTCAACCCTAGACATTTATAGAGTCTTGTGTTGTTAAAATCTAAGCCTTAGATTCCTAAGGAAAGATCAACTCAAAATTCAATTTAAATTCTAAAATTTAAAGCCTAATGATAGGATTGTTGAAATTCCTACTACCCATCCCATTATCAATAGGCATTTCCTACTTAATCCCAATTGGCCTCCAAAAATAAGTATTTCCACTTTGAATCATTCCCTATTAAAATTCTAATATATCATTCCTTTGAAAACCAACTTAGAAGTCCATCGAAATAATAACTTATTTTTTTAATTAAGAGTATTCTTAGGAAGAGACCCTTCATTTCTAAGATGTAATTAACTATAAGAGCTTGCCCTTATAGGGAACCATGAACCCAATTTAAAGTAAACTCTATTTAACTTCCTATGTAGTTCAGGGGAAAACTCTCTAGTACATGAGAGACCCATTAACTTTAGAAGTCTTTTATTAAATGATCAAATTCATTATTGGATAAAATGTTTATCTCTTGAGATGATATGTTTACTTCTTAAATGATGTGTTTGATCATCCAAATAAGAAATTTCTAAATCTTAAGTGGTGTCATAAATTTTCCCCACAGAGATAATTTTGGATGACTCTACTATAGTTTGGTTCCTCTCTCTCCATCTTTAAAAATAAGTTATTATTTATATAATCGATAATGTACCTTCATTTTTACGGGTCAAGATTGCCTTTCTTTCTATTGAATATCTCGCTTGTAGAGCATATTCAACATCTACTAAATAAAAGAGAGTATATAACTATCCCACTTGTTGAAACCATGTGGGAAGGTATTATAACTCCTATATTTTCAAAAAAAAAACATTTTTTAAAATAAAAAAAAAATCCAACCCATAATTTTTCTAATTATGCAAAACCCTTACTTTTGACTACATTTTGGTTATTGTTTGTTATATCTCATTTAAAATTTGTTTTTTTTGTAAACAGACAATAGTTAGACAACTAAATTTTACTATTATGTCTAGGATTAGCATTTTTGTGGACAATAGTAGGTTGGATGATGTTTCTATCATCAAGTTTGGGGCCAACTTTGATAACCTAAACATCACTGCAAATGGAGTGGCATTAGCTCCTATAGTTGAGGTAGCTATTAAAAATAAACAACCCATTTTGGAGTTCTCTGGTGCACCTCCTCATGCCCTTGTTGAAGGTAGGAAGTTACGACCCAAGTCATTAAGAGGGTCCAGATGGGTCCTACTGAAAAGAAAATCAAGTTGTCCACTCCATAGGCATTGCCTGCTACCTTCCTTTTTAGTACCTTTGAGGTAGGTTCCACTTCTGAGCCCCCTAAGATGACTAAAAGTCAAAAGAAATTCTGGTAGAAGACTTAGGAAAAGAGCCCTCAGGGAGAGTAAACATAACAAAATGTTGGACATAAAACTAGATAGGGTGAAGGATGGATATACCCTCTCTTTCTTAGGTTGAAGTAGATATCACCCTCTTTCTGTAACCTAGGGAGAGGAGGATATATCTAATATAGAGAGTTCTCCACATCACCCCTTCATTCATGAAAATAAGAAATGCTTTAAAATGTTGAACAAAGAAACACGAGGTGGGCTACACCAGATCCTTCATAAGATCCATGGACCTCCTCTTACACTAAGGAGGAGTTGTTCAGAGCTATGAAGGATCAAGCATTAAAAAGCCTAGAAAAAGAAATTTTAGGAAGATCTAGCACTTCTCAGTACAAAGGGAAGGGTAAGGCAACCCTTCTTGTTAGAAGATTGCCTTCTCTTACTTTGCCTATTGTACCAAAGCGATATCATCACTCTACAAAATCATTGGCTTGGCATAGAGATCAGACAGTTTGTCTAGGGAAAGATAAAGTTTTCCTTAAGAAAGTGAACAAGAGAGTCCATGTTAGGAAAACTCCATTGACCCCTAAGCCTAGAGTTCCTTCACCACCTTCACCATCTTCACCATCATCAGAGAGTGTACATGTCATTAGGTCTGCTTCAGATAGGCCTTCTTCATCATCACCTAGGCCTCGACCTGAAGGACCATCATCATCTCTGATTTCTAGTAGGAAAAAGTAGTCTTTTCATCTATCTTCTTACATTAAAAAGACACAAATGAGTGACATCTTGGCTTAGGAGCCACTCTTGATATAGAGGAAATCCCTATTATCCAAGAGGTTCCAAAAAGTGAAGCATCTAAGAAAAACCTATGGATTTGGTAGATGAGTTCGATGCCATCCTTGATAGCAGTGGTTTACCATTTCATCTAATAAAAGAAGAAAAGGAAAACATTGTGAATAAGACTGTTGAAAATAAAATATTAAAAATAATCCAAAAAGATTATGATCTAGAATAGGATGACTTATTGGATGATGATCAAAAACTTCCTATAGCAAATATCTACATGGTGGATACTGGATCATCAAAGAAGGGCCAGGATGAGTCATAAGATAATCTTGTAACTGATCCCACTCAACAACTAATCTTCCAACTACAAAAGAAAAATGATAAGATCGCTATGATGGAGAAGAGGATGGAGGAGATGGTTGTGACAATCCAATCACTCCAAAGCATGATCCCCTTCTCTTCACATCTTCATCTTGTTAAGCAACTTGAGCCAACACGCCCCACTGATGATACAAGGCTTGGTTTAGAGAAGTATCATCAAGAACAAAAGCCTATAGACAATATACCCTCTATAACTGACTTAAAGTCATTGGTGGAGCAACAAGTTAAGGAAGCCTTAGAATAGTCATGAGGTGCCACCTTAGTTCTAAAGGGTAAACCATTCCCTAAAGAATATTATTCCATTCCATACCCTAAAGGATTCATACCTCCATTTTTTAAAGTATTTGATGGGACTGGAAATCCTAAATAGCATTTAGCTCACTTCAGTGCAAGTTGCTGCAATGCCAGTGGGAGCGATGCTCTGTTATTTAAATAGTTCATTAACAGTTTGACCAAAGTTTCTTTCTATTGGTATGCAAAAATACCCAATAGTTTAGTGTGCACTTTCACTAAACTAGAAGATATGTTTGTAAAAAGATTCACTGGCACCCAACACCACATCACTATAGGAGACTTAGTGGTGGAAAAGCAAAAGCCTAGTGAGTCTTTAGTAGATTATATTTTGAGATGGAGAATCTTTAGTCTTAACTATGAGCCCAAATTACAAAAGCAACACACTATTGAGATTTTTCTTTGAAATATCCATGATACAGTGGCCTTCATGTTGAAAAGATTTATAATTAAAACCTTTGAAAAACTCTTAAATAAAGCCTCTAGCTTGCAAGAAGAGGCTCCTAGGATGACCTTCTTAAAAGAACACTCTTCCTTAGAGTAATCAAAATCTTGGAACCTCTTAGAAAAAAAGCAGGCAATGTCTCTGTAGTGGATAAAGGGAGGACCTCATTCAGATACAGGCAAAGCAGCCTTTATCTTTCAGGCCACCACAACAAGTATCACTTACCCCTAAGAAGATTCCAACCAGCCCTTTCAGTGAAGGAATAAACCAAACATATTCTTTCAAATGAGAGGCCGTATGAAAGATCTTCAAAAATCTAAAAAGGAAGCTAGATTATAAACTACCTGACCCAAAGAGGCCAAAGGAGGTTAGTAAGATGAATGACCTTAACTATTGTCCATACCACCAAGTGTTAGGGCACACTATTGAGGATTGCTTCACCTTTAAAGACTAGCTTGAGAGGAACTATAAAATGGGGCTAGTGATTATTCTAATAGAGTACCTTATCGACCCTGGACAAGGGTCCATCAAAGTGATTATAGGTCATGTTACTTTGTCTAATACTCCTTCTTTAGATAAATGGGATATAGCTTCATCCCACTCTTCCAAAAAAGTATTTCATAAAAAATTTTAAAAATGCAATACAAGATCTAAAGAAGACCCGGAGGAAGATCCTCCAGATTGATCCACTGGATTCTAGAGATTTAGTTCCACCTCAACCCCATTCAACATCTTCAGCTACTCGGATGATTGGAGAGATTGGTGAGGAATGGACATTTGAATATGGAAGAGTTTTGTATGATAAGGATGGAAATACTAGGCTTTACACTCCTTTGTAATTTTGTACTTATTTAAAAAATATGAATAAAAAGTTCACCTCAAAAGATGTTTCTTATATTTATACCATTTCTAATGAATGTATTACTGAAAATGTTGAAAAAGAAAATGACTAAAAAAATTCTCACAATGATATAGTTTGTGAACTAGGATTAGACACTGAAATTTCTATGAAAGGTTGACAATACAATCCTATTAGTATAGAGGTAGAATTATTAGACTCTGATTAGTCTTTAGAAAAGGATATGATGGATGAAGACCAGGTTGATCCAAACACTAGAGATGTCACTGAACGGAATCTCCATAGTGGGAAAGTTCAACCACCTCTTCTACCCCCTCCTCCTAAAGAAAAAGAGAAGCAAATTGTAGATCAAAATTTTGAATCTTTATAACTACATCTAGTAGTTAAACAAATTGCTCCCAATGTCGACTACAACATCCTAACCCATCGTAGGAAGCTTCCTGCTAAGATAAGCATCTATGATGTCCTTATTCAATCAAAAAAAATGAGAGAATCATTAGTCGAGACATTACTCGACCTTGAGATATGCCTTACCTAGCTATGAACAACTTCCTTAGATGTGGCTTGCTATTTGAAATAGATCCCTAGAGTTACCTTCTATGATGAGGGTCTACTTTTAGGGACTACTGATCATAGCAGGCCCCTTTACATTTATATCAAAGTAGAGAACTTCAAGTTGACAAGAGCTCTAGTGAATCTTGACACCTCAGTCAATATCATGACCTCTAGAGCATTGTCATTCCTAAAAATTGATAATCAAAGACTTAGTTTAGACAATATGTTATTGAGAGGCTTTAATGAAACTAGACAGAAAACTTTAGGCTCAATCACTCTATTATTAAAAATAGAAAGATTAAATATTGAAGCCAAATTCTATATTATTGACACAGAAACATCCTTCAATACCCTCTTAGGTAGACCTTAGATTCATGGATATATAATGGTTCCTTCATCACTCCACCAATGTATTAAGTACAGTAGGGATGGAGTGGAGCACACCATAAAATGAGATATACAATCATTCTTTATCCTTGAAAATAAATTATATGAAGATGTAGCTTACTACATGCCTAAGAAGCCAATGCATGATTCTGTGAAATCCAACATTATTGAGGAATTAAATAAAACAACAAATAAAAATGAAGAAAAGAAACAAAATGAAGAAGAAAAAAAAATAAAAAGAACTTCTAGTGATACGAATTGATTTGGAATCCAGTTCTGACGGAGATTTCAATCAAAGAGATACCTCAATAAGGTTTGAGATTACACTAGAATCAGATAATGAGGAAGAACAAATCCAGGCATTAAAGGATGATCCAAATTGTTCTACATTTGAGAAATTGATAAAATATGTGGACACTTTGACTTTAATTCCAATTCTTCAAAATAAAATATCTCAATTAGAAGTCAGAGTAGCCCCTAACCTATTAGG
Source organism: Cymbidium sinense (assembly GCA_021442155.1). Lineage (NCBI taxonomy): Eukaryota > Viridiplantae > Streptophyta > Magnoliopsida > Asparagales > Orchidaceae > Cymbidium > Cymbidium sinense. The sequence continues at coordinate 78,274,907 of CM038227.1, forward strand.
AGAATGGGTGAAGTTGTCTAAATTTTACTATGTATCTGGACCTTCAAGCTCAGAAGCAGATGTAAAGCTTGAAGATCCATTATCAAATGAAATAATACAACTTCCTTTTGATTGGTACTCTGATTGTGTTAGAAACTCTATGAAATGTGGCCTAATTAACAATACTTGGCCCAAAGATATAGCTCAACACATGGAGAGATTATGGAATACTAAAAATAAAAATCCAAATTACAAAACTGGCACTGGGTTTGGTATTATTGGACCTTTAGATGATGTAGAACATTGTTTGATGATAAACAATCATCTAGAATTAGATCAATTATTTAAAGTTCTTTCAACTCTTCAGAGGTATTATGCTTTGAAACAACAAATGAATCTGATGATTGCTAACTTCAAAATGCACTCTTTGAGTTTGAAGAAGAAATAAAGTCTATTATTGATGAGTTAAAGGAGGTTAACCTAAGAACTACTAAAGACCTAAAGCTAACTTTTATTAGTTCTTTTTTGGGTCCAAAGATTCCAAAGAGTTGAACACTTTACTCTTTGAATATAAAGATTACTTTGTATGGAGTTATGATGAGATGCCAACTTTATCTCTAGATGTTATCATGCATAAACTAGAAATTAAACCTGATATAATCCTATTGATGCAAGCTCCTAGGCAAAGGAGCTTAGAAATTGAACAATAAGTGATTGCTGAAATTAAAAAATTGATTGAAGCTAGCTTTGTACGAGAAGAACATTATTCTAATTAGCTAGCCAGCATAGTCATTGTAAAGAGAAATAATGGTCGAATACACATTTGCATTGACTTTAGATATTTGAATAAGATTTGTCCCAAGGATGAGTTTCCATTGCCAATACAAGAACTTATGGTGGATATAGCCTCATTGCATGAAATCTTTTCATTTATGGATGGATTATCTAGGTATAACCAAATTAATATGTCTCTAGAGATTTAAAAACATATGGTATTTAGAACTCCTGTATGGATATTCTGTTACATGGTCATGCCATTCAGTCTAAAAAATGCTAGGGCTACATATCAAAGAGCCATTACTATAAGATTTGACAACTTAATTCAGAATCAAGTCAAATGTTACATCGATGATCTAGTCATCAAAAGTTAAAAAAAGAAAATCATCTATATGATTTGTGGATCATTTTTGAACAGCTACGCCCCTATAACTTAAAGATGAACTCATTAAAGTGTGTTGTTGAAGTGACTTAGGGAAAATTTCTAAGGTTTGTAGTGAGGCATCATGGAATAGAGATTGATCCAGAAAAAATAAAAGCTAAATGCAGCCACCTAGGAGTCTTACATAGTTAAGATCATTCAAGAGAAGGCTTGCATATTTAAGGAGGTTCATATCAAATTTATCAAGAAGATGTCAACCATTCGTGGCATAAATAAAGAAAGATTCTAAATTTATTTAAGATGAGAAATGTTAGAATGTATTTGAAAGTTTAAAATAATACTTAATGAATCCTCCTATTTTGGTTATTGTAATTCTATGAAAGCCATTGATCTTACATACTGCAGCTTTAGATGAGTCACTTGGAGCTTTATTAGCCCAAGTTAATGAAGAAAGAAAGAAAATTTGCAATATTATCTAAGCCGTGGACTCATCCTGGAAAAATGAATTATTCCATATATTGGAAAGCATTATTTAGCCTTTGTTTTTGCTGCTCAGAAACTAAGACATTACATGTTTTCTCATAAAACAAATTTTATTTCAAGGGTAAATCCATTGCAATATCTTATGATCCACACGACATTGTATGGACATCTATCTAGTTGATCAATGATTTTATTGCAATTTGAGATTACCTTTTTCCCCTTCATGTTGTAAAAGGTCAAGTTATAGTTGACTATCTAGTAGCACATCCCATACCCGAGAGTTCCCATTAAAATGATGATCTTCCATATGAGTAGATCATGACATTAGAAGGTGAACCTAATCCCACTTGAGAATTGTATTTTGATGGTGCAGCATCATCATAAAAAATAAAGAATTAAATTTGTCTATCCCAGGGAAGGCGGAGATTGGATTAAAATTTATAACCCTAAATAAAGGAATGATGCGATATTCCTATCATCTGGCCGAGCCTTCTATGAATAATGAAGCTAAATATGAGGCTATTATAAATAGATTAAATCTATCAATCCTTATGGATATCAAAAATATAAAAATCTTTAATGACTCTCAACTAGCTATAAACCAAGTGAGTGGAGTCTACAAGGTTTTTGCACTGTAGCTCTTTAGTTATTATCAATACACGATGAAACTACTTGAGAGAATTCCATATGTAACTCTATATAGGATATCACATAGAGATAATTCTATAGCATATGCTTTGGCTAAGCTTGTTAAAGAAATCATATGCTCAGAAAAAGAATCGATTTCTATAGAAGTTTAAAATCAACAAGTTTTATCTCTTATAGATTTATATTACATGAACAAAAAAGTAGAAATACAAAGGATAGCCACTCTTCCTGAAGATCAAGAAGAATGTGACTGGAGGCAGCCATTCATTGAATATGTGAGTAAGGGGAGGATTCTTGAAGACAAACCACTAGAAAATAAAATAAAGAAACATGCCTTGTCTTATGCATTAATTAATGATGTATTATATCACGGGTCATTCAATCAAATGTGGCTACGCAGTTTAGACAAGCAAGAAGCCCATAAGATCATGACTGAGGTACATTCTAGATTGTGTGGTGCTTACCAATCTAGACCCAAAATGAAATTGAACATCAAAAGATTTGGATATTATTGGCCATCAATGTTAAATGACTACATGGAAATTGCATGTCATTGCCATCAATGCCAGATATATGGTGTAGTCTTATATCAACCTCCTAATGTACTAGATCCTACTATTGCCTCTTAGCCCTATGTGAGTTGGGGTACTAATGCCATAGTGCCTCCTTCATCAAAAGGGAATCATTTTATATTAGCCACAACTGATTATTTTTCTAAATGGACTTAAGCAGTACAACTGAAAGAAGTAAAAGCATATAATGTGTTAAAATTCTTTCAGAAAAATGTTGTATATCAATTTGGCATTCCTCGTCAAATTATATCTAATAACAATCCATCATTCAAGTCCATAAAATTAAATCATTAAGTGGCTAGACTCAAAATAGATTGGAGATATTTGATGATCTATTACCCTAAGGCAAATGGATTGGCTAAAGCATTCAATAAAATGTTAGTACGGATTTTGAAAAAAGTACTTGATGAAACAAAACCCCAATGGCATGAAAAGTTGGTTCAAACCTTATGAGCCTACAGGACCACATACAGGACACCAACTTATTCTGCACCATATGCTTTTGTTTGTGGAACTGAAGATGTTCCTCCATTGGAAGTACAACTGCCTTCATTAAGAATAGCAATTAATAAAAGTTTTACAATTGATAAAATTCATAAAATTTGATTGGAAGAACCTGAAAGCCTTGAAGGAAGATGTTTGATAGCACAATAAACCTTGAATTGTACCAAGCACGTATTGTTCAAGCACATGATAAATTTGTATGTCCTAGAACTTTCCAAGTAGGGACTTGGTCTTTGTTTTTAAATGGCCAATCTAAGCTCATCATAGAATTGATAGCAAATTTGTGCCAACTTGAGAAGGACCATTTGTAGTGAAAAAGTCTATTAAAGAGGTTCTTATCGGTTGATTACTTATAATGGTAAACTTCCAATTCCGCATCAATGGACATTACCAAAAGAATATTATATGCAACTTGTACTCTCTTTCAAAAGAATAATAATCAATAAAAATTCTATTTCTTTTTATTACCTTTGCAATGGATTTTATTTCTTTCTACGTAATAGATGTTATTTCTTTCTATGCAATGGTTGTTAAAATCTTAAATGCAATATCTCCAGGGTAGGAGTAAGCCTCTTTAGGGCACCTTTCCTACACTTACCTTGAGCTGGGATAAAGCCTTTCATGGCACCCTCCTCATGTCTTCTATAGGTTTAGAGCAAGCCTTTCATGGCACCACCCCTATTATTCATAAGTACAAAGTCATAAAGACTCCTCCCAAATTAAATTGGTGTTAACCTCACTTTTTGAGTGAAGGTCCAGTCTTCCCATCATAGATCTAGAAGTCTTCCAAGCACTCAGAGTTTTTTAGTCATAAGACACTTCTAGTGGCTAAGTGACCACTTAACCTAAGCCTAGAGACTTAGGAGGATTAGCCACAGGGTTTAGATCATACCTTAGGGACTAGGATAACCCACCTACCCTATAACCTAACCAAATCCATACCTACCTCCTTAGCCAAAATCCAATATTAAATCCACATACCATTGAATCTCAACTCCAATTCAAATCTTCAAACCCAAAATCAAATCCACCATATCTTTCTTAAGACCGTGACTTGATCCTATGGACTTAGCCAAATTTATTTCAATCCAAATTGATTTTCTCATAAATCAATCAATCCTCCAATCATCCCTCCAAATCAAATTTATAATCAAATTCAAATAACCTAAGCCTAAGCCTTATGATTCAAACTTATGGACATAGCTAAATCTCTTCAATCCAAATCAAACTTAATTGATTTTCTCATGAGTCTATTCAACCTTCCATTCACCATTCCAAACAAAAATCTACAACCACAATCACATCCAATTAGACCAAAACCAATCCAAATCAAACCAAGTTAACTTACTTGACCCAAAATACCCAAAAGAGCTAAAATCCATTCAAACCTAAATCAATTGCAACCAAAGCTATAAACCAATTCCAAATTAATATCCAAACTTAACTAAACTCAAATCAAAACCTAATCAAGCTGATTGACTCATTTTGGCTCACTTGACCAAAACTGACCTAATGGACCCATTTGAGCAAATTTTCAATCCAACCCAAATTAGGTTCAATCAAACCAACCAAAACCTCCTACAATGATTATTGGCCATCCTTGATTGATTAATTGCAATCCATTGGGTCAGACTAAGCAATTTGGTCATTTGACCAAGTTGACCCACTTAACCTACATGAACCAAATTAGCCAAACTTCATCCTAAACCAAATTAATTGAAACCAATGACTCACACCAACCTAAGATCAATCCTTGAACAAGACTTGACCATCAATTGAGCCAAACCTAACCTAATTGGCCCTTTGACCCAAGTTGATCCAATTTGACCTAAAAGACCAAATTGGGTCAAATCAAGATCTATCCCAAATTGATGCAATCAAGTTCATTCCAAATTGACCATTGAACATGATCAAAGCCTTGATTGAACCCAATTTGACCAATTGAACCCTACTGACCTAAAGGGTCAAAATGGCCTAAATCAGAATCAAATCCAAATTGATTCGAACCAAAGACTACAATCATCTTCAATTGATCAATTGATCATGAACCAATGTCTAACCCAAGCCAATTTGGCCAATTTGGTCAAATTGGTCAACTTGACCTATTTGACTCATATGAACTCAAATGAGTCAAATCCAAATCCAAGCCAAATTGAACCAAACCAATTGCACCAAAATATTCCAAATACTCATTTAACTTGACACAAGCCTTAGTTTGACCTAATTTAACCAATTGGTCAACTTGACCCAACCTAGCCCAATTTGACCTACATGGGTCAAATTAAGCCAAACCCAGTGAAATTTGGCATGACCCATCCTTGGCTTACCTTGGGCCAGCCCAAATCAAACCCAACCTAATTTGGACCCGACCCATTACCCAATGGGTAAAGCCTCCTACATAGGACAAAATCAAAAATTAGGGAGCCAACCACTCTCTTTTGCACTTGGTAGCCAGCCAAAGCCAAGAATGGACCCCTAGCTAGGTGGCTAACCTAACCCAAAGTTGTTAGGCTAGCCCTTGGTCAAGGGGAGGTGAATTAACCAACTCCCCTCATTGGCTCATCTCAAATGAGATGGGGACCACTCAAGGTAGCCTCCATATACCCTCCTCCAACCAAACTGAGTCACCTCATGAGTTTCTTGCTCCCTCCGGCGACCTGTGACGGCTGAACGGCCGAAAATGATCAACTGAATCTTATTCATCTATCTCAAGAGAGGAGGGGGTACACCCCCTCTAATCGATAAAATATGAAAAATTAAACCCTCAGAGAGCTCTAGCACCTTAAGACGAACTCCCTAAGTGATTTCCCAAGCCTCCTGAGCCTTCCCATCGCCGGAGATGATGAAGCCAAGCCCATCCAAAATAAAACACACTTCCACTCCGTCCAACTCCACCAAATCCCAACCAATCCCAAATTAACTCTTCCCAGACATTCACCAAGACCCGGCGAAGTGAAACGAACCTTCTCCCGAGCAATCCGAGCACCGAAAGTACCTCCTAGGCTAACTATGATGCATTTTTCAGTGATGTTTGTTCCACAAAGCTACTGGTGAGGAGACAAGGCACCATCTTCTCAACAGAGCTTCATCTTATCAAGGAAAAGCTACCTCGATCAGATACACCACCGATTTTGAGATACTGTAAGGTAATTTTCTAGCAAACTAACATTTTCTAATTTTTGTTTGGCCATTTCAAAGAGAATGTTGATGCCATGCAAATCTAGCTAGTAGATCTCTTAGGATCTTCATTCTAAAGGTGTGGGATCGATCCTAAGCCAATCTGAACTCTAGCGAGCTCAAATTGGGTGGAGGAAGGCGGACGGTGTCCGTCTTTCATCATGTAAGAGATGATAGATCATCTGCTATCCATTCTACATGATTGGAATGGATGGTCATGATCTCCCATTAGATTTAATCTTATTTTAAATCTTAGGAACCATGAGATTAATTTATGCCATCCAATCATAGATCAGACAATGGTGATGAAAGCACATCCACCACCGCCATGTTAGCACTGATTCGGATGGGTTTAAATAACCAATCCTGTGGTGCCACATGGAAAGCGCACCACGTTAGTACTCCACATGGCACCGAAGGAATTAGGCTTAATAATTGGATTTAATCACAAAACTTTGGAAAATCATAACAAATTGTAGAAAAATTAAAAAAATACAAATAAATACTCATTTTGAAGATAATTCAAAGAATAATGAATTAAAATGATTTTTATTTGGTTTTAAATAGTAATTAAGGCTTAATTATGGTTTAAATATAAACTTAATTATCTTAATTAACCTCTAATTACTTAGGCAAATGATTTCAAGTTTTATATGTTCATTTAATGGGATGACCTCTGCCTCCCATGATTTTATAGAAATTTATTTCCAGAAATTAGTAGAAATTAGTGAATCAAACCTTAATTACCCTCTTTAATTAATTATGCAATTAATTAATATTTAAAATAATAAAACTTAATTAATTAAAGCTTATTAACCCCTAATTGATAGTGAATAAAATAAGGAGAGGGGATTAGGACCTCTTTCCTAATATTTTCTCTAAATATATTTCATTTTAAGAAAGTTAATTAATGTATGGATTAATTAAGTGATTAATTGATTAATTAAATCAAATTAAAATGTAAATCATATCAAATAATTAATAATGAAACTTAGGGTTTTTCTTTATGTGTTTAATAACATAAAGACCCTTAAGGAAATTATAATTAACCTATGGGTCTGGGAAAATCATAAGAGTACTTAATTAGATTCTTTAACCTAATTAATCTTTAATCATAAGCCAAGTGCATTAGGTCCTTTAGGAGCATTGTAACTTTACTTTCCTCACATGTTCATATCATTTGTGGCTCATGATTAAGTGATTAATCAAATTAAAGCATAGGAGAGGGTAATTTATATGACTTAATCAATAATCTAACTTAATTAATTCATAAAATTCATCTAATTTCCTTTCCTTGAATTAATTAAGTTTTCCAACATAGGAATGGGATTAAAATAGCAAATAATCTCCACTTTTTCTAAATCAACTCACATCTAAAACTAAATTAATAAGAAGCTTTGACTATCCTTAAACAATTTTATTTAACGTAATTGTCCTTAGGGATTAATTTAGTTGAATGAATCACATGTTTATGTTTGGTTATTCCTTTTCAATTACTTTAAATATTGTATGTCATGTGGTCTCATGCATTCATTCTTTCAAAATTAAGTGAATCAAATGACAGTTATTTATGTGATATGCTTGTGGAGGACTAGCCTAGAGTTGATTACAACATCCTAGGATATGTTAGAAAGTTGACAGTTAAGTTAAGCATACATGATGCCCTTGTCTTATCCAAAGAAATTAGAGAATCTCTAGTCAAATCTGTACTCGACCTAGAGATATGCTTAGCTCAGTTGACTACTACTGGAGAAGAAGCACACTACTTGAAGGAAATCTTAAGAGTTATATTCAGCAATGAAGACCTACTTCTAAGAACGATCGAGCACAACCATCCTCTCTACATTACAGTGGATGTTGGTAGATTTAGGCTATCTAGAGTTCTAGTTGACCCAGGTGCATCAGTCAATATTATGAGTCTAAGAACCCTTGCCTACTTGAGGATTAACATCTCTAAACTACCAAAAGGAGAGGATGATCTTGGAAGGATTCAATGAAGAAGGTGAGAGGGCCTTATGCTCTATAATGTTTCCACTAGAAATAGATGATTAGAAGACTGAAGCTAAGTTTCACATAATAGACTCAGATACATCTTTCAATGCTTGGGAGATTGTGGATACATGAGAACAACATGGTTCAATCCTCTATACATCAGTGCATCAACTTTGTGAGAGGTGGAATCGAATATTGTGTCAAATGAAATCTGAAAACCTTTTCAGTTCATGAGGTCATAATATATGAGGATGCGGCCTACTACTCCCCCAAAACCAAAAAATTCTAATCTTGTGAACTTAGTTAAAATCTCCATGAGGGAGAAAAAGAAAGAGAAGAAAAGGAAAAGAGAAAAGAAAAAGAAAAAAGAAAATGAAATAGAAAAGAAAAGGGAGCGAGAAATAAACTCAGGAGAAGAAGTATAGCCTGGGATTAAATTTCACCTATAGTTTGTTACTCCATTTGAGCATGTGGGAAGGATGACCCAACCTCCACCAGGACGAGGAAGAGGCAAGTATAGAGGAAGTCCTAAGGGTGGAAGGCCTTCATACCTACAGCCCACCAAAAGATTTATCCCAGTTACCAGAAGTGCACTTGCTATCCATATAGACTTAGAATCTAGTTCAAATGATGAATCCTATATGGTTAGAATGCCAACCAGCTCTTCCTGATAGGAGATCCCATTGGAGGTGACACTCGAGCCAGACAATGATGAAGGATAGATTTCCAAGCAAAATGTAATTGTGTCCAAGCCCTCTTTATGTGAAACTATTAGGCATCAGTTGGGAACTTTAACTCTAACCCCACTTTCCTCATAAAAAGTTGAAGATTCAAAGGTTCTTTTCTAGAGCATCATCCTCAAGTCAAGAAGTTGATGTAGAACTTAAGGATGATTCATATAAAGATTTAATAGAATTACCTTTTGATGGGTAATCACCTTATCTTCATAATTTAACAAAGAAAGGATTAATTCCACATAAATAGTCTAAGCATAGGTTAGAGTACTTCAAAAGGATATAGAACAATAAATGCAAAAGCTCTTAATTAAGATCAGGATGAGTCTTTGGCTTGATAGGCCTAGTCAATGATGATGATTACTGCTTAGTCATCACCAATGATTTAGAATCTGATAGGTTCTTTTCAAATCACATTAACTCATATGAGGAGGTGTGCTTAAAAACTTCAAATGACCAAGATGATTTCCAAGTCAAAGATGAAATGCCAGAGTTCAAAGAAGAAATCAAGTCAACCATCAATGAGCTCAAAGAAATCAGCTTAGGAACTGAAGAAAATCCACGTCTGATATACATCAGTTCCTTGTTGAATGAAATTGAAACCAATGACTTAGTCAGGCAACTTATTGAGTTTAAGGATTGCTTTGCATGGAGTTATAAAGAAATGCCTAGATTGACTCTAAATGTAGCGGTCCATAAGCTAATAATACAACCTGATGCTAACCCTATCAAGCAAGCTCTTAGACGCATGCAATTAGACATTGAATAATAGGTCATTTCTGAAGTCAAGAAATTGATAAATGCTAGCTTCTTCTAGGAGAAAAAATACCCCACATGGTTAGCAAGTGTCATCCCAGTTAAGAAGAAGAATGGACAAATTCACATATGCATCAATTTTAAGGATCTAAATAAGGCATGTCCAAAAGATGAATTTCTACTACCAATATCAGAACTGATGGTGGACATTGTCTTATCTCTTGTAGTCTTCTTCATCATGGATGGTTCATCTAGATATAACGAAATAAAGATGGCCCCTGATGATGAGAAGAATACTACCTTTAGAACCCGGATCATAATCTATTGCTATAAGGTCATACCTTTCAGCCTTAAAAATGCCAGTGCCACATACCAGTGAACCATTAATCGAATATTCGATGAACTTATTCATCATCAAGTCGAATGCTATGTCAATGATCTCATTGTCAAGAGTAAAGAAAAGGAATACCATCTCTTTAACTTGAGAGTAGTTTTCAAGCATTTAAGAGTATATAACTTTAAAATGAATCCTTTAAAGTGAGCATTTAGAGTAACTTCACAAAAATTCCTTGGGTTTGTTGTCCAACACCATGGAATTAAAATCGATCTGAAAAAGATTAAAGACATATTAGAAATGCCATCTCCTAAGAGTTTAACTCAACTCAGATCATTCCAAGAGTGGTTGGCGTATCTAAGGCACTTTATATCCAACATATTGGGAAGATGTCAGTCATTTTTAGCACTTGTTAAGAAGGATGCCAAGTTTAAGTGGGATGACAAGTGTCAGCATGCCTTTGAAGATGTCAAGCAGTACCTGATGATGCCACCAATTTTAGTCGCCCCTATCCTAAGCAAGCCTTTGATCCTATACACTATTGCATTAGATGACTCCCTCGGTGCTCTATTGGCCCAAGCCAATGATAGATGGAAGGAGAATGCATTCTACTATCTCATCAATTTTTTGATTCCTCTTGAAGCAAATTATCCACCCATTGAGAAGCATTGCATAGCTTTAATCTTTTCATCCCAAAAGCTATGGCATTACATGCTTTCTCATAAAGTCAATTTAATTTCTAGAATCAATCCACTATAATACCCATGACATGGTCAACACTATCTAGATAGTTGGCATGATGATCCATGATTTTGTAGAAGTTTGACATCACGTTCTACCCCTCAATGTTGTGAAAGGATAAGTACTCATAGATTTCTTAGCAGCACACCCACTTTCTGTTGACTCTCTACTTAATGATGATCTCCCTGATGAATAAATCATGAAATTCAGGGATGCTAGCATTCATCACTGAGAGATGTATTTTGATTGTGCGACTTCCTCTCAAAGGAGAGAAAAACCATAATCTACTCTTCTAAGTAAGGCAGGGGTAGGAATAGTTCTCCTAACTCTGGACCGTGATATGATGAGAATCTCATATCATCTATCTAATCCTTGCATCAACATCAAAATTGAATATGAGGCTCTGATTGCCAATCTGTAGTTAGCCATTTTGCTAAGCATCCAGAACATCAACATCTTAAGGGATTCCCAACTAGTGGTCAGCCAAATCACTGGGTCCTATAAAGTTCTAAAGCTTAGACTCCATCACTATCACAAGTATACAATAGAGTTGTTGGCCCAAATTCTAGAAGTGACCATCTATAAGATCCTTTGAGGAGAAAATGTCATAGCATATACTTTAGCCAAGCCTACTAAGGAATTGGCATGTCCAGAAGATGAGTCCATATCAATAGAGGTCTAAATAAGTAAATCCTGCCTTTATTGATGTTGAACTCATCAAAAAATACTCTCTTGAAGGGGAGGTTGTCATTGCCAAAAATGATGAGGAGCTAGATTGGAAGCAACCATTCATGGATTACATAAATAAAGGCAAATTGCCTCAAGAGAAGTTACAAGCACATCAAATGAAGCAAAGGGCACTTTCCTATACCCTCGGGGATGGTGTCTTATATCGGCGGTCCTTTGATCATGTATTATTACATTATTTTGACAAGCACAAAGCCCACAAGATTGTGACCGAGGTACATTCAAGATTATGCAGAGCTCACCAACCCGGTCCCAAAATGAATGCCAAAATCAAAAGGTTATAGGTCGTTGATGATTACAGAGTGAGTTACTTTAGAGAGGAGGGGTGGGTAGTATTATTAAAAATTTTAACTTTTAGTAAAAAATTAAATTTTTATTTTATAATGACATGACACAATTCTCAATGTAGCAAAAAGTAAAGAGAATATAAAGTAATAAATTGGCCTACAAATGGTACTCTTACTGCTCTTAGCTACAATCCCTACAATAATATGTACTCTCCTACAAAAGGGCATGTACAACCTTAATTTAAATTTTACATCACGAAAAGAAAACTATAAAATAATAAATTTTGATAAAATAAATCTCTTAGAAATATACCAAGCTATCCAATTCAAAAAGTGATCTCACGACTTATAAATGACCACTTTACAACTTGCAATTTTGACAAGATAAAATGCTCACTTAATTTTGATAATAAATAATAAAATAAATATCTTAAATTGATCTTACTAAGATGTTTATGTTATTACAATTTGTAGACTAATATAAAAATGATTTCAAAATAAATTCACAATAGTCATTTTCACAATAAAATAAATTTCAGCAAGGAATAATTTTAAGTTTAAGAGAAACTATAACTAGTATGTATATAATAGTGTAAGAATGATTAACTCTCTATTGAACTTTCATTTCTTAATTATTAAATAATAAAAATAGCAAGCTTTAATAAATTTTAGCAAGATAAAATTACTTAAATAAAGGATAGTAGTTGAAATATAATGATAAGTGACAAATAAAATAATTTAACTTTTTATAAATTTTATTTTGATAAAAAAAACTTGATTTATAATAGATCTAGCATATATGAAAAAAATTTCAGCACAATAAATTAATTTAAGATGCTTAAAATATACTTCTAAAATAGATCTAAGAATCTTTCAAATAAGACTAATGAAGAAATATTTCAAGAAACTAAAAGAAATTTGTAGGAAGATAAAAATTTTAGCAAGCTAAAATAAATCCTACAAACTAGCACAAGAGTTTTTCACAAAAAATAATTGAAGAAACTTTGATGTGAAAAACTTAAACTTTGATGTCCAAAGACTAATCCACTAAAAAGTAAAAAAATTAAAGATTAAATAGATGGTGAAAGTAGTATGAACAACTAAAAGAGATTAAGATCAAGAAAATAAACTCAAGTAATTTGAGAAAGCTTGCTTAGCTGAAAATGTTGAAGCTTCCAAACTAAGGATTTGATCTTGCAATATTTGGAGAACACTTAGAAGGGAAATCTAGGAAGTTTTCTCTTAGATTTGCTGGAGAGATTTTTAATTTGAAATGAGCCCCACTTTCATAAAGAGAAAGGGGGCTATTTCTAAGCAAGAAAGTCATTTTGAATTATTTCAAAAAATATATTATTCTAACATCATTTTATCATATAATAATTTAATAATCAATAAAAATATGATTTATGTTAAATAAATATTAAATTTAAACAGCCAAAATTCGGCTATTCACATAGGCAAGTCAAAAATAATCAAATATGGCTCTTAATATATTCAAAGCATGTAGCATGCATTCATTATTAAAACCAATTAATGTTTGAAAAGTCATAATAAATTTAATTTTAATCAAACGTGCATCATATAACCTATCAAATTAAAGGAAAAAAATCTAAGGAATCCATTGGAGATGAAACCATATCTAAATTCCTTGATTATAAAATGACTTTGGCCGAAATACAAAATTCCACATAGTTTTGTTAATTTTGAAATATGACATTTAAATATTATGATATAATTTAGATATAATCATACATATGTTAATTATCATATAACTTTTAAATATAATTAAATTATTTAATTATATTAAGTATATAAACTAGTTACACTCAGTAGTTACAATTAATTATCATTTATTATTTTGATAATTTAAATGTTATGTATGAAGCATTGAATGCTAATTAGATAAAAAATTATATAAATTAATCTTATTACCATTTTTAAAAATACTATGTTAAGTTGTGAACAATTAATTCATACCATGCATATAACCAAAAATATTATATCTTGAGCTTCAAGATATCTATTTTGATCTATTTTTTATTTTTCCATACTTGAAATTTCATTAAACATATTGTGAGATGTATTGGATATGTAAGTACCAATTAATATATCTAAAACACATAAAACATATATTAGAACATCCAAGAATTCATTTATTATCATCAAAATTGATCAGATTGAACATGAGGCTCATTAAGCCAACATACATATTGTATGGACATAGCTAGACGATGCCATCAATGTCAAGCACATGATGTGTTCCTACACCAACAACCCAACATTCTACTTCCAACATTGGCCTCGTGGTGATTCGAGTGTTGGGGTACTAACACAGCGGGTCTGATTGATATTCCTTCTTTCAAGGGTCATTAATTTATCTTAGCTGCTACTAACTACTTTTCCAAATAAGCGGAGGTGATTTCGCTCAAAGAGGTCAAAGCTAAGCATGGGCTCTAATTTTTCAAGAACTATATCATATATACATTCGGGGTACCCCACCGAATTATATCTAATAATAGTACTACATTCAAGAGCACCAAAATCAATAATATTTATCGTACTCAAAGCATAGATTGGAGATACTTCACTATCTATTATTCGAGAGTGAATGGTTTAGTAGAATCCTTCAATAAAACTCTCATCTAAATACTCAAGAAGATGCTCGGTGATAAAAATGGTAGTGACATGAGCAGTTAGTTGAGGCTTTGTGGGCCAACCGCACCACCTACAGAAATCTAACTCAGCCTACTCCTTTCTCTTTAGTGTATGGGTCCGAAGCTATTCTACCATTAGAAGTCAAACTCCCATCACTAAAGATAGTTGTGGGCAACAAAATCACAACAGAGAATAACACCAAGTTGTAGTTAGAAGAGCTCAAAGGTTTGGAGGAGAGATGCCTATGGGCATGCCAAAATCTCGAGTTATATAAAGCCAAAATGATTCAAGCTCACAACAAGTTGGTCCATCCTAAAGCTTTTCAAGTATGAGAGCTTATTTTAATTCTAAGGATACCAATTGTTGCCCGTCGTAAGATGGGAGGAAAGTTTAAACCCACTTGGGAAGGCCCTTTGCTATAGAGAAATCCTACCAAGGAGGATCATATCAACTTATTAACCATAAAGGAGAGCACCTGATGCTTCCAATCAATAGGCTCTACCTAATAAAATATTATCCATAAAATCATGTTCAAAAGCAATTATTTTCTTTGAAAATTTCATTTCAAATTCAATCTCTTCAAATTGAAAGCATTTCTGTCTATAAATTCGCCACGAGGTGTTTAGGGTAGCTGTAAGAGAACCTAAGTGGCATCCTATTCTTCATCAACACAACACAAACATAAATTACACACAAAATTAAAACAAACACATATCTTTTATCTCAAGCTACTTTGAGTTGAGATAACACTCCCAACGGACCTCACTTAGTAACTGCTCTAGGTTGGGTAGATTCACTACCAAACTAGTGTGTCACCACAGTGGTCTTTTTTACATAGGAGGATGTAAGTCTCCCATGCTTTCTTCCTAGCTTAACCATTGCACACTAACAGGCACCTTGTTTGTGTTATAGGCCCTACTGCACAACCGGTAAACTACCTCATGTTGACTCTGTTTAAGAAGTTGTAAGTCTTCTATGCTTTCTTCTTGGAGACTCCCCACTTAGTAGTCTCCCTAGCTCGGATAGCACCTGTCTAGTCAATGATAGACTATCTCGATGATAATTTACATCTATGAAAATATAATTTTTCTACGCTTTCTCCTTAGATTGATCATCGCACACCAATGGGCACGGTAGGTTGGTTGGTGTTTACTATGCTGACAACGACCCACCCGGTGGATACACCACTCATGACAAATGTAAGTCCTCGTGCTTTCTCCTTGAGTTAGCCACCGTATACTTATAAGATTTTTATTTAGGGATCAGGATAATGCCCCTAGCAGCACCTCCCATGTGGGCACTCTATTTAGGTCATATTCTTACAACCCCATCTAGACACTACCCGGGTTACTACTAGATTAGACAATTCCCCTTCTCTAGTAGCCACCTTTATAGTTGGAAGGTTTGTACTGTGGATGTGCAGGCTCTCCCTTTGGATTGGTAAATCTAAGATAGGTCCAGGCTGACATAGCCCCTTCTCAGTGTGGTACATCACACACAAACATATAAACAAATGAAATATATATTCGCTTGTGGATTAGGAAGACACGCTCAACGATACCTTTTTCCAAACAAGAATCCTATGTTTAGGGCAGTGTCAGCAAAACTCCCTATAGGAATCGCCTGACTACTTTTGAGTCAAAGTAAGATCCCCAATGACACTCACTTAGTAGTCACCTTAGGTCAAGTTCAATTTGTTATACTACTAACATATCACCCTAGTGGCTATCTCTGCTTTGGAAGATGTAAATCCCTGAGCTTTCTTCCTAGCACAATCATTGCACATCGAAAGGCAACCCTTTGGTTGGTTAGTTGCACCCTTCGGCCGATAGACTACCCTTTTGGATTGATGAATCTAAGATAGGTCCAGGCCGACATAACTCCTTCTTAGTTTGGTCCATTGCACACCAACAAGGTCCATAAAATCAAATAAAATCAAATTAATTTTGACTACTTTTGAGTTAAGATAAAATCCCCAGTGGCGCTCACTTAGTAGTCACCTTAGGTCAAGTTCGATTTGTTGTCCTACCAACAGGTCACCCCGGTGGCTATTTTTGCTTTAAAAGATGTAAGTCCCCATGCTTTCTTCCTAGCACAGTCGGTGCACTCCAAAAGGCAACCCTTAGGCTGGATAGTCCTACTTTATAACTGATAAACTACCCCTTTGGATTGGTAAATCTAAGATAGGTCCATGCCAACATAACCCCTTCTTAATGGGTCTATCGCACACCAACAAGGTCCATAGAATCAAATGAATTCAAATTAATTTTGACTACTTTTAAATTGAGGTAAGATACCTAGCGATGCTCACTCAGTAGTTGCCCTAGGTAAGGTTTGATTTATTGTGTATCTAACAAATCACCCCAGTAGTTGTCTCTGCTTTAGAAGATGTAAGTCTCCTACACTTTCTTCCTAGCACAATCATTACACACTAAAAGGCAATCCTTAAGTTGGATAATCTTACCCCATAGCTGGTAGACTACCCCTTTAGATTCATAAACCTAAGATAGGACAAGGCCCCTGTGGCTCCTTCTTAGTGGGTCCATCACACACTGATAGGGTCCATAAATCAAATCAAATTAAATTAGAAAAATTCAACCAAGATCATATCCCCAACAGGTATGCCCTCAAAAGAAACACATGAAATCAAAATAAATTAAATCCAACTTAATCTCCCTAGTGGAGTTAAATCACATTCCTCTCCCCTGTGGAGTCCAAATCAAATCCAAACCAGCCTCCCCAGTGGAGTCATAATAAATCAAATCAAAACAAACTCAGTCTTGATCTCTAGTGGATTCAAGCATATGTACCCAATGGATATGCCCCCAAACTAAATCAAATAAATTAAAATGAAATCAAATCCAGGATATTATCCCCAATAGATTCCTCCTAAATAATTCAAATATATCAAGTCAAATCTCAATCCCTATTGGATTTCTTCCTTATGCCTTGACATAAGTCTATCTTAAATCTAATCCATGCATGATTCCCTAGTGAATCCTTCTTCATGTCCTTAACATGAACTCCTATCAAATCAAATCTTCTTCACTCTCTTATGCCATTGTCAAGAGATGAGTTGCATTGCACTAAGATCGCAATTGTATCTACCTCTTGGGTTTAGGTATAGATCACTTTTATTAGCGTTGGTAATATTTTGGACATTGTTGATCATCTCGATCAATGTCAATATGTGTGATGTGCCTTGTAAGTTACACCACACATGTTGAGGGTCCTTTTATTGACCTCACTTTTAGAGTGAAGGTCTAGTCTTCCCATCATAGATCCAATTGATAAACTTGACCCAACCTAGCCCAAATTGACCTACATGGGTCAAATTGAGCAAACCCACTCAAAAAAAGCCCAAACCCAATGAATATTGGCATGACCCATCCTTTGCTCACCTTAGATCAGCCCAAATTAAACCCAACACAATTTGGACCTAGTTTGACCCATTACCCAATGGGTAAAGCCTCCCACATAGAACAAAATATAAGATTAGGGAGCCAACCACTCTCTTTTGCACTTGGCAGCCACCCAAAGCCAAGCATGGACCACTAGCTAGGTGGCTAACCTGACCCAAAGTGGTTAGGTCAGCCCTTGGTCAAAGGGAGGTGAGTTAACCCACCTCCCCTCATTGGATCATCTCAAATGAGATAGAGATCACTCAAGGCAGCCTCCACAGACCCTCCTTCAACCAAATTGAGCCACCTCATGAGATTCTTGTCTCTTTCGATGGCCTGTGATGATTGGATGGCTAAAAATAATCAATTGAATCTCATCTATCCATCTCAAGAGAGGAAGGTAATACCCTCCTCCAATCAATTGAATTCAAAAAAAAATAAAAATTGAACCCTCAGGAAGCTCAAGCACCCTAAGACAAACTCCCTGAGTGATTTTCCAAGCCTCCTGAGCCTTCCCATTGCTAGAGATGAGGAAGCTGAGCCCATCTGAAATAGGACATGCTTCCACACCATCTAACTCCACCAAATCCCAACCAATCTCTTATTAACTCTTCCCCCACGTTCACCAAGTCCCGATAAAGTGAAACGAACCTTCTCCAGAGCAATTTGAGCACCAAAAGCACCTCCTAGATTAACTCCGACGTGTTTTCCAGTGACGTTCGATCTATAGAGTAGTCAATGAGGAGTCAAGGTGCCATCTTCTCAACAGAGCTTCACCTTATCAAGGCAAAGCTACATCGATCGGATTGGCCACTGTTCTTGAGCTTCGGTGAGGTAATGTTTTGGTAAATCAAGATTTTCTAGTTTTTGTTTGGCCTTTCCGAAGATAACATTGATGCCATGTGAATCTAACCATTAGATCTCTTAGGATCCTCATTGTGAAGGTGTGGGATCGATCCTGAGCCAATCTGAGCTCTGGCGAGCTTGTATTGGGTGGAGGAAGGCAGACAGTGCCCATCTTCCATCACGCGGGAGATGATAAATCATCCGCCAACCATTTTGCATGATTGGAATGGATGGTTGTGATCTCATGTTAAATTTAATCTTATTTTAATCCTTAGGAATGATGAGATTGATCTTCATCATTCGATATTAGATCAGATGGTGGGGACAAAATTGCGTTCGACGCCGTCGCGTCAGTGCTAACTTAGATGTGTTTAAATAACTAATCTCGTGGCGTCATTTGGAAAGTGTGTCATGTCAGCGCTTCATGTGGCGCCTATGAGATTAGGCTTAATTAGGGCTTAATAATTGGATTTATTCACTAAAACTTTAGAAAATCATAATAAATTGTAGAAAAATCAGAAAAATATAAATAAGTTCTCATTTTAATGGTAATTGAGAGGAGAATGAATTAAAATTATTTCTAATTGGTTTTGAATAGTAAGACTTAATTAAGGTTTAAATGTAAACTTAATTAGATTAATTAAGTTGTAATTCCTTGGGAATATGATTTCAAATTTTGTATGTTCATTCAATGGGATGACCTATGCCTCTCATGATTTTAATAGAATTTCTTGCCTAGTAATTAGGGGAAATTAATGATTCAAACCTTAATTACTCTCTTTAATTAATTAAGTGATTAACTAACATTTAAAATAATAAAATTTAATTAATTAAAGCTTATTAACCTTTAATTGATAGTGAATGGAAGAGGGGAAGGGGATTAGGACCTCTTCCCAATCTCTTCCCTAAATCCATTGCATTTTAAAAAGAGTTAATTAAGGTTGGGATTAATTAAGTAAATAAATAATTAATTAAAGGTCCTAATTAAATCAAATTAATATGCAAATCATATCAAATAATTAACAATGAAACTAAGGGTTCCCTTTATGTGTTTAATAATATAAAGACCCTTAAGAAAATTATGATTAACCCATGGGTGTGGGGGAATCATAAGAGTACATAATTAGATTATTTGACCCAATTAATCTTTAATCATGATCCAAGTGCATTAGATCCTTCAGGAGCATTGCAACTTTACTTTCCTCACATGTACATATCATTTATGGCTCATGATTAA
Source organism: Cymbidium sinense (assembly GCA_021442155.1). Classification (NCBI taxonomy): domain Eukaryota; kingdom Viridiplantae; phylum Streptophyta; class Magnoliopsida; order Asparagales; family Orchidaceae; genus Cymbidium; species Cymbidium sinense. Next base: position 78,295,159 of record CM038227.1, read on the forward strand.
GTGATTAATCAAATTAAAGAAGCATAGGAAAGGGTAATTAAATGACTTAATCAATAATCCAACTTAATTAATTCATAAAATTCATCTAATTGCCTTTCCTTGAATCAATTAAGTTTACCAACATGGGAATGGTATTAAAACATCAAATAATATCCCCTTTTTCTAAATCAACTCAAATCTAAAACTAAATTAATAAAAGGCTTTGGTTTTTCTTAAATAATTTTATTTAACATGATTTTCCTTAGGGATTAATTTAGTTGAATGAATCACATGTTTATGTTTGGTTATTCCTTTACAAATACTTTAAATATTGTATGCCATGTGATCTTATGCATTCATTCTTCCAAAATTAAGTGAATCATATGAAGGTTATTTATGTAAACTTTCATGGGTTGATTTAACTTAATTATATGTGTGACTATTATCACTAATAAATCCAAATCTATCATTCAAAGTTTATAAATTGATAACAACATGCGAAGTGATGGTAGTTATGAATACATATAGGATTTGCATGTGCCTATAGCTTTTCCATATGAATGTGAATCTTTTTTTCTTAGATTCATATATAGATTTTCATAAGTTTGAATGTTAATAAGTATATAGTCTGTACATCCCAGGAATATGCGGGTTTGAGCCACCCCCAAGAGGTCATTTAATTACCTTACTTCCCTAGTTAATAATGACACGTACTTATTTGATTTCACCCTTATGTATTTTGGTATTGCAATTTGGATTGAGCTCTAATCTACATGTATAAATAATCAAATTATCAAAAAATAAATTCTAAACATATGCATCCATCATCATTTAAGCATGCCAAAATACATTGTATGTATAGATATACTAATGATTGAATCATATACATGCTACAAGAAATAAAAAGGAATGGTCCAACATGTGCTATGTGATAGTAATTCAATCATGTTAATCCCAAGATGCCTTTCATATTGAATGGAATTATTTAAGGTTCACCTAAACTTAGGATTAATAATAAAAAAATATTTAATAAGCCATTCACTAAAGAAAACTAAATCATAAAAATATGCTTTAAAAATGGCTTAGGGAGGGATGAAAGAGGGTAAACCTCCTTCTTCTCTTTATAACACTTAGGTGCTAAGTGTAAATTAGATGAAATAAATCAAAACATAAATTAAAATTCACAAATCAACTAAGTAACTTCAAATGAAATCAACCTTTATGGTTAACTTATATAATTTATAAAATTTAGACAAATCATAACTTTAATGCTTAGTGAGACATACTACACAAAGCCACACATTAGAACTAAGTCACCACTTCTAGCTCTAAGTTAGGACGATGTATGTGTGATGTGTGTTTTATTTTGTGATGTAATATTTTAGACTGGATGTTATGGTGTATGTTTCATAGACTAGATTTTAGGTCACTCTTAGCCTAATTATATTTTCTGCATAATATAAGTTAGACAGGTGGGCTTGGTTACCCATGTGTACGGTGCTATTCTAGATTATAAAGATAATTGCATGGGATTGTATGTATGTTTGGCTAACCTCTATTTTACAGGTGTAGTTAGATTTACTTTTTCCCTATGAAATGTAATTTTGCAATAGGAATTAGGATTAATGTTATGGGGGACTAGAATGAGTAATGGCTAGAAGACTTTATCTTGGGGTTCCCTGTGATGCCTTTGAAGCAACTATAACCAAATCAAAGAAGGAGCACAATCAAATCAAGAATGAAAAAAAAGAAGAATATGAAGAAGTGAAGAATGAAGACCCCCAAAGCATGTATTCATTCTAATTGTAAAATTATTCTTTTATATTCTAGGTTGTATAAGGGTAGAGCTCGGTTATTCTTCTTTTCTCTTTTTAGGATGTACGAAGGTACCCGACTATACTGGCCTCTAATTATTTTGCAGTAGTCTATAAAATTGTTTGATGATTTGTTTAGATTGTGCAATAGGATTTCCTCCTCTTTATAGTTTCTTAATGTTTGATGCTTTAATGTGTGGCTTGGATGTAGTAGGCTCTTAGGATAAAATAATTTTTTTACCCAACTAATAACTCATAATTAAAGTTTTAAATATCTCATAACCTAACTGTAAAGCCTAGGCTATAATCAAGATAATTAAAATATTTAGCAACCCCTTAGCTGTATGTTGTATGTTTCACATCATGCATGCATCTTCTATCACTCTTACTAAAAAATGAGGGCCTCCAAGCTTACACTTTAGGGACCGCTTGACCCATAAGAGGAATCCCTCATGATGGAGCTTCGCCCTCTCTATTTTGATTTAGCCAATAATTAATTTTCATCATGCATTTAGGCATAAAGAAATTATGAGCCTTTGTCCAAATGAATGTGTCAAAATGAAATAGAATTTAAAAATATTTTGCATTTGTAGACTAAGTCATATGCTCATGCCACTCATGCTCTAGTCTCTTAGAGAGTGGGTTTAGGACTTTAGTCTCTTTCCAAATTAAATAACAAAGCCTAGCTATCTTGCAATTATATAAGACTAGACTATATGGATTTAAAATGCAAGAGGTGTTAGCTGGCCACCACTCCAAGCAGTTGTAAGTCCAAAAGTCGGACGGTTAATCCTCTCTTGTGGAGGTAAATAATTATGTCCATCTTTCGCTTAGATTTAGGTCATGCTTTAGCTTCTACTAAAGCTCCCTAGATTTAGGATCTGAGGTACAAGTTTTCTTCAGGATATAAGAATAAACCCTCACCTCTTAAGTATTTCCACAACCTCATGTTTATGGATTGTAAGCCCTAGCAATCTAATAAAAGTCCAATTCGAATAAATAAATCTCTTCACTTCCAAATGTATAAAGCCCCACCATATGATAGATTGGAATGCTCACTAGGTTTTCTAGTATCATGAACATTTCCTACTTCATCCCTTTAACTTCTAAAATAAGGCGTCCACTTGGTCCATCGCTTTGTATTTTCCAAACATAACCAATCATTTGATAGTCTAACCTTGAAATCTTTGGAGATAATAATTATCTGCTTTAATCAAGAATGTTCTTAGGAAATCTCATTTCCTAAGATGTAATTAACTATGGAGGCTTTCCTCCATATGGAACTTAAGAACTCGGCTTAAAATAAACCCTACTTTACTTTTCCTTATAGAGTTGGGAAAAAATCTTTGGTAAATATGAAGACCCATCATGTTTTAAGAGTCCTTGTTAGGTAATTAGGTCTATTATAGGGTGATGTCTCTATCTTTTGAGATAGTACATCATACCTTAATCTCGTACCCGATCACTTTAATAAGTACCCCCTACGATCTGCATGGTGTCCACCCCACATACAAAAATAAATACCACAATTGGCTATTTAGATTAAAAATAAGTCATGAAGACTCTTCTATTAGCCCAAATATTGAGGATTGGACTAAGTCATTAAGACCTTTTCCTCTTTGTTAGCTATCTAAACTAGATTAAGCTACTGAAGGCCCCATCCTAATAGCTAATCACATAAGTGTAAATCCCATAGAAGCATTCTGTCAAATGATAAGGTTAGGATAAAGTCACCAAGACCCCTTTCTATGTCATATAAATTATCTACATTATGATAAACTCACTAAGACCCCTACTCTATTAGTCAAAACTTGAGGAATAGGTTAAGTCACTAAGACCCTTTCCTTTAACTTAAGCTATTCAAGTTGGAATTAAGCTATAGAAATCCCCATCCTATTAGCTGAATTTCACTATACTAGGATTTGAGTCCTTATGACCCTTATTTTAATTTCAAATAAAAATATAGGAATGGAATAAGTCATTGAAGACCCCATCCCTATAGGCTACCTGGGCTAGGAATAAGTCATGAAGACCCTTTTCCTAAAAGCCAAAATTCTGAGGAATAGGAATAAGTCACTAAGACCCCTCTTCCTCATTATAACTATTCAAGAAGATAAAAATCCATCGAAGGCTCCTTCTTAATAGTTAACTAGATGAGATTAAGTCTCATAGTACGCATCTTTTCTAAGAAAAGAAATTTTCAAGATCTACCTATGAATCCCTTCCTTAGGTTAGTTAGTCATTAAAACTATCCCCTTGGCTAGTTTATATAAGAAGATATAAGTCTTTGAACTTTCTTCTTAGTTTAGCCATTGAAAACCTATCGAATTCAAATCTATGATAATCAAGAGAAGAATAAGTCCTTCGAAGGCATCTTCTCTGGATACAATAACTATGTTAAGGTTAAGTCTTTCTTTAGATCTACTCTTAATGATATCTTTATTCTTCTTATAATTTAGTGAACTTAAGTTCCTAGGAATGAATCATTTCAAATTAAAACAAATTTAGGCATATGTATACCTATTTTTTACAATCAAATCAAAACATAAGTTTAAACTCAAAACCAGAGACAATTTCTTCAAGCTTATGCTTGTAGTGTTGACTAGTTTAGTCAACACCAATATATGCATTGTACTCTGGATAGTCCGCTACACATATTAGGGGTCAATTTATTAGCCTCATTTTTTGATGAGGTTAACATTACTTCCAAAACTTGTAATTAGAATACATAATCTTAGATTATGAATCTCCTAATTAGATACTTAGAACACTTCACTTAGTGGCCTAATGAACCTTTATAGGATCTATTCCAACTCAACAATATTGGATAGACCTAAACCAAATTCAAAACCAAGCCTAAAGAAATTGAAATCTAAAGACACTTGAACTTAGATCAATGTGAATAGGGTAATGAACCAAATTACCTTATTTTGTCCTAAAATTATTTAAACTTAAAGAAATTCAAACTAAATAAAAAAATTCAAATCAAAAGCAAATAAAAATATGAAATCAAATTAAAAGCATAATAAATCCTAATCCAAACTAAGGTCAAAGAATGGTCAACCCTTCTGCCAAAAGTTTGACTTAAGTGGGTCCCACCAAGTCAAAGGTCAACCCACTAAAATTTGACAAATAAAATTATTCCAAATGGTACAAATAATAATTTATTCATGTTTAAACATAAATATAATAGAATATAAATCCAATAATGCATTAATTAGGCTAAATTGGTCATTTTGGCCTAAATGAGCCTAAATGGATCATATTGGGTTCAAAGTCAGATCAAATCAAAACTAACCAAAATTAATTTTCCAAAATTAATTTGGAAATGATAATTAAACATAATTCAACCCATTATTGGGTCTAATTTGATTAGTTTGATCATTTTACCCAAATGAACCCAAACCTAACCCATTAAGCCCAATTTGGGTCAAATTGGTTCAAATTGAAATAAAATTTAAATTAATTGAAATCAGTCATTCCAAATCATCTCGCGCATGTGCTTAAGCATGTTTGGAGTCCATAAATTATCTAATTATCTCAAAATTGATTATTTGACTCAATCAAATTCAAACTTAACCCAAGCTTAACCCATAAGACCAAGATGGACCAAATTGGGTTTTAAACCTTAAGTAAATGAAATTGATTGATTCAATGCATTCCAAATTCTTGGATCAAGATAATTGAAAGCAAATACACAATAATTAAGCCAAATAAGCCTTTTGACTCAATCTAATCCAACCCAATGATTTTCATCCATAAAGGGTTTAATATGGAATGAACTCTTAGATAATTGCAAATTCCAAGAAATCCATCAATTGAAAACATCATAAAGGATCAAATTGATGTAATTGAAGCATTAAGCTTGTCTAATCCACCAAATAAAAAGAGTTAGCTCAACTTACATCAAAATTCATTAAATGGCATAATTGAACACAAGTTCAACCCCAATCCTTTGGAAAGCACTCAAATCCATCCTAAAATGAATTTAATATAATTGGTAGGCAAATCCAAGTGGATTAATCAAGCCCAAATGCATCAAAAATAATGGAATGTACCATGGTAAAGAGGGATTGGATGAAGCCAAATCCAATTTTCCCAATCGTTCATCCCTTTAGCATTCCACCTTTTCAAGCATTGGATAGTTGTTAAACAAATGATAATCCTTGGAGCTCCTCTAGGGATATCAATTAGCCATGGCCGACTAAGGAGAGGGAAAATGCAATAAGAGGCTTTTGGCCTCTACTAAAAAAATACTATAGAAATACTCTCAAGCCAAACTTACCATCCCATCATCTTTCCCAATTCATACAAAGTTGATTTCAATTTTACCCTGATCACCTCATTGTCAGGAGGCCAAAAAATGACCAAAGCCGATGAAAGGGAGGTCGAGCTTGGACTAGGAGGCAATCCATAAGGAGAGGATCCAAAGATCCAATTCCTTCTTCCCACAACCTCATTGCATCATTCTAGAGCTATTGGAGGCAATCCCACCATAGGAGATCTTCGGATTTGAGGTATGCCATTAAGGCCTCCTTTAAGCTTTCAATTTTGGGACTTTTTGAAACAAGTGTGATCTTAAGTGAGATCAAACCATATAGATTCATTTAATTTCTTTCACTGATGGTTTCTAAATCAAAATCAAGCAATTTTGTTGGTTGGATCACTAGAGATTAGCTCGAATTGATGGATGGCTCTCAGCATTCATTCGGTCAAAAGAGAGATAATCTCTGTTGTCTATTCCTTATGTTAAGAAAATATGGCTCTCATTTAGGTGGATCATTTGATTAAAGCCCTTAAGAAAAACTACGAATTGATCAGAGTCATCTGATCGAAAAAAACTCCAAAAATTATAAATTTGGGCTCTATGGATTCCTCTTGATGAGAGGAATCCATTAAAATTAAAATCTACAATTAATTTTGGGCATTTGTGTATTAATTTGTGTTTGAATAAAAATTTTCAAATCTAAATTAATCCCAAACCATTGATAAAAATGATTTGAGACTTTGGGGAATTGAAATTGATGTTAAGATACACAGTGGGTGAATTTTTCATAATTTATTGAACACTAAATCTAAATATATGAATATTTCAATTCTAAACCTTGATTTTAATAAAAATAAATTAATTATGACTTAAACAAATTCGGAATAATATGGAAGTAATCGAAAACATCATAATACACCATAATGAACTTAAATACATCACTGAAACCCATTGAAACCTAATGAATCATAAAATCACTTAATTTGGCATTTAATTGAGTTAATTAATTCAATTAACCAACCTAAACTTAGGAAAATCTTAATAAATCAAATAGAACTCCAAAAAATATTAACAAACACTCTATGGTGCATCTTCCAAAGGGGGATCAAGGAAAAATAAAAACCCTTATACGATCCTCACTAAATTTGGTTTAATTTCAATTTTAATGAAATAATTAAAACTTTAATTAATCCCAAATTACACATGTGATTAAGATGAAATATTAGGAAAATAAAATTGGCATGGATTCTGACTTTCCATACAAAATTCAAATCCAATTGACCTGTGGATTTAGAATTCATGAATTTCCAAGTCTCTAAGTCAATTTAAAGAAAATAATATATTAGAAAAATCATAGAAATTACAAAATCTATAATATAAACTGAAAACATCATAATTGACATCAAAACACTTAAATAAAAATGTCTAAGCAATATGAAAGTAAATGAATCTAATTAAACATAAGATAAGGATTAAAAGTAAGTGAAAATGTGGAATTTAATTATATTCCAAAATTAATAATCAATTAAACTATGATAAACCCATTAATAAACTGAAATACAAAGTTCACAAATCTCTTAACTTTATAAGCAATCAGCAGATAAATACATTAAAGCTAGTTAGATTAAGGATTAAAGTGGCCACAAATGCAAATACGAAAGATTAAGTATAATTGAACATTAGGGTAAGTTTAATTGAACTTAGAATGATAAAAGAGTAAAATTAGCAAATGACATAAGAGATAAATTTGCCTAGGGTAGGTTTGATTCACATAAAATAATAATAATAACTTTTCTTAAACTCCTTAAGTCATGATGAATAAGGGAAATCACATTATGCTAAATAATAATAAAATGAACTTTTTCATATAACATATTCATCATTCCCATTAAGTTAATTGAAATGAATTGAAATATTCCATAATACATAACTTGGAATTAATCATCATAATCCATGTTCATTAATGAATATTAGAAGAACTAAAATAAGGGAAATCAAATGTAATAAAATTTGAATAATCAATTCAAGATAATATAAATTATATAAATGGGTAAACTGAATAAAGTTAAAGTTAAGATTGAATATAGATTTACTTAAGTTAATCAACATCAATAAAATACAAAATGAACAAATGAAATCAACTTGGAAAATAAACATGATAAATACATCTAAATGTAATAATACATCTAAATGTAATAGGTAAACTAAATCATTCCAAAATTAAATAAACAAATCAAATGAATATAACTTAACGAAACATAAAGATGAAAGATGAAACATAAAGTTAAACAAAATCAAACATAAAAGTTTACCTAAACTAAACATAACAATACTAATGAATAAAATGGAAAAGAGTGAAACACATCAACCAAAATATGTTTGATTAACATAATAAATAAATATGAAATACAAACATTAACAAAAGGAATGAACAATAAATCAATTAAAAAGAACTTAAAGAAGAATCAAATTTCAAAAGAATAAAAATCACAAACTTAATTCAAATCAAATCATTTAAATTAATCTAAAAGGAATTAATTAAGATACTTAGAATTTTAGTTAGACTTTTAAGATGAATCTTCATTTTGGATGAAGGCTTTTTCCTATTAGGATTTAGGATGTTGAATAGAATGGGTTCCACCTAAAATAAAACTTATTGTATTCTTCATTCTTGAAACCTAATCTCACTTCAATATAAAATGTATCTAAAAATGGAAATGGAATTTCACATCATTAAATTACTTAAAATAAAACCACCCTTAGTAAACCCAATTTTAAAACTAAAAGAAGTATAAAGAATTTTTTTTTTATAATCAGCATCATATGGTATATAGTTTGGACACCGAAGATTGTTGCAGGGCTACTGGTCTGAAGGAGGTCTAGATACTTCAAATCTCTAATATAACTATGAGACGTACCTATGAAGCAAAATTATGAAAATTAATATGTTTAAAAATGATATTAAATAAAAAAAAATTTAAACCCAAATTAAAACTTGAAACTACAAAGGCTTAGTAATATCTTGTCATAGAACCCCCTAGTTCATTAAGACTTAGGTTAGGTCATTATATGATTTTATGTAATATTCTATGATGTTGTGATGTGGAATGCCTTTTTATTATTTTACTGTGTATTATTTTATACTGGATGGCTACGATATATTACTGTTAGTTTGGATGGTAGGATGCTATTTTTAGAATTAACAATAGCTTTTATAGGGGACTGTGCTAAAAGGCACTGTTATCATAAATAAATTATAAAGTTATTGTTTGCATGAAGGTGTTAAATAGTACTTAGCATAACCTAATAGGACTGGTGGGCTTGGTAAACAACTAATGCTTAAGCCCACATATTTATAAAATATAACTGCTATGTGCTCTTTTTATTTTCCTTACATCTATTTTGTAAGGCTTAGAATTTTTTTTTGAATTTGAAAAGTAAATTTAAGCTTAGAATTAGGTTAGGATCTATGGGGTCTAGGATTAGTAGGAGTTGACATTGCCCCTAAACGGCTGTAGATGTCCCTTCTGAAGCCTAATGGAGATCCCTAAAGAACAAGATGATCTTGGAATGAAGACCCATTGATCTAAACTATAGTTCTAAGTTGAACTGTATAAAGGCGGAGCTTGGTTGCCCATTTTCTTATTCTTTTAGGGTGTACTGTGATACCCGGTGACATTGGGATTTCTTTAATTTAAATAAGCTTAATTTATTTAGGGTGGGCAATAAAATCAATTTGCTTTTTTAGGTTTCTTTCTATGTTGTGTGTTCTATGATGAATTCTTAGATGATTAGGCTCTCAAGAAAAACTAAATTTTCTACACAATTTAAATCAAATCAACTTAAACAAAAAATAAAGAGACTTGAAATTTCATATAAATTAAAGCTCTAGGAATATCTTAAAATCAACTAGAAATAATTAGCTCTTGAAAACTCTGCTATCATATTGCTCTTAACTCTTGAATTGGGCACTTCACTCATTACACATAAATAGCATATGCCCTTTGAGGATGACCACCTTTGTGGGGAAGTCTACCTTCTTTTATTGATTTAGTTCATACCCAATTCTACTTACATGACATATAGGCATAAAAATGCATTTCTAAGACTTTAAATGAATCATGAGTCAGAGCATTTAAAGGCTAAAAAAATGTGTGTTAATTAGGTGCATTTCATACCCTACATGTTCATAGGGATTAGGGAGTGAGATTAGGTTCTTAGATTCTTTCCTAAAATTGCAATAGCTTAGCCATCTTGCATACATTAGACTTCATTAGCTTAATGAGCATCATGTTCAATCCGATCAATTTTGATGATAACAAATGAATGTTTGGATGTTCTAATGAATGATTTTATGTATTTCAGATATATCAATTGCTAATTACACATCCAGTACATCTCATAATATGTTTGAGGAAATTGCAAGAGTAGAAGAATAAAAGATAGATCAAATTGGATAATGTGAAGCTCAAAATATAATATTTATGTTATATGCATTTATTCATTGGCATGAATCAATTTGCTCACAACTTAACATATTATTTTAATGAGGTTAATTTATATAAATCTATAACTAATTAATATTCAATTATATGTTTCATACATAGCATTTGAATTGTCAAAATAATAAATGTTAATGACTATTAAGTGTAATTATTTTATTTACTTAATAAAATTAAATATTTTAATTTAATTTGATGGTTATATGATAAATAACATATGTATGATTATATATAAATTATATCATAATATTTAAATGTCACATGTTAAAATTTAAAAAAATATATGAAATTTTGTATTTTAGCCAAAGTCATTTTATAATCAAGGAATTTATATCTGATTTAATCTCCAATGGATTCCTTGGATTTTTTTCCTTTAATTTGATAGGTCACATAACCCACGTTTAATTAAAATTGAATTTATTATGACTTTTCAAACATTAGCTGATTTTAATAATGAATGCATGCAACATGCTTTGAATATATTAAGAGCTATATTTGATTATTTTTTTTCTTGCCCATGTGAATAGCCGAATTTTGGCTGCTTTAATTTAATATTTATTTAATATAAATTATATTTTTATTGAATATTAAATTATCACATGATAGCATGAGGTTAGAATAATATATTTTTTTGAAATAATTCAAAATGACCTTCATGCTTATAAATAGCCCTCATTCCCTTCATGAAAGCATTCCTCATTCAAAATTCAAAATACCTCCAGCAAATCTAAAAGAAAATTTCTTAGATTTTCTTTCCAAGTGTTCTCCAAATATTGCAAGATCAAATCCTTGGTTTGGAAGCTTCAACATCTTCAACTAAGAAAGCTTTCTCAAATTACTTGAGTTTGTTTTCTTGATCTTAATCCTTTTAGTTGTTCATGCTATTTTCACCATCTATTTATTCTTTCTAATTTATACTTTTTGGTGGATTAGTCTTTGGACATTGTTTTTCACATCAAATTTTCTCAATCATCTTTTTGTGAAAAATTCTTGTGATAGTTTGTAGGATCTATTTCGACTTGTTGAAATTTTTAACTTCCTATAAATTTATTTTGGTTTCTTGAAATATTTCTTCATTAATCTCATTTTGAAAGATCATTTATTCTTAAATCTATTTTAGAAGGATATTTTAAGCATTTTAAATTAAATTGTTATGCTGAAATTATTTTTATATTTGCTAGATCTCTCTTTTTAATAAAAAGTTTACTAGCCTACTTAGATCTATCATATACTCAATTTATTTAAGTATTTTGTGATCATTAGCTTTAATTGAAAGAATCCTTTTGGTTAAAATAAAACAAATTATTCCTTGCTGAAAATTATTTTATTGTGCGAAAGAATATTGTGAATTTATTTTGAAATAATTTTTATATTAGTCTACAAATTATAATAACATAAACATCTTAGTAAGATCACTTTAAGATATTTATTTTATTATTTCATATCAATATTAAGTGAGCATTTTATCTTGCCAAAATTTTTAAGTGATCATTTGTAAGTTGTGAGATCATTTTTGAATTGGATAGCTTGGTATATTTGTGAGAAATTTATTTTATCAGAATTAATTATTTTGTATTTTTCTTTTTATGTTGTAAAATTTATATTGGGGTTGTACTCGCCCTTTGTCGGAGTACATATTATTGTAGGTTGTACTCACCTCGTTCTGAGAGTACTATTTGTAAAGCTATTTTACATTTAGTGGATTAAGTAGCCAAGGGTGGATCGTGAGGCGATTTTGGGGTTTGGCGAACCACGTAAAATTATGTATTATTGCCTCTCTTTACTTTACTATACTTTTATTTTTGCTACATTAAGAATTGTATCTTTTCATTATAAAATCAAAAATTAAATTTCTACTAAAACTTAAAATTTAATATTTAAGTTTTAAAACTTTTAATATCGCCCAATTCACTCTTGGGTGCTATAGTGACTCACAATTGGTATCGAGCCTAGGCTCTTTTATTAACATCCAAGTAGATCTTTTCACTATGGCACAAGGTTTCCCAAAGGGTTCACTCTGAGAGGGACAATCCACTCATAGACCTCCACTTTTAGATAATGTACCATTTGACTATTGGAAAAATAGAATTAGTACATTTTAAGAGGTCAAGATGCGCATGTGGTATATGTTGACACATCAATATCATACACCACGAGAAGTAAATGGAATTAAAGTAGAAAACCCTTTTGAGGAATGGTGCAGAGCGAAGAGAACTTGATGAATTAAATGCTAGGGCTTGTAATACTTTATATTGTGCTTTATTACCTGATGATTACATGAAAATTTCTATGTTAAGTATAACAAAAGAAATATGGGATAAACTCATTATAACTTATGAAGGAACTAGTGAAGTTAAAGATGCTCACATAAATAAACTTGTTCATGAATATGAGTTATTTCATATGTCTCCTTCTGAATCTATTTCTGATATGTATTCTAGATTTATGAAAATAATTAACACATTGCATTCTCTTGGAAAAACATATAGGAATCAAGACTTAGTATATAAGATTCTTAGATGTCTTCCAAAAGAATGGGAAGCTAAAGTAACAGTTATTAGTGAAGCTAAGGATTTATCTACTTATCCACTTGATCAGCTTTTGGGTTCTTTGATAGCACATGAATAGGTTATTGCTCAAAGGGATAAGATGGATAACTAAGCAAAAAGGGAGAAGGAGAAAGGAAAAGCCATTGCATTACAGGTTGATGATAGTGATGAGCATAACATCTCAAGCTCAGATGGTGATAGTGATGAGGTGGTCATGCTATCCAAAAGGATTGGGAACTTTCTAAGGAAGAAGAATCAAAGGTATAAAAATTCTAAAAACTATAAATTTCAAACTAAAAAATTTCCTACAAGTGAAGGGATCATTTGCTACCATTGTAAAAAGTTTGGACACATAAGAGGTGATTGTCCGAACTTCAATCAAAGAAAGAAAGAGATTGATGTCAAAAGAAAAAAAATGAAGGAGAAAAGTACCATAAGAAGAAAAGATGGCTTTATGGGCCAATCCAAATTCAAATGAATCAAGTACTTGCTCATCCGATGAAGAGGTCAACATATGTCTTATGGCAAATGGAGAATCTGACTTAGAATCTCAAGAGGTATGTAATGATATATCTTATGATGAATTAGATGATGCTTTTAATGATTTAGTTATTGAATATAAAAAAATTAAAAATAAAATACAAAACCTTAGAAAAAGAACATAAAAATTTAGATATGCATTTTTATGATTTAAAAAATGAATGTGATAATTTTAAAAGTAAAAATACTTCTTTATTAAATTGTCCCTTACTTGTATGTAAACTTGAAAGAGAGAATTTCTTGTTAAAAGCAAGATTAGAATTATGTTTGAAATCACAAGTTCATTATAATACTTCATCAAGAAAACATTTAATAAAAATTATTTGCATCATACACATCCCACTCATATAGCTTATAATTATCGTGCTAAGTCATATGCAAACACTAATGTTTGGTGCAACTATTGTGATAGAAAAGGGCATATTTCATTTGATTGTTATGCACATAAATTACAAAACACTAAGCAATCATCTTATGTATGGATACCAAAAGGTACAAGCACTACACAAACTACGCATGCAAGATATCTTGCTTCAAATGTTGAATGTGGACCCAAACATGTTTGGGTTCCAAAAGTTAACATGTGAGTTTCTTTTGTAGGAATGCCTTCAAAGCAAAATCAAAGAAGGCATGTGGTACTTGGACAGTGGATGTTCAATACATATGACGGGAGATAAAGATAAATTCATAACTTTAGACTTAAGTGATGGAGGATTTGTCACATATGGAGATAATGCAAAGGGAAAGATCATTGGCATTGGTTTTATTTGTAAGAATTCTATCACTTTAGATAAAGTTTTTCTAGTAGAATGATTAAAACACAATTTAATTTCTATTAGTCAATTATGTGATAAAGGTTTGAATGTAGTATTCAATGCATCATATTGCATTATAAAAAATAATAAAAATGTTTTGTTAGTAAGAAAAAGATATAAAAATATTTATGTCATTGATATAAATAGCTTTCATGATGTGAATTTGAATTTACTTTGTTTTAAAAGCACTCATGATGATATATGGTTATGGCATAGGAGACTATGTCATATTAACATGGGCACACTTAATAAAATTGCCAAACTTGATTTAGTAGTTGGATTGCCTAAATTAAATTTTCATTCAAACTATGCTTGTGATGCATGTATTCATGGTAAGCATTCTAGAAGCTCATTTAAAAGTAAAAATATTATTTATACTTCTAGACCTCTAGAATTATTGCACATGGATTTATTTGGTCCTATTAGCACCACTAACTTAGGTGGAAAAAATTATGGTTTTATCATTGTTGATGATTTCTCTAGATATACTTGGGTTTTATTTGTAACTTACAAGGATGATGTTTTTGGTGAGTTTAGAAAGTTTTCTAAATATATTCAAAGAGAACAAGGCATTTTGATTAATAGGGTTCAAACCGAGCATGGTGGCAATTTGAAAATAAATTATTTGAGGATTATTGTGATGAACATGGGATTAGACATTATTTTTTCCTAGAACTCCCCAAAATGGAGTAGTAGAGAGAAAAAATAGAATATTAATTGAATTAAGTAGATCTATGCTTGATGAGTATAAATTGCCAAAATATTTTTTAGCGTAAATATCATGTTATGTGATGAATAGGATCTATTTAAGACCAATTTTGAAGAAGACACCCTATGAATTGTTTTTTGGAAAGAAGCCTAAGATTGAACACTTTCATGTATTTGGATGTAAATGCTTTATTTTGAATAATGGAAAAGATCATTTAGGTAAGTTTGATTGCAAATCGAGATGATGGTATTTTCTTAGGATACTCTCTTTCTAGTAGAGCTTATAGAGTTTTCAATAAGAGAAGAATGATTGTAGAAGAATCAATACATGTTATTTTTGATGAAAATTTATTTGATCACATTAGAAATGAAGTGATTGATGAAGAGATTGATAATATTAAGAAAATATCTTTATAAGATAATATGCATGATTCATTGCCTAAAGAATGAAAATATAATAAAAATCATCCAAAGGAACTAATTATAGGAGATCCTTCAAAAGGAGTTATGACTAGAAGACATAGTAAAGAAGCTGTAGATCATTCAGGATTTTTATCAGAGGTTGAACCTAAAAATTTAGAAGAAGCATTAAATGATAATTTTTGGATTATTACTATGGAAGAGGAGTTGAATCAAATTGTAAGAAATGATGTTTGGGAATTAGTCCCATGACCCCAAGATCAAAATATTATTGGAACAAAATGGGTCTTTAGGAATAAGCTAGATGATTCAGGTTGTATTGTTAGAAATAAAGCTAGGTTAGTTGCACAAGGGTACACACAAGTTGAAAGTATAGATTTTGAAGAATCTTTTGCACCTGTAGCAAGACTAGAAGCTATCAGGTTACTCCTTGCTTATGCTTGTTTTAGGGATTTTAAACTTTTTCAAATGGATGTCAAGAGTGCATTTTTGAATGGATTTATCGACCAAGATGTATTTGTAGAGCAACCACCTGGATTTGAGAGCCTTGATTGTCCAAATCATGTGTATAAATTAAAGAAAGCCTTATATGGTTTACAAACAGGCTCCTCATGCTTGGTATGATAGATTAAGTAACTTTTTGATAGATCATGGATTTAGAAAGGGTAGAGTAGATACCACCTTATTCTTTAAGAGCATAGATGATGATTTGATTGTGGTACAAGTGTATGTAGATGATATATTATTTGGAAGTACAAATGAATCTTTATGCCATGAGTTCTCATCGTTGATGTCTAAAGAGTTTGAAATGAGTATGATGGGAGAACTTAATTTTTTCTTAGGTCTTCAAGTGAAGCATAAGAAAAATGGCACATTCATCTGTCAAACCAAGTACACAAATGAATTTCTTGAGAGGTTGACATGAAAAGATTTAAATCTAGTAAAACTCCAATGAGCCCATCTACAAAATTGGATTTAGATGAATTAGGAAAAATGATCAAAACTTTATAGGAGTATGATAGGTTCACTTTTATACCTTCTAATAGGCACGTATTATTTGTGTGCTCATTTTTAGGCCACCCGAAAGAATCTCATTTAATAGTCAAGCGTTCTTTCGATGTTTGGTATTTGATATCTACTAAGTTAGGTTTTGGTACTATTCCTCTTTATCATGTGATTTGGATGCTTATTCGATGTCTTTGATTTTGTAGGATGTAAAGTAGAAGCATGCTCTGTTTAGTCATTTTAGGATCATCCGAGCGGTGTCGTTGATAGCGATCCTGGTTAAAGCAACAATTAGAAGATTTTGGTATTAAGTAAGATCACATTCTAGTTCGGTGTGTCTAGTTAGTTTGACTAAAAATCCTATCCAAAGACTCACAAACCAAGCATATAGAAATTAGACATCATTTTATTAGTGATCATGTTTTGAAAGGTCATGTTAATATTAATTTCATTAGTACTGATATACAAATTGCAGATATTTTTACAAAATCCTTACCAAAAGAACATTTTTGTACTTTAAAATGCATGCTTGGAATGTTAGATCCTAATATTTAAAATTGTATGTAGCTTGTTCTCACTTTTTGATGTTGTCAAAAGGGGAAGAAGAGTAAAATGTTGGTTAGTATTAAGTCTATTTTATGCATACATTTAGGGGGAGCAACATTATTCATTTCTTGTGCATAAATTTCTTTTAGTAGAGAATTTTTTTTTTTCAAAAACTATGATGAAAGGTCAATTTGCACCTTCATCAAAATCAATACCCAACATTAGTTTGTCATCATCAAAAAGGGGGAGATTGTTGGCTTAATGAGCCTCATGTTCAATCCGATCAATTTTGATGATAACAAATGAATGTTTGGATATTCTAATGAATGTTTTTATGTATTTCAGATATTTCAATTGCTAATTACATATCCAATACTTCTCATAATATGTTTGAGAAAATTGCAACAGTAGAAGAATGAAAGATTGATCAAATTGGATAATGTGAAGCTCAAAATATAATATTTTATGTTATATGCATTTATTCATTGGCATGAATCAATTTGCTCACAACTTAACATATTATTTTAATGAGGTTAATTTATATAAATCTATATCTAATTAACATTCAATTATATGTTTCATACATAGCATTTGAATAGTCAAAATAATAAATGATGATAATTAATTAATTGTAATTATTTTTTATTTATTTAAATATTTTAAATATTTTTAATTTGATGGCTATATGATAACTAACATATGTATGATTATATATAAATTATATCATAATATTTAAATGTCACATGTCAAAATTAACAAAATATGAAATTTTGTATTTTAGCCAAAGTCATTTTATAATCAAGGAATTTATATCGATTTCATCTCCAATGGATTCCTTGAATTTTTTTCCTTTAATTTGATAGGTCACACTGCATGACCCACATTTGATTAAAATTGAATTATTATGAATTTTCAAACATTTAATTTTAATAATGAATGCATGCTACATGCTTTGAATATATTAAGAGCCATATTTGATTATTTTCTTCTTGCCCATGTGAATAGCCTAATTTTGGCTGCTTTAATTTAATATTTATTTAACGTAAATTATATTTTTATTGAATATTAAATTATCACATGATAGCATGAGGTTAGAATAATATATTTTTTTGAAATAATTCAAAATGACCTTCTTGCCTATAAATAGTCCTCATTCTCTTCATGAAAGAATTTCTCATTCAAAATTCAAAATCCCTCCAGCAAATCTAAGAGAAAATTTCTTATATTTTTTTCCAAGTGTTCTCTAAATATTGCAAGATCAAATCCTTGGTTTGGAAGCTTCAACATCTTCAACTAAGCAAGCTTTCTCAAATTACTTGAGTTTGTTTTCTTGATCTTAATCCTTTTTAGTTGTTCATGCTATTTTTACCATCTATTTATTCTTTCTAATTTATACTTTTTGGTGGATTAGTCTTTGGACATTGTTTTTCACATCAAAGTTTCTCAATCATCTTTTTGTGAAAAATTCTTGTGATAGTTTGTAGGATCTATTTCGACTTGTTGAAATTTTTAACTTCCTACAAATTTCTTTTGGTTTATTAAAATATCTCTTCATTAATCTCATTTTAAAAGATCATTTATTCTTAGATCTATTTTAGAAATATATTTTAAGCATTTTAAATTAAATTATTATGCTGAAATTATTTTCATATTTGCTAGATCTCTCTTTTAAATAAAAAAACTAGCTACTTAGATCTATCATATACTCATTTTATTTAAGTATTTTGTGATCATTAGCTTTAATTGAAAGAATCTTTTTAGTTAAAATAAAATAAATTATTTCTTGCTGAAATTTATTTTATTGTGGAAAAGAATATTGTGAATTTATTTTGAAATAATTTTTATATTAGTCTACAAATTGTAATAACATGAACATCTTAGTAAGATCACTTTAAGATATTTATCTTATTATTTCTTATCAATATTAAGTGAGCATTTTATCTTGCCAAAATTTTTTAAGTGATCATTTGTAAGTTGTGAGATCATTTTTTGAATTGGATAGCTCGGTATATTTGTGAGAAATTTATTTTATCAAAATTTATTTTGTATTTTCTTTTGTCTTTGTAAAATTTATATTGGGGTTGTACTCAGCCTTTGTAGGAGAGTACATATTATTGTAGGTTGTACTCAGTTTATAGGAAACTATTTGTAGCTATTTTTATTTAGTGGATTTCTAGCGAGATGGCTAGGCATGGATGTGGTCGATTTTGGGGTTAGGCAGAAAAAAAATTATGTGCCCTCTACTCTCTTTACTTACTTTTATTTGTTGCATTAAGAATTATATCTTTCATTATAAAATCAAAATTAATTTTGTACTAAAACTTAAAATTCAAGATTTAAGTTTTAAAATTTTAATAAATTCCCCACTGCTATAGTGACTCACAGACTTGGCATCATGAATTTAAAATGCGCTTAGGTAGTGTTAGCTGACAGCCCTTCCAAGTATCTAGAAGAGTTCGGGATAGGTTTGTTCCCTCAAGTGAGAGGAATGGTCAATAATTTCCATAATTGAAATTAGGCCTAGCATCTAACTTGTGTCAAAAATACTTAGGTCCTAAAGCATCCTCTTCAGAGTAAGTCTTCAAAACTAGTCATTTTTGTAGTCTTATGCTACTAGAATCTAAGCCCTAGATTTCTAAAAAAAATATCAACTCAAAATTCAATTTACATTCTAAAATTTAAAGCCCAAAGATGGGATAGCTGAAATGCCTACTAGGCATCCTAGTATCAACAGGAATTTCCTATTTAATCCTAGTTGGCCTTCAAAATAAGTCTTCGTACTTTTGGATCATTACCTATTGAAATGCCAAAATATCATTTCTTAGAAAATCAACTTAGAAGTCCATATAAATAATAACTTACTTCTTTAATTGAGAGTATTCTTAGGAAGAGACCCTTCATTCTTAAGATGTAATTAACTATAAGGGAATGACCTTATATGGAACCATGAACCCAATTTCAAATAAACCCTATTGTACTTCCTATGTAGTTTAAAGGAAAATTCTTTGGAACATGAAAAACTCATTAGCCTTAGGAGTCTTTTATTAAATGATCAAATTCATTATAGGATAACATGTTTATCTCAGAAGGTGATATGTTTACTCTTTAAATGATGCATTTGAGCATCCAAATAAGAAATTCCTAAATTCTATGTGGTGTCATAAATTTTCCCCACACTTTTATTCTCTTTTTCTTTTCAACTTTTATTAAGCTCTAGAACAACAAATATGCCACTCAAGATTATCCATAATCGTAAAAAGAGGGCATCCACAAGCAATGTTAGTAGATTTGTTAATGTGCACATGGAGGGGAGGTACTAGCAAGCTCTTATCAGCAAGCACCTCATTTCAAAGAGGAGCTTTTACAATCTGGGTGCGAGCATAGAGAGAGGGTCATCAATAAGTGATGGGAGCATCTCACCTATGACAACACCACTTGTGTCATCCCTATAGTGTAGCCATTTTTTGCTAAGGTGAAGAATCACAAAGATAACAAATTTTTTGTATCAGAAAAAAGGGTATGTTTTGATAGTATTTCTGTTAATGCATATTATAATTTACAAAATTTTGTTTATGATTAATATCTTTCCTACTACCCCGATTTTGATGAAATTCTTAGTTTTCTTACTAGGAGAAATGCAAATGTTCAGTGTAAATTGCTAAGGGAAAACATTATTAATTTTTCTACCATCGGTCTAACAACTGAAGCTAAAGCTTGGCATTATTTTATTTCCACCAAGATGATCCCCATTTGCAACATCAATGAGGTGACTAAAGATAGAGTTATTTTGAATTTTGTAATTCAAAAGAGCTTTGCTATAGATGTTAGGAGGATTATTTATGATTCAATTTATAATATACTTAAGGGTAGTACTACCCTAAGGTTTGGTCATCCTTCTCTTATTTATACTTTATGTGTTAGGGCTAGTTCATTGAGGTACCTAGATGAAGGAGTCCTTATACAAAGGGCTCCCTTAACTAAAAGAATAATTGAAGGGTTTGGATCAAAAATGAAAGTAAAAGAAGGCCCACACACTCCTCAATCTAGATTTAAATTCTCCAAAATGTTAAATGAGAAACTCTAAGAAATTGGAGGTAAAGTTTCAAAATTAAGAAAAAGGGTGGGTAAAATCAGTTGATGATAGCATGAACTAGAGAAAAATTTTGATTATCAATTGGGTCAACATTAGCAACAATTTTCTTACGTGAAAGAGTTCAACTTAACACTTATTTAATTTTTTAAAAGTTGCAACTTTAATGTTGGCCTGAATAGAGTTCCTATTCCTTGTAGCACCCCATTATCACTCTTATGTTAGTACACCATTGGAGCCACCAGAAGAAGAGGAGGAGGAGGATTATAACTGATAGGATAGTCTTTTCCCTCATTTTTTGTATTTTCCTTATTTTCTTTTTATGTATTTTTATTTGATAAATTTTATTATAAAATTTTATTTTTCACTATTTTTTCACATTTGAAATGTTAATGGGCTATCACTAGCATTCAATTATATTCTAATTATAAGTTAAAAAAATTTAACTCAAGAATATCAATATTGAGAAGGCAGCACCTCAACCTTGCAATGCTAGCACTACGGTGCTGCATGCTAGACTTCGAACTTAAAATCAAAGAAAGTGCACTTAGGCACCAGACATGCGGTGCTGATATGGTGCTTGGGCATTGTCTGGATAACACTACAGTTTAATAAGTGAAAATTTTAACCTTACAACTAGAGAAGAAACACTGCGATGCTAGGATTCAGCACCATAATGCTGACAGAGTGCCTCGACACTGTGTAAATAGTGCTACAGTACTGTAATTGAATATTTTGACCTTTCAACTCGAGAAGGTAGTGGTACGACGGTAGGATTCAATGCCACAACATTGACAAAAGCACTTTGGCACTCTCTAGGTAGCATTATAACACTGCAAAGTGGAGTGCTAGAGTCCAAATTCAGAGTTCTATTGGGTAGTAACGTTGTTGCTACATTCTAGAGTGAATTTCTTAGGCAATTTATCGATTTCTACAAAATTTTGGCAGCATAACATCTTAATAATGCTATATTTTGAAATATTTTAATACAACATACACTTTTCTCTCTTTTTTTGAATCCAAGATCAATGGGGGTAAGGATTTTTATCTCACATCAAAACCAAGTTCAATGGTGGAGGCCTTTAAATTTCAACATTCTTTAATTAATGATTTAGATTTTAATTTAATCTAAATTTTGGTAGACTTTTGCCTTAGCAAGGCTTAAAATTTTGTAATTAATGTGATTATGTTCTTCTCTCTTACTCTGGATCCATGATTAATGAAGGGAGGATTGTCATTTTGCACTATATCTAAGATCCATGGTGGAAGTTTAAAGATTATTTGTGGAGCATAGAATTGTATAAAAGAAGCTTTTGAATTTGAATTTTACCTGGAATCAAAAATGGCCTAGTTTTAATCTTATCTCACACAAGAAGGAGAGCATGCAATGGAGAGAAGAGAACATCTAGCGATGTTTACAGTGGAGAGAGAGAGAAGTGTTTCTAGAAGAAAGATAAAGCAGAAGAAGAAGGTCAACCCCTCTGCCCTTTTTATAAGAAACTACTTCCCCTAACCATTCCCACTCTCCTAACTAATCTAGCTCACTTCTTTGGATAGTTATTGCTGATGGGATGGCAATTAGTGGGAGTGGTTAATATTTTTTTAGATTCTTTAGACTTATAAGTAGTGGAGCCAGTGCTTAAGTGTCATGTTTATGATGCTGAAGTGCCCAAGTTGGGATGTTCATTTTATTAGTTGCAAATAAATAAGTTAAGTATTGCAGAGATGAGGTTGCTCAAGTGGATGAGTGGCTTTACTCTTAGAGATAAAATGCAAAAATGAGTATGTTCGAGAAAATTTTAGAGTAGCTCTAGTGGAAGATAAGATTAGAGAGAGTCACCCTAAATGATTTGGCCACATAAAGCATCGATCATCCGATGACTTGGTTAAGAGGGTAGATGCATTAGATTTGCCTTATGTTAAGAAAGATAGAAGTAGACCTAACAAGACTTGGTTAAGATGTATAAAAAATGACCTTAGTATTCTTGAATTAAACGAGAATTTGATGCATAATAGGACACAATGGAGAAGAAGGATTCATATAATCAACCCTACATCATGGGATGAAGGCTTTTTTTGTTGTTATTATTGTTGCAAATAAATTGCCCCCTAATAAATATGTGATGTTGATTGAACATATTACATTTCTTACTTTCTCCTTATTTTATTAATGATTATATTCAGAAACATAAAAATGGAGAGAGAACATAGTATGTAAGAGGTCTGTAATAATAACATTTAAATATCATTTAATAATAAGGAGATAGTGGGTTAAATAAATTTCAACTATAAGTGATTAGTTTGAATTTTTTGATGCAAACAAAAGCAGTATGGGCTAGATAAGCCATAATAGCCTATCTCTCCCATGTATCATGGAGATACTAAAAGGTGACTTCCTAGTTATGGACTGATGAAGAGAGAAGCTACTCAAGTTTGAACACCTGAGCATCTATCTATGAACAATCTTCCTCTACACCTATGATAGCATGTCTCACCATAGAGCTCCTTTCCAATAAATACTACCTCCTTTATTGTAGCTCTCTTAATTCAGCAGATATAGCAAGAAGCTCTATTTTCTCTCTAAGAGCTCTCTCTGGTATGATCTCAAAGATTTAAGATTGTGCTCTAGATCTTGATGAACTAGAGGGGCTTGATTCAAAGTAGTATTGAGAAAATTCTCTACATCAATGAGTGTCTCTAATAAGAGCTCCTGGTAAGAAGTGTGTAGTGAGAATAATCAAAAATCAACATCTTGGCATAGAGCCTTCCAATGCTATAACTCCCTTGCTTCAAGGGGCAAAGTAGTAGCACAATCTAACAAAGGATTCACCTCTATGTAGAAGCTAGAAAGTTTAGGCAAAGCTTCTAAGTTAACACCTAGAAGTAGGTGAACTAGTACTATCACTATATGAAATAAACTCTTTGAAGAGCTACAATGTGATGCTCCTGAAGGTCTAGAGCATACCTTGAGATGAAGAATGAATTTTCCAAACCAAATAAGCACATGTGAAATACATCTCTCAAAGTATGAGTAGGGTGACAATTTGCATAAAAGTAAGCTTTATTGAGGAATCATCCTAGGTTGCACTCACTACCACCCAAGTCGAGCCTAATAAAGGTGACTCACAGCTACTCTTTAAAGCACTAGATTTCTCTCTACATGGATCTTCTCCAATATGCACATCATCATCACTGACAGGCTCATTAGAATGAGAAACTGGGGAAGTCACACTAGCATCTATCGATAATACTAAAGTGGCATCACTCACTATCCACTATGTTAATGGTTTAACTTCTAATGGTGTAGATGGAGTATGAATAAAGATAGATGTTCCTACCACTCCTATATCATAATCAGTTAGAGGAGGGCTTTGAGCATCCTTATCAGCCTCTATAGGATTAGGTGAAGGCTCTCGATGATTCTTTCTACCACTATCTCATTATCTAATAATTCCTTAGAATCATGAGCTGTGTGTCAAGGGGAATGCAAGTTTTATGTTGATTTTGCTCTCACAAGTCTATGATTGTATATGCGAAAGCCTAGTTCCAAAAAGAAAGAGAAGATATGGCAAATTCATAGCAACCATAGGTGGCTAATGCTGGCCTCCTATGAAGCTACATAACGGGAAGATCTAGTCCCCGAGGAAAGTAAAAATGGCCAAGCCATAGAAGCTACCTCCAAACAAGTGGACAATGATAACATCCCCAGGAAATGAGTGTCTACTATATCATATCTATGAAAGTCTAAATATAGGTATAGACTGAGGAAATCCATACTATCTAGCTACTATGTTGGGATTGTATCTTTCAAAAATCATATGCTCATGATGATGGTACAAAATCCAAATAAGTCTCAGCCTAATAAGATATTTTACTATGCATCTATACCCAAATCCATGAATCTTTGTCCAAAGCTCTAAGCAGATAAGCTATAAAAGATGATCTATGAATAATCTAAAAGCAATCCATCATGCATGCTAGTGCAAACATAAATGTTAGAATACATTCTCTATCCAAAGCAACTACAGCTCTGCTCAACTACATAATCAAGGAAAGATTCTTCTCTCTAAAGTAAGGAGGTCTCTCAAGATAGCTAAAGGCTCCAAAATATGTGTGTGAATCCATCCATTTCGTAATGCTAAGAAGCCTCCACATCATAGCAATGTGAGTCAGACATGATGCTGCTCAATCCTTAGCATTGGGAAGCTGATGCTGTAGGTGCTAATCCAATCCTCTCACCATGAGATGGCAAACTACCCATCAAGAGAGTTAAAGGATGGAAGAGCCTATTATGACCCGGGAACACAGAGTAGCATAGCCATGTGGAAATGAAGGCCACTAAGGATAACTAGTCATTAATGTATGGAGCTTAAACATGTTGAGAATTGGCTCTTCTTTCTAGCTCAAATCCAGTGATGAAGGACCCCTCAAATAAATGAAAGTCAATGTCAAAGGGATAATTTAAGCATGTAAATTTGGGCAAACATACCACTAAACAAAGAAAACTCTCATAGCATTTATCTAGGTAATAATACCATGTCATCTATGACATGATATCTACTCTCTAAAGAGCCTCTGATAGTGAGCTAGAGCCCAATGAAGGCTAGAAGAATAAATATAACTCCCCTTCCTCCATTGGCTAACTAACTGATGATAAAAGAGTTCATGATTTAGGTAGATGCACTCTTTGTATGGAGTGTCTAAAATAGGGAGGGCAACAATATCTTGTATATCTACCAAAGTAATTGTCATCTCATGTGGATCAATCCAATAAGTATTGATGACCCTATCCCAATGTTCTGTTATGCCATAAATCCATGTAAAGAGAGATAACTATAGTCAAAAAGTGATGCATAGATTGCATAATATATGCCAGCTCGCCAGAGAATATTGCCTTACATTTACAATTGATGGTGGGCCCAATATATGTAACCATTGATAGCCGATAATGGTGTGTCAAGCACTAACTTTGGGTCCTAATCCTCTGCCTCTTGATGTAATATACAATAACCCAAAAGCTAGATCATACCTACAGAAGGAGCACTATTTAGAGCTAGCTAAAGTACATCCTAATCTCCAAATCTAAGGTGATCTATAACTCACCCTAGAGGAACATCATGACTATGTCTTAGCTTTAAATTAATCACTCAATCAAAAGGAGCATACCCTGATGGAAGGTGTGAATTAAAGGATAGAATGTGAGATGATCGAGCAAATGAGTCCAAAAAAATGTCTCTGCCTATCAACATGTCCTGGTGCCATAATAAATGATCTTACAATCCAACTAAATAGTGTGGATCATAAGCTTCAATTATGGCCCACATCTACTCTTGAGTAGGTTGAGTAGGAGGCATATTATCTAGTAGCTTCTAAACAAATATTGTAGTAAGTCTATGTAAATGGAGCACATAAATTTTATAGGCATCATAAAAGGCAATAATATCTAAATTTATAAATGAGTTGTGCTTATGAGTTTTTATTCAATATTATCTTAAGCTTTAAATAGTTTAGGCTTATATTAAAATTCAACCTTTTTTAGATTTGATAGATGCAGACTTGTATTTAGATTCAGTTGCTTTTGAATGTGTTAAATCTAGACATATATTTAAACACGGTCCCTTTGGGCTTCTTGGGTATATTTTAACTTAGATCCAACTTTTTTAGGCATATTAGATCAAGGTTTAGATTTTAGATCTGACCCCGTTGGATATCATAGATCTAATTTTGGTTTTAGATATAGCCCTTTTGGACATAAGGGATTTAAATTTTAGGATTATATATGGCCCCTTTAGACATGATGGATCATAATTTTAGGATTAGATATGGTCCCTTTAGACATATTGGATCTATGTTTAGATTTTAGATCTGGCCTCTTTGGATGAGATAGATCTAATTTTTTATTTAGACCCCACCCCTTTGGATTTGATGGAATTATGTTTATGTTTAGATCCAACCCCTTTGGACATGATGCATCTAAATTTTAGGATTAGATCCAATCCTTTTGGACATATTAGATCTAATTTTTAGGACTAGATTTGGTCCCTTTGGATAAATTGGATCTAAGTTTAGATTTTAGATCGGGCCCCTTTGGACATGATAGATCTATGTTTTAGTTTAGATCTGCTATGTTTGTACAAGATGGATCTAAATTTAGATTTGGATCTGACCCCATTGGACATGATGGATCTATGTTTAAGTTTAGATCTGATCCCTTTAGACATGATGCCTTTAAATTTTAGGATTACATATGATCCCTTTGGACATGATAAATCTATATTTAGGTTTAGATTCAATTTTTTTTGACATGATGGATCTATGTTTAGGCTTAGATCTACTCCCTTTGGACCTGATGGATATATGTTTAGGTACAGATCTCTTTGATTGGATAGGATTTCTCATTGATG
Source organism: Cymbidium sinense (assembly GCA_021442155.1). NCBI lineage: Eukaryota > Viridiplantae > Streptophyta > Magnoliopsida > Asparagales > Orchidaceae > Cymbidium > Cymbidium sinense. The sequence goes on from CM038227.1 coordinate 78,322,798, forward strand.
GAGAATTTTTCTTGCATTATAAAAAATATAAAATTTCCCCTTATTTAATAATGGATTTTCTTTTGGGATGAAGTTATTCTTCTTAAACATATATGCTGATAATGATTTATTAATTTAGCTAATCGAATTAGCGTCAATTTTGACTCTTGTGTTCATAAAGCATAATGACCTCAAAAGTTATGTTTAATATCTTTTGAGATATTATCCATTTATAAGGGGCATAAGCCTTCTTTTGTATCAATAAGCTGATAAGTCACCCCTGTGTATGCATTTTTCAATAATGTAAGGTCTTTCTTAATTTTGATCAAACTTTCTACCTATTCGATGATAGGGAATGATAGGCCTTCTATGTACCAATACTAGTTCGCCCATTTTGAAGCTTCTTGTGTGAACCAAATGATCATGAGCTCGGGTCATCTTTGCTCTATACATTTCTAGATTTTGCTGACCTTGTAATCAAATTTTATCTAAAGCTTTAAGTTCTTCAAGTCGTATTCATTTATTTTCTCCATTGTAAGTCCATTTTGGGTCGCAATACAGAGTGAAGACAATTCTACTTCAAGAGAAAGTATGGCCTCTATCCTAAAGATCAATGAGCATGGTGTTGCCTATGTAGCAATTTTATATACAGTGTGATATGACCACAAGGCCTCTATTAATTTATCATGCCATTCTCTTTTATTTCTAAAGAGAATATTCTTGAGTTTGACCAATGTTTTCTTGAATGCTTCTGTCAGACAATTGGCTCTTAGATTATATGTTGAAGAATATCACCAATATATCTTATATTTCTTAATGAAGTGATATATTTTAATATTCTAGAAGGCAGTGTCATTCTCAGATATAATTCATTGATGTACTCCAAATCAGTAGATGATGTGGTCTCAAAAGAATTTTATTACACTATTTCCTTTAACTTCTCTTAAGGGGATTATTTCTACCTATTTTGAGAAGTAATCAATGGTAGCTAAAATGAAGTGGTGTCCTCTAAATGACAAAGGGTTAATTAGACAAATTATGTTAGTTCCCTAACTTTCAAATGGCCATGATGCCACTGTTGGATATAAGACATTAGGTGGTCAATGTATTGTATCTACGTGAATTTAACACTAATGATATCTTTTAGCATGTTCAATGCAGTCTTGCACCATGCTTGGCTAGTAATAACTTATTCACTCAATTTTAATTTTCATATTAGGACCAAATTGGTGTGCACCACATAACCCTTCATGAACTTTAGCTATTATTATCATGGCTTTTTTTTTCTGGTCATAGGCATTACAAGCACATTTGGTCGAATGAGTGATGATATAATATATCGTTCATAAGAGCATATCGTGATGCTCCTTGTGAAATTTGATAAGCTATTAACTTGTCTTTTGGTAATCCACCATCTTTAAGATAAGTGATGAATGGCTCTCACCAATTATCTTCTTCATTTATCGCTAAAATCTCTTAGTTTTCTTTTTCCTTAGAAGCTTGAAGAAGGGTAGGTGCCAATGCTAGCAAACTTTAGATAGTTATTATAATTGGGTCTCCTTGAGGATCGGTCATTTCTTTAGATAATTTAGCTAATGCATTTTTTTATATGGACCCTTCTAATTGTTACTTCAAAGATTTGTTTTAGGAGCATTAAGATTTGTTTATGATAAAGCACTAATTTTGGTTTATTTATCTTGAAAGTCTCAATTACTCATTAAATTATAAGTTATGAATCTCCATAAATATGATGTTTCTTGATTTCCATATTAATTGCTAGCTCTAGGTATATAATTACTGCTTTATATTCAGCCTCATTGTTGGTTCAAGGTTTATTCAGGCTATATGAATATCAAACTATGCCAACTTGAGGTGTTACAAATATTAAGCCAATTTGAACTAGTACTACAGGTAATCATGGTGGTTTAGTATTCTTTATTGATGAAGTTTCCTAATCTAATGATTAATGAGCCTCTTCCACATCAAAGATCTGCTCTTCAGGCAATTCATCATTGAGTGGAGAATCTGTAAGTAAAGGATAAGCAACTAGAAAGTCAGCTAGAGCTTGCCTTTTTATCACCTTTTGTGGGACATATGTTATGTCAAATTGGAGTAATAAGTAAAGTGTTCCTAGTCATCAAGAATTTGAGAGGATTAACTTTGGATATTAAAGTTATCTTATGTGATAATATGTAGTGATGCAATTATTGAGTAGTAAATATCAATGATAAACAATGCTTCTCAATAGAAGAGTATCTTGTTTCAACTCTTATTAAACATTGACTTATATAGTATAGAGCATTTTCTTTCCCTTCTTCATTATTTTGAGCAAACAAAGCTCCAAGCAGTTCTTCTAGGGCTACTATATATAATATCAATGATCTTTTTGTTATTAGTGTTGCTAACATTGAGGGATGTAACAAATATTATTTTAGGCTATCAAATGGTTTTTGACAAACATCATCTCATATGAAAGGTGAATTCTTTTTCATTAATTGAGCAAAAGGTTTACATCTTCCTAAGACATTAGAAATAAACCTCTTGATATATGCCAACTTGCCATGTAGTGAACATAGTTGCTTCAAGGTCTTAGGCAATGGCACCTCTATTATTGTTTTAATTTTAAAGTGATAAATTTTAATTCCTCTGTGGGGTACAATAAAGCCTAAAATTATCTAGAAGTAATGCCAAATGCACCTTTTAAAGGATTCATCTTTTTTAAGTTAAAACTTCGTATTCTATAAAATACAAAACTTAAATTTCTTATGTGCTTATCTTGGGCTCTAGTTTTGACAACCAAATCGTTAATGTAGCATTCCACATATTTATGTATATGATGAGCAAAGATGTGGGTCATTGCTCTTTGGTATGTAGCACTAGTATTTTTCAAACCAAATGATATCACTTTGTAGCCATAAATGCAAATTAATTTACCAAAGAATGTATGTTTTCATCCTCTATAGTCATTTTAATTTGACTGCAGCCCAATGAACCATCCATGAAGAAGAACATATCATAGTTTGATATGTTGTCTACCATGAGTTATGCATCTAGTAATAGAAATTCATCTTTTTGATAGGTTTTATTTAAATCCTTGAAGTCAATGCAAATACAAATTTTCCAATTCTTTTTCCTCACTAAGATGATGTTGGTAATCTAGACAACATATTTTTTCTTTGTGGATGAATCTGGCTTCAATAAGCTTTTTGGTTTCAACTATTACTTTTTATTCAACTTCTAATCACATTCACCTTGATACTTATTTTATAAGTGGTACACCAAGTTTAATGGCAAGTTTATGTATAACAACGTCTGGTAATAAGCCTGACATTTCACTATAATTCCATGTGAAATAGTTTTCATATTCACAGAGTAGTGCTTTTAATTTCTTCATTTTTTTAATATGAGATTAGCACTAACAAAGCTTGGCCTAAGCTCTTCTTTAGTATGTAGGTTGATTTCCTAAAGTTCATCAATAATAGCTTGATTACCTTTCTCAAATTCTTTATGTGCTTCTTTAAGATCAATGATTAATTCATCCTCAAGTATATTCTCATTTTCATATGAAACAACCCTTTGCTCATTTGTAGCTTCAAAAGAATCTAATTCTTTTTTGGATATGGCATAGCATGAGCTCATTAGGGAAAATGTCGAAGCAATATATCCTAATCCCCATGTGATGAATTTTCCATATCTTATAGATTTTTGGGTATTATCCCCTCACTAGAGCATCTTAAATAATTGAGCTCTAATATTTAATTGTATAGGTTGAACGTCATCCTAAACTATTTTTTAGGGTTGATAAGAAGTATTGAAAATTTATTATTGAAATAATTTCTTCTTCAAATATTTCTTGGGTAGGATTTGTGGCTCACTCTTTTATTTTGTAGATTTGGATCATGCGCTCATCATAACCTCTTCTAGGGGGGCCATAAAAAGTTTTCAACTATCTGTTTCCTCATTTCTTGAAGTTGTTAAGGCTTTTATATGTGCCTTTGGCACTATAATTATTTTTATTGCCTTCTTGGAAATTTAAGATTCAGGTATCTTTATTAGAGAAATGTAGATTTTATCTAATTATTTTGTTATATCACAAGTACTAGATCCTTCTTTCTTTTTGGTGGTTGAGGGTTTCTTATGTTGATAAAGTAGCAATTTTTCTTCATCATCCTCTATATCATTGCTAAGGTGGGGAATTACTTTAGGTTGTTTTGATTCATTAACATTTTGCCTTTTGAATCATCACCTTTTAGCATTATCTTAATAAGTGGAGCCTCTTTCTATTAGGGGTTGACTTTCTTTACTTTCTTAGGAATAAAGTACTTGGCATCATCATAGATCTTGATTTCATGTATCAAGAAGAGATTCATATCACCTTCAATTTGACACTCTTCACCATTTTGAATGTATTTCATACATTGATGGAGGGTTGAAAGCACTATGCCTTATTCATGAATCTATTGCCTACCAAGTAGTACTTTTTAGAAAATAATAGCTTTGATCACATGAAATTTAGCTTCTATATAAGGTTTAACAAAGTGTATAGAAAAAATAAGAGATCTCGGGATTTTTTTGTCCTTGTTCATTAAATCTTTATAAGAATATAATATTTTTATATAAGTAATGAGCATCCAAAAGCTAATATTTTGAGTATCTTAGTTGTTCAAAGGTTAACTAAAGCACTTAGATTGATCAATATTTTTTTATACTAGTGAAATTATTTTCAACTATAACATAAAATGGCCAATTATGTTCAGTCATCCCTAATAATAGGCCATCATCACTGAATGTGATGGTCGCAATCTTTTGATAAGTTATATCTTATTTTATCTTTTCTTTACTAAAGAAAGCTCAATATTATTCTGTATTTGGTGATGCATTAATTAATGTCTCACGTATGTCTTTAGATAACATGAGAGCTTCATAGATACTTAATAAAGCTGGTAGCTTGAGTAAATGGGCCAAAACATTATAGTCCACTCTTGTTTTGATGGCCTTTTGAGATTTAGGTGGTGGCGAGGGTAAGGTATCTTCATTTATTTTAATTTATTTTCTTCTATCACTAGCTTTCCTCTATGGTGGTGGAGACATTCGCTTTCCACTCATTAATTGGGCTTGAGTTACTTCTTCTATAAAATCTTTTTTATCAAAGGAACTTTTTGAACCCTATACTTCTTCATAATTTTTATATCTTTTAGAACTCAATTTTGCTATATGTTTACCTCATTTTTGGATGAGGTTAACATCACTTCTAAAATCAATAATTATGGCATGTAATCTTAGATTAGGAACCTCTTAATTAAGTGCTTAAGACACTATACCTAGTGACCTAGTGCATTGTCCTTGGGTTTGATTTAACCGTATGGGTTTAGGAAAATTCAACCCAACTTCTAAACTGGAATTAAATCTAAATATATTTAAATAAATTAAAATGAATTTAAATTAAATCAAATAAATGAATCAAAATCCATTTCAATGCCAAATCTAGTCAACCCTTTTGATATGGGTTTGACTTATGTGGGTCCCACTAAGTCAACTATGGGTTCCAAAATTTGACCAAATAAAATTATTTCAAATGATCTAAATGATAAAATAAACATCTTTAATCATGAATCTAAAAAAATTTAAATTTATTTAGGCCTTACTTAGGTCAATTAGACCACTTAGTCTAAATGAACCTAAATGGGTCCTATTGGGTTCAAACCCAAATAAAATTGAAATCAAGCCAATTTGATTGCTCAAAATTATTTCAAAATGATAATCAAACATAATCCAACCATCTTGGGTCCAATTTGGTCAAATTGGTCATTTGACCCAAATGAACCCCAAGCTTAACCCATTAAGCCCATTTTTGGTCAAATGGGTTCAAATTAAAATAAAATTGAAATCAAATGAAATTAACCACTCCAAATCATCTCATACATGTGATCAAGCATGATTGGAATCTAAACAAAATTCAAATGAGTCAAATAGGTCATTTGAACCCAATTGAAATCAAGCTTAACCAATTTAAGCCTAAATGGGTTAAGATGTAATGAAGTCCAAAATTAATTCAAATCCTAAATGAATTAATTAAAACAAAACTTAATAAATCATCAATTAAATATGGGTGAACCCAAAATTAAATGAATTAAATCAAAATCAAAACAATTTGAATCCAAATGCTTAAATTGGGTTCAAATGTCCAATCCAATTCAAATGAATTTGAATTCAACCTCAAACTCATATTGTGTTTGATTTGGGCAGCCAAGCACTAGCCTAAGGTTTGTGGTGGTGATACCAAAATTCATAAGTGGAGTTAAAGGGGAAATGAGTTGAGGTTTTGACCAAGTAAAGATGTTTCGTGGATTCCTTATCCTCCCATCACCCAAAAACCCTTGGATTTTATCCAAGTAACCTTTTACCACCTCATGGAGGATGGTTCTGAGGCTTGAAGCCAACTGACCAACCCTCAAGAAAAGGTGGAATTGACTTCTTTCTCCAAGAGAGCAAGCAAGAGAGAGAGAGAGAGAGAGAGAGAGAGAGAGAGAGAGAGAGAGAGGATATTTCCATGAAGCCACTCTATAAACCAAGGGATGAAAGTAGAGGGAAAGCTTTTCTCCCCTCAAATTTCTTATTCAAACATACTCATAAGGTTAAGAGATACAAAATCTACCCTCTGCTGACCCTCCCATCACCGATGGCTAAAATCAAGCCACCTAGAAGGTTGAATACATGGCTCTCAGCCATGTATGAAAAGAGAGGAGAGAGAGCCTTTTCTCTCCCTATTTTCATCCCAAAACATTCACAAAGTGAGGAGAAGAAGAAAGAGACCATTCCCCAGACCTCTCACTGCCAACAAGCTAAAGTTTGGCCAAAATCGGTGGCCAACCATTTAGCCTCTAATGACAAACTAAAATGGGGAGTGTTTCACCTCAAATTGAGTGTTCCAACATGTTCTAAAGGTTGAGGCAACCTCAAAAGAATCCTCACCAATGCTTGTCACCATCGGTGAGTGGGAGAATGGTCAAACCTGACAAAAAATGGTCACACGTTGGCCTTCAAGGCATTTGGCGAGGAGGCAAGCCACCAAATCATGTCCACAGCTTCATCCCATTAAGGAAAAGGTGTTCGAGTCAATCCCACCATCAGAGATCACTGGAGTTGAGGTATTCCATGAACACCACCCTTTAAGCATCTCAGTTTGGTCCTTTATAAAGAAAATTTGATTCTCATGAGAATCAAACTGTATAGATTGATTTTAAATCAAACATTAATCATTTTATAATTGAAATCGCATTAAAATCAGATTCGGATCACCCAAAATCCATCAGATTCGATGGACAGCATCCATCTCTTATCGGAGACACTCGAGGAATAATCTTTGGCATCAATTCTTTTTATTTGGAACAGACAGTCGAGATATAGTAACACGATTCAATTCTATCCCTATAGGAAATAGCAAAATGAATTAGGATCATCTGATTGTCGATCAGATGGTCGAGATCCATCCTGTGTGGCACTGCTTTTGACATGGTCACCACATGGATTATTTGTGGCAATAGAACCACGTAGTTTCTACTATTTAAAATGGGTTTTTTCTCATTTTAAATTAATAAAAAATTGTTAAAAAAAACCTAAAACTTCAAAAAATCTTAACAAATAAAATATAATTCCCAAAAATGCTAATAAGGGCTTAATGGATTCATCTTAATGAGTAGAATCCATTAAATCGAAAATCCCCAATTAATTTTGAGAAACTTTGGCTTAATTTGACTTTAAATGAAATTAATTAAACTTACATTAATCATAAACCATTAATCTAATTGAAGTAAAACTTTGGGGAACTAAAATTGAAGCTAAAATACACCTTAGAAAAACTTTTCATGAATTATTTCCAAGTAATTTAAGACATATCAAATTTCAAACTCTAAATTCTAAATTTAATGAAATAGATTAAAATTAAATGAAATAAACCATAAAATTGAATCAAATTACTTCAAATTGATAAAATAAAAATTAATGAACTTAAATACATCAATAAAACCCACTAAAACTTAATAAATTGCAAAATGTTCTAATTTGGTAATTAAGTGAATTACTTAGTTTAAATAATTAATGAGAACTTTGGAAAATTACAGTAAATCAACCAAAATTCTACAAAAATACAAAAAAAAAACCTTCAATGTATGCATTTTTTAGAGAGGAATCAAAGAAAAATAAAATCCACATAATCCTCATTAAAATAGGCTTAATTTAGATTTTAATGAAATAATTAAAACCTAAATTATATCCTAATTATGCTTATGATTAACATGAAACTTTGGAAATATGAAATAAGAAATAAGAAACTAACCCCACTTGCCATAAAAATTCCAAACCCAATTGACCTTTGGATTAAGAATTGTTGAATTTTGAAATCTCTAGGTCAAAATAAATTAAATAATAATTAAAAAATTCACAAAACTACAAAATTCATAAAATTGATTTGAAACATCTTCACCAATATCATAACACTTAAAATAATCTTTAACATCTTAAATCAAAGAAGTTGATCATACATACTTAAGGGTTAATGAAAATAACAATGAATGTTAATATTAACTAAACCTTAATGTTAATAAATTCATAATCAAATAATTAATGAAATTTTAAGCCACAATCAATGAAAATTAAGAATGAGTTAAAACACTAACCTAAGTGTCTTAGGTTAACATCAATCAAACCAAATGAACATGAATTCAAAAAACATAAAAATAATTCAAACTAAACATTAATGAAAATAATGTTAAACCAATTCAAATCAAATGAAATAAAATAAATAAAATTAAAAAAATTAATTAAATCAAGTATATTTAATCAAATTTAAAAAATAAAATGAAGAATCAATTTTTAAAATAATTAAAACTACAGAACCTTAATCCAAACTAAACTCAAAACCCAAATCATCTAAATGAATCTAAAAATATTAATTAAGATACTTAAGGATCTTAGTTAGGCCTTTAGGATGAATCTTCATCTTAAGATGAAGGTTTCATTCCATTAGGGTTTAGGAAGTTGAATAGAATAAGTTTCACCCAAATTGGAATATATTCTACTCTTCATTCTTGAAAACATACACTTCATTTTAGCAAAATAAAAGTGAACTTGAAAATGAAAACAAAATCATTACAAATCTCTTGACAAAGAGTATTTTTAACTCAATAGAGGTTTTAACTAAGTCATTGGGTAACTCAGCATACCATTTCAAAGCTATGTTGGTAAGACTACTAATGAATTATTTAAGAAGTAAGGCATCATTTCCTCTTGTAATCCCCTAAGTAGCTTTGAATTGAGCTAAGTGCTACTATGGATTTTTGGGGTACTATACTTTATCATATTTAGCTGGATATGGTTGGCCTTTTTCAACTAATTATTCAGTAATCTATGAGGCAATGACCTCTTTAACCTTTTCACTAATAAGATCCTCTTCTTGCGATTTTGTAATGACATCAATCTTTTGGCGAGTACTTAGTGTAACTTCTCTTAGAGGTTCTTATCTTTGCACCAAAGTTGTTAGCAAGTTGGGTGAGGCATTCTGCATGCCCCCGGGCTTAGTTGTTAGATTAATCATCTCTTGAAGATTTCTCAGAGCCACTTACTGCATTGCACTTGCTATTAGGTTAAGCTAACAAAATAATTCTTTCATTAGCCCATTAAACTTGTTGAGATGATTATTGAGTTGGCTAATTTCTTAGTCTCTTTTTTGGAGTTGAGAACCCATCTATTATTGTAACATTATTACAACATCAGTTAGTTCTTCAATTTCTTCAATCTTCATTTGATCTTTGCCTTTGAATGTTTGGTGACTTGGGCCCTCCTTATGTTGTTCCTCATTTGGATGTTTAGGTACCACATTCCTATTTTGTAAACACGTAAAAACCATATGAACAACCTTGACTTCCATGTAGTATATATTTTTATTATTTTAGAAATTAGGAGCTTATTTTTCTTCATCAATTAAAAAGTTCTCATCTTCCTAAAAGGGTTGATTGTCTGCATCATCAATTATTGGCTGACTATTTTTGGATCAGTGTTTCCAATTGATGATAAGTGATTCAGGATTTTTGTCATTTGGCTGAGCTTGTTTGTACTGATTTGTCTCATTTTTTATGACTCAAGGTTCTTTAGCTATCCGAATTGATCAAAACCTTCTAGTGGTGGATCTCTAGGAACTCATGCTAGATGTCACACCCTGGTGTTCACCAAATGGATTAAGAAGATGATTGGTATTCCTTTTTTGTTAAGGTTGTCGAGACCTTCTGAGCACTGTCCACTCAGTACCTTTATACTTAATGGTTCATTATTGATGTTCACTGACTATTAAACCCCTAGATCTTAAGTTCTGCTTAAGGTAGGCATGATATTTTTCAATATTACTACCTACTTTAGAGTAAGAATTTGTTGGGTTGGAGACCTAACTCTCCAACTTCTTAATTCTTCGTTGAAGGTTTCTATTTTTAATAGCCTTCAAAACTTTATAAATTTTAGAGGAGACATTTCATCCTTCCTTAGTTAATCTTATAAAATGGGTTGCATATATTTATCCTAGAAAGATTTCCTTATATCCCATCCAAAGTTATTTCTCTTGACCCATCTAAGCAGCTTAAAATTATTATTAGTGGGTATGTTCATTTTCACTAGTGGTTCATGCTGTTGTCCAGCATGTACATGTAGTTCAGTAGCTCTGTGCAGACATTATATTTTCTTCTAACTCTCCTGGACATTTTGGTGACTAGGAAGATGCTTCATCATCATTATTTCCTAGGGCAAAGGTCGTACATTATATAATGGTATGCTCATCCAATGGATTACTAAGTGAAATGGCAATGATATATTTTAGTTTATTCTCTATGACCATCATCTCTTTAGTATATATTGTTAGAGCTGCGTTTGATAGTATTTCAAAAATAGAGCCCCTTTTAGAGGTTGAGTTATTTCCCTTATTATGTAAAGCCTTAGCATTCAGCTACTCTAGCTCATTAAAGATGACTACATTAGGTCTCTTTCCTTTGTATGATAGCCTTTTGAATGCTTTTGGAATTTCATTGGTGGGCTTAGTCATAAGTCCAGCTGAAACAAATTGTACTACTTTAGAAATTATTTTAAACTAGAGAGTAGCTATAATCGAACTAATCTTAACCACTACCTTAAAGAATCTAATAATAGATTTCTCAACTAACTTAATAGTCATTAAATTTGTCATGTTAGCCTTTTGACATTTTCACACTTTGTCATACATTTGAAGTTAGGTTCTACTGGATTTTAAAAACCTAGACTTTTGAAAAGAAAATAGTCTCATAAATTTACAAATCTACGATGACATAGCATATTTTACTTTTTTGAACCAGAGATGAAGAGAGAAGTATTCCTCAGTGGAGTCACCTCGCTAAAAAAAATACATTTGCAAGTCTTCACCATCGTTATTATGATGTTTAGGAAGTTCATTTTTCATGAAGCATATTGATTTATATTCAACTAGATTTCCCCTAACATTATATTATTTATTTAGATTTGTGCTCTACTTCTTATGGATGCAAGCATTCGTAATTAATTACCCCTCTTACCATAATAAGAGAGCACTCTCAATTAAGGTTGGAAATAAATATATCTTTGATATGAATTGGTGTATAGTGGTGTGTTATAGATGGCTATCTAAAGGAAGGAGGAGGGTAAATCTCGATCAAGATCTCATGGTTTCATTGTCACGGGACTACCTTATTCTAGTCTACCAACATTAGAGAGCTATTAGTCATGATGTTTAAGGAGTCTGATTAGCAACCATGGGTTTCTTCATCTCAGATATCCCGAGTATACCAAAGTTTTAGTATAGGTGTTGTACTGTAGGTGCTTAGATTGTGCTTGCATTGCAAACATAAGTCAAACTTACATCTATTAGAAAGCATTAAAATTAACTTACATTCCTTTAGAATGACAAATAGATTTTAAACATTCATATAGTGAACAAAAATATTGGACTTACCTCCCTTTGGAGTGCTAAATATGGTGTTCACATGGAAAACATATTGAATGGCTTTGCATCCATTTGGAATGTTGTTTAGGCTTAAATATTTGTATGATGAACATATAGATTAGACTTAATCCTTTAGTAAAGACAAAAATTATAGAGAAGTTTGCTTAGTGAATAAATAAATGGGTTTACATCCATTAGAAAGAAAATTTAGAATTTAGATGTTCGCATGACGAATAAACATATTGGACTTGCATCTCTTTAGAATGCTAGATAGGTTTTAGATGTTTGCATAAAGAACATATAGATTGGTCTTACCTCTCTTTGGAGTGCCAGTTAGAGTTATGATGTTCACATAGTGAACATAAAAAGTGTTTGATTTTTCTTTTTTATTTCTAGGGGAAACTCCTTAACACTATAGATGCAGTGCCATAGCACTACAGATTCAACACCAGGGCACTAGGAAGTTGGCACTTTGGTGCCTAAATTTTAGCACCTCAGTGTCAGTGAGTCAGCGCCCTAGTGTTAGTAGCCTCAAAACTAGAGAGGGTAACACTTTAGCATTGTAAACCTAGCACTACAGTGCTGAGGTGCCATAAGGAATAATAAATTGATGGTTGAGTGGTTAACCAACACCTCGGCACTACCAAACTAGCTCATAGGCACCGATCAAAATGTCGTTCAAAGGGCCAACAGATTGGCAAGCACATTTAATAAAATATGATAGAACTTTTAATTAGCGCTGACATTGCGGCGCTGCATCAAAGTGCCACGTCGCTTTACTAATACATGATGCACTTTATGGATTTGGTTGATTATAAAATTAATGGTAATAAATATTCATAAATAATCTTTTGACCTTACATAATGCTCTTGGATAACCGAGGTTTTGCATGTAGAGCCTCGATCTTTGGTTCCATATTTCAAAAATTGAGAAGGGCAATGCCGCGACGTTGTGTCCAGCCTATAAATAAGACCCCTAGGCTACCAAAATTTTTATTATAAAGATTTTATTCTATTTTTTCTTAGCTTTTGGTCAGCTCTAAGATAACAAATATGCTGCTAAAGATCATCCAAAAGCGTAAGAAGAGGGCCTTCAACAACATCGCTTGTGTCATCCCTATGGTGCAAGAGTTCTTCACCAATGTGAAGGATAATGAGGATAACAAAGTTTTCGTATGGTGGAAATGGGTATGTTTTGGAAGTACTTTGATTAATGCATATTATAATTTACAAAATTTTGTATATGATTAATATCTTTCCTATTATAATAGTACCTCAAATTTAATGAAATTCTTAGTTTCCTCACTATTAGAAATACAAATGTTCATTGGAAATACAAGTTTTCTTGCCACCGTTCTAACAGCTTAGGCTAAAGCTTGCCATTATTTATTTTTGTCAAGCTGATGTCTACTTGTAACATTAGTGAGGTGACTAAGGATATAGTCGTTTTAAATTTTGTAATTCAAAAGGGCTTTATTATATATGTAGGAAAGATTATTTATAATTTAATTTGTAATATGCTTAGGGGTACTGCTACCCTAAGGTACGATCATCTTTCTCTTGTTAATTCTTTATGTGTTGTAATTAGTGCATCGAGGGATCCGGATGAAGAAGTCCTTATACAAAGGGCTGCTCTAACTAATAGAATGATTGAAGGACTTCAATCAAAAATGAAAGAAAGAGAAAGCTTACGTGTTCTTCAATCTGAAACTAAATCCTCCATGATGTTAAATGAGAAACTTTAAGATATTAGAGGAGATGTATTAGACTTAAGAAAAGGGGTGGCCAAAAGTAGCTGATGACAGTATGAATTAGAGAAGAAATTTTATTATCATATGGGTCAGTAGTAGTAGCAATTTTCTTACATGAATGAGTTCAACTTAGCACTCGTTCAAGTGTTTGAAAATTTCATCTTTAATACCAACCTGAATTGAGTTCCTTTTCTTGTAGTGCCACATGATCACCCTTGCGTTAACACCCTGCTATTGCCAAAAGAAGAGGAGGAGGATTACAACTCTAAGATAGTATTTTCCTTCTTTTTTTATTTTCCTTATTTTTAAATGTATTTTTATTTGATAAATTTTCTAATAAAATTTTAATATGCACTATCTATTCACATTTCAAATGTTGATGGGTTATCTCTAAGATTGAGTTATAATTTGATTATAAGTTACAATGATATTTTAACCCAAGATTATCAATATTGAAAAGGACCTCAATGTTGAAATGCTAGCATGGCAGCCCTGCATGTTAGAATTTGAGCTTAAAATCAGGGAAGGCAATGCTTAGGCACCAGGGATGTGGTTTTGTAGGGTGCCTAGGTGCTTTTTAGATAATGCTATGGTGCTATAAGTGAACATTTTGATTTTACAACCTGATAAGGCAACACTATAGTGCCAAGATTCAGTGCCACAGCGTTGACAAAGTACAACGACTCTATGTACATAGCACTAAAGTGCTGCAAGTGAACATTTTAATCTTACAACCTGAGAAGGCAATATTGCAGTGTCAAGATTCAATGACACGGTGCTGACAAAGCCCCTTACTACTGTCTATATAAAGTTACAGTGCCACCAAGCGGAGTGCTAGAGTCCAAATTCTTGAGAGCTCAATGCCTTGATGTTGGATAGTAGCTCCTCGATGTTCTGTAGTTATGTCATGGTGCTATGAGTCAGAAGACTCTATTCTAGAGCAAATTTCTTAGACAATTTCATATTTGTAATAAAATTATGATAGCATAATGACTTAGAAATGATAGATTTGAAAATATTTTAGTGCAACACACACTCTTCTCCCTTGTCCCGGACTAAGATCAACATAAGAAGGATTTTCATCTCTCACGGGAACAAAGTTTAATAGTGGAGGCCTTCAAATTTCAAGATTTTTTTATTTAAAGATTTAAATTTCAAATTAATCTAGATTTTTGGTAGAGTTTTATCTTGGCGATGTCTAAAATTTTGTAAGTAACATGCTCGTATTCTTCTCCCTTGCATCGGATCCAAGATTGATGGAGGTAGGATTATCATTTTGCACTGGATTCAAGATCAATAGTGGTAGTCTTCAAGATTTTCTTATTGAGCAAGGAATTATATAAAAGAAGCTTTTCATTTTGAATTTTACCTACAGTTAGTGACAGCCTGGTTTCAATTTTCTCTCTTACAAGAAGGAGAGCATGTAGTCGAGCCTGCAGTTGAGAGAGAAGGAAGTGTGGCCAGAAGAAAGAAGAAGAAGGTCAACCCCTCTCCCCTTTTTATGAGAAACCACTTCCCCTAACCATTCCAGCTCTCCCATTTTGGTGATTAGTACTGATGGGAATAGTTGTTGGTGTGAGTAGTTAGTGTTTTCTCAAATTTTTTAGACTTAGGGGTAGCAGAGCTAATGCTTAGGTACCCTTTTTATGAAGCTAGCACCTTTGTGTCATGTTTGTGGTACTGCGGCACCGAAGTTGGGATGTTCATTTTTTATTATTATTTATTTTTTGGTTGAGAACACTCCCATCAATAGGTATTAGGATTCTTTTATTTTGAATCTCCTCAGATTGTTTGTCATTTCTTCAACTTCTTTAGTCTGCAAGTAATTTTTTATAAAGTCAACCACCTCAATAAGTGTTCATGCTTAACTTGCATTAGCTCTCCCTTTTTGTACTTAAGTTAGTGAGTTGTATGATTACGTGCTCACCAAGTCTGCTAGTTTTAAATATTATATTGGCAAGTTAGTTTTTCTCTCTGAAAATTTGTTTGATCTTGAAATACTTCAATTTCTTAATTTCTATTTTCACTTAAAGTAGATATTTTTGCAAAGACTCATCTTGGACTTCATATTCTCCATTAACTTGTCGCACTATAAGTTGCAAGTCAAAGTATGCTACTATGCACATAGCTCCTAATCCCCTAGTGAATCTTAAACTTCATATTCAGCATGATTGTTTGTCACGTTGAAGTTGAATTTGACTAATTGTATTATTGTAATTCCTATTAAGTTTTTTTGAACAACTCATGTCCATTATCATCTCGCCAAAAAAACCATTAATATATAGTCACCATAAAGATTTTAAGTTTACTTGGATATCATGCAAGCTACTGAAATCAATAAGAAACTTCATGAGCACCTAGATTTTGATTATGGTTTGGTCAAGTATGATATATTAAACTCGTTTAACTCTATGAACCATTTCAATAATTTTTTCAAATGACCAGACTTGTTGAGTATAGACCTGATTAGGTTATCAGTGACAACTTGTATGCAATGCACTTGGAATTAAGATCTTAATTGTCTACCTAATGTAATTAGTGCAAGTGTGAGTTTACCCATGAATGGGTAGTTTAACTCAACTTCTCTCAGAGACTTACTAGCATAATTGATGTGCAATTGTCTCCCACCTTCTTCATTGATAAGGACTAAACTAATTGAGTCTTCTACCACTCTTAAGTATAATAATAGAACTTCTCCCTCCTTTGGACTCTACAATAAAGGAGGTGTGTTGACCTCACTTTTAGTGAGGCCAACCATCCTCCCCTTGGACCTAGGACACATAAAAACTAAGGCATCCCTAAGGCTAGGACACTTCTAGTGGTTAGGTGAACACTAATTCAAAGCCTAGAAGACCTGTAGGATCTAAACATAGAATTATATCTTAGCCTAAGATTAACAAGACCACCTACACTAAACCAAATCAAACTTCATGCCAAACCAACTCTTCAAATCCAAACCGACTGATTTTAAACCAAACTCAAGCCTATAGCCAAATGATTCTAAGGCCTATGTTGACCCATTAAGATCCAAATTGGTTTAATGGGTTGGTTGACCCATTTGACCCATTTGGACCTAAAGGGGGACTAATTCAAAACTAGTCCAATCCAACTAAAATTGAACTTACACAAACTTATTTGAAACTTGATTGAACTTGATCAAGCCTTGGTTGCAATTCAATTGGTCCTTAACCCAAGTTAGCCCATTTGAACCCTATAGGGCTAGAATTTAATTCAATTTGATTTAAGCCAAATTAAATCAATCCAAGCCTCATGATCATTTCAATCACCTAATTAAACATTTCAATTCACTCCAACCCATCCAATTTCACCAATTGGTCCAGTTGACCCAACTTGACCCATTTGACCTAAAAGGTCTAAATTAGTCAAAATTCAATTTAACTCAAATTGATAGCAATCAAAGCTATCAATCAACTCCATGTTCATCATTGAGTAACTCTCGACAACCAATTGATCTCAGTTCAACCTAATCAAGCCAATTGGTTCACTTGACCCAATTTGCCCTAAAAGACTACATTGGAACAAAGCCTAATTCAACTTCAATTTGACCAAATAAATCCATCCAACCTCTTCCAAAATGAATGTTGACCATCACTGATCACCCAATTACAATCAATTAAACCTAGCCAAGCCAATTTGGCCAATTGACCCAAGTTAACCCACTTTGACCAAAAGGGCCAAATTAGGCTAAATACCATTCAAATCTAAATTGATTACAACCAATGCATCTAATCAATCATAAATTGTGTATTTACCACTATTAACCATCAATTGAAGCCAATTTGATAAAATCAACCAGGTTGATCCATTTAGCCTAATTTAACCTAATTTAATCCAAATTAAATCAAGTCAAAGCCTTCAATAAATTTCAAATGATCAATCAAATATAAGTCAACCCTTCATCCAATCCAATTTGACCAATTTGACCATTTTGGTCAACTTGACCCATTTAGCCAAAATGAACCCATTTGAACCAAAATTAAATACACTTCAAATTGAATCAAACTAATTGCATCAATGCATTTCAAATGACTAATTGAACATTACCTAAATGCCCTCTTAACCTAATTTGTCCAATTAGTCAACCTAACCCATTTAAACTCAAATTGACCTATATGGGTCAAATTTAGCCAAACCAAGTCCAAATCTAACCAAACTTGGCATGACTCACCATTAGGTCCCCATTGACTTTCCCAAGTGGGGCCAACCCAAGGTGAACTCAGTTCAACCCAAACTAAGTGAACCAATGGTCCTAATAAGATAAAAACCCAAAATAGGAAGGTCCAACCCCTCGTTTTGTCTTGGGCAGCCACCTTAGCATGCCTTAAGCTCCGATATCGAGTGGACCCCAGCTAGCATACCATTGACCAAGATGATGTCTCTCTCACCTTTGATGACCCTTGGTTCAGCCGAAGGGACATGCCCCTCCCACCACTTGCCAGCAAGCTTCTACAGCCACTGGGGACCTCCACCTCGTTAATCTCATTGCATTTTTAGTCACCCCTATTGGCCGGCTCGCTACCATGACCTGAACCAACCCCTTAGGTTGCTTCATATGGGAAGGAGGGTATACACCTCCTCTCCCACTCAAACGTCGCAGAGACTTTCCTCAAAGTGCCATGAGCAGTCCCCAATCCTTTCTAGAGCTCCCTGTGCTCTCAACCACCAGCTAGACCAACTCCTTCCTCAACCTGATCCCTCACTCCATCCAGCTCCATCTAAACTCCACCAAAATTAAATTGAATGCTCCCACACCTTACCCTAGCTCTAGTGATATGAAATGAATCAATTCTAGATCGATTCGACCACTGAAAGATTGAGTTTGATTAAATTTGATGAGTTTTATGGTGGTGTTTAGTCTATAGGACAATCAGAGGGGAGGCAACTTGTGAGCTTCTCAACAAGGCTTCACCTCTTCAAGGAGAAGCTACCTTAGTTGATGAACTATCGGTCTTGAACTATGGTGAGATAATTTCCAGCTAACCATGGAAAACCATATGATTGTTGGTCTTTTATGAATGGAATTTGCATTTCATGAGATTCCCATCATAGTATCTTTTAAAACTCTCTGCAAATAATTTTGGAGTCAAATTCACTATCGAATAAGATTTGATGAGCTCAAATCGAGTGGTAAAAGAAAAAGGGTGTTTGTCTCTTATCATGAGTTGACGATAGATCGTCAGCCATCCATTCGGCGTGATTAGAAGGCACGACCATGATTAATCACATTAAATTTTTTTGATATTTTCCCTTTAGAATTGCTAGATTAATCTCCACCATCTGATCCATGATCGGGCAGCTGAGATGAAAATGTGTTCATCGTTGCTGAGTCAACAGCAGTGTCAAACGATTTAAGTGACCAATCTGACGGCATCATGTGAAAAGTGTTGCCACATTAGCCACCACATAGCGCCAACTGTGTTAACAGATTAATTAAGGTTAAAAATATGATTTAATTAACCAAAACTTAAAAAAAGTATAACTAATTATATAAAAATAAAAAATGCAAGTAAACCCATTTCGGGAAGCTTAAATAGAGGAGAATTAGAGAAAAATTAAATCCCCAAATTTTATTCAATGAATAGTGACTAATCAGGGTTTAAAATTTTAACTAATTACCTTAATTAAGCCCTAATTACTTGACTAATTACCTTGAGATTTTGTGTGATTAATCCTCACGATGACTTCTTCCTTCCATAATTTTCTTTGGTTAATTTTCCTAGTGGATTAGGAGAATCAATTTCTCAAATCCTAATTGGTCATTTTATTCATTTAATAATTATTAAAATTTATTAAATTTATAAAATTAATTAGAGATGTTTAATTAATTATCAAAATAGTAAGGATGATTAAAAAAAATTAGTTAGAGCCTCTAGTCTTAATTATTCTTCAAGGTCACCCTTAAGAATGTGCAATTAATTAAATCACATAATTAATTTAGGAATTAGGAAAAATTGCATTAAATATTTTAATTAATCAAAATTTCTATCCAAAACCTTTTATGTGCTTTGCTAACACAAAGATTCCCCCAATGAAATCAAGACTCTCCATTGGTGTGGAGAATTTAAAGAGTAATTGATTTACTAATTTTATCTTTCTTAATTTAACTAATTGTTAATTATGAGCTTCAATGTATTAGAATCTTTAGGGCCTTGCTAATCCTATGTTTGTTTAAGTTCAATATTTCCATTATGGTTTGTAGACTCATATTTAAGAATTAATCAAATTAAGAGGCTCTTTCAAGAATTTAAATGGCTAAGTAATTAATTGAAAGATTATTAGAATATAAAACAAATTATCTAAGTTCTATTTAAACTAATTAATGAACATATATGGCCAAGGGTAATATAAATCATTTTGATATCCCTTTAAGTTTTAAGCAATTCAAACTTTTTAATCCAAAATTTAATAAAATTTAGGACATTCTTGTGGATATGATTTATCCTTAATAATTAATGAATCCAAGTATGTTATTTGGTGAAGCTTTTTTTGTTTAACTAAGTTTGTTTATAAAGTTACATATCCCATGTGTTCATCCATTCATGTTTTTGAAATAAAAATCATGTAAGGGAAATTGTACCAATTGCATGCATTTGATGAAAATAGTGTGTCTATTATCACTGATAAATCTTAAAGTTATTTTCCCTAAATAAAAATCTTGTAAAGGAAATTATGTTAATTGCATGCATTTGAAGTAAATAGTATGGTTATTATCACTAGTAAATTTCAAATTATTTTTTCCTAAAGCAATCAAAAGATAATAAATCTTTTGTACACAAATGAATTGAAATGTTAATCTTAATTTTGTAAATCTGTGAACCACAATTCAAAAAGGTATATAGTTTGGACTTCCTAGGAATGCAAGACTTTAAGTAGTCCCAAGGGAGTCTCTAATTACCTCACTTCCCTAGTTGAAAAATGACATATACCTTGAGATTTGTGATAAATTATGTGATAGAGATAAATTAACTTCATTAATTAAATTCAATAGGAATTTTTCAAGTTCATCATTTATGGTTATGTGTGTGTACATGTATGTATGAATCAGCAAGTATATAGTCTAAACATCCCAAGAACATAATACTTTAAGTAGTCCCAAGGGGGTCTCTGATTACCTCACTTCCTTGGTTCAATAACGACACATACTTGCAAATATTTATTGTATATATATGTGTACATATGTTAACATAAGGCTAAAAATATGTAAATAAAAGGTATTGTCTTCTTTCAAAATAAAATCTATGCATCATATGATCCCAACCTATGTTAATTAATTAACAATCAAATTAATGTGCATTCATGCATGCATTAAGCATAAGATGATTAAATAAAACTTATACATACAAAGTAATGGTGGTTTATCACTAAATTAATTTTGGTGTAGTGATTTTAGGTTGACTTGTGCTATTCAGGATGAGTTCTCTAAGTTGAGTCCAAACATAAGTACAGTTAACCTCACTTTGGAGTGTGGTTGGCTGCCCTCATCCTAGACTTAGGATTCTTCTAGATAGTAAGACATTCTTAGTGCTATCGCACTTCTAGTGATTAAAGGAACACCAAACTTGAGCCTACAGACTCATAGGGAACAACCCTAGGACTAGAACTCACCTTAGGAGAAATGAATCCTCACCTACCCTAAGACTCTACCAAAAGTTCATGATCAACTAACTGATTTGATCCAAACCAAATGATTATAATCAAGCCCCAAGCCAAACCAACTTAAGTTTTAACTCAAGTCAACCTATTTGAACTTCATAAGATAAATATCCTATTCAACTTGACTCAAACTAATTAAACCTAACATGAACTTCTTGACCATTCTAAACACTCAATTGAACATCAAAACTTTTCCCAATCAACTCGATCAGACTAATTAACCCAATTGAATCAAGTTGACCCAAGTCAACCAATTTGACCTAAAGGGTTCAAATGAGTCAAGTCCCAATCTAACCCAAATAAATTATGATCAAATCCAACAATTAACTTTAAATTTATCATTAGACACATTCCCACCTTTATATAACTTCAATTAAACCAAATTAACTTAATCAAACCACTTCACCCAAGTTAACCTAAATGGCTCAAATGGATCAAACTTCAATTAGTCCAAATCAAATTATTCAACCCATTCCTTAATAATTGTGAATTATCATTGATCACTGAATTTCAATTCATTGAACTAAGCCAAGTCAATTTGGCCTCTTAACCTAAGTTAACCCAATTTGACCTAAAGGGTCAAATTGAGCCAAATCATATCTTAACCCAAATTAATAGCAACCAATCATTTTAATCCATCACCAAATTGACTATTGAACATGATCCAATCACCAAATTGAAGCCAATTTACTCACACCAAGCTAATTGACCCATTTGACCCAATTTGACCTAAAGGATCAAATTGAGCCAAATCGCATTCTAATCCAAACCAATTTAGACCAACACCTCCAACCAATCTCAAATGACCAATTGAACATGAACCAACCCCTCACTTAAACCAATTTGACCAAATTGTTCAACTTAGCCCATTTGACCTAAATGAACTCACATGAACCAAATACAAATCCAATTCAGATTGAACCAAATCAATTCCACCAACTCATTCCAAATGACTAATGGAACTTAACCCTATTCCCTCTTGAGCCAATTTGATTAAATGGTCAACTTAGCCCAAAGAAATCAAATTTGACCTATATGGATCAAATTGATCCAAACTTGCCATGACTCACCCTTAGGTCCCCATTGACTTGCCCAAGTGGACCCAACCTATGGTGAACTCGGGTTGGGTCAGCCTAATTGAACCAAGCCCTCTAGATAAGATAAATTCCCCATTTAGAAGGGCTCTTCACTCCTCCTATCATTGGAAGCCACCTTTGGATTTTTTTGGGCATAGGACCACTGACCCAACCTAACCCAAAGTTATTGGGTTCATTCCATATCCAAGAGATGGTAGCCTTACTCATGTCCAGCCATTGGTCCACCTAAGGAGAAGTGTACACTTCATGGCAGCCCACCAAACTCACTTGACCACTCAAGCCCCTCCACTTCATCAGTCCACTACCACCCCTAGCAACCAACTACGGCCGGACAACCGCCAAAGGCTTAACCAATCCTGAGATTTGGTTTAGCTGAGGAGGAGAGTATACTCCTCTCCATCCATTCAAACTTCTCAAAGACCTTCCTTAGATGATTTTGCATAATCTCAAGCTTTCTCCGTGGTTCCATATGCACCCAACCACTAGCGAGACCAAGCTCCACCCATGCTTGAGAGCTCCATCCGTCCAACCTCACTAAATCTCCACTAAAGCAAAATTAACTTTCCCCACACCTTCACCACACTCCAGTGAGATGAAATGAATCAATTTTTGGTCTATTCAAGTATCGAAAGCCACTCCAAAACCAACTCTGGCAAGCATAGTGGTGGCTTTTGATCCATAGAGCGATCGATGGGGAGGTAGCTCACGGTCTTCTCAGTAGGGCTTCATCTCTTCAAGACAAAGCTACTTCAATTATTGGATGGCTGATCTTGAGCTCCAGTGAGATAAAATCTGACAAACCATAGAAAACCATAAGATTGTTGATCTTTTTGAAAGAAATCTCATTATCGTGCCATTTTTGTAGTAGGATTCCATTAGATTTTCTCCCTGATTATTTTAGAGTTATTTTTTCCATCGAATGAGCTCTGACGAGCTCATATTGATCGGTAGAAGGCAGATGGTGTTTCTCTTCCAGGGCTCGTGGGATGACAGATCATCGGTCGTCCATCTCGCTTGATTAGAATGAAAGGCATTGATTAATCGCATTAGATTTTTTGATTTAATCTCTTTAGAATCACATTAACCATAATTGTTCAATCCGAGATTGAACGGTCGAGATAAAATCACATTCACCACCACTTAGTCAGCTGCTTGGTTGGACAATTTTAAAAACTAATCCCGTGCTGCCACATGGAAACCACTGCTCGCATGGTGCTGACTATATAAATTGGTTAATGAAAGCTAAAAATGTAATTAATTAGTTAGAACTTCAAAATTTTATTATTAATTGTAAAAAAAAGTAAAAAAATATAAATAAACCTATTTTAAAATGGTTAAATAGAGGAGAATCTAGGAAAAAAAATATTTCAGTTTGTCCAATGAATAGTTGCTAATTAAGGTTTAAAATATTCACTAATTATTATAATTAAGCTTTAATTACCTGGCCAATTAATCTAAGATTTGGTATGACAATTACATGGGATGTCCCCTTGCTCCCATAATTTTCTTGGATTTATTTTCCAAGTGTATTGGGGATTTCACAATTTTAAACTCTAATTACCAATTTTAAATGAGTTAATAATTATTAAAATTAAGAAAATAGTAAAATTAATAGGGGAAAGTTAATTACTCATCATAATAATAAGAATAACCTAGAAAAATAATTAGGTCCTTCCCTCCTAATTGTTTTTCTCAAGTTCAATCCTAAACCCCTTTAATTAAATAATTGAATAATTAAATAATTAAATAACATTAAAAGAAATTTAAATTTATTACATCATCATCATAGTTAATACAACCAGTAAGATTAACTTAATTAATCCTCCTTATGTGCTTAGTTATCATAAGGTTTTAATGAAATTATGGCTTTCCATGGGTTTTGGAAATCATGAAAGTTTTTAGCTCAATCCTCTTAATCCAATTATTTATTTAAGCATGGGCATAATTGCATTAGAATCCTTAGGACATTGCTAATTTTATTTCAATTGCATCATCATGTTTCATAGGCCTTTGCTTAATAGTTAGTTAAATTAACAAACTTTTGGAGAGGGTAATTAAGTGATTTATTAATAAACCCAAACTTAATCAAACTTTAAAATTCACTTAACCTCACTTCAAACTTATTAATCGATTAACATAGGTGTGGGTTATAACTTAATTCTTGTTTCTTCTCTTTAGGATTAAATAATCCAAAACATAAAATTAAATCCTAAAGAAACTTTAATTAAGTTTAAGGAATATTTATTTAATATGACTCCCCCCCTTAGGCCCTAATGAAGCTAAGTATGTCATTTGATAATGCTTAATCACTTTTTTTTCAATTACCATAAATATGCATGCCATATGTTTCATATGCTCATGTTTTAAATTCAATAGAATATTGTTGACCTTATTTTCGGATGAGGTTAATTCATTTTTGAAATCAGTAACTAGGGCACCTAATCTTAAATTAGGAACCTTCTAAGTAAGTGCTCATGACATTATACTTAGTGATCTAGTGGACCCTCCTTGGGTTTGATCTAACCTAATGGGCTTAGATAGACTTGACCCAAATTCCAAATTTGGATTAGATCAAATCAAATCCAAATAAATTAAAATGAAATCAAATTAAAATAAATGAATGATTCCAAATCTAAAATAATGTCAAAGGTCCCACCAAGTTAAAGGTCAACCCACCAAAATTTTACCAAATGAAATCATTCCAAATGTTCTAAATGATCAAAAAAAACATGTTTAATCATGAATCTAAAGAAATTTAAATTTATTTAGGCCTTAATTAGGTGAATTAGACAATTGAGTCTAAATGAACCTAAATGGATCCTGTTGGGTTCAAACCCAAATCAATTTGATTGCTCAAAATCATTTGGAAATGATAATCAAGCACAATCCAACTCATCATTGGGTCTAATTTGGTCAAATTGGTCATTTGACACAAATGAAACCCAAGCTTCACCCATTAAGTCCATTTTGGGTCAAAAGGGTTCAAATTGAAATCCACTTGAAATTAAATTAAATTAATCACTCCAAATCATCACACATGTGATTAAACATAATTGGTGTGTGAACATAATTTAATTGAGTTAAATTTGATCATTTGACTCAACCAAATCCAACTTAACCTATTTAAAGCAAAATGAGTCAAGTTGACTTAGAATTAGACTAAACCCTCATGTGGCATAGGTTAAGTTAATTTCTAATCATCCAATGGACAATCAAAGATGATTAAAACAAAAATCTAAAACCAACTAATAGTGATTAAAGCATTTGAAACTTAAATTAAATCTAATGCTAAGATTAATCTCCAAATGGAAATTAAATCTAATGCTAAGATTTATCACCAAATGGATTCAAATTAGAACTAAACCTATTCAAACCTATCTTAATTCATTCTAGTATGGGTTAAGAGAGATTTCCAGCCAATCTTAAGCAAACTAATCAAGTATAAGTCAAGCCAAAATGATGGATTATACCATGGAAAAGATGGATTGCTTGAAGCCAAATCCAATTTTCCTAATCTCTCATCCCCTTAATATTTCATCTTCTTAAAGCTTTGGATAGCTATTAAACAGTTGAGGACCCTTAGAGCTAGCCTCCAACTACCTCAGTTATCTATAGCCGCCTAGGAAAAAAATGGGAGGGAAGGATTAGAGGCTCGGCTCCAATGGAAAAACCCAAGAGAGCATCTCTCAAGCCAAATTGACATTTCCACTACCTTCCCCACCTAAAACGAAGATGATCGTGACCTTTCCCCTATCCCCTCACCATTGGGAAGTTAAAAAATGACCAACGTCATTGGAAACAATCTGTAACTTGGTCTAGGAGCCAATCCATGAGAAGGCAACCAATTCATTCCCTCCACAGCTTTGTGACATCATTCTGAAGGTGTTTTACCTGATCCCACCATCGGAGATCATCAAAATTGAGGTATGCCAGAACACCACCTCTATAGCTTTTAATTTTTGTACTTTTCAAAGAAAATTTGATCTCAAGTGAGATCAAACTATTTAGATCATTTAGATTTCATCCACTGATGGATTTGGCATTGAAATCCATCATTGGATGAAATCTTAATGATCTAAATGGTTTGATCTCACTTGATATCAAAATTTCTTTGAAAAGTCCCAAAATCAAAAGCTATAGAGGTGGCGTTCTGGCATATGGATTTGGCATCAAAATCCTATGATTTAAATGGTTACATGACCGAAAACATGTGGAATCTATGGACGACCATCAGTTTTCATATCCATTGAAGGAGAAACAATCTCCACCATTCATTATTTCTGTTAGGAACAGACAGCTTCGATCTAGTGGCATCTCTGATTGAATCCAATAAAGAAAAATGTTGGTTGAATCACGACCATTCGACCAAAGATCAAACTGCTCAGAATTAACTCATGTGCGCTACCATTTTTATGCGGGATCCGCGTGGATCTCACATTGACAAATGATGTGCTCTACATGGAAAGTAGCACCACATCAGATCCACATGTATTCAATGCATCTAAATTGAAAATTCAAATATTTTGAATTAAAACATTAAAGGATATTCCCTAAAAATTCAAAAATTCATAGAAAATCAAATAGAAATCTAAAAATTTTAAACATGGGTTCTTTAGATTCCTATTGATGATAGGAATCCATTAAGATTAAAATCCCCAAATTATGTGGGGGTATTTTGGCCTCAATTGGGTTTGAATGAAAACTTTCAAAGCCTAATTAATCACAAACCATTAATCCAATTAAAATGAAACTTTGGGGAACTAAAATTGAGGTTAAAACACACCTTAGGAAACATTTTCATGAATTATTACAATATAATTCAAGAAATATCAAATTTCAAAATCTAAACTTGAATTTTAATTAAATAAATTAATATAAAATAAAATAAATATTCAAAATTGATCAAATCTTCAAATTGACATAACAAACCCTAATGAACTTAGAAACATCAATGAAACCCATTCAAACTTAATAAATCACAAAATGACCTAATTAGGTAATTAATTGAATTAAATATTTTAAATAATTAACCATAACTTAGCAAAATCATAATAAATCAACCAAACTCTAAAAATTATGAATAAACCCTTTATGGAAGCATCTTTCAGAGAGAAATCAAGGAAAAAATAAAACCCCAACATAATCCTCATTAAATTAGGCTTAATATAAGTTTTATTGAAATAATTAAAATCTTAATTACACCCTAATTATGAATCTGATTAAAATTAAACTTTGGAAATATGAAATTGGCATGAAACCCCACTTGACATAAAATTTTCTAACCCAATTAACCTTTGGATTGAGAATTCTTGAATTTTCAAATCTCTTGGTCAATATAAATCAAATAATAAATTAAAAAAATTCACCATCACAAAATTCATAAAAGATCATCAAATAATCCTAATTATTAACATCAGAACACTTAGGATAGTTGTCCAACATCCTAAATCAAAATACTAGATCACTTACATACTTAAGGGTTAATGAAACTAATAATGAAATATTAGGTTTAATTAAACTTTAAGCTAATGAACTCATAATCAAATAACTTAATGATACCTTAATCCACAATCAATGTAGCCTAAGAATGGATTAAAACACTATCCTAAGTGTCTTAGGTTAACATAATTCAAACCAAATGAAATGAATATAAATTCAACAAACTTAGACATAATTCAAACTAAAACATTAATTGAAACTAAATGTTAAACCAATTCAAATCAAATGAAACAAATGAAATAATTCAAATCAAATTGAAAATAAACTACACCAAGAATGAAAAAGAAATCAAATCAAAGAATTAAAATGAAGAATTAAATTCCAAAAGAATTAAATCATTAAACCAAATTGAATTCAAACCCAAATCATCTAAATGAAACTAAAATGGTTAATTAAGATACTAAACGATCTTAATTAGGCTTTTAGGATGAATCTTTGTCTTAGGATGAGGGTTTCATTCCACTAGGGGTTAGGATGTTGAATAGAATGAATTCCACCCAAAAGTGAAATATATTCTACTCTTTGTTCTTCAAAATCTAAAGTTCACTTTAACAAAATAAAAGTGAATTTGAAAATAAAAATAAAAAATAAAAAATAAATCATTAAATCATTTGAATTGAAACCACCCAAAGGAAAATCAAACTAACTCAAAATCCAAATTGAAACATGAATTATAAAGGCCTAGCAAAGTCTTGCTACACAAGATTATTCCCTTCACACACTCGATCATTAGGTCACGCGCCCTAAACTTAAGTTAGGCCATTCTATGATTTCTTTATATGATACTCTATGTTATGATGTAATGTGTTTTTTATATATTTGTGGTGTACTATTTTTGATTGCATGTTTAAGATTGTTTGCCTATTCTACTGGATGATAGGATGTTCTTTGTAGAGCGAACATTACCTTTTACAAGGGGCTATCCTAGAAAGGACTGCTATCATAAATAAATTAAAAATGATATTTTCTTGTATGTGTGTTGAAGTCCTTAAGCAGCCCTTATAGGTCAAACTAAATTTGGGCATAGAATTAGGTTATGATCTATGGATTAGTAAGAGTTGACCCTACTAAAAGATAGGTGCAGTAGTCCCCTATGAAGCCCAATGGATGTCCTTGAAGAAGGAGACGATCTTGGAAATAAGACCCACATCAACCTTTATTTAAATTAAAATTGGTTTGATCTATTTTGTGTGCGCATTAGAATCAATGTGCTTTTCTAAGTTTCTTTTTGTGTTGTGCCTTCTATGGTGATTGTCTGGACATAGGATCGTAGGAAAAACTAAATTTTCTACCAAATCTAATTCTAAATAACTGAAATAAACATAAAGAAAACTTGAAACTTCATAATAATTAAAGCCTTAGGCAAAACTTAAAATCAATTGGAAATAATTAGCTATCTGAAATCATGCAATCATATTGCTCTGAACTCTTGAATTGGGCACTTCACTCATTGCACTTTTAGGCATAAAAATGTGAGGATGACCACCTGTGAGGATGACCACCTTCTTGGGGAATTCTACCTTCTTTTATTGATTTCTTTCATAACCATTTCTAATTGCATGACATTTAGGCATAAAAATACATACCCAATACCTTAAATGAATCATGAGTCAAAGCATATAAAATTTTAAAAATGTGCATTAGTTAGTACATTTCATACCCTATTAGATCTTAGGGATTAGAGAGTGAGTCTAGGATTCTAATATTCCTTTCTTAAAAATTCAACAGCCTAGCCATCTTGCATATAGGAGACTTTGTATCATAAATTTAAAATGCGCTTAGGTGGTGTTAGCTAGCAACCCCTCCAAATGAGTTGTAAGTCTAGAAGGGGTAGGGATATGTTAGTTCTCTCAAGTGAGAGGAATAATTGATAATTCCCAAAATGAAACTAGGTCGAGCATCTGACTTGGGTTCTAAAGTATCCTCCTTGGAGTAAGTCTTCAACCCTAGGCATTTTTGTAGTCTTGTGCTGTTAGAATCTAAGCCCTAGATTTCTAAGAAATGTCAACTCAAAATCTATATTAAATCTCAAAATTCAAAACCAAATAAGCGGATAGTTGAAATGCTTACTGGGCATCCCAATATCAATAAGCATTTCCTACTTCATTCCAATTGGCCTCCTAAAAGAACTTTTTCCACTTTCGACCAATCCTAATTGAAATTCCAAAGATCATTCCTTTGAAAACCAACTTAGAAATTCCTTTAAAATAATAATTTATTTCTTTAATCGAGAGTATTCTTAAGAAGAGACCCTTCTTAAGATGTATTTTACTATAGGGTCTTGTCACTATAGGAAACCATGAACCCAATTTAAAAATAAACCTTGTTCTACTTTCCAATGTAGTTTAAGGGAAAACTCTCTAGTGCACGAAATTCCCACTAACCTTAGAAGTCTTTTTAAAAGATTGAATTCATTATTGGATAACATGTTTATCTTCTAAAATAATATGTTTACTTCTTAATCATGCATTTGATCATCTGAATAAAGAAATTCCTAAACTATATGTGTCAAAAACTTTTCCACAAATATGTTGTATTTAATTACATCATTTGGATAAGTATAAATATGGTGTGGCTATTATCACTAATAAATCCTAACCTATTTTAATACTATGTATCAATTATTAATTAAGTGATATGAATCCTAGCTTGATATTTATGACATATGTCATATATAAGAAAACATAAACATGGAGCTAACTTATCTTTTCATAATTAAAAGATAATAACTTTTCATGGTTTGATCTTTACATTTTACATGTGTGTATATGTATTTGAATTATAAAGTATACAGTATGGACACCTCGATAATACAAGGCTTTAAGTAGCCCCTAGGAGGTCTTAGATAATCTTACTTCCCTAGTTTAACAATGACACATACTTGCATAGTTTCTTATACATTTATATATGTGTTCAAATATGAAGCGAAATCTTTTTCCTATCAAATTCATGCATATTCATATATGGTGTGTATAAAACAAAATACATTTAAGTGATGCATGTATACATATTAAATTGAAACAACAAAATGAAATGAAATGAGAATGTTTTTGATAATGACACTAAAGTGATAAAATTCTATACATTCGATAGTGAGTTAGCTTCATTTTGCCTTAAGTCGCTTCGATGTCTATATAAAATTCTTTAAGCTAAATCTAAATATAGGATTAATTAAAATTTATGAATGTTCCATTATGAAAGATAAAAAATTACAAAAAATCCTTTTTCTAAAAATTAACCTAGGCTGGGGATTAAAGAGAGTTACTTTCTTTCTTCTCTTTATAATATTAAATTTTAAATAAAAAATAAACAAAATATGAATAATTTAAAATCCAATCAAGTATAATAAGTGAATTTAAATGCAATCACCCCTAACGGATAACTTGAATACTCACTCATTAGAAAACTCTAACTCTAAAACTCAATTAGGACATACCACACTCTAGCCCCAACACACACTTTAGAATACTAAGTCATGGATCTTAGTATGTTAGGCTGTTGTTTGTTGCGGTGATATGTTTCATTTTATGATATAATGTTTTTAGACTGGATGCTAAGATTGCTTGTGTGTAGACTAGATGTTAGGTCATTATTAGCCTAATAATATTTTTTGCAAGGGATTGTGCTTAAGGGATCGCTATAGTAATAAAATATAAAAAAGCCTTTTGATTGTAAGTGTTGCTTAAGTCCCTAAGCATATAGAACAAGTGGGCTTAGTTACTCAAGTGCAAAGTGCTAAGTCTAAATATGTGAAATATAATTGATTGGTTTGTATGTTTATTTAGCTAATATCTGCCTTGAAGGTGTAAATAGAGTTATTTTCCTCAAAAATATATATATAATTTTATAATAAGATTAGGATTAGCGCTACAGGGTTTAGGATGAGTGGTGGCTAGAAGGAAAAGACCTGGGAGGCCCTTTGGAGCCTAAAGTAAGCCAATCTAGAGAAGGGAAGAAGAACAAGAGTGGAAGACCCCCATAGCATTTATTTCATTTGTAAAATTTTATTATAATCTGGACTATATAAAGGTAGAGCTCGACTAACCAACACCTTTTTCTTTTTTGGGGTGTACAGCAGTACCCGACCACACTGGCCTTTTATTTTCTTATGAAATTCAAAATTTTGATTAATATGTTTAAATTGTGCAATAGAATTAACATAATTTTTATAGGTTTCTTAAAGAGTGATGATTTGATGCATGGCCTAGATATCATAAGCTCTTTAAGATAAAATTATTTTTTTACCTTCATTAATAACTCATAATTAAATTCTTAATCAACTCGTAATCTCATCTTAAAGCCTAAGTTCATAATCAAGATAAAATAAAATATTTAGCAACCTCTTAGCTGAATATTGTATGTTATAACACCATGCATATCATATAATTTCACTCTTAAAAATAGAGGATCTCCACTCTTGGATGATGGGGGATATGCTTGACCTATCAGAATAGCCCCTTATAGTGGAGAATACCTCTTCTTGCAGATTTAGCCCACAACTCAATTTCATCATGCATGTAAGCATAATTATCCCAAGCTTTAGTCAAAATTAATGTGTCAAAATATTTTTAAATTTTATGAATTTTGCATTAGTCCAAGTCATGCTTTCATACTAATCATGATCTATTCTCTTAAGGAGTGAGTTTAGGAATTTATACTCTTTCCTAATTTACAATGCCCTAGCTATCTTATATTTATATATGACTAACCCACATGGTTTTAAATCATCGTAGGTGTTATCTAACAGCCACTTTGGTCAGTTGTAAGTCTAGAAGAGTCAAGATTGATCCACTTTCCTTAGTGAAAGTGAATCAATATATCCTACTCTCCCCGAGTAGAATTAGGTCAAGTTGTTAGCTTGTGATAGAGCACCTTAGATATTGGTTTCAAGGCTACTTGTTTCTCTTGGGCAATGAGTATAAGTCATCACTTCTTAGGAAATCTTGTGTTGATGGAATTTAAGTCCTAGGATTCTAATAAATTTTCAACTCAAATAAAAACAACTCTCTCTTCCAAAAATATAAAGCCTCATCATAGGGTTGATAAGAGTATTCACTAGGCTTCTTAGTATCTTGGATGCTCCCTACTTATCTTCTTATGAAATCCATAAATAAGTGTTCCTATTTGAACTCTTCTTTTTTTAATTTACAATAACAACCAATCCCTTAATAGTCTAGCTTTGAAATCTTTAGAGATCTTAATTTATTACTTTAATTGAGAGTGTTATTAGAAAATTCTTATTTTCTAAGATATAATTAAGTATGGAAGCTTACTTCCAAAGGAAACTAAAGAACCCAGCATAAAATAAACCCTACTTTACTTATCCATGTAAAGTAGGGGAAAGATCTCTGCTTTGTATATAGACCCATCTGCCTTAGGAGTCCTTATTGGATGATTGAGTACATTATAGGGTAATGTATCAATCTTTTGAAGTAGTACATCCTACATCAATGTCACACTCGATCAGTTCAATAGGTACCCCCTAAGATTTGTGTGGTGTCCCCATGACTCCAAATAAAACAACCACAGATTTTTCTAGCAACTCCACTAGGGATAGTTTCTCTCTCCATCTTTAGGATCTCGATCAGGCATGTCCAAAAGATGAATTCCAATTATCGATACGAGAACTAATGGTCGATATTTCCTCTTCTCATATTATCTTCTCAT
The DNA here is from genome assembly GCA_021442155.1 of Cymbidium sinense. Classification (NCBI taxonomy): domain Eukaryota; kingdom Viridiplantae; phylum Streptophyta; class Magnoliopsida; order Asparagales; family Orchidaceae; genus Cymbidium; species Cymbidium sinense. The sequence goes on from CM038227.1 coordinate 78,356,457, forward strand.
TCATGGATAATATCTAGATATAACCAAATCAAGATGACACCTGAGGATGAAAAATACATTGCATTTAGAGCCCCAATTGAAATTCATTACTACAAGGTCATACCTTTCAGTCTTAAAAATGTTGGCACCACATATCAGTGGGCCATGATAAAGATCTTTGATGAACTCATTCACCATTAAGTTAAGTTCTATGTCAATGATCTTATGGTCGAAAGAAAAGAAATGGAAGACTATTTATTTGACTTGAGAGTAGTTTTCGAGCAGTTAAGGTAATATAGCCTTAAAATGAACCCTCAAAAGTGTGAATTTGAGGTAACTTTAAGGAAGTTTTTGGGGTTTGTTGTTTGACGCTATGGGATTGAGATCAACCCTAAGAAGATTAAAGCGATATTAGAGATGCCACACCCTAAAAGTCTAACCCAACTCAGATCATTCTAACGGAGGTTGGCGTATCTAAAATGCTTCATATCTAATTTATCTGACATATGTCAACTATTCTTAGCACTAGACAAGAAGGTTGTCAAGTTCAAGTGGGATGACAAGTGCTAATGATGAAGAGAAAAAGAATGCACTCTACTATTTAAGTTATTATCTAATCCCTATAAAGGAAAACTACCTATCCATTGAGAAGCATTGCCTAGCTTTAATTTTCAACAGCCAAAAGCTATGACATTATATGCTTTATCATAAAATAAACATGATTTCCATAATCAATCCACTGCAATATCTCATGACATGACCGATGCTACTTGGATGGTTGACATGATGGTCCATGATTTTATCATAGTTTGACATCACATTTCTACCCCTTCATGTAGCTAAAAGATAAGCACTCGCTGATTTTTTTTGTAGTGCACCCTCTCCCTACAGATTCCCCTCTCAATGATAATCTTCTTGATGAACAGATAATGAGTCTAGAGGATACAAACACCTATCAATGGGAAATATATTTTGATGGTACCGCTTCCTCTCAAAGAGGAGGAGAACCATAATTTACCCTCCCATGTAAGGCAAGGGTAGTAATAGTCCTCAAAACACTAGACTGTAGTATGATGAGATTCTCATATTAACTATTTGAACCTTTCACTAATAACAAAGCTAAGTATAAGGCTCTGATCATCAGCCTGGAGTTAGCCATCTCTTTGGAAAACTAAGGCATTAATATATTTGGGGATTCACAACTAGTGATCAATCACATCATTGGGTCCTACAAGGTTTTAAAGCCCAAGCTCCATCATTACAATGATTATACCATGGAGTTACTAGCCCAAATCCCAAAGTTTCCATTTATAAGATCCTTTGAGAAGAAAATACTGTAGAGGATGCCTTAGCTAAACTCACCAAAGAGTTGGCATGTTCATAAGATGAGCCCATATCAATAGAGGTTCGCAATTGTCAAACCCTCCCTCTTATTGATATTGAACTCTTAAAGGGGAGGTTGTCATTATCAAAAAGACAAGGGGTTAAACTGAAGGCAATCATTTATTAACTACCTAAATAAAGGCAAACTACCTCAAGAGAAATCTCAGGCCCATCAGGTCAAACAAAAATACATTCTCATATGGTCTTATTGATGGTGTCTTATACCGACAGTCCTTCAATCATATGTGTTGTTTAAACAAACACAAAGCCCTGATGTACAGTTAGGATTATGCAAAGCTCATCAATACAATCCCAAGATGAAGATAAAAAATCAAGAGACTTGGATGCTATTGACCATCGATGATTACAGACTGCATAGATATGGCCAAATGCTATCATCAGTGTCAAGTTCATGGGGTAGTCCTACACGCACCACCCAATATTCTGCCTCTGACCGTAGCCTCCTGGCCATTCAAATGTTGGGGCACTGACATAGTAGGTCCAATTGATCTCCTTTCATCAAAGAGTCACCAGTTCATATTAGCAGCCACAAATTATTTATCTAAGTGGGCAAAAGCAATTCTGCTCAAGGAAGTCAAAGCTCAGCATATCCTTCAATTTTTCATGAACCATATCATATATAGATTTGGAATACCCTATCAAATTATATCAAAAAGTAGTACCACCTTCAAAAGTACCAAGAAGACATAACATAGATTGAATGTACTCTACCATCTATTACCCGTGAGCAAATAGATTAACAAAACCCTCATTCAAATCCTCAAGAAAATGCTCGATGACAATAAACAACAGGGACACGAGCAGTTGATTGAAGCCTTATGGGCTTACCATGGCATGATAGTGGCACAACTAGTTAATTGAAGCCTTGTGGGCTTACCCTCAATATAATATCTCTCTTTAAATTAAAATCATGATTCTCCAAATATCAGTACTTAAGAATATGTCCTGTCTCCAAGTGTTTTAGGATATGTGTAAGAGAACCCAGGAAGCATCTATGGTGTTTTAATTTAAACTTATTGGGACACCACACAAATCTTATGGGATACTTATTGAAGTGATCGGGTGTGACATCAAGGTATGATGTACCATCTCAAAAGATGAAAACCTACAATGGACCTAATCACCTAATAATAACTCCTAAGGTATATGGGTCTTCGTATGTACTAGAGATCTTTTCCTTACTTTACATGGAAAAGTAAAGTAGGGTTTATTTTATGTCGGGTTCTTTAGTTCCCTATGGAAGCAAAATTCCATAGTTAATTATATCCTAGGAAATAGAAATTTTCCAAGAGCACTCTCGATTAAAGTAGTCCATAAATATCTCCAAAGGCTTCAAAGTTAGACTATCAAAGAATTAAGTACTTTGAAAATTAAGTGGAAAAGTGTAATTTAGAAGACTTATTTTCATATTCCAAATGAAGATAAGTAGGGAGTACTCATGATACAAGGAAGCCTAGTGAGCACTCCAGTCTACCCTATAGCGAGGCTTTATATAATTGAAAGAAAGAGTTTATTTTTATTTGAGTTGAAATTTTATTAGAATGCTAAGGTTTATACTCCATCAACACAACATTATGGAAATGCCTAAGAGGTGAGGACTTATACTCGTATCTTAAAGAAAATAAATAGCCTTGAAACCTAAATCTAGGATGCTTTAGCATAAGCTAAAGGTACGACCTAAGTCTAATTTAAAAATGGGACATAATGGTTCACCTACACAAGAGAGGATAAACCCATCCTGACTCTTCTGGTCTTGTAAACACCTAGAGTGGCTCTCAACTAATGCTTCCTATGCTTCAAAATCATGTAGGCTGGTCTTATGTAAATGCAAGATAGCTAGGCTATTATTTAATTAGGAAGGAGACTAAAGTTATAAACTCACTCCCTAAGAGACTAGATCATGATTATCATGAAGACATGACTTAGGCTAAATGGACAATTTACAATCCTTTATATCATTTTTGACACAATCATTTGTACTAAGGCTTAGGAAAATTATGCCTATATGCATGAAGAAATAAAATTATGGGCTAAATCAGTGGGAGGAGGTGTTGTCCACTACAAGGGATGCCTTCAAAGGTCAATCATTCCTCTATCATGCAAGAATGGAGACCCTTCCTAGTCAAGAGCGAAATAAGATGATATGCATGATTGTTATAACATACATCATTCAGCTGAGGGGTTGCTAAATCTATTTATCTTGATTATAAACCTAGGCTTTAAAGTGATTATGAGTTGATTTAGGATTTAGTTATAATTGATTTAATGGGAACAAAAAAATTAATTTTATCCTAAAGAGCCTACCACATCCAGGCCACACATTCAATCACCAAACTTTGAGAAACTTATGAAAAACATATGCCATTTCTATTGCACAATTTAAACACAATAATTAAGCACATATATTTCATAGAAGAATAAAAGGCTGGTGCAGCTAGGTACTGCCATACATCCTAGAAAATAAAAGAAGTTGGATAGCTATGATATACCCTTACACAACCCAAATTACAAAAGAATATTACAATTACAATGAAATAAAAGCTATGGGGGTCTTCATTCTTCATCTTTCTTTCCTTCTTTTGATCTGGCTTTGCTCCAGGATTCATAGGGCCTCCTAGGTCTTTGCATCAAGCCACTGCTCATTCTGAACCCCATAACACTAATCCTAAACCTATTTGAAAAAATTACATATATATGGAAAATAAAATCTAACTACACCTACAAAATAGAAGTTAGCTAAACAAACATACAAACCAAGCACTTATATTCCAAAAATTTAGACTTAGGACCCTACACATGGATAACCAAGCCCACCTATCCTAATGTGGATTATGCTAAAAGGGATAAGCAACCTACAAGAAAGTGCATTTACATTTATTATTATAGTGGCCCTCTTTAACATAATCCCCTCCATAAACATATTTAAGCTAATAGTGGCCTAACATCCCGTGTATGTATAAATAATCTGAACATCTATTCTAAAACATTACATCACAAAACAAAACACAACATCACAACATACACCAACCTAACCTAAGGTTAGAATTGGTGACATAGTATTCTAATGTGTGTGTGCTAAGGTTTGGTGTGGTATGTCTTTGCTAAGCTTTAGAATTATGATTATCTAAAGTTAGGAATTTAATTTATAATTTAAGTTATTAAAAGGATTGGTGGATTTTAAAAGGATTGGTGGATTTTAATTTATAATTTTCTTTGTTTCATTTAATATTTACTTAGCATCTAGTTATTATAAAGAGAGGAAAGAGTTTGCTCCTCTTCATCCTTACCCTAATTTATTTTCTAAAGATATGTTGTAATAATTTTTGGTTTTTCTTAGTGAATGATTTATTAAGCATTTTATTAATCCTAAGTTTAGGTTAATCTTAAAGAATCATATTCAAACATGAAAGGTATCTTAAAATTGATGAGATTAAATTACTATCACATTAATAATATTACATCATTCTTTTTCATCATCAATAACATGCACATGCTTTGATTTTTATTATTTGTGAGTTTTAGTTTAGCATACCTATACATGCAATATAAATGTGTGTATTTTTTTCACACTTGAATGATTATTAATGCAAGTATTTTTGGAAAAAAAAAAGAGAGATTCCATTCCTTAGCTAAAATATATATGCATGTATTAAAGATTAAGCAAGTATGAGCCTCCTATTCCTAGGGTGTCCATACTATATACTTGCTAGTTTCAATACACATAAACATATACATAAACATAAGAATGTAAATCATGCAAAGGTTGTATATTAGTGAATTATTTATTAATGTAAAGTAAATTTCTATCCAAATTCTAGTACATCCATACATATGAATGAAATTAAACAAGTATGTGACATTGTTAAACTAGAGAAGTGAGGTAATCTAAGACCTCCTTGGGGCTACATAGAGCCTCGTATTCCCATGAAGTCCAAACTATATACTTGCTAGCTTCAATACATATAAACATATACATAAACATAAGAATGAAAATTATGCAAAGGTTGTATATTAGTGAATTATTTATTCATGTAAAGTAAAGTTTTATCCAAATTCTAGTTCATGCATACATATGAATGAGATTAAGCAAGTACGTGATGTTGTTAAACGAGGGAAGTGAGGTAATCTAAGACCTCATTTGGGGCTACTTAAAGCCTCGTATTCCCGAGGTGTCCAGATTATATACTTGCTAGCTTCAATAGACATAAACATACACATAAACATAAGAATGAAAAGCATGCAAAGGTTGTATATTAGTGAATTATTTATTCATGTAAAGTAAAGTTCTATACAAATTCTAGTATATGCATACATATGAATGAGATTAAGCAAGTACACGTCATTGTTAAACTAGGGAAGTAAGGTAATCTAAGACCACAAGTACTTAAATCCTTGTATTCGCTGGATGTCAAGACTATATACTTGCTAACTTTCAAACATATGTAAACATACACATGAATTATGAAAATAGAATAATCCTTTGACATGTTTAAACTATAAGTAAATGTAAATTTCATAGAATATTTGTAGCCGAAATTTGCTTAGATTTTTATCATTGGTTTATAATTTTGATAATAATTTGAGATTTATTAGTGATAATAGCCACACCATATGCTAAGATTAATTCAACTCATGCAATTTAGATATACATAACCTTATTAATTTGATTCTTTCATTTGAAACCATGAATACATGACATAAATGGCATATAAATTTATAATGATTAAAAAGGAATAACTAAACATTATCACATGATACATTCAACTAGATTAATTCCTAAGGACAATCAAGTCAAATAAAACTCTTTAAGATTAACTAAAGTTGTTATGAATTTTTATTTTTTGTGTTTGAATTATTAAAGCCTAAAGAGGAGAAAGACACTTGATGTTTTGCCCCATCCCACATTAGTGACTTAATGTGTTTAAAGAAGAATAATTAAATAAATTTTATGGATTGATTAAGTTCAATTCATTAAGTAACCAATTTTATTACCCTTTCCCAAGCTTCTTTAATTTTATTAACTACTTAATCATGAGCCTCCAATGATATGCTCATGAGAAATAAAAATTTGCAATACTCCTAAGGGACCTAATGTAATTAGGTTCATGCTTAAAAGTTAATTAAATTAATGAAAAATCTAATTTAAGTACTATTATGGTTTTCCCACACCCATGGGTTAATAATAATTTCCTTGGGAATTTATGTCATTAAACACATAAAGGAAAACCCATGAATTAAAATTGAATTATTTGAACAAATCCTCATTTTTATTTGATTTGATTTTACCATTAATTTACTTAATTAGCCTTTAATTAATATATACATTAATTAAACCTCCTAAGGAAATGTACTTAAGAAAATAATAAGAAAAGGGCTCCTAATTATTTCCCCTCACATTCCTAGTGTTAATAGAGATTAATCATCATTAAACATTTTGTTTTTACTATTTAATAAATTTAATAAATTTAATAAATATAAAATTAATTAAGGAGATTAATTAGGATTGAAATTTCAAATTCTTTAAATTACATGCCCATTAAATTCCAACAAAATTATGGGAGGCATAGGACATCCCAAAGAATCAACTTATCACATTTGAGATCAATTGGCCAAGTAACTAAGCCTTTAAGGTAATTAGCCTAAAATTCAAACCCTAATTAAGCACTATTGATTATCCAAATATTAGGGAATTTAATTTTATTAAATTCTCCTCTATTACCCTTTCCAAAATAGGTTTATTTGTACTTTTTTCAATTTATCTACAATTAGTTATGAATTTCCAAAGTTCTGGTCATTTAATTTTGTTTTTAATGCTTAATTAACTCCATAAACCATCGGCGCCACACGGAAGTTAAAGCACTAGTGCTTTCCACATGGTGCCACGGTATACATTATTTAAATGTCTGACGCGATAGCTGACTCAACAGCAACAGACGTGAATTCATCCCTGCTATCTAATCTCAAATCGGATGATTGAGATTAATCTCATGGTTTATTAAGGATTAAATTGAATAATCTAGCAGATTAAATCATGGCATCCATTCTAATCATGCAAAATGGATGGCCGATGATCTGTTGTCCCTCGAGCGCTAGAAGATGGACACCATCCTCCTTTTACTACTTGATCTAAGCTCACCAAAGCTCGTAGGATGATGGGATCAACTCCAGACCATGCACAGAGGAGATTTAAAAGATCCTATGGTGGAAATTGCATAAAATCATGATTCATTTCACAAAAGACCAACATATAGGGGAGAATCTATAATTTACCAGATTTTTACCTCATCAGAGCTAAAGACTAGTAATCCATTGACTGAGATAGCTTCGTCTTGAAGAGAAGAAGCCCTATTGAGAAGATCTCCAGTTGCCTCCCTGCTGATTCCTCTATGGACCAAGCATCATCGCAAGACTTACCAGAGTTGGTCTTGGAGTGCCTTATGGTGATCAAATTAATCAGGGATCGATTCATTTTGACTCGTCAAAGTGAGGGTTGGATTTGGTGAGGTTGGATAGACGAGGCTCTCAGTTTCATTCAGTGCTTGGCTCTCCATTGATGGAGTGTACTGGGGTTGGATTGCTCAAAATGCTCTAAAGAAGCTCTCTATGAAGTTTGAATGGATGGGGAAGGGAATACTCTCCTCCCCAAATTAACTAAAGGCTAAGATTGGCTTAGCCTTTAGCAGTCATCCGGTTGAGATAGGTGGTCGAAGGTGGCAGTGGACTTCTGAGGTGGAGGTGCTTGAGAGGCTGAGGTAGTGGCGTGGACTAGCATGGGGTGTACCTCCTCCTCCAAATAAACTAATGGAGAGCCAAGGGTGAACTCCCTCTCATGGCTGAAGGCTGAACTCAACAGCCTTGGGTCAGGTTGGGTCAGCGGTCCTAGTCTTTAAGAAGGGCTAAGGATGGATGGGAAGGCTTGGGGAGTGGGAGAGCCCATCTAAATGGGGATTCTATCCCATTTGGGTGGCTTGGTCCAAAGGTTATGACCCAAATTGGGTACACTATGGATTAGGCCCACTTGGTCAGACCCATAGTGGCCCAAGGATGAGTCATGCCAAGTTTGGTTGAGTTTGGACTTTGTTTGGTAGGATTTGGCTCAATTTGACCCATATGGGTCAAATGAGATTCAATTGGGTTAGGTTGACCAATTGGTCAAATTGGGTCAAATTAAGGGCTTTGGTATGTTCAATTGATCATTTGGAATGTATTGGTTCAATTGATTTGGTTTAATTTAAAGTGGATTTAAGTTTGGTTCATATGGGTTCATTTAGGTCGAATGGGCTAAGTTGACCAATTTGGTAAAATTGGTCAAATTCTCTTGGGTGGATGGTTGGCTTAGGTTCAATTGATGATTTGAGAATGATTGTAGGTGTTGGTTTGAATCAATTTAGATTTGAGAAGGATTTGGTTCAATTTGACCCTTTAGGTCAATTTAGGCTAAAAGCATCAATTGGGTTGGTTTAATCAAGTTAGGTTCACTTGATGGTTGTATCATGTTCAATAATCAATTTATGATTGATTAGAGGCATTGGTTTTAATTAATTAGAGTTGGAATGAGATTTGGCCCAATTTTCCCCTTTTAGGTTGAATTAGGTCAACTTAGGTTAATTGGTCAAATTGGTTTGCTTTGTTTCAATTGATTGCAATTGGACTATCCAAGATGATCAACAATCATTGTGGAAGGAATTGGATGAATTGATTCAATCCAATATGTGTTGAATTGAAGTTTGAATTAATTTGGTCATTTAGGCTACTTTGGGTCAAGTGGACTAATTGGGTTGATTGAGTTGAATTGATGGAATTGGGTGTTGAGATGAATTCAATGATGGATTTTTGGTTGATTGGTGGCCTTGATTGCAATTTATTTGGGTTTGATTGGATTTTAGCTCTGTGCGATCTTTTGGGTCAAATAGGCTAACTTGGGTTAATTGGATTCATTTGATTTGATTGGTTTGATTACAAGTGTTGGAAGGGTTTGGAATGGTTTATTAAATGGTTAGAGTGCTTTTGTGAAAATCAAATCAGATTTGGTTGGTTTGAATGGGCTTTGGGTTGGATCAAAGGATCATGATGGAGTTAACTTAGGTTAGGGCCTAAGTCAATTTAGCTTGGAGCTTGGATAGGAAATAAAATTTAATTGAGGTTGGTTGTGTTGGCTTGAGATTGGTTTTGGATAAGTGGACATCATGTTTAGGCCATAGGATAGGCAAGACCTATTTGTCCTAAGGTATATCCTAAGCTTAGGGTATGTCTTCCTAAGTCTCTAGGCTTGGGTTTAATGTTCTTTAGTTACTAGAAGTGTCTTATCACTAAGGAAGTTCAAGTGTCTAGAAGATTCATAAGCCTGAGATGAGGAAGGTCAATCCTTACTCTAAAAGTGAGATCAACAAAAGGACCCCCAATAGGTGTGGTGTAACTGGAAAGGCACACCGCACGTATTGGCATTGTCCAAGACAATCAACCCCATTTTGGAATATCACAAGCACTAATGATGGCTATCCATACCCAAGTGAAGTGGTAGACGAAATTATGGATCTTAACGTGATGTAATTTGTTTTATGTCGAGGTCTTGGGAGAGATGAGTAGATTTGGTTTGGTTTGTTGAGAATTAGTTTTGTGTCAAGGACATGAATTAGGTTGGATTATAAATTAATTTTTGCCAAGGACATAAAGAAGGATCCACCAGGGATTGAGATATGATTGAATTTGTTTAATTTATTTGAGTTATGTTGGTTAGTTCTGATTTGAACTTGGTAATTTATGTTGATTTGATTATGTTGATTGATTTGATTTGAGTTCAGTGATTAATTTTGATTTTGATTTTGTTTGTTAAATGAGTGTGGATCATATCAGTTTGTGATGGACTGCACTGAGGAGGGGCTATGTGAGCCTGGGTCTGCCTTAAATTTACCAATCCAAAGGGATAGTCTACTAGTCATATAGTATAGATTATCCAACCTAAGGGTTGCCCATCAGTTTGCAATGGCTACACTATGAAGAAAATTCAAGGACTCACATCTTCCAAGGAAAAGTCAGCCATTAGAGTGACCCACAAATGACACAACAAGTCAAACTCGACCTAGGGTGACTACTAAGTGAGTGCCTATGGGGGTCTTATCTCAACTTAGAGTGGTAAAGGTAGTTCTTATAGGGAGTTTTGTTGATGTTGCCCAAAAGATATGATGTCTACTTGGGAAGAGGTGCCTTTAGGAGTCTTTTCCTAATCAATAAGAGATGTTATTTTATTTGTTTATTTTTTTGCTTATTTAGCGTGGACTCTATTGGTTTATGACAAGCCACACTAAGAAGGAGCTACAGGGACTTTGCCCTATCTTAGATTTACTAGCCCAAGGTATAGTCTGCATATATATAACATGGAGCTTCCAACCATAGGGGTGGATACTAGGAAAGGGGAACTGTCCAATCATGTAGTAACCTAGGTCATGTCTAGATGGGATCATGAAGATGTGATCCAAATAAAATGCCCACAAAGAAGGTGCCTCTTGGGGTATTATCCTGATCCCTGAAATACAAAGCCTATAGGTATACAGTGGCCTACTCAGGGAGAATGAGTGGGAATCGCATCTGCCTAAGTGGTGTTATCCACCGGGTGGGTTACTGTCAGCAAAGCGAACACCTACCAACCTAAGGTGCCTGTCAGTTTATGATGATCAATATATGAAGAAAGCATCAGAAACTCACATTCTCCTAAGTGAAACTGATCATCGGGATAGCCTGTCGTAGGCTGGACAGCTACTATCTGACCTAGGGTGACTACCAAGTGGGGAGTCACAAAGAAGGACTAAACCCAAACTTGAAATATTCAGGAGGATGAGGAGCCACTGGGGGGCTTATCGTAATCCTTAGATGTATAGATTTAGACCTAATCAGTGTATGATTACTAGTTCAAGAAGAAAGCTCAGGGACTCACATCTTCTTAAGCGAAGATAGCCACCAAGGTATCTTATTGGTCATGCAATAAGATGTACCACACTAATAAGGTGCTCATTAGTTTACAGTGGTTAAGCTAGGAAGAAAGCATGGGGTCTCACATCCTCCTAAGATGAAATGCTCACTAGGGAGACACACTAGCTATGTAGTGAATCAAGCACCAACCTAGAGCAGCTACTAAGTAAGGGCCGCGGGGTCTTATCTTGACTCAAAGTAACTTGAAGCAATTAGATTTTATGTCTGACTTATTTGTGTTTGTGTGTAATTTTGTATTTGTGGTGTGCCAATGAGGGATAGGATGCCACTAGGATTCTCTTATACCTACCCTAAATACATGGAGAATTTGGTAATTGGAAATATTTTAACTTGGAGAGAAGTTTAATCAAAATGGAATTTTTATTAATGAAAAATTATTTTGGACATTATTCATGCATAATATTTCTTTATAAAAAGCTCATTGATTGGAAGCATCGGGCATTCACCTTCATGATTTATGAGTTGGTAGGATCCACCCTAGTAGGCATTTTCTATGGCAAAAGGGCTTTCCCTTGTAGGTTCAAACTTACTTCCCATCTTGTGATAGGCCACAATTGGTCTTTTTTGAATTAAAACAAGCTCTCCAACTCAAAAAGCTCTATGATAGACCAACTTGTTATGAGCTTGAACCATTTTTTCTTAATACAACTCGAGGTTTTGACATGTTTATAAGCGTCTCTCTTTCAAACCTTCGAGTTCTTCTAACCGCAGCTTAGCATTCTGTTCGGTTGTGATCTTGCTACCCATAGCTATCCATAGTGATGGGAGTTGTACTTTTAATGGTAGAATGGCTTCAGACCCATACACTAAGGAGAATGGGTTAAATTGTGTTGGTGTTCTATAAGTTGTGTAGTAAGCCCATAAAGCTTTAATTAACTACTCATGCCACTATCGCTTGTTGTCATCAAGCACCTTCTTGAGTATTTAGATGAGAGTTTTATTTAAGTCTTCTGCCAAACCTTTCACTAGTGGGTAATAGATGGAAGAATATCTTCAATCTATGTTGTGTCTCTAGGCAAAGTTATAGATTTTGGTGCTCTTGAAAGCACTACCATTATCAAATATGATTCAGTGGGGTACCCCAAATCTATACATGATATGGTCCCTAAAGAATTGGAGCACATGCTAAGTTTTGACTTTCCATAGCAAAATTGCCTCTGCCCACTTAGAAAAGTAGTCCATAGCTCCGAGAATGAACCGGTGGCCCTTGGATGAAGGAGGGTCAATTGGACCTACTATGTAAGTTCCCCAACACTCAAATGGCTATGAAGCTAAAGTTGGGCATAGAATGTTGGGCAGTTAGAGCAGAACCACCATATGTACTTGGCATTAGTGATAACGGTTCACTACGTCCATGCAATCTATGATAATCATCGACCAGTAATACCCAAGTCTTTTGAATTTGGCTTTCATCTTGGGACCGAATTGATGAGCTCCGCATAGTCCTGAGTGGACCTCGATCATAATCTTATTGGTTTCATGCTTGCCTATATAGTGTAACCACATATGATTGAAGGACCATCGGTATAAGACACCATCCATGAGGGCATAGGAGAGTGCTCTTTGCTTCATCTGATGGACTTAAGAGTTCTCTTAAGATAGTTTGCCTTTATTTAGGTAATTAATGAAGGGTTTCCTCTAATCCAATTCTTCATCCTTTTTGGCAATGGCAACCTCCCCTTCAAGAAAGTATTTATTGATGAGTTCAACATCAATAAGAGGCAGGACTTGTCTATTGTGGACCTCTATTGATATGGACTCATCTTCCGAACATGCAAATTCTTTAGCTAGCTTGGCTAAGGCATCAACAATGGTATTTCTCTTCTAGGGATCTTGTAGATTGTGACCTCTGGATTTGGGCTAATAACTCCATGGTGTACTTATGGTAATGATGGAGTTTGGGTTTCAAGACCTTATAAGACCCAGCGATCTAGTTGACAACTAGTAGTGAGTCCTCAAAGAAGTTGATATTTTGAATGCCTAATGAGATAGCTAACTCCAGACTGATTATCAAAGTCTCATATTCAGTTGTGTTGTTAGTGCAAGGCTCGGATAGATGATATGAAAATCTCATCATATCACAGTCTAGCATAAGGAGGACTATCCCCACCCTAGTCTTACTTCAGAGAAAAGATTATGGTTCTTCTCCTCTTTGAGAGAAAGTTGCACCATCAAAGTACATCTCCCAACGGTGAATGCTTGTATCCCCTAAGTTCATGATTTATTCTTTAGAGTGATCATCACTGAGCATAGAATATGCAGGAAGTGGATTTGTTGCTAGGAAATCCATGAGTGCTTGTCCTTTCACCGTACAGAGGAGTATGAATGTAATGTCAAATTGCGATGAAATCATGGACCATCATGCCAACCGTCTGGATAGTGTTGGCCATGTCATGAGATATTGCAGTGGATTGATTCTAGAAATCAAGTTTACTTTATGAGAGACCATATAATGTCATACATTCTTGGTCACGAAGATTAAATCTAGGCAATGCTTCTCAATGGGTGGATAGTTTGCCTTAACAGGTATCAGATGATGGCTGAGATAGTAGAGTGCATTCTCTTTTCCCTCATCAATGGCTTGGGCCAACAAGGCACCAAGGGAGTCATCTAGTGCAGTAGTATAGAGTATCAAAGGTTTACTGAGGATAGGGCCAGCTAGGACTAGCGGTATCATGAAATATTGCTTGATGCTCTCAAATGCATGTTGACACTTATCATCCCACTTGAACTTGGTGTCCTTCTTGACTAGTGCAGAGAATGATTGACATCTTCATGATAGATTGGATATAAAGCATCTTAGATACGCCAAGCTCCTTTGGAATGATCTGAGTTGGGTAAGACTTTTAGGGGGTGGCATTTCCAATATCGCTTTAATCTTTGCCGAGTTTACTTCAATTCCATGGAGTCGGATAATGAACCCAACGAACTTTCTTGAAGTTACTTTGAATGAGCACATCTAAGGGTTCATTTTAAGATTATATTATCTTAACCGCATAAAAACTACTCTCAAGTCAAAGAGATGATTTTCCTTTTTCTTTCTTTTGACCACAATATCATCGATGTAGCATTCAACTTGGTGATGAATGAATTTGTCAAAGATTCGATTCATGGCTAGCTGGTATGTGGTGCCATCATTTTTTAGGCCAAAAGACATAACCTTATAACAATAAATTTCAATCGGGATTCTAAAAGCAAAGTTCCTTTCATCTTCAGGTTCCATCTTTATTTGGTTATATCCAGATGAACAATCCATGAAAGCAAATAGTACATGAGATGAGGTAATGTCCACCATCAGTTTTGGTATTGGTACTAGAAATTCATCCTTTAGAAATGCCTTATTAATATCCCTAAAATCAACGCATACGCGAATTTGGCCATTCTTCTTTTTAATTGGAATGACACTAGCCAACCAGGTGGGTATTTTTCCTCTAGGATGAAACTACCATCATTCAGTTTCTTGACTACCAAAATGACCTATTTTTTAATGTCCACTCGCATACATCTAAGAGCCTCCTTGATGGGGTTAGCATCAGGCTGTATTACTAACTTATGAACCGCTACTTCAGAAGATAATTTGGGCATTTCTTCATAAATTTGTGCAAAATAGTCCTTAAACTCAGTGAATAACCTAACTAAGTCATTGGTTTCAGATTCATTTAATAAAGAACTTATGTATGTCGAGCATGAATTATCTTCAGTCCCCAAGTTGATTTCTTTGAGTTTGTTAATGGTTGATTTGATTTTTTTTCTTCAAATTCTAGGGGTGCATCTTTGACTTAGAGATCATATAGATCATCTAAAATTTCTAAGCTCACCTTCTCATATGAGTTAATGTGGTTTGAGAAGAACCTATCAGATTCTCAATGATTCATGATGACCAGGCAATAATCATCATCATCGACTGGGCCTATCGTACTAAAGCCTAGTCCAAGTCTTGATTGAGCGCTCTTGCATTTCTCGTCATATAATCTTTCAAAATACTCTAACCTGTGCATAGACCATGTATGTGGAATTAGACCTTTCTTTGCCAAATTAAGAACACAAGGTGAGTTCCAATCAAATGGTACTTTTATTAATTCTTTAAATGATCCATCCTCAAGCCCTACATCAACTTCTCAGCTTGAGGATGCTGCCCCTAGATAAAACCTTTGGGGCTTGGTATTTGCACATATTTTGGGGGCTTCCTTAACTACCAAACCCTCAACTTTTTGTGAGAAAGTAGGGATAGAGCTAAGGCACCCATCTACTATCCAATAGTTTAACATAAAGAAGATTTAGATGCACTCATGCTTTTCTTGAGGACCCATTCTTCATCATTATCAGGCTCTAATGCCACCTCCAATGGGATCTACTAATGATGAGAGCTGGTCAGCATGTAACTACATAGGACTAGATTCTAAGTTTATGTAGATAGCAGGTGTACTCCTGGATGCTGGAACGAATCTCTTGGTAGATGGTAGGTATGGATGTCTTCCAACTTTAGGACTCCCTGTAGACTTGCCCCTTCCTCATCCTGGTGGAGGTCAGGTCATCCTCCCCACTTGTTCGAAAGGAGAAATGAACTGTGAGTGGACTCTAATCTCAGGCTTTATATCCTCCCTAAGGTCTTCTTCTTGTTCCCTTTTCTTTTCTTTTTTCTTTTTCTTTTTCTTTTTCTTTTTCTTTTTCTTTTTCTTTTTTCTTTTTCTTTTTCTTTTTCCTTTCTTTATTTTTCTTTCTTTTCTTTTTCTTATTCTTTTTGAGTTTGACTACATTCATGAGAGAAGATATTGTGTTTCTTAGGGAGGTAATAGATCACATCCTCATAAATCCTGACCTCGTGTACTACAAATGGCTTGAGTTATCTTTTGACACAATGCTGGATTTCATCACTTATGAACTTTATGCACTGATATTGGGAGGATGGAACCATGTTATTCTCTTGTATCCAAGGTTACCCTAGCAAAGCATTGAAAGATTATTAGAATCTATTATGTAAAATTTGGCTTCTATCTTCCAATCATCTATCTCCAAAGGCAACACTATGGTGCCTAAGGCCCTCTCATCTTGTTCATTAAAACCTTTCATCATCATCTTCTCTGCTTGGAGTTTAGATATGGCAATCCTCAAGTAGGCAAGGGTTCTTAAACTCATAATGTTTACTGATGCACCTGGATCAACCAACATTCTGGATAACCTGAACTTGCCAACATCCACGGTGATGTAGAGGGAATGGATGTGTTACATTGTCCCTAGAAGTAGGTCTTCATCTAAGAATGTGACTCTTAGGACTTCTTTTAAAAAGCATGCCTCCTCTCTAACTGGATTAGTAGCAGCCAACTGAGCTAAGCATATTTCGAAATCAAGCAATACATTGACTAGTGACTCTTTCATCTCTTTAGATAATACAAAGGCATCATATATGCTTAACTAAGCTCACAACTTTCTAAAGTTTGCTAGAAAATTATAGTTAACTTTAGGTTGCTCTTCCATAAGCATATATAAAGTTAGAGCATCTTGTAGAGGTGTTATCTACTCACTGGAACTAATAACCTGTTTACCCTTATATTGAGGTGCTAGGAGATAGAACTTTACCACTACAGAGATTAACTTCAGGGACTTCTTGTGGTGAGGAGCTTGTGGAAAGTTATGCCTACTCATCGGGTATACCTACAGCTTCTTTTAAAGGATCATTAGAGTCGGATGACTCTAAATCAATATCAAGTGGTGAACCCTAAATTTTTAAAAAAGGGAAATCTATTTCTGAATCAAAGTGGAATTGATCAGAATTATTTAGATTGTTATCATTATGACTTAGAGAGCTATCAATAGGAATAAAATCACTAAGATCATCAAAGGTAGACAAGATGTAAGCAGAATCATTCTTCTTCAATGATTTCCTTAATTTTGGGAGTGGTAAATAGTATAAATCAAGTATAGTGAGTGGTGTGAGTGGCTTGGTGCCCTCATCCATGGATACAATGTTTCTGCTGGTGGTGTCGGAGCTCGAAGAAGTGGTAACTATAATGGTGGGAGGAATAATGCTGGACTCGGACGGTGGTGGTGCTATGAAACTATCCCAGGCATGTGATGATTGCTGCTGCTGCTGGGCTTCCACCCTCCCTGAGTTGTCCCTCATAATTGGCAGACCTTCCTTAGTATTGGAGGTCTGAGTTAAGTTAGGCACCTATGGAAGAATTTTCTTGATTTTAGAAATGATTTTTTTAGAGGTACGATATAAAGAGATATCCCAATCTTCTTTTATCTTGAGAGGATCAGATGTATCTCCATAGACTATTTTAATAGAATCATAAGGTTATTTTGCTAAGTATTCTTTGGGGATAATTATGGCACCTGACTTATAGCTACGCTCAAGCCAGTCCTTGAATGTAAAGCAATCCTCTAATACATGGCCTAGCATGTGGTGGTAGGGGCAGTAGTTAGGATCATCACTCCTGCCCACTTCCTCCAACTTTCTAGGCTCAAGTCAGTGGGAATCAAGCTTCTTGAGAAGCTTCTTGAAAATCTTCCTAACTATCACCCTCTTGAATGAGTATGGCTTGTTGAGTTTATTAGTAAGAGTAAGTGGAAAATACCTACCTCGTGGTGGATATTGATAATATTGCTATGTAGGCTGCTATGGTGGCCTTCGTGGTGGCCGAGGTAGTGGAAGATGAGGTGGGAGTGGAGGCTATTGAAATCTAGGTTGTTGAACTCATTTTTGGATGAGATTAATTTGAACTCTAAAATCAGTAATTAAGATGTCCTACTCTCAAATAAGGATCTCCTAATTCAGTTCTTAGGACACTATACTTAGTGACCTAGGGTGTCATCTTTGGGTTTGATCTAACCTAATTAGCTTAGGTGGAATCAACCCACTATTCAAATTTGGATTAAATCAAAACCATTCCAAATAAATTAAAATGAAATCAAATTAAAATAAAGAAACCAAATTTAAAGTCAAATCTAATCAACCCATTTGACATAAGTTTCACTTAGGTGGGTCCGACCAAGTCAAAGGTCAACCCACCAAGAATTTGAGCAAATTGAATTATTTAGAATGTTTCAAATTATCAAATAAACATGATTAATACAAATCTAAAGAAATTCAAATACATTTAGGACTTAATTGGGTTAATTAGACCACTTAATCTAAAATAACCTAAATGGGTCCTATTGGGTTCAAACCCAAATCAAATTGAAATCAACTCAATTTGATTGCTCAAAATCATTTGGAAATGATAATAAAACATAATCCAACCCACCATTAGGTGTAATTTAGTCAAATTGGTCATTTGACCCAAATGAAACCCAAGCTTAACCCATTATGCCCACTTTGGGTCAAATGAGTTCAAATTGAAATTTAATTGAAATTAAATAAAATGAATTACTCTGATCCATCTAACACATGTGATCAAGTATGATTGGAGTCCAAACCCAATCCAATTGAGACAAATTGTTCATTTTAACCCAATTGGAGACAAACTTAACCCATTTATGCTTAATGGGTTAAAATGAAATGAAATTGAATCTCAACTCAAAATTAAATGAATTAATCAAATCAAAACTCAATCAATCATCAATAAAAGATAATTAAACTTAAAATTACAAGAATTAAATTGAAACCAAACACTTTGAATTCAAATACTTTGTTTGGATTTATTTTTCCAATCCAACTCAAATAAGTTCAAACTTGATCTCAAATCAACATTAAGTTTGAGGTGGGCAGCCATACATTAGTCTAAAGACTATGGTGATGATGCCATAATTCACAAAAAATAAAAATAAAAAGAAGAAGAATGGATTTTAAAATTCATAAAGAAAATAAAAGAAGAAAATAAGTCTCACTTTCCAAGATTCATCCCACCTTTTGTCCAAGAGATATTAGATAGTTGCCATCAATTGAAGGCCACTAAGCCAAAGCAAAAAGAGATTTTGCTTTCTCCAAGGGAAGAAACTAAAGAGAGGAGAAGAAAAAAAAGAAGGAAGAAGAAGAATAGGAGGCGGGCTCAGCTAAAGCAAGAAAAGTGGGCAAATGCCATCTTCTCTCCTATGTGATCATCCAAGCATGTTCACAAGGCCAAGGGGGATTGAATGCACCCCCTGGTCGGCCTTGCTACTGCCAGTGGCTAGATTTTGGCCACCAAAAATCCATAAAGGAGGCTCTCAGCCATCCATGGAAAGAGGGAATGGGAGCCTATTCCCTCCCCCTTTTCATTTCAAAATGTCCACCAAGGGAAAAGATGAAAGAGGGGGCCCTTCCCCCGGCCTCTCATCGCTAGCACACTGGAGAAAGGACAGAAATTGAACTCCAATCATGGTGAAATATATGGGAAAGGTTTTCTCATCAAATTAAAGCTTCAAATACGTTGTAAAGGTTAGGGTGATGTCAATTGAATCGCCACCCTGACCCCTTACCACCGACGAGCCGAAAATCGATCGTGACCATCGAAAAATCAAGCTGATGTTGGTTTAGGGATCAATCCATTGGGAGGCATGCTGTCAAACTTCACCCGCACCTTTGTCAAATCAAAACAAAGCTAATGCAGTTGATCCCTTCACCAAAATCAAGGTATGCTCCCTCACCAAGCTTCTAAGCCATCAGTTTTGGTCCTTTTAGAAAGGAATTTGATCCCCAAGTGGATCAAATTGTATAGATGAGTCTTAAATTGATAACCAATCGATTTGAAATCAAAATTATAATGCAAATCATTGGTGATCTTCGAATATTAGGCTAAAAAGATGGATGACGTCCATCTCTCACCGGCAAAATACGGGATTGAATTGGGATCGTCTGATCCTTCTATTGGGAATGGATGGCATTGATTTAGGTGAGCGGTTTGATTTATACCCCTTAAAGAATAGTGAAATCGATCTAAACCATCCATTCTTCAATCGGGCAGTCGAGGATCATCCCACGTGGCACCACTTTGGACACGGATGCCATGCAGTATTTGCATGTCCCCCTCGCATAGCGCCACATGGCAGAGGTGCCACAGTACCTGCCATGTTAGCTCGCCATTGAAAAATGGCTAAATCCCTTCTAAAATTGATTGAAACTTAATTAAAAAATACAAAAAATTTAAAATTTCATTAAAAAAAAAGTAAATATAAATTTAAAAAATTGCAAACTTGGGCTTTATGGATTCATCCTGATAATTGGAATCCATAAAAATTAAAATTCCCAATTAATTTTGGGTATTTGAGCCTACTTTGGGTTAATTGAAATCAATTAACCCTTAATTAAAATCAAACCCTTAATCTAATTGAAATGAAATTTTGGGAAACTAAAATTGATGTTAAAAGACACCAGGGAAAAATATTCATGAATTATTGCAATGTAATTCATGAGAAATCAAATTTCAAATCCTAAACCTCCATTTTAATTAAATACATTAATATAAAATAAATTAATTATGGAAAATAAATCAAACAACCTTAAATCAACTTAATGAACATTAAAATAGTAATGAAACTCATCCAAATTTAATAAATCACAAATTGGGTTAATTAAGCAATTACTTGAATTAAATAATTTAAATAATTAACCAAAAATTAATTAAATCATAATAAATCAACCAAATGTCCAACAATTATAAAAGAACACTCTTTGGAAACATCGTTCAGATAGGGATCAATGAAAAATAAAACCCTCAAATATTTTGCATCAAATTAAGCTTAATTTAGGTTTAAATGAAATGATTAAATCTTTAATTACGCCATAATTATGGGTCTAATCAAGATGAAACTTTGGAAATATTAAATTGGCATGTAACACCACTTGCCATACAAATTTCAAACCCAATTGATCTTTCGATTGGGAATTGATGAATTTCCAAATTCATATTTCAATATTAATCAAATACTAAATAAATTAAATTCATTAATATATTAAATTAAAAAAACAACCTCAATAAAATCAAATGAAATTAAACCTTCACCTAAATACTCTATGTTAACATGAATCAAACTAAATGAAACCAACATAACTTAATCTAAAACATTAATACGAATCAAATGAAACATACCAAAGTCAAAACACCAAATCAAAATCAATCAAATAAAACAAATGAAATAAATTAAATGAAATGAACCAATTCAAATAAATCAAATGAAATAATTAAAACCAAACTAAATTGAAAACTAAACCAAGAATGAGAATCAAACTAAATTTCAAAGAAAAGAAATGAAACATCAATCCAAATTTAAACAAAATTAATGAAATCAAAAGGATTAATTAAGATACTTAAGGACCTTAGTTAGACCTTTGGGATGGGTTTTCATCTTAGGATGAAGATTTCATTTCATTATGGGTTACGATGTGGAATAGAGTGAGTTCCATCCAAAAATGGAATCCATTCTACTCTTTATTCTTGAGAATCTAAACTTCACTTTAACCAAATAAAAAGGAAATAAAAATGAAAATAAATCATTAAATCATTTGAATTGAAACCACATAAAGATAAAATTCAAACAAATTCAAACTCAAGTTGAATTTAAACTTAAAAGTCCTAGCAAAGTCTTACCACACAAACCTATCTTATTCACACACTAGATCATTAGATCATGGACCTTAGACTTAGGTTAGGCCATTTTGTCATTCCTTTATGATTCCTTGTGATGTTTTTTGATATGATGTGCTTCACATGTCTTTATGGTGTCCTATTTTATACTACATGTCTATGATTATTTCCCCATTAAATTGGATGGTAGGATGTTCTTTCTAGATCTAACATTATCTTCTACAGTGGGGGGTATGCTAGAAAGGACTGCTATCATAAATAAAAATATTATTTTATTGTAGGTATGCTTAAATCCTTAAGCATAGCCCATAGGATAGGTGGGTTTGGCTAGCAACTAATGCTAAGCCCATTTATTTGTGAAATATAACTGATATGTGCTATTTGTATTTCCTAACATTTGTTGTGCATGGCTTAGAACTAATTTTGAAATCAAAATGAAAATTTGAGCTTTAAATTAGGTTAGGATCTATGAGGATTAGTAGTGGTCCCCTATGAAGCCTAATGGATATCCCTAAGGAAGGAGACTATCATGAAAAGAAGACCCATAGATTTAGACTTGTAGTTCTAGGTCGGGATGTATAAGGGCAGAGCTCGGCTGCCCATTTGCCTTTTCTTCCGGGGTGTACAGCGGTACCCGACCATATTGGCCTTTTTTTTAAATTAAATTAGCTTGATTTATTTTGGGTGTGCAATAGAATCAACCTACTTTTATGGGTTTCTTTCTATATTTTGCTTTCCTGTGAATGAATGCCTGAACCATTAGGCTTATAGGAAAAACTAAATTTTATACCCAACTTAAATCTAAATAACTAAAATAAAACTAAAGAAAACTTGAAACCTCACATAAACTAAAGCCTTAGAAAAAAATATAAAATTAATTAGAAACAATCAGGATTTAAAACTATGAAATCATATTGCTTCAATCCTTGAAATGGGCAACTTCTCCCATTGCACATAAGGGGCATCTAACTTGTGAGGATGACCACCTACTTGGGAAAGCCTACCTATGGCATTAAGTATAAAAATGCATACCCAAGATCTCAAATAAATCTTGAATCAAAACATTTAAAAATCTAAAAAATCATTAGTTAGATGCATTTCATATCCTACATTATCTTAGAAATTAAGGAGTGAGTCTAGGCTCATAGATTCCTTTCTTAAAAATATAATAAACCCAGCCATCTTGCATTCATAAGACTTATCATCATGAAATTAAAATGCGCTTAGGTGGTGTTAGTTGACATCCATCTCTAGGTGGGTTGTAAGTCCAGAAAAGTCTGGGATAGGTTAGTTCCCTCAAGTGAGAGGAATGGCCGATAACTCCCTAAAATAGAACTTGGTTGAGCATCTCACATGTGTTACAAGCACCTATAGACTAGGTTCTGAAGCATGCCTTTTAGGAATAAGTCTTCAACCCTAGGCATTTCTGCATTATTGTGCTCCTAGAAACTAAGTCCAAGACTTCTAAAAACATGTCAACTCAAAATCTAAATTAAACTCCAAAATTTAAAGCCCAATTACAGGATAGTTGAAATGCCTACTGGTCATTCCAGTATCAATAGGCATTTCTTATGTTATCCCATTTAGCCTCCAAAATAACTCTCTCCACTTTGAACCAATCCCAATTGAAATTCCAAAAATCAATCCTTTGAAAACAAACTTTGAAATCCTTATAAATAACAACTTGTTTCTTTAATTGAGAGTATTATTAAAAAGAGACCATTCTTAAGATGTAATTAACTATAGAGGTTTGCCTCTATAGGGAACCATTAACCCAGTTTAAATTAAACCTGTTCTACCTTCCATGTAGTTCTGGGGAAAATTCTCTGGTATATGAAAGACCCATTAGCCTTTGGAGTCTTTTATTAAATGATCAAATCCATTATAGAAAGACATGTTTATCTTCTAAAATAATATGCTTATTCCTTAATTATGCATTTGATCATCCGAAATAAGAAATTCCTTACCTCTATGGGGTATCAAAAATTTTCCCCACATAGGCCTCTCAAATTGTGCTCTCACTAGCTGCTTCCCCTTATCCACTAGCATTACTATCCCTGGCTTCTTCTCAAACACCTTCTAAGGCTTGGGTTTGGATGACTAGTCTGAGAAGGGTAACTATTTAGCTTCCTCTTGTAGGTTAGCTACCTTACTGATTAATTTTTCAAATGTCTTTATGGTAAATCCCTTGAGGATGAAGGTGATTGGGCCATGGATATTCTTGAAAAGAATATCAATGGCATACTACTCTTGCAACTATAGTTCACATTTCATGCTTAGGTTTCACCATCTAAGAATATAATCAACAAGGGACTCATTGGGTTTTTGTTTCTCCATAATGAGGTTCCTTATAGTTACCCTCTAATGGGCTCCTATGAATCTCTTGATGAAGAGTTGCTCTAACATAGCAATGGACTTCATGAAATCATTGGGCAATTCAGTATATCAATCAAATGTTACTCCATAAAGGCTACAAACAAACTGTCAGAAGAGTAAAGTGTCGCTACCACCAGCATTACAACAACTAGCTCTAAAGTATTTTATATGCTACCTAGGGGTCCCACTTCCATCAAATACTTTGAAGGATGGTGGCACAAAACCCTTGGACTGTTGAACTATATCGAATTCCTCAAAGTAGGATCTACCTTTTAGAACTAATGAGCTCCCTTAGGCTTGCGTCAATGCTTCCTTCACTAGCTGCTCAACCATCTGCTTTATATCTTTTTTATGCATAGAGGTACTATCGGTTACCTTTCTATGCAAGCTACTGATATCCTCATCCATAGGAGTAGTTCTCTTAGGGTGATCTAAGATATGCACTAGCTTAAGTCTGTCGGCCTCTATAGGAGTTGGTTATGAGATAGGTACTTGATTCTACAATGCTAAGACCACTGTCATCAATTCTTCTTCTCTCCTCTCAATCTTATCAATCTGACCATCTTTGAGTTTGATTTATTGGAGAAGGTGTTGAGTTAATTCTGATGCCTCACCTTCCTCAACTACAATGCCTTGGGCTTCCTAGCTAGCCTACTCCCTATGCAAGAATCCTCAAGTATCTACCATATGGACTTCAGAAATGTCATCCAAAAGGTCATCTTCATCAGCATTAAAATTCACCATTCCCTCCTCTTGGTCAGAATGATCATTTCCAACTATCTGCCTCATCGTGGCATCAAAGTCCTCCAAAATCTCCTCTATTGATCAGTCATCCACTCGACCCAGAACTACTAGGACATATGCTGAGTTGTGACTCACAATTGGACTATGCTCTGATGAGGTAAAGCACTGAATGTTCTAGACAAGAGGAATAATATCTTTTACCATCTCAATAATCATGGTAGTTGACCTGGTATCTACTCTTTCCTTCTCAGTCGACTGTGATGGTGGAGCGACCATAATGCTCTTATGCTGCCACTCCTTCTTCTCCATTGTTGGGATGGAAGGTTGAGTAGAGGATCTTGACCTCACCTCAACTAGTAGATTAGATGAAGTGTGGACCTTGGGACATAAACATATCACTAAGGGGGATGTTTTCTCTCTATATGCTAACTTGTGGTACTTGGTGGATACCTGAGATGATGGAACATGGATGGGTAATGGTGGTCAATGAGTGGAGCAGTGTAATGGTGATGACATTAGCTACCTCTCAACTAAAGATCTCCTCATGTGGTTAGAACTGATAACAACTATCCTATCAAAGTGATCAACTCTATCAGCTCACCGATTAGAATGGTCAATCAAAGCTAAGTCATCGACAGTCTAGAAAACCTCCTCCTATCTCTCTTGCCCGCTTGGGCGGTAATCTTGGAGGCCTTCTCTTTATATATTTGATCCCTAACACTCCTAGGGATCACTAGTCTCAAATCATGTAAAGTAGCAGGCTCAGAGCATCTATGGACTCTCCCTACTCTCCTAAGCATTGACCTCAGACCAGTAAAGGGTTTCTTCCTCTCTCTATCCGATGTCTCAAACTCTATAGGTCATGGGGGTGATGTTGCAATTTTCTTGACGTCCTCCTCTTCCTCTATAGCTGAAAGGGAGTGAAACCTACTGCCACCAAGAAGGGGAGAGGTCTCACAGATGGATCCCTCTTCAACTACATGGGAGGCCTCCTTAACCTACTTGACCATGTGCTCATAAAACCTCTTGATCTTCCTATTCTTGTTACGATATTGAGTCTTGGTCAAAGGAGCATGGAAGGAGCTAGAATTGACCTCTAAGGTGGGGGAGACAATCTCAGAAGCTAGAACTAACTTCCCCTTAAAGACTGGGGCTGTTGTAAAGGTGATACTAGCCCTAACTAAAGCTATGGTAGGTACAGATGGTACTTGTAGCAACGAAACATCTAAGGCCTTTCTCTTTAGGGATGGAAACTCAATATCTGAATGAAAGTCAAACTATAAAAGTGGATTCCTGTCAACCACCTCATCCCTACTAATTATGCTGAGGGCAGGTTCATCACATGTGACTTTCAAGTGCTCAAAGCCCAAGCCAAACTTGATGATGGTAGATGAGCTAAGTATGTCCTAATCCATGGACAAATGCACACTTAAGGTGAAAGAGAAAATGAGCTTTCTTGTAGACATGATGACTGATTGCTTGAAGAAAATGAGAACTAGGATTTCTTCTTTGCATATGAATAAGAGAATGACATAGGATTAGACCATTACTTTAGTTGTTGTTATTTTGATTTGATTTTGAATTCAAACTCTCATTTAACAAATTTGATTATGTTAAATGGGGCTCATGTGTATGTTGGAGAGATTTGAAATTTTGGGGAGGAATGTTTTGCTTCTCTTTTGAACTTCAATGGAATCTTGAAAATATTGGATGAAACTTTCTTTACCAAGCTAGTGGTAAGAGGTTCATGATTTTGTTTGATTTATTTTTCAGTGATTTTTTTAGTTAATTTTCTTTTACCTATTTGATGTCCAATAGGGGTTTTAAGACCTACTAAAGTGAGGTCCTAAAACCTAAAGGATGTAGGCCACCCTTTCTTAAGGACAAAATAAGCAAGGTGTCTAATGGAAAGAATGATAGTCTCGAACTTATATAAAATATAAATCCACTATCAATGATTGGAGATAATGATTGACTACTAAAGATGGAGAGAGGAACTTTCCCCAGCGGAGTCACCAAAAAAATCTAAAGTGTTTTAATTTGAAGTCATTAGGACACCACTCAGATCTTAAGGGGTACTTATTGAAGTGATCGAGTGTGACATCAAGGTATGATGTACCATCTCGAAAGATGAAAATATCACCCTATAATGGACCTAATTATCTAATATTGACTCCTAAGCTAGATGGGGTTTAATATGTACTAGAGATCTTCCCCCTACTTTACATGGAGAAGTAAAATAGGGTTTATTTTATGTCAGATTCTTTAGTTCCCTATGGAAGCAAGCTTCCATAGTTAATTACATCCTAAAAAATAGGAATTTTCTAATAACACTCTCAATTAAAGTAGTCGATAAATATATCCAAAGACTTTAAAGTTAGACTATGAAAGAATTAGGTACTTTGAAAATCAAGTGAGAAAGTTGAAAACATATTTTCATATTCCAAAGGAAGATAAATAGGGAGCACTCATGATACTAGGAAGCCTATTGATCACTCCAGTCTACCTTATAGTGAGGCTTTATATATTTGAAAGAAAGATTTTATTTTTATTTGAATGAAATTTTATTAGAATGCTAGGGCTTATAGTCCATCAACATAAGATTATGGAAATGGATAAGAGGTAAGGACCTATACTCATAGCTCGAAGGAAATAAATAGCCTAGGATCTTAAATCTAGAATGCTTTATATTAAGCTAAAGGCATGACCTAAGTCTAATAAAAAATGGAACATAATGGTTTACCTCCATAAGAGAGGATAAACCCATCTGGACTCTTATAGGCTTACAATTGCCTAGAGTGGCCTCCAGTTAACACCTCCCATATTTCAAAACCATGTAGGTCAATCTTATGTAAATGCAAGATAGCTTGGCTATTATTTAATTAGTAAGATGATTAGAATCCCAAACTCACTCCCTAGGAGACTAGATCATCACGGGCATGAAGACAAGACTTAGACTAAATTCAAAATTTACAATTCTTCATATAATTTTTACACGATCATTTGTACTAAGGCTTAGGATAATTATGCCTATATGCATGAAGAAATAAGATCATGGGCTAAATTAGGGGGAGGAGGTGTTCTCCACTGCAAGGGATGATCTCAAAAATCAATCATTCCCCTATCGTGCAAGAATGGAGACCCTCCCTATTCAAGAGTGAAATAAGATGATATGCATGATTGTTATAATATATATCTTTCAGCTAAGAGGTTGTTAAATCTTTTATTTATCTTAATTATAAACCAAGGCTTTAAAGTGAGATTATGAGTTATTTTAGAATTTAGTTATGAATTATTTAATGAGGGTAGAAAAATTAATTTTATCTAAAAGAGCCTACTGCTTCCAAGCCACACATTCAATCATCAAACTTTAAGAAACCTATAAAAAAATATGCAATTTATATTGCATAATTTAAACACAACATTCAAGCACATATATTTCATAAAAGAATAAAAGATCAGTGCGGCTGGGTACCGCCTTACATCCCGAATAAGAAAAGAAGTTGGGTAGTTGAACTATACCCTTACACAACCTGGAATATAAAACAATATTACAATTACAATGAAATAGATGCAATGGGGTTCTTCATTCTTCATCTTTCTTTTCTCCTTTTGATTTGGTTTTGCTCAAAGCTTCAAAGGGCCTCCTATGTATTTTCCTTCTAGCCACTATTCATCCTAAACCCCATAGAACTAATCCTAATCCAATTTGCAAAAATTACATATATATGGAAAATAAAATCTAAATACACTTGCAAAATAGATGTTAGCTAAACAAACATATGAACCAAGTAGTTATATTCCATAAATTTGGACTTAGCACCCAGCACATGGATAACCAAGCCCGCTTATTTTAATGTGGATTATGCTATGGGGGATAAGCAACCTGGAAGAAAGAGCATTTATATTTATTAGTACAGCTACCCTTTTTAGAATAATCCCTTGCCTAAAATATCATTAGGATAATAGCAGCCTAACATCCCATCTATGCATAAATAATCCTAACATCTAATCTAAAACAGTACATCACAAAACAAAACACAACATCACAACATACACCGGCCTAACCTAAGGCTAGAATTGGTGCTTAATATTCTAATGTGTGGGTGCTAAGGTTTGGTGTGGTATGTCTTAACTAGGCTTTAGAATTATGATTATCAAAGGTTTGGAATTGCTTAAGTTAAACATGAGAGGAGGTTTCAATTCAAATTATTAAAAGAATTAGTGGATTTTAATTTTTTTTTTGTTTCATTTAATTTTGACTAAGCATCTAATTGTTATAAACATATGAAAGTTGTTTGACCCTCCTCATCACTACCCTAAGTTATTTTCTAAAGGTATGTTGTTATGATTTTTGGTTTATCTTAGTGAATGATTTATTAAACATTTTATTAATCCTAAGTTTAGGTTAATATTAAAGAATCTTATTCAAACATGAATGGCATCTTAAGATTAACGAGATTGAATTACTATCACATGGATAATATTACATTATTTCTTTTCATCATCAATAACATGCATATGCTTTCATTTTTATTATTTATGATATTTAGTTTAACATACCTATACATGTTATATACATATGGGTATTTTTGTCACACTTGAATGATTCTTAATGCATGTATTATTAGCAGAAAAGAGATATTTCATTCTTTAGCTAAGTATATATATGCATGTATTAAATATTAAGCAAGTACATGTCATTATTAAGCTAGGAAAGCGAGGTAATCTAAGACCTCCATAGGGCTACTTAAAGCCTCGTATTCATGGGGTGTCTAGACTATATACTTGCTAGCTTCAATACACATAAACATATACATAAACATAAGAATGAAAATCATGCAAAGGTTGTATATTAGTGAATTATTTATTCATGTAAAGTAAAGTTCCATCCAAATTCTAGTGCATGCATACATATGAATGAGATTAAGCAAGTATGTACCATTGTTAAACTACAGAAGTGAGGTAATTTAAGACCTCCTTGGGGTTACTTAAAGCTTCCTATTCCCAGGATGTCTAGACTCTATACTTGTTAGCTTCAATACACATAAACATATACATAAACATAAGAATTAAAATCATGCAAAGATTGTATATTAGTGAATTATTTATTCATTTAAAGTAAAGTTCTATTCAAATTCTAGTACATGTATGCATATGAATGAGATTAAGCAAGTATGTGCCATTATTAAACTAGGGAAGTGAGGTAATCTAAGACCTCCATGTAGCTACTTAAAGCATCGTATTCCTAGGATGTCCAAACTATATACTTTCTAATATTCAAACATATTTAAACATGCACATGAATTATGAAAATAGAACAATCCTTTGACATCTTTAAACTATAAGTAAATGTAAATTTTATAGAATATTTATAGCCAACATTTGCTTAGATTTTTATCATTGGTTTTTAATTTTGAAAATAAATTCAGATTTAATTCAACACATGCAATTTAGATATGCATAATGATATTTATTTGATTCTATCATTTGAAACCATGAATACATGGCACAAATGGCATAAAAATTTGTAATCATTGAAAAGAAATAACTAAACATCGCCACATGATACATTCAACCACTTTAATTCTTAAGGACAATCAGGATAAATAAAACTCTTAAAGTGATTAATCATCATTAGCCATTTATTTTTTAATGTTTAGTAATTTTAATAAACATAAAACTACTTAAAGAGGATAATAAGGATTGAAATTTTAAATTCTTTAAATTTCATCGCCAATAAATTCCAAGAAAATTATAGAAGGTAGAGGACATCCCACAGAATTAACCTATCAAATTTGAGATATATTGGCCAAGTAATTAAGCCTTAATTCGAGTAATTATCCTAAAATTTAAGCCTTAATTAAGCACTATTCATTAACCAAGCATTAGGGATTTTGTTTTATTAAATTCTCCTCTATTTACCTTGCTAAAATGGTTTTATTTGTATTTTTTGGATTTTTCTATAATTAATTATGAATTTTCAAAGTTTTGGCCATTTAATCTTATTTTTAATGCTTAATTAACTCCCTAAATCATCGGTGCCACACGAAAGCTAACGTGGTAATGCTATCCACATGGCATCATGGGATAAGTTATTTAAAACATTTGACGTGACAGCTAACTTAGCGATGGTGGCACGATTTCATCCCCACCATCTGATCTCAGATCAGACGATCGAGATTAATCTCATGGTTTATTAAGGATTAAATCAAATAATCTAATGGATTAAATTACAACCATCCATTCTAATCACATGGAACAGACGGTCGATGATCCATCATCCCTCGAGCATCAGAAGATGGACACTGTCCACCTTCTGTTGCTTGATCTAAGCTCACTAGAGCTCGTAGGATAATGATATTGACTCCAAAATGTGCAAGGAGGATATCTAAGAAGATCATATAATGGAAATTGCATAAAATCATGATTCATTTCACAAAAGACCAACACCTAGAAGAGAATCTACAGTTTATCAAATTTTTACCTCATCAGAGCTAAAAACTGGTAGTCCATCGACTGAGGTAGCTTCGTCTTGAAGAGAAAAAGCTATGTTGAGAAGATCTTGAGCTGCCTCCTCACTGATTCCTCGATGGACCAAATTCCATTGTAATACTCGCCAGAGTTGGTCTTAGTGTGCCTTCCGGTGATCAAATTGATTGGGGATTGATTCATTTTGACTTGCCGGAGTGAGGGGATGGTGTGGGAAGTGTTTGATGAGGTTTCGATGAGGTTGGATGGACGGAGCTCTTAGTTTCATTTGATGTTTGATATCATCAGTGATGAAGTGCACTAGGGATTCAGGGAATTGTCTTGGACTACTCATTCCTCTCTATGTAGTTTGAATGGATGGGGAGGAGAATACTCTCCTCCCCAAGTGAATAAAGGGCTAAGATTAGCTTAGCCTTTGGTCATCGTTTGGGCGAGGTAGGTGGCAGTAGACTAGTGAGGTAGAGATGCTTGAGAGGCTGAGGCAATGGCATGGGCTGGCATGGGGTGTACATCCTCCTCCAAGTGAACCAATGGAGAGCCAAGGGTGAACTCACCCTTTCATGCCCAAAGGCTGAACCCAATAGTCTTGGGTTAGGTTGGGTCAGTGGTCCTAGTGATCCTAGTGTCCAATTAGAATCTCATTTTCCATTAAGACTGAGGTAAGTTTATCACTGTTGATTAATTCTCTCTCAGTCCTAAAGAAGTGCTGATTGGACAGTTGGGTTGTACTGTCTTCAAGTCACTGTTTGAGTAGCTTTGAGAAGATGTGCATACAATTTTCCATGATACCATCTTGATTATGAATCCATCTCCCATCTATGTCTTTTAATTTTATTATCCATTTTCCTTCCCTTCTTTTCTTAATACAAGCATGGAAGTATTTGGAGTTCTTAACACCTTGGAGGAATATGTGTGCTGAAGCTATTTTTCTGAGAAGACCTTCCTCTTTATCAATATGTCCTTGTAGTGTAGTTTAGAGTTGCTCTAATTAAGTCTCAAGTGCATGGGTTATTAGAGTGTCCATTTTAGCCATCTCATTTTCAATATTATTAATTTTTACTTCTGTAGATTTGATAAAAAATGAATGTTTCTGAAAACTTCAATGTTCCATTTTTTGAGAGTTTAGATTGTAGCTATGTGATGACTATAATTTAACCAAACATTTTCCACACCATTCCAAGCATTCAATATGTAATTATTAAACTCAAAATGTAAATTCCACATTTTTAGGAATCTAAATTGATTATATATCAGCTTGGGGATAGAACAAAAATTGACTATAATTGGATAGTGGTCCGAGGAAATTCTTGCAAGATGTTGAACTTCCATTATGGTGAATTGAGAATTTCAGGCAAAACTAACAAGGATTTGATCAAGCCTCTCATAAACTTTACCTTTCATCCAGGCGAATGGTAAGCCATTAAAGCTAACATCAAATAGCTTGACTTTTATAATATATTCAACAAATTCAAAAATAATTGTGAGATTAGGCCTCCTGCCTCCTTTCTTTTCAGCAAGTTTGCAATCATATATAGATCTCCCCCCACCAACCAGGGTCAGTGGTGCTAGAAGTGATGTGTTTTATATCATTTTATAGTTCTTTTCTATGTTGCTTATTGCAAGCATCATATATGATGGTAGCAAAAGTGCTAAAATTGGTATTCTAAATATGGATGTGGAGGTATTTGGTGGTATCAAGAAGTGCTTGGATCTAAAAATTAGATTTCTAGAATAGCCATATTTTGTTTCTAATATTTGAATGGATGGTGAATTAAGGGGATCTTCTTCTTATTTTGGTGAGGTTGTGGTTGCTAATTAATGGTTCCATAATAGCAAAAGGTTCAAGATGATGGTGTCTTACAAGGCTTTTGAGTCTATTAGAAGCATTGGCCTTGTCAATGCCTCTTATATCCTAAAT
The DNA here is from genome assembly GCA_021442155.1 of Cymbidium sinense. Lineage (NCBI taxonomy): Eukaryota > Viridiplantae > Streptophyta > Magnoliopsida > Asparagales > Orchidaceae > Cymbidium > Cymbidium sinense. The sequence continues at coordinate 78,389,862 of CM038227.1, forward strand.
CATGATGGTTAACATAATGGAGGAGGTTTACTCCTAGTTGGTCATCTAATTGACCCTTTTCCAATTGAGAAGTCATCACTCTTTGGTTCTTAGCTGCTAGTAGGTTCTTTAATTCTCTGATGTATTTTTTATTATATTTTTTGTGTTTGTGGGTATGCCATTAATCTATAGCTATGTTGATTATATCCTTATAGTGTTCTCTTTTTAAATTCTCTCCTCATGATTGTGTGTCATCGTCTTCCTCACAAGCTATGGCTTTAGTTGTCAGGGACTGTGAGACGTTACAGGCTTCAGGCATGCTCATTTTCCTTGTTTCAATTGCATGTTATTTTTAGATGTCCCTTTTAGAAATTGGGTTGGTTATAAGTTCATTATGCTCAGCAGTGTTATTTTTTCTTGTGTGCATTGGAATGATCTTGTCTTGTTGTCTTCTCTGAGAAGGTAGTATAAGTGTTGTTGTTAAGTTATTTTCTTGGATTATATTAGCATTGGATGTTTCTTGATTTTTATTTCATTTGGTTGTTGCATTTGGGGATCTATTTCTTCAAGATTGTTGTTATCAGGTGATTATGGATGATTAGTATCCTCCAAATTCTCTTCCGAAATGTGGTAGATCATATTTAATGTTTTATTATCTATAAAGAGTCTATCTTTTATTGGTTATAAGTCTGAGGGGAGCTGGGATTTAATTTCTCGCATTGGTTGTTTCCATTTTTCCATTCTTTTATTTCTCGATTTAGGGAGTGAAATAAAATATCCCTCAATATTATGTCCAAACATTCTATATTTTCCATAGTATAATGATTTTTGTTCTATTTCTACCTTTTTTCAGTATCCATTTGATTGGGTGCCAATCCAAATTTCCTCATTATAGCTAGTAGTTATGTCCATTTCCATAAGTACCTTTGTAGCAGAAGGTCTTGTAAGATTGAAGGTAGGGGTGTCTAGCTTGAGGGGTCTACAGAATATGGCAGCAATGGAGTAGAGGATCTATTTATTGAAGAGATGCAGTTTCAGCCTAGGTAATTTGGTCCAAATAGATGCAATGGGTAGTTTAATACTATAGCCAAATGAGGGAGTCCATTTGAGAAATTTAATTTGGACGTTTTCAATGTGGTATAGCTTTTTGGAGAACAACCTAGCATAATCTTTCTCATTAAAGAGTTTTATCATTATGTGTTTTTCATCTAAAATCTCAACATTCCAATCCCCAACAAATTTTAGCTCCTCAAAATGTCTCATGATTATATCCATCTTTAGATATTTGTAGGTAAATTTTTCCACTATAGTGAATCAAAATGGTTTAGTAAGGTTCTAAGTCTCAGATTCAGATAGAATGAGACCAAGTTTACCTCCTTTTCTAGAGGCATGTTTTAGAAAACTAAAACTAGTGCCTTCCATATACATGCATGATAGCATTGTGGGAACAACAGAATGTTAAGGTCAAAGTTGCCTTCAGCTGGGCTGGAGCCACCAACCATTACCTTAGCATAGGAAGGAAGGTCCATGGCACAAAAAATGTAGAAGAAATTTGGGGAGTGAAGGCAGTAGCCCCCAAAATCAATGGAATAGTAATAAGAGGGGGGAGAGATTTTCTTAAGAGCGGTTGTATCCTAACTTAATCCTATGCTTATTTTTTAAAAAGGATGCCTACTAATAGACTTATTCCTATCTTTTTTAGCTATTAAGATGGGGCCTTCAATGGCTTGATTCCAAATTAAATAGCTAAAGTGAGAAAAGGAGTCTTGATGATTTTATCATAATTTCCAAATTTTGATTGGTAGGAAAGGGGTCTTGGTGACTTAATCCTTACCTAGGTAGTCTATTTGATAGGAAGGGTCTTAGTGACTTAATCCTATCCTTGTCTTTAAAAGGATGCCTAAGGGACTTACCCTTGCTTGGTTAGCTATTAAAGTGCCTTTATTTGCTTTATTCAAACTTTAAATAGCTAAAGTGAGGAAAGGTGTCTTGGTGACTTAATTCTAACCTAGATAGCTTATTGAAATGGAACCTCCAATAGCTTGAATGCATTTCCAAAATATTTGAAAGATATTGTTGAATGACTCAATTCCAAGTTAATTATTACACAAAATAATATTGTAGATAAAATTTAACTTGAAATAAATCCATATATTTTAGAAGAAATCAATTTATGGAACCAAATAATTACAAAAATTAAATTTTAATGAACATAACTTTATTAATCATTTTTGAAATTAGAGTATAGTTCATACATAATATCTTTTTAGGTAACATCCATTAATAGGTGGCATTGGATGTTCACCAATATAAGTTATTAACTAATATGAACCTCCTTCGTAGACTTTCTGTAGAATGAGCGGTCCTTCCCATGTTGGCTCAAATTTGTTGCCTATCCTGTGATGAGCTAAAATTGGCCTTTGAAGAACCAAGACCAAGTCTCATACTTGGAAAGTTCTAGGATGGACCAATTTATCATGAACTTGAATCATACGTGATTGGTAAAGTTCAAGGTATTGTTGGCTTTCAGGCGTCTTCCTTCAAGACCTTAAAGTTCTTCTAGCTGAAGTTTATGATTCTGATCTATTGTAATATAATTATTGATTGTGATCCTTAGAGAAGGTAGTTTTACTTCTAGTGGAAGAATAGCATTAGTTTCATTAACCAAAGCATATTGTGTAGATTGAGTTGGTGTTTTATATATAGTCTGATAAGCCCATAAGGCTTCAACCAACTTTAAATGCCACTGATGTTCATTTTCCTCGAGATTTTTTTCAAAATTCAAACAAGTGTTTTATTAAAAGCCTTGGCCAATATATTTTCCCTAGGCTAATAGATTTTTGAATACCACCAATCAAGGTTATGTTTTTCCATAAAATAATTTATTTTGGTGGATTTAAATGATGGCCATTACCAAATATGATTCGGTGAGGGATGCCAAATTGATATACAATATTTTCCTAAATGAACTTAAGTGCATGGTATGGTTTAACTTTCTTTAATGAGATTTCCTCGGCCCATTTATAAAAGTATTCAATTGCAGCCAGTGTAAAATGATGCCCCTTTGATGGAGGTGGATCAATAGGACCCATGATGTTAGTACATGTTGACCTCATGTTTAGAATGAGTTCTCAACCCCTCCATCTTAGACATAGGACTCCTCTTAGACTTTAAGAGATCCTTAGCCATAAGAGACATCTAGTGATTAGGTGGACACTCAATCTAGCCTTAGATACTTAGAAGAGTTAGCCATAGGAATAGGTCATATCTTAAGGGTGTTAGGAAAATTTGCCTACCCTATAGCTTGAACCACTTTCCTTACATCCTTTCTTCAAGTCAAACTCCAAATTAAATCAACATCAAACCTAAATCAATTCCATCCTAATTGATTTTCTCTAAACTTAAATCAATGGCACATGATTGAAATCCATGATTGAAATTCCAAGTTCAAAATCCTTCTTAAGTCCTTTAATCCCCTCTTAAGGACTTAGCCTAAATCATGTTCAAATCACTTCAAATTCATAGTTTTTTTTTCTACAAATCATTTATATTCTCATTTATATTCACATATATAAATGAAATAATAATTCAAATCAATCAAATCAAATCCAAAGTTTAAATTCCTAATTCAAAATCCTTCTTAAGTCCTTAATTCCCTCTTAAAGACTTAGCCTAAATCATCTTCAAATCAATTCAAAATCATGAGATTTTCTCATAACTCATTTATATTCTCATTTATATTCACATATATAAATGAAATAAAAATTCTAATCAATCAAACTAAACTAAAAAAATCAATTCCAAACTCCAAATATTTCCTAAGTCCTTTAATTTCCCCTAAAGAACTTAGCCTAGATCATCATCAAATCACTCCAAATCCTTGAAATTTTCTCATAACCCATTTTTATTCTCATTTATATTCACAAATATAAATGAAATATAAATTCAAACAACCAAAACCAATTCCAAAATTCAAGTTCAAATTCAATCAAAATCCAACCTAAGCCTTTCAAGTTAAATTCTTGAACTTAGCCAAATCAACTTCAAATCAAGCAAACTCTTGATTTTCCTTCATGATTCAATCAATCCTTCGATTATAAACCCAAATATAAATACAAACTTCAATCATTTAACCTAAACATAATTCAAAAAATCAAGCCAAAATCCATTTCATGTTCACCCTTTGAACTTGAAATTGTCAAATGAATCAAAACCCATTTGACTTAAAACCTCTTGCAAATGGATTTATATTTCAATCATAAGTCAATATACAAGTTCAATCAAACTCAAATCAAGCTTTGACCAAGCCATTTGACATACTTAGGCTCACTTAACACAAAGTGACCTAAAGTATTCTTATGAGCTAAATCCTAAATCCTAACCAAATTTGATTGAATTAAACTCACCTAAACCTCTCATCATGATCAACAATCATCATGAGATGATCAATCACTCAAATTTAGTCAAACCAAGTCAAACCTAAGGGTTGACCAAAGCAACACTTAGCCAAAATTAAACCCAACATAGCCAAAATCCACCATAGGCCAAATTGATTGAAACCATTAATTTATGTTCATTCATGACCAATGTTTGAACTTCACCAAGTCAACATCTAAGCCTAACCTAGCCCAATTGGTCACTTGACCCAAGTTAACCCAACTTGACCTAAAAAGTTAAAATGTGTCAAAACTTGATCTATGCCAAATTGAGTGAAACCAATGGGTCAAGTTCTTTCTGAATCACTTGTTGAACTTGACCAAATCCTCAATTAGCCAACTAGACCTAACCTAGCCCAATTGACCTTGAACCTAACTTGACCTAAAGGGTCATATTGAGCCAAATTCAAACTTAACCAAAATTGGTTGGAAACAAAGATACCAATCCACTTCATATAATTAACCAAACCTAAACCTACCCATGGCCTAGCTCAAATAGGTCAAATGGGTCAAATTGGTCAACTTGACCCATTTGACCTAAATGAAGTCATATGAACCAAATTCAAACCTAAACCAAATTGAATCAAACCAAAGCCACCAAAACATTCCAAATGGTCATATGAACTTGACCCAACCCTTGATTTTACCTAATTTGACCAATTGATCAACTTGACCCAAGTTGACCCATTTTGACCTAAATGCGTCAACATGAGCCAAACCATATCACATGAACTCCAAATCCAATGAAACTTGGCCAAACCTATTTTCTCAACATACCAAACATACCCAAATTCAAAAATCTACCAAATGACTATTTTACCCCTAGGCCATAAGGTAAGTTTTGGCCAATTCAACTTCAAATTTGGTCAAATCCTCTTCATACCTACTTGATACTCTTCTAGTGGATCAAGTGAACATTATGGAGGGTGGTGCAGCCAACCCAATGGGTTTGGGTTAGCCAAACCCAATCCAATGGCCAAACTGACCATGTGCATGGAAATGGCCACATGGGAATCTTCCTTACACACAATTGAAGCGCATGGGGAGTTAACCATTCCACTCCCTAGCCTAAAATAAACTCAATGGCAATCCTAATAGCCTAATAAACCCTTGGAATCGAGGCAATTAGATCAAAATGGCAAGCCCATGCTCGGTCATCCGATTGCCAAAGGGGGAGATATACTCCCCCTAATTCATTTGAATCTACATAAAGCCATTATCGATCGAATCATAGGAACTTAGAGCAAGCCTCAGAGAGTCTTCCCAAGCTTCCTAGAGGGAGATTGAAATTGCCATTTCTCAATTTTCATCATTTGAAAATAGGGGAGCTCAATTGAATTTCTAACTTTCTCCACACTCAAAATCAGTGTAATCCCTTTTGCAAGCTCCATCAGTGAGCTCAATTAAGTGCACCCATACTCTTTCCCAAGCTCCAAAAGTAGAGGAAGAGTCACCTAGATCAAAGTTGAGCTCACTTGGAGGAGGAGTTGGTCCATAGGAGAAGTTGCTCAACCTCAACCCCTCATACTTTTAGCAAAGCTTCATCTCAGCAGGCAGGCTTCTAAGGGGTGGTGATTGCCAAGGTTAGCCATTTTTCGAGCTTAAACTCAATGTGGTGTGGAGCTTTATGAAAGAAATGTTTATCTCATAGGATCTTGACCACTAGATGTAATCTAGGTTGCAAGATGATAGTGGGTTAATTTTCATCCCAATCCAAGCTTAATCGAGCTCAGATCAAAGCTTCAAACATGGACGGTGTCCATGGCTCATAGAGAGCTACAGGGATGGATCTCTGGCTATCCATCCATGCATTTTGGATGGATGACCGAGATTAAATATGCAATATATTTCTATTTTAATCCTCTGACATGTGGCTTTAAACTTAGCCATCCGATCCTTGATTGGACGGTTGAGGAGAATGCGCGTAGCACTGCCGCCATGTGGCACTATGATGTGACATTTTAAATAACCAATCAACTACTGACACATGTAAAGCGCATGCCGCATCAGCCGCACCCGTGGCACCCGTGGATTCATAATAAGATTAAGGATTTATTTAATTCCTAATTAATCACCTAAGCTTCTAAAATTCATATCTCAACATAATCAAAAAAATATGAAATAAATTGCATTAAAAAGATAATTGAACCTAGAATATTCAAAAATTGATTTTGATTAATTTTGAATAGTTCTTTTCTCTGAATTTTGGTTTTATTAGGAATGTTAATTTACTTATTACTCTCGAAATAATCTACTGATTAATCTCAAACTTCTTGGGTGTAATTAGAGGGATGACTTTTGTCTCCCTTAATTTTCTTGGGATTTATTGGTGGCTCAATTAGGGGAATTACTAGTTCATTCCTTAATCACTCCTTAAATTTAATTAGTCTTAATTAAGGGTATAATTAGTGATTTAACCCTCTGATTGAGCCAATTAAGTTTTGATTAAGTGAATGTGAGATTTAGGAAATGATTTTGGGATGCTCTCCTTAAGATATTCCTTAATCTTACCTTAATTAAAGAGTAATTTATTAATTATCCCCTTAACTAATTTCATAAAATTCTAAAACTTTCTATAACTCAATTAATTCTTCTTGGGTAGATGCTTAGGTGTTCAAGAACCTAAGTATAATTAAGGAAATCAAAATTCAACTCATATGTGAGAGCCATATTTTTAAATTATTTAAGTTAATCCTCTTAGCTTAATTAATCAATAATCATGAGCCAAATTGCATTAGGCCATTTTCTTCCTAGGTGCATTGTAAATTTAAATTCCTTGTGTGGCTTTATGTCATCTCATTAGCTCATAATTATTTGATTAGCTATGCTAAGGTGGTGTAGGTAAGGGTAATTAACATGCTTAATTCATACCTTAACCTAATCAAAATATGAAAATGAATCTAATCATCTAAAAATTGAACAAAAATATCAAACACATGTGGGAATGGGTTAGGAACAACAAACTCACCTCACATTTTACAAATTAAATCAAACTCAAAATTAAACAAAAATCACATTAAACAAACTTTGGTTTACTTTAAGCTTTCTTATTTCATAAGATTACCTTCAGGAATTAATTAAGGTGAATGTGTTTACATGCTTTCATTATTTTAGTTCTTTCCCAACATGCTAAATGTGTGTGTCATTTGATTTCATACATTCATGCTTTTCAAAAATCAAATTTAAAATGAAAATGTTTCCTTTATGTCAAATTGCATGTTTTGGCTAAAGTAAGAATATGAGTGGCTATTATCACTATTAAATTTAAATTATTTTCAAAATATATGAATCAATTATCAAAACTAAAATTATGTTACTTATATCTTACTTATAAGCTTGTATGTGAGTAAACTATAAGGATGTGCATAGTGTAGGTTTTCCTTCTCCTCTCTTTTAGTATAGTTTTGAATAGGATTTGGTAGAGTGTTTAGTTCATTTGAAAAGAACCTAACACTTGCCTAATTCCATCTTCTATTCATTCCTATGCTATTATTTAAGAAGGATACCAACACTTGCACATATAAATTGCATAAACAAAAATAAATCAACTAACACAAACTTTTTTCTTTCATTTATTTCTTTTGTAGAAATGTATTTAAGGTAGGTGTTACCCACACCCCTGGTTAACAATGACGTCGTACTCACTTATGCCTTTCATACATTTATATGTGCATGTGAAAATTGGATAAGAAACCCCTTTTCTATTTAATGAAAATCATGCATCATAAACATTCAAATTTTCTTAAATAAACTACTTAGAATGCATCATAAACATTCCCATTTGTATGTATAGATATGTTTAGGACTCATTCATATGCATGTTATACATGTTGGGAAAGAAATGAAGTGATGTATATTTTGTGAATTTTTATTCATTTTACTTAATCTTAAAATGCCTTTCTTTTTGAATAGGTTTATTTAGAGTACATCTAAACTTAGGATTAATTAAAACACATAATAAAACATTCACTAAACAAAACTAAAATATGAATCCACTTTAGAAATTACTTAGGTTAGGGAAGGAAAGAGAAGTTCTCTTCTCTTTCCCTCTCTTTATAACTTAGTAATTAATTGTAGGATTTACTTGAACCCAATCAAAACATAAAATAAAATCAAACCAAAATAATTAAATCAATTAAATGAAACCCTCCTCTAAGTTGAATATTTTTCACACTTAGAAAATTCTAACTTATTGCCATAGCTAAGTATAACACACAAACCTCTAAATGCACACACATTAGGCTAAGTAACCACTTCTAGCTTTAGGTTAGGGTAGTGCATGATTTGATATTTGCTTTTATTTTGTGATATATGTTTTAGCCTAGATGTTAGGGTGAATGTGCATAGAATGAATGATAGGATGATTTAGTCTAATCATTATTTTCTACAAGAGATTGTGCTTAAGGGGCGCTGTAATAAATAAAAATATAAATGCTTTTGTTGTGCAGGTGCTTATACCCCTAAGCATAATCCAAAAGGCCAGGTGGGCTTAGTCACCCATGTGTGGGGTGATAAGTCTAATATACATGCTTTGGATTTATGTGGTTTATTTAGCTAATCTCTATTTTATAGGTGTTAGCTAGATTTACTTTTTCTTTTCATGTAATTTTTGCAATTAGGATTTTGGAATGATTATTATGAGGATTAGGATGAGCATTGGTTATAAGATTACCTCTTATGTACCATGTGAAGCCTTGGAGTAACCATCTTCCAATAATCTAAAAGAAGGAATCAAAGAAGAAAGAAGAAAGAAGAAGAAAAGAAGAATGAAGAAATGAAGCTTGAAGACCCCCATAACAATGAGTTCCTTGCTTGATTATACTTAATTCATTTGTAATCCAAGTTGTATAAGGGTAGAGCTCGACTACCCAATTTATTTTTGGGTTTGTGTTGTGGTGCCCGACCACAAATGGCCTCTTATTTTTTTGTGTTAGCTTTATAAATTGATTGATGATTTATTTAACTTGTGCATTAAGATGGCATCTTTTTCCTAGTTTCTTTCTTGCTTGATGTATGGCCTGGATGTGGATTAGGCTCTTAGGAAAAAATAAATCTTCTACCAAATCTAATAATTCAAAATTAAAATAAAGAACTCATAACCTCACCTAAAGCTTAGGCTAAAATAAAAATAAAAGAATTAGCAACCCCTTAGCTGGATGAGTATTTCTTTTATAACATTATGCACAATGCATATTATTTTCACTCTTGATTGTAGGGCTGCCACCTTTGCCAGAGAAACTTGGCTTGACCTTTGAGAGCTTGGTGGAAATACACCTCCTCCCTTCTTGCTGATTTTGGCCAATAATCTCATTTCTCATGCATTAGGCATATGAATCCTATTATCCTTAGTCAAAATGATTATCCAAAAATAAAAATAAAATGTAATATGATTTACATTATATTTAGGTCATTTGAAGCATACCCTTACATGATCTAGTCTCATTAGGGAGTGAGTTTAAAGACTTAGTCTCTTTCTAAATAAATAATAGCTTAGCTATCTTTTATTAAGCATATGACTTGCGTGCATGAATTTAAAATCATAGGAGGAGTTAGTTGGAAACCATCCCCAGACAATTGTAAATCCAAGAAGTCGGGTGGTTTGTCCTCTATTGTGGAGGCAAAGCAAATACCCATTTTTTTCTTTGATTTAGGTTGTGCTTTTGGCACTCGCCAAAGCTTCCTAGATTTAGGTTCTGAGGTTGCTTCTCCCCTTTATGGGCCATAAGCATAAATCCTCACCTCTTAGGCAATTCCATAATCTTGTGTTGTGGAATCATATGCCCTAAATTTCTAATGAAAAAATCAACTCAAACAAATTAAATCAATTTCAAAAATATAAAGCCCAACCATAGGATATAGTTTGAGATGCTCCCTAGGTTCCTAGCATCGTGAACATCTCTTACTTATCTTCCTTTGGCTTTGATAATAACTCCCTCTCTTGATCAATCCCATTTGATCTTTAAAAATGAGCTAATTGATTGATAGTCCTACCATATTGAAATATTTAGAGACAATGATCATTTACCTTAATTGAGAGTATTCCTAAGAAATTTCATTCCTTAGGATGTAATTAACTATGGGGGCTTTCCCTTATAGGGAACTTATTAAACCCAGTCTAAAATAAATCTTAGTTTACTTTTTTAAGTAAAGTAAGGGAAGAATCTTTGGTACACATGCAGACCCATTGTCCTTAAGAGTCCTTTTTAAGGTGATTAGGTCCATCGTAGGGTGGTGACTTCTATCTTTCAAAATAGTACACCTCTCCTCAATGTCGTACCCGATCACCCTCAATAAGAATATCTGTTGATCTATGTGGTGTCAAAAATACACAAAAAGAAAAGATGTATATTTCTATCTTCATTTTATCCCGCACAGAGTGAAGATGGAAGTATATATTTTATTCATTAGAAATCTAATTTAAAACTTTCACCACAGTACCCTAATTCTCAAAAGACTAAGAGGTAATCATTATATGCAATACATTAGGTGGCTGATGTTAGACCACACCATATACTTGGCATTGATGGCAACGATGTGTAATTTCCATGCAGTCATCTAACATTAAAGGCCAATTATACCCAAGTCTTTTAATCTTTAATTTTATTTTAGGCCCAGATTTGTGAGCACCATAGAATCCATAATGTCCTTCAGTCATAATCTTATGGGCTTCTTATTTATCTAAACAACATAGCCACATTTGATCAAATGACCACAGATATAACACATTATTGATTAATGAATAAGATAAGACAAATTTTTTTATTTGATTTGCTAATGACTTATCATCTGGAAGCCTCCCCTTACTTAAATAGTCAATGAATGACTGTTTCTAGTCATATTTTTCTTGATCTTCAGTAAAAGTGTCTATCCTTTACATTTCTATTTTTTTTCATGTAATCTAAATCTATAGGGGATAGTATTTGCTAGTTCTAAACTTCTATAGATATAGATTCTATTTCTGGACATACAATTTCTTTTGCAAGTTTAGCCAAATCATCAAGCATAGAATTATCTTTATATGTTATTCTATACAAAGTTATAAAAAAAGAATCTATTTGAGCAATTTCATTGTATATTGATAATAATTGAAAATTTTTGGGTGCAAAATCTTATAGATTCCACTCACTTGATTAATAACTAGTTGGGAATCCCCAAATACATTAATATTTTAAATATTCATAGTTATAAGAACCTTATATTTGATTTCATTATTTTTATAGGGTTCAAACAAATTATAGGAATATCGTATTATTTCTTTTCTTACATTATAAGAATTAATACAATCCCTACCTTCCTTGGGATAGAAGATTTCAACTCTTTATTTTTTTTCTTTGAAGATGTTGCACCATCAAAATATAGCTCCTAAGGGGCATTAGTTTCATCTTTTAAATTCATGATCTGCTCATCTAGGAGATCATTATTTAAAGGAAAGCCTTCAAGGAGAGGATGTGCTGCTAAGAAGTCGGCTATAACTTGACCTTTTTAGCATTTAGATAGATAAATGTAATATCAAATTGTAATAGAATTATAGACCAATGAGCTAGATGTCCAGACAATGTCAGGCGGGTCATAAGATATTACAAAGTATTTACTCTTGAAATCAAATTCACTTTATATGAAAGCATGTAATGCCTTAGTTTTTAAATAGAGAAAACCAAAGCTAAATTGTGCTTTTAATAGAAGGAAATTCATGTTCACTAGGATGAGTCTATGACTTAGAAAATAAAGGTTATATTATTTTACTTCTTCATCAACTTGAGCTAATAAAGCTCTAAAATATTCATCTAAAGCTGTAGTATATAGAATTAATGGCTTACCTTAGATTACAGTCACCAAAATAGAAGGATTTATTAAATATTATTTTAAACTGTTAAATGCACTCTATCATCATCTCAAATAAATTTAGAATTCATCTTTGTTAATGTCATAAATTGTTGTCATCTTTCAAATATATTTGATATAAATCTTCTTAAGTATATAGGCCTACCTTAGAATGATCTTAATTACGTAAGACTTCTACATGGCGGTATTTTTATGATACCTTTAATTTTTTCAAGATCAATTTTTATTATATAGTGTTACACAACAAACCCTAAAAATTTTCCTAAAGTTACTCCTAAGGTCCACTCTGAAGGATTCATTTTTAGGTTATAATGGTGCAACCATTCAAAAAAAATCCACATACCATATAGATGATTTTCTATTTCTTTATTTTTAATGACTAGACTATCGATGTAACATTCAACCTAGTTATGAATTAGATCATTGAGTTTTCTAATCATCAACCATTGATAAGTAGGCCCAACATTTTTGAGACCAAATGGCATGACTTTGTAATAGAATATCCCAATCAGGGTTCTGTACATCATATCTTTTACATCCTCAAGGGCCATTTTTATTTGGTTATGCCCAGATGGCCCATCCATAAATGAGAAAATTTCATGCAATGAGTATATATCCATCATAATTTTTGGTATTGGCAATGGGAACTCATATTTGGGGCAAGCCTTATTTAAGTCTCTAAAATCTATGCATATACATATTTAGTATTCTTTTTCTTTACCGGGATAACACTTGCCAACAAAGAAGGATACTTTTCTTCTTCAATAATTCGACCTCAATCAATTTCTTTACTTCAATAATTACTTGTTTTTCAATTTTTAGATGCATGCATCTAGGAGCTTATTTTATTGAAATTACATCAAGTTTAATCTCAAATTTATAAACTACATTGTCCAGAGATAAACCTGGCATTCCATCATAAATTCACATAGAACAATCTTTATATTCAAAATGTAAATTAATTAACTCATTAGAATATTCTGGACTATAGCAAACTAATAAAATCTAATCATGGGTCTTCCTTAGTTCCTAAGTTGATCTCCTTTAGTTTGTCAATGGTGAATTTTATTTCTTCTTTAAATTTTGGGAATGCACTTTAAATTATGCAATCATCTGGACTGTCTTATGTTTTAAAATAAAATTCTTTTAAAGGTTTAGATGAACTCTCAAAAGGTTGACCAAACTCCATATGATTATTTATCATTAAATAATGTTCAACATTACATAAAGGTCTCATGGTACCAAACCCAATGCTAGTCTTGGATTTAAATTTTTTTATTTTTAGTATTCCATAAGCTCTACATGCACTGGGTTGAGTCTTTGGGCCAAACGTAAGGAATTAAATCATGTTTTACAACATTCTTAACACAATCAAGATACCAGTAAAAGGAAGTTCTATTATTTTATTAGAAGATGAATCTTTAAGGTTTACATCTACTTTTGAGCTTGAAGATCTTAGTAAAGAATAAAACTTTGATAACTTCCCAACCTCTCCTGAAAGATCAAGGGCTACTCTGACTTCTAACTGTGCAATTTTATTTTGAGACAAAAGTGTCAAAATCAAAGTGTCCATATATCTTTTTAATTTTTCATAAGTAGATAACTTAGGTTCATACTTTAATGCCTGAATTTTTTTTTTATTGCTATCTGATTCTAATAAGATTTCAAACTTTATTAAAGCATCCTTATAATTAAAATCTTCCTTAAAGCTATATTCCAAATCAATTTGTATTATAGAAGATTCTTTTTCTTTTTCTTTTTCTTTTCACTCCTTTTAATTCTTCTTTTTTTAATTTATTTTGATATCTTCTTTCATTTTCTTTGATGCCTCAATAATGTTGGATTTTATAGAATTAAGCATTTACCTTTTAAGTATGTAATAAGCAGCATTTTCATAGAGCTCAATTTCACTAATAGAAAATGATTGTATATTACCTTTTATAGTATATTATACTCCATCCCTTGTATATTTAATATGTTGATAGAGTGATGAAGGAACCATTCTGTATTGATATATCAATGGGTTTCCAAAGAGAGCTTTAAAAGATGCCTTTAAATCAATAAAATGGAATTTTTCTTTAATTTTTAACCCATATATTTCTAATATTAGAGTGATTGAACCCAAAGCCTTCTCTCCTATTTCATTAAACGTCCTCAATAACAACTTATCAGAACTAAGTCTTTGTGTGTCAATCTATAATAATGATAGTGTCTTGAAGTTCATGATGTTGATTGAAGCACCAAGATCATCAAGAATTCTTGATTTCCTGATGTTTTCTGCTTTGACTTAAAGAAAAAGGGGCTGATTATGGTCAATGATCCCTAGAAGTAAATTTTCATCAGAGAAAGTTACTCCAGGAACTTCTTTAAAGTAGCAAGCCTCATTTGAGGAAGTTACTGCTAGCTGAGTCAGGCACATCTCTGGGTATAGTAATGTCTGAACTAATTATTCTTTCATTTTCTTGGGTAGAATAATAGTATCCTAAATTCTTAACCTAGTAAGTAGCTTTCTAAGATGAGCTATGACATTATAGTCAACTTTGTAAACAACTGGCTCAACTACTAGATCTTTCTATAATGGTTGAGGACATTGACCAATAATTTGTTTACTTTTGTTCTTAAAAGGAGGTTGGTGAGGTAATAGGACCTTCCCACTATCGAGACTGACTTCAATAATATCTCTTAAATTAGAAGCAGAGGTCATGTCAACTTGTCCCTCATCACTGATGTTCTTTTTTAAAAATTGATAAAAATGTAAGACTTCTACATCTATGTTAATAGGACTTTCCTACAATTCAACCATAAAGCTATCATTTTTTGGTCGTGATTCATAAAATATATCACAATTATTATAAGAATATTCTTTTATATTTTCTTATTTTTCTTCATTTATAACACAATCATTAAAAACAAAAAATATAAGAAATGTTTTTTGTGGTTGACTTATTATTCATATTTTTAAAATAAGTTTTTAAGTTTAGTGAATGTGTGCACTTAACCATTTGGTATCTCCAAAGGTTTTAATTTGGTCATCATCTTGTTGTAGTGGACTTGGTCATCAAAACTTATTATTTTTCAAATTCTTCTACATCCATATGTTTTAGTTTGGATGTTTCTCCTTCATGGTTTTCTTGAATGGTAGAGATTTCCTCTATAATAAGAGTGGCTCCCAAACTAATGTATCTCACATCTAAAATTTCTTTATTGTAAAGAGATATATAATGAGGTTCTATCCCATTATTAGAGGTATAAGATGAGGATAGCCCTTAGTTTAGGGCTTAGATAAGGGTAATAAACACATCTCTTTAAGGGGGATTTAAGCAGCACCTACTAGCAAATAGAATTTATTTTATATTTATTACAATAATCCCTTCACATCCCCTTATAGAAAATAGTGTTGGCTAATAAAGGATGCCCAAACATCTAGACTAGAGAGAAAATAATTTCTAGACATGAAGTATAAAATATTACACTACAAAATAAGAAAAAAAAACATCATTTCACATCACAAAGCATCATATATCATTAGCCTAACCTAAGTCTATGGTTGGTGACTTACCAATATCGTGTGTGAAAGAAAGGGTTTGTGTGGTATGACTACACTACGCCATTTAAGTTTAAATTTAAATTTGAATTTAAGGTTTTTCTCAATGTGACCATTGGATGGTTTTAATTCAATTGATTTAATTTAATTTAGATTCATTTCAATTTTTAGATTTATTTTTATTTTAAATATGAATTTAAGTTTTAAAGAATAAAAAATAAAATAATTTTTGCTTTGGGTAGAACCCATTCCATTCAACATCTTAATCCTAACATAATGAAATTTTTACCTTAAGATAAAAATCCAACATAGAGATCAAACTAAGAACCTAAGTATCTTAATTAACTAATATAATTTATTTGAGTTGGATTTAATTTGATTAATGTTTAGTCCCTTATTTAAGGATGAAGTTTATGTTGTTTCATTAATTCCAAATGTTATTGGAATTTAAAGATTTTACTCTTTTTTTCATTTAAATTTCATTTGATTAAATTAATATATTTTGGTCTAACAAATTTGTAACTTTTAATTACAATTTAAAATAGTCTCTTAAATTTTAATTCAAAGTTTAATCATTAGGTTGATTGATTTTAGTTTAATAATTATTTATTTTAAATTGATGATTTAACTTAATTTTAAGTAATTTAATTTATTTAAATTTTATGTTGGTTATTTAAGATGGATATTATTGGGTGTAATTCCATAATTCAAATTTATATTTCTTTGATATGATTAAGGTTTAAGATAGAAATAATTATTTAATTTCACATGTTTTAGTTTAGTTACTTTGATTTGATTAATCTTATACACTTATTTCATTTTAATTAATGTTAATATTTATTAAACTTAAATGACCTAACTTAGTTGATTTTAACTTTTTTTTTAAATTTAAGCTTGCTTTAAAGCTATTGATTCATTATTCAAATAGCTTATTTTATTTATATTTCATGACTTATGATATTTAATAATATAGTTATTTAATTCATTATTTAGGTTAGTTTTAAGGGATATCTTATATTTAAGTGTTTATTATTTAATTAGATTCCTTATGATAGAGTTTTGCTTATTAATAATCAATTATTGATTGTAACCTAAGAAACCTAAAGGAATGACTACTTCGATCTCAAACCAAACCTAAGATTTTAGGTTGTTTAAGTTAAATAATTTAATTAACTATTCATGTTTATTTATAATTAATATATCTCATTTGATGTTAAGTGAATTTAAGATGAATTCAATATTAATGAATTTTTATCTAAACATGGACTTCAAAGATTGATCAATTTTTATTTTTAACTAATTATCTATTTTATTACCAATTTATCAATTAATAATCTAGGGTATAATTAATATTTCTTTTCTAATAAATTCCATAAATCCTAAATGTAAGATTGATTAAATTTCTTAACTTCAAAAAGATAGAAAATTTTCCTAAGGTCCACTAATATTGTTAAAAATGTCTTGAGTTAATTCTAATTTAAATTAACCTATAACTTGAAAATTTCATAACTTCTGATCGAGAAGTCATTTGGCATTATAATTTTTATGGCAAGTGGGGCTCCTACAAATTTTATTTTTCTAAAATTTCATCTTAATTAGATATGTATTTTATGACTAACTAAGGTATTAATAAAATTTAAATTAAGCCTAAATTATTAAGACATACTTATGCCTTTTAATTTTCCTTTATTCCACTCCAAAAGATGCATCCATAGAGGATTTATTTTGAATTTTTAGATTTTTGGTTGATTTATTATATTTTTTAAATCAAATCAATTAAATGAATTAATTAATTCATTTAAGTATTTAATTTAGTTATTTTGAAGATTAAAAGGTTTCAGTGAGGCAAAATAATTTTCATAAGTTAACTCATGTGAATTATGATGCTTTAAATTGATTCCATTACTTTTTTAATTATTTTAATTTGTTATTAATTTATTTCATTCAAATAAGATTTGAAGATTGAAAATTTTTCATATTATAATTTAATCCACATTAAATCCTAGGAATTTTATGTGAAGTATATTTTAGCCTCAATTTCACTTCCCTAATGTCTTGGATTAATTAGATTGATAATTTAGGCTTAATTAAAGTTTAATTAATTTTAATTAAACCTAAATTAACCTCAAATTACCCAACAAAAACTAAGAATTTATGTTTAATTATTTTTTTATTCACATGAATCTATGGAGCTTTTATTTATATTTTTTTGGGTTAGATATTTTATTTTCTATAAAATTTGAAGTTTCTAGTATTTTTATATATTTTTAAAATTAGAAAAATTAGATTTTCCCACTTAAACCCATTCAATGCCATGTGGCACTAATGCAGTGCTGCTTTAAGCATAGAGCCATGTGAGTTCCATGTGGATCCCGTGATAAATTGGAGGTGAGGATGGGATTTTATCAGGACCATCCAATCAAAGATCAGACAACCTAGGATTAACCCACTATTTCTTTAAGGGATTTAATTGATCTGTTCGACTAAATCATAGTCTTTCATTCCAAATATAAGGAACAGATGACTATGATTTTGTCTCCTTCATGCTTAGTAGTGACCGAGCACTATCAAATTTTTGGGGCTAATCATCGATGATCTATGTGATGAAATCATTGGATTTTGATTGCAAAATGATTAAGGAGTGAATTCAAAGGCATCTATACTACTTGATCATTCCTAGAACGAAGTTCACATCACAAATGACCAATATGAATTTAAAGGGGATTCAGTTGTGCCCATACCTATTCAACATTTTGTCTCAATGGTGTTATGGGTTTTGAAAATGCTCAAGGAAGTAAGGCGAAGCTTTCGAGGAAGAAATTATGCTTTGCCTCTCTCTAAATTGGTGTAAAAGTGAACATCAATCACTGCTCATTGGATTTTATTATTGGGAACAATCGGAGAAGCTTGGGAGGAGAGGGAAGGTTCACTCATGCTTGATTTCACTGAAATAAGGTGATGGTATGATAAAAAACCTCTAATTCAGCTTCTCAATGGGTTTTATATTTGGCTGAGAGCTACTTTATTGGTTTGGTAGGGAGGTCATCAATCATGGGAATTTGCAATCTAATGATGATGCTAAAGGCAATGAGAAGGTCCAAGTAGGCATTCAAACCACTTAGGGAAGGTAAGATGACATGTATGGGTGATATTTGAAAGGCTTAGGAGGAGTGTAGCTTGGTTTGGGCATGTTCTCCTCCATGGAATATTCTTCTCTCTCTTTGGACTAATTGGGACCTCCTTAAACCCTTAGCCTTAGTTGGTAGCTGCCTTAAGTTCATCCTAAGATGGGTCTAAATAAATCCAAGTGTAATTGGTTTGGGTTTGGGCTTAAATGTTTAGGTCCATTTAACCATCCTTTAGTTTTGGGTTGGTTTTGATTAACTTATTTGATCATTAGATGTTTATTTAGTTTGTATTGTGCTTAATGTCCTATTGGGAGATTTAGATGCCAATTGATTCATACTATATATGAATTTGATTTGGCTTAAGCTGATTTGTCCCATTGATCAAAGATGAATCAAATTTAGTTCCTTAGCTTAATTAGTTACTTTAGGGTTTGGGTTGAGTTTTAATTTCATTTATTTAATCATTCATACTATTTTTAATAAATTGATTTTATTCTCAACTTGGCCCTTTTTTTAAATGTGTTAAGTTGAGTTTAATAGAGTCAATTGATCCATTTGACTTAATTAAGTTATATTTAGGCTTCAATCATATTTAATCACATGTGTGGGATGATTTAGAGCAATTAAATTCATTTAGTTTGAAGTTGATTTCTATTTTGATCTAGTTGACCGAAATTAGGCTTAACAGGTCAAAATGGGTTAACTTTGGGTCAAATGACCAAATTGGTCAAATTAAACCCAATGATTAATTGAATTATATTTAATTATGATTTTCAAATGATTTTAGATATTCAATTTGAGTTAATTTTAATTTAATTCAAATTTAAGTTCAATAAGAACCATGTAAGTTTATTTAGATCAACCCATCTAATTAACCCATTTGAGACATTGGATTTAAATTTCTTTAGATTAATGTTTAAACATATTCATTTGATGACTTTGAGCCCTTAGAATGACTCAATTTAATCATATTTGGTGAGGTGACCATTGACTTTGTGGGCCCACATAGGTGAACCCTAACAAGTGACATAATTGATCATTTTGAATCTCATCTAGATTTATTTTTATGTTTATACATTGATTCTATGCTTTTATTTTATTTTATTTCACTTTATTTTAATTTTATTTGAATTTCTTTATACTTTTTGATTTTGAGCTTAAATAAGTTAATTAGGTTAACCACCCTAATTACCTTGGTCTAAGCTCAATTGGATTTAGATTTTAGTTAGGATGTGTTTGATTTAGATCTATATTTATTTTATTAAATTTTGGTGTACTTTGGGTTTACCTAATCTAATTAGGCTGGTTTAGGTCTTACAGGGGTTGCTAGAATAGCCTAGTCCTTCACCTTATAAAATTTTACCTAGTCAATACATTCATTGTCCTAAGTGCCTAATTAGGAAATTCTTAGTCTAAGATTATATGTCCTAATTACTAAGATTGGAGATGATATTGACCTCATCTAAAAATGAGCTCAATAATGTGGTAACATGAACTCAAGTAATAAGTCAAGGAAAGATTTCCTGAATCCCATGAATATCTCAAGTGAAAGAGGCTACAGAAAAACAATAAATGCTCAATAATTGTAAAAAATTAATTAGAGTCTACAAGCAAAGAAAATACAAAATAATTACTACTATTATTTTTACAAAATGAGCAAAAAAAGTTCAACACACTTGCTACAACCCTTATACATCATTTTTTCAACAATTTGACTACAAGGTTTAAGTGCCATACTTTGCCAAGTCCACCTTCCTCACATATATAATCAAATAAAAATTCATGCTTGAAAGTGTTGACCTCTTTTTGGATGAGATTAACATCATTTCTAAAACTAGGAATTATGATACTTAATCCTAGATTAGGAGCCTCCTAATAAGACACTTACAACACTATTTTATCTAGTGACCTAGTGTGTATTTCTTGGGTTTGATCTAACCTAATGGGATTAGGTAGACTCAACACAAAACTCAAACATAAACAAATAATTCAATCAAACACATCCCATTTGACACATTCCAATTAAAATCTAAATTCATTTGGGTTTAAAGTATGATGATTGGAGTGGTTAACCAATTATCCTACTTAAACTCAAAGTCACCTAAACTTAAAGAAATTTAAATGAAATCAAAATTAAAATCAAATCAAATAAAAAAGCATAAAGCCAATGCAAGAATAAATTAAGTCCAAAATGAAAATCAAAGATGGTCAACCTTTTGACATGGAGTTGACTTATGTGGGTCACGCCAAGTCAAAGATCAATCCATTAAAATTTTACCAAATTAAGACATTCCAAAGACTTAAAATCCTGAAATGAAGATGTTTAAACATAACTCAAATGGATCTAAATCCAATAAGGTTTTATTTGGGCTAATTTGATCACTTAAACTAAATAAACCTCATTATAATACAAAATTCAACTCAAATTGAATGTCCAAAATCATTTGGAAATCATAATTAAACACGATCCAACAAATCATTAGGTCTAATTTGACCAATTTGGTCATTTGACCCAAATGAATCCAAATTAACCCATTAAGGCCAATCTAGGTCAAATGGGTCAAAATTGAAATCAATTCCAAATCAAATAAAAATAATCACTTCAAATTATTTCACACATGTGATTAGACATGATTGGGGTCTAAACATACTTTGATTGAGCCATATGGTCACTTGACTCAATTAGACTTAATTTAACCAATTTAATTTAAAATGGGTCAAATTAGGGTGAAATTAAATTAAACTCACGTGGCATGAGCTAATTGAATTCTTAATTATCCATTAGACAATCAATAATGATTTAAACTTAAACCTAAAACTAATCAATCAAAAGAAACACAATTAAAGCATTTTAAATTAAGTCAAATCTAAATGGCATGCACTAGGTCCAATCTTTAAATCCAAGTCAAGTGGACTTGAGTTTAACCTAAGATTCACTTTAGTTTGATTTGGCCAAGTAGCCACCAACACTAAGGGATGTGATGGTGATGCCAAAAGTAAAAGATGTTCCATGTGAGATGAAGTCACAAGGAAATGAGGTGTAATCATGGCAAGAAGGTGGGAATCCATACAAAGAAGAAAAACCCACTTCCTCTCTTTCATGCCTCATCACAACCACTGATTTTGGCATTTCTCCAATCAGTTAACAACCCCTTGGAGCTAGCCTCCAAGGGTGGACATCACCATAGCAAAGGGAACTTGGCTTCCTCCATGGTCTAAGAAGAGATTGCTCATGGCCAAAGCAAAAAAAAAGAGGAGGAGGCTTATTCCTTTCAAGATTTGCATCCAAACACACTCACAAAGAAAGAAAGGACCAAGCTGACCCCTTGGCTGAGGACTTCACCACCAGTGGCTAGATTTTGTCCACCTAAAGCTTTGCATACATAGCTCTCAGCCATATGTCAAAAAAGGGAAGAAATCCCCCTTTCATGAAGCTAATCCTCTCTACACACTCCTGCGTGAAGAAAAACTCATGTGACCCCTTACTCGAGCCTTTCACCACCGGCAGGCTAGAATTTGGTCAAAGCTAGCAATAATGAAGACTTCAAAAATAGAGAAATGAGGGAATAGCATTGCTTTCTTGTAATTGCCTCTCTCAAAACATTCTAGATGTGGAATCAAATATGATCAAGCCCATACCTGATGACCAGACTATCGGTGAGTCAAAAAATGACCAAACTTGATGAAAAATGGGTGGAGCTTGGTCTCCACGGTGATCCATAGGGAGGCAAGGTGTGAAACTTCTCTCAGAGGCTCGTGACATCCCCATGAAAATGTATGAGACATTCTCATCATCGAGGATCGACGTCGATGAGGTATGCTTTAAAATAAACCTCCAAAGCATTTTGGTTTAGTACTTTGTGACATCAACTTAATCTCAAGTGACATCAAGCCATTTAGATGGGTTGGAAATTGACTCTTGATCAATTTGAAATCAAAATTGCAAGAAATCATGGCCTAGACTATCAGAATTTGGCCTTGAATTATGGATGGTCTATGCTTCTCGCCATCGAGAAGAAGGGAGAAATCTTTGTAGTCCATTCCTTCTGTTAGGAACAAACGGTCGAGATCCAGCTGCATTATCTGATTTAAAACCCTTAAGGAAATACGGGTGAGATCTTGACCATTCGATCAAAGATTAGATGATGGTGATGAATCCCACATCCCCGCCGCCATCTAAGTTTGATCTGCATGGATCATTAGGTAGGTCACACATGTAAAAATGAACGCATGGCACCGCCAATTAAAATGGGAAATTTCCAAACAATTTAAGCAAATTAATATCAAAAAATATCAAAAATTTTAAAAATTATAAAAATAAAAATTGAAATAAAAAATTGTAAATAAAGGCCTTATGTATTCATCTCAGTGAGAGGAATCTATTAAACCTAAAATCCTTAACTTTTATTGGGTAATTTTTGAAGTAATTTGAGTTTAAATGAAAACAATCAAACTCAAATTAAACTCAAACCACTCATCCAATTAGCTTTTTTTTTTTTTTTTGAGAAGTGAACTTAGGGTTAAAACACACATTAGGGAAAGTTTTCATAATTTATTGCAAAGTAAATAAAAAGATAAGGAATTTCTAACCTTAGACCACAAGTTTAATGAAATAAATTAATTTTAACTTAGAAAATTTATGAAAATTTATGAAAATAATTAAATCATCATAATAAACCTTAATGAACTTAAACACTTCATTAAAACTCTCTAAAATCCAATAAACCATAAAATGGTCTAGTCTGATAATTAATTTAATTTATTTATTCAATTAAATGATCTGAACTTAGAAAAATTATAATAAATCAACCAAATCTCTAAAAATTCTAAATGAACTATCTATGGATGCATCATCCAGAGAAGAATGTAAGAAAAATAAAAGTGGTAATTAATTTTTTAAAAATTTAAACTTAATTTGAGTTTTATTAAAATAATTAAAGGATTAATTAACTCCAAATTACACATGTGATTAAGAGGAAACTTTAAGGAACTTAAATTGGCAAGAAACCCTAGTTGTCATAAAAATTTCAAGGCCACTTGACCTTTATATTTGATGTTATTGAATTTTTGATATTTAGGCTAGAACAATTGAAATAATAAATAAGAAAATCATAGAAATTATAAAATTCATAAAATTAACCTAAAACATTTTCATTAACATCAAAACATTTGAAGAAATTTTTCTAACCCTCTAAAGTTAAAAGATTTGATTAATCATATGCTTAGGGTCTAATGAAATGAAAGAAATAAATAAAATATAAAATTATGTCTTAAGTTAATCACTTATTAAACTCATGATAAAGTAATTAATAAAGTGTAATGCAAACTAATTAAGCTCTAAACTTCATAATCAAATATGGGATTCATTAACAAAAGGAAAATTTCTTAAGTCCATTTAAGTTAATGAATAACATAATTCCAAATATAAATGAAAATGTTTAATCAAACTAAATTAAGCCTAATTACTTAAAATATTGAAATAGCCGAAGTTAGGTTTGGTGCCCAAAATAGCCTAGATTTCCTAGAGTATGAATTAATAAACAAAATTTAATCTAAAGGGGTTGAATTAATTAATGAAATCCTAACAAAAAATGAAACCAAAACTTAAACTAAGAACGAATCAAAAATACCAATTTCAATGAATTAAGTTAAATTCAAATAAATTAAATGAACACAAACATTAATGTATATAAACCTTAATGAAATAACTAAGTCAAATAAATATAGTCACTTAAATCAAATCATTTGAAGGAAGTAAACATTAAATTAATGAATGAAATTGGTTCAACTAAAATAAATTAAATTAAATAATTCAACCACATGAAATTAAATGAATATTTAATCAAAACAAAATGAAAAATAAAACATTCAATGAATCAAATCCTTTAAAAATAAATCAAATCAAACTCAAATAAATTTAAAGATACTTAGGATCTTCGCTTGACCTTTAGAATGAATCTTCACCTTAGGATGAAGACTTCATTCTATTAGGATTTAGGATGTTGAATAGATTGGGTTTCACCCAAAGTGGAACTTAATTTATTCTACATTCTTGAAAACTTAAATTTCACTTCAACATAAAATGAACTTAAAATGGAAATGAAATCATGAAATTAATTAAACCACTTAAATTGAAACCATCCAATTGTAAAATAAACAAACCTTGAAACCCAAGTTGAAACTTGAACTTAAAATTCCTTATAAAGTCATATACCACAAACCCATTTTTCTTCACACACTAGATCTTTAGGCCACCGACCCTAGACTTAGGATATTCTTTTTAGAACTAATATTGTCTTCTGTAGGGGGCTGTGCTAAAAGAACTTCTATAATAAATTATAAAATTTCCATGTACATGCAGATGTTGAATAAGTACCTAAGCATAACCCAATATGATAGGTGGGCTTAGCAAGCAACAAATGCTAAGCCCATATATTTACAACTATAACTATTATTTATTGACTCCATGAGCCCCATCTCATATGCGAATTAAATTTGATGATAACAAATAGATGTTAAAATGCTATTAATCAAGTTAATTTCAAGTGTGCAGGAAAAATTATTCAGCTCCTAGCTCTTCAATTATATCAAAATGCTAAAGCTATTGGATATGGACTAGGTGGAAATTTTTCTAAAAATTACTACATTAAGGCAAATGAAAAGCTTAATAAATTAAAAAAATGTTTCATTCATTTTTAGATTCATCATTCTAAAATTATTTATATTTTTCTATATCTTAATATTACAATTGTTCATTAAGCTATCCATTTGGGAGAGTATCAACTAAATGCATGATATAAATTCCATTAAATGTGTGTTCAAGCAAGATAATTTATGTTTAAACTTTATTAAATCATTTCCATATTATTCATAATTTTTTGTGCATGAAAATTGAATTATCCTAAAATTATTCTTTTTCCTCTTTTTCTCTCTCCTATTATTCTTTCTTCTCTCTCTTATTATTATTTTTTATCTTAACATTATTTTGGCCTAAATTTTTAATGCATTTTGTGTAATAAATTGTGTGAAATTCATTCAAAACATTTCCATATTATTCTCCATCATTTTTCATGTTTTAAAATTCATTTATTTGAACTTCTGAATTTAAATTAGTTTTGAATTATTCTTTAATTCAAAATTCTTCATGCATGACATGTACTTGCTAAATGAAATCAAATATTTTATAGAATATGTTGAACGTCCAAAGCATGATTAATTATGATTATTTAGAGCCTAATTAATTTATTTCAAAGTATCTTAAATTTAAATTCAAATCAGCCCTTTTTAAAAAAAACAATTCCTTTCCTTTTTCCAATTTGATCTATTTTAGAAAAGTTTAAGGGAGGCCGACCACTATGATTTAAATTTATTAAATTTATATGTTATTTAAACATTCAATAAGTATATAATACAATCAGCTTTGATTTAAAATTAATCAATGCATTATTTTAAGAATTTCCTATTTTAGGAAACCTCTTTGGTCGAATTCTTTGAAGTGGGTTTTAATGGATTTATTTTATTCAAACTCCCTCCTTCATATCTAAACACCCTTGGCCAAAATTTCAATGGGATTTCCTCTTTCCTTGGCCATGAATCACATAGCATACATTCCATATTGGGTTTAAACAAATTTGTAAAGGAGCTTATGGAAGATCTCTTTGGTCGATCACCTCTCCTTTGATTTTTAAATTCAATTTGATGCCAAATCAATTTCTGTCTCATTGGATCAGTTTTTGGCCAACCCTAAACTCCTTCCTCATCTATTTAAGAGCCTTTTTTAACTTAAAAAAGGTTCCAAAAAGTTAAAAAACTCTTTCTTGCTCTATTGCTCACCCTTGGACGATCCTTAAAAGATCATTTCTTGGAGATTTATTGTGATACAAGTGCAAGCATTCCTCATCATCTTTCTTTTCCCTTGGAAATTTATTTGGCTTCAAGTTTGATTGGTAAAAGTGAAGTTCAGTGTCGTTCTACTCTTGGCCGAAAACATCATCTCTTTGGTATTTATTTTCTAAGGTGCTAAGTTCTTAAACTTCTTTTATTTTTTCTTAGCTTTGAAGTTTACAAGGTTATGTAAATTTTCTTGTGTTTATTCATGACATAATTTTTAGATTTTGTTTGGCCAAGAGATAAAAATATCAATTTGTGTGGACTTCTCCTTCTTAGTAGCCTTTTTATTTCTTGTTTGGCCTAAAGCTAACATAAGGAAATCAATTTATTTTATGCTTAATCATTAAATATTCCATTTGTTTCTTATTTGGCTATAGTCTTTTTAAAGGTTATTAATTTTCTAAGTGCTTAATCATTTAAATATCCATTATTTATTCCTTTAGCTTAAAGTTTCATATAGGTTGCTTAAATTTGATTGTGCTTAAAATCTTGTTACCTCTATTTTTCCATTTGGCCAACCACACCACATCTTGCATGAATTATTTTGTGCTTATTGATTACTTATATTCAATTGGTTTATGCATATGATATGTGATAGCTTTCATGTGATATAATTCAATTCCTTATTCAAGTGATTTTTAGTTATTCAAATATTCAATTTTCAAATACATTTGATTGAAAATTTGATTGAATGAATGAAAGTTAGCTTGTGTGAAAAAAAAATTCAAAGTAAAGTTTTTGGTGATTGCATTTTAAAATCATTCAAGAAAATCATTTCAAACCTTTTAAAGATCATTCAAGCAGCATTAACTTACTTAATTGCATTAAATATTTGATTGAAAATCTATTTTAATTTCATTTAAAATTAAAGTGAGCTCTCTTTTTCATTAATATTTTATTGCCATAATATTAGTATAGATTGAGTTGTGAGTGCAAAAGCATTTTAAATTTAGAGTTAGACTTATGTCTTTCTCTTTGCTTTGTTGGACTGTACTTGCAAGTTAAGGAAAGTACGTGTTGGGTTGTACTTTCCCATTAAAAAAAGTACATGTTATGTTATACTTTCCCATGAAGGAGAGTATGGGAGATTTGTTATAATCTCAATTTTGGTTTAGTGAATTCCTAGGCTGAGAAGCTAAGCATGGACGTAGGCCAATTTTTGGGGTTTGGTCGAACCACATAACAATATATGTGTTTTCTTTCTTTATTTTTCAGCACTTTACTTTTCTGCTATTGCTTTTCTATTGCTTGATTTACTAAATCATTATTATTAACTATTTAAGTCTTCTACAAAAGATAACAATTAAATTTTTTAAATTTTATTTTTTTAAAACCAAATTCAGCACCCCACTCTCTTGGGAGTTATAGCAAAGTAACAATTGGTATCATAGCCTCAGCTTAATTTATGGCTTAAAATCCCTGAGTTTGATTACTAAGGCACAAGCTTTTTCTAAAGGTGCACTACCTGAAGGACAGTCTACACATAGACCACCTTTGCTTGATAATGTTCCATTTGATTAATGGAAAAACCGCATTAGTACACTACCTGATGCTTACTTATGAAGGTACTAACGAAGTTAAAGATGCTCATATAAAGAGGTTAGTACATGAGTATAAATTATTCCGCATGTTACCAAATGAAAGTATATCTGATATGTATACTCACCTCATGAAAATTATAAATACATTGCATTCACTTGGAAGAAAGTATAAAAATCAACATTTAGTTTATAAAATTTTAAGATACCTTCCAAAAGATTGGGATGCAAAAGTTATTGCTATTAGAAAAGCTAAGGATTTAACTACTTATACACTTGATCAGCTTTTTAGTTCTTTGATAGCATATGAACAGGTTATTGCACAAAGGGAATAGAATGACTCTTTCCAAAAGAAAGAAAAAGGAAAATTAATTGCTTTGTAGGTGGAAGATAGCTATGAAGAAAATTCTTCATGTTCAGATGTTGACAGTGATGAGATTGATTTGCTTTCAAAAGGGCTAAGAAATATAATTAGAAAGAAAAAAGCATAGGTATGGAAAATCTAAAGTACATAAATTTTCTCTTAAAAGATTGAATGCAGGAGAAGGAATAGTATGCTTCAATTATAGAAAGCCTGGACAAATAAGAGGTGAATGTCCATACTTAGCTGAAAAAAAATTGAAAGAAAGAAGTCTTGAAAAAATAAAAAGCCTCAAAAAAAAAAGAAAATAACACTTTGGGCAAATTCTGACTCAGAAGAATCAAGTGATGACACTACATAGGAAGAAGCAAATATATGTCTTATGGATGATGTGGATTCTACAAGTGAGGTATGTGAGTATATTTCTTATGAATAATTAGATGATGCATTCAATGAAGTAGCACATGAATATAAAAAGCTAAAAAAAAAATTCAATGTGTTAGCAAAAGAAATAAAAAATTTAGAAATGCATGCTTCATCTTTAGAAAAAGAATGTGTTGATTTAAAGGCTAAGAATGATGCTTTTTAGATCAATCAACACTTGTGGAGAAGTTGAAAAAAGGAAAATTTATTACTTCATGCAAAATTAGATTCTTGTAGTATATTACATTCACATGTTATCAAGATCATTTAGATTTAGACCTTATGCAAATACAAATGTTACATGTAATTTTTGTAACAAAAAAGGTCATGTATCTTCTGATTGTCATGTAATAAAATCTCAATCATTATTTAATTCAAAATTTATTTGGATGCCTAAAAATAAAATAGCTACACATACTACACAACATTCATTGCATTTCTTTTCATTTGGATGTGGACCCAAACATGTTTGGTTTCAAAAGTTGACCCCTGGTTTTATTTTGTTGGAATGCCTTCAAATCAAATTCAAAGAAGGCATGTGGTACTTGACATTGAATGTTTAAAACATATGATAGGTGATAAATCTAAATATTCTACTTTATAACCTTGTAAAGAAGAATTTGTAGTTTATGGTAATAATGCTAAAGGAAATATAATTAGAGTTAGTTCTATTTCTAATGATACAATTACTTTAGATAGAGTTTACTTTGTTGAAGGTTTAAAGCATAATCTTATTTCCATTAGTCAATTATGCAATAAAGGGTTTAATGTTGAATTTCATGATTCTTTATGTGTTATTAGAAATAAGGAAACTGTTTTGCTTGTTGGTCATATATACAAAAATATTTACCTTATCAATTTTTAAAATGCAAGTAATACAAATTTAAATTTAATTTATTTTAAAAGTTCACTTGATGATGTTTGGTTATGGTATAAAATGTTATGTCACATTAACATGCATTCTTTAAACATAATTGCAAAACTAGATCTTGTAGATGGTTTACCTAAAATGAAATTTCATTCTAATTATGTTTGTGATGCATGTATTCATGGAAAACATTATAAACATTTTTTTAAAATAAAAATATTGTTTATATAACAAGACACTTAGAATTATTGCATATGAATTTATTTGGTACTGTTAGCACCACTAGTTTAGGTGGAAAATTCTATGATTTAGTTATTGTTGATGATCATTAAAGATTTACTTGGGTTATGTTTTAAATTCATAAAAATGATGCTTTGAACTTTTTATAAAATTTGTTAAATATATTCATCGTGATAGAAGTCTTCTTGTTAGTAAAATTCAATCTGATCATTGTGGTGAATTTGAAATTAAAAATTTTGTAAATTTTTGTGATGAATTTGGTATTAAACATTTTTTCTCCTAGAACCCCTCAGCAAAATTTTGTTGTTGAAAGTAAAAATAGAATTTTAATTGAATTGAGTAGAGCTATGCTTGATGTTTATAAATTGCCTAAGTATTTTGGGCAGAAGTCATTAACACTGCATGTTATGTTATGAATTGTGTTTACTTAATACCTCTTTTAAATAAGACCCCTTATGAGTTTTTCTTTGGAAAGAAACCTAAGATTAGTTATTTTCATATCATTGGTTGTAAATGCTTCATTTTTAATAATGGCAAAGACTCTTTAGGGAAGTTTGATAGTAAATTCCATGATGGTATCTTTTTAGGATATTCCTTGAATGGTAGATCATATAGAGTTTATAATAAAAGAATAATGATTATTAAAGAATCTACACATCATATTTAATGAAAATCTTATAGATCCTATTAAAGTTGATGTGATTGAAGAAGATGTCGATGATTTCAAGAAGATGAGTTTGGAAGAAAATGTAAATGATTCTTTACTTGAAGATTGCAAATTCATTATGAATCATCCAAAAGACTTTATTATTGGAAACCCCTCTCATTGAGTTAGAACTAGAAGACAATCTAAGGAAATGATAAATCATTCTGTGTTCTTATCTGAGATTGAACTAAAATCAATAAATGAAGCTTTGGGGGATCACTATTGGATTGTAGCCATGGAAGAAGAATTAAATCAATTTGTTAGAAATGATGTATGGGAATTAGTTTCTAGACCTCAAGATCAAAATGTTATAGGAACCAAATGGGTCTTTAAGAATAAGTTAGATGACTCAAAATACGTTGTTAGAAATAAAGCTAGATTGGTTGTACAAGGATATACTAAATTGAAGGGATAGATTTTGATGAATCCTTTGCCCCTGTAGCTTGGTTAGAAACTATTAGATTGCTCTTTACTTACGCCTATTAGAAAGACTTTAAATTGTTTCAAATGGTTGTAAAAAGTGCATTTTAAATGGTTTTATAGATCAAGATGTCTTTGTAGAACAATCTCCTAGTTTTGAAAATGTGAAATTTTTGGATCATGTTTTTAAATTAAAGAAAGCATTGTTTGGATTGAAACAAGCTCTTAGAGCTTGTTATGATAGATTGAGTTGCTTTCTTATAGATCATGGTTTTAGGAAGGGTAGAGCAGATACCACCCTATTCCTTAAGAATTTAGGTGATAATTCGATTATTATTTAGATTTATGTGGATGACATTTTATTTGATAATACAAATGAATCTGTGTGTTAAATTTTCATCTTTGATGTCCAAAGAATTTGAGTTGAGCATGATGGGTGAACTCAATTTTTTTCTTAGGACTTCAAGTAAAACAACAAGAAAAAGGCACTTTTATTTGTCAAACCAAGTACACCAATGATTTGATAGAGAGATTTCATATGAAAAAAATTTAATCTAGTAAGACTTTCATGAGCCCCTCTACTAAACCTAATTTAGATGAATCAGGAAAACAAAATAATCAAAAATTTTATAGAAGTATGATTGGTTCTCTTTTACATCTTGTTGCTAGTGTGTCTGATATTATGTTTGTTGAATGTTTTTGTGCTCATTTTTAGGCTGCTCTGAAATAATCTCATTTAACTATTGTTAAATGTATCTTTCTTTATTTAATTAGCACTTCTAAATTAGGTTTGTGGTATCCTAAAAATTAACTTTCATGTGACTTGATTGCTTAATCTGATGCTAACTTTGCAGGATGTAAAGTAGATAGAAAATGCACATTAGGAACATGTCAATTTTTAGGATCATCCTTAGTATCTTGGTCATCTAGAAAATAGAACTTCATTGATCTTTCAACTACCGAAGCCGAAGCTGAGTAGATAGTTATTGGAGACTGTATTGCTTAGGTTCTTTGGTCGAAGCAATAAGAAAAAAATTTTAGAATTACAGTAGATCACATTCCTATTAAGTTTGATAATAGTACTGCAATTTTTTTGACAAAAAATTCTACCCAACACTCTAGAACCAAACACATAGAAGTTAGACATCACTTTATTCGGGATCATGTAAGTAAAGGAGATGTGAATATTGATTTTATTAGCACTGATTTACAAATTGTAGACATTTTACTAAACCATTATCAAAAGAACAATTTTGTATCCTAAGACGCATGTTAGGCATGTTAGATCCAAGCATGTAGTTTTTTTTGTTGTTCATGGTTAAACTTTTTTGATGTTAGTAAAAGGGGTAGAAAATAGAATGTTGGTTTTCTTTCTCTTTATGATGCATAGTTTTAGGGGAGCCTTCTCATATTATATACTCATGTTATATTCATGCTTTATTATGCTTAAAAATGATTAAATGCTTAAATTTTTGTTTCTTTACCTATTATAATTTTTCTTTAATGCAAATTATATTTTCAAAGGTTGATGAAAGGTCACTTTGCACCTTTATCATTATTTAACACTAATATATGTTTGTCATCATCAAAAAGGGGGAGATTGTTGGCTCCTTGAGCCCCATCTTATATGAGATGATTTTGATGATAACAAACACATGTTAAAATGATACTAATCAAGTTAAATTCAAATGTGCAGGAAATTTCTTCAACTCCTAGATGTTCAGTTATATGAAATAGCTAAGACTACTATATATGGACTAGGTGCAAATTTTTTTAGGAATTAATATATTAAGGAAAATGAAAAGCTTGTCAAATTAAAAAATGATTGATTCATTTTTAGATTCATCCTTCTAAATTTATTTATATTTTTTATATCTTAATATTATAATTATTCATTAAGTTATCCATTTTGGAGAGTATGAACTAAATCCATGATATAAGTTCCATTAAATGTGTGTTCAAGCAAGATAATTTATGTATAAATTTTATTAAATAATTTCCATGTCATTCATAATTTTTAATGCATGAAAATTGAATTATCCCAAAATTTTTCTTTTTCCTTGTATTCTTTCTCATAATATTATTTCTTCTCTCTATTATTATCATTTTCATCTTAACATTATTTTGGCTAAATTTTTTAATGAATTTTATGTAATAAATTGTGTTAAATTCAATAAAAATATTTCCATATTATTTTAATTCATTTTTTTATATTTTAAAATTCATTTATTTGAACTCCTGAATTTAAATTATTTTTGAATTATTCTTTAATTCAAACTTCTTCATGCATGACATGTACTTGCTAAATCAAATCAAATCTTTTATAGAATTTGTTGAACGTCCCAAGCATGATTAATTATAATTATTTAGAGTCTAAAAAATTTATTTCAAGTTATTTTAAATTCAAATTCAAATTAGTCCTTTTTTTAAAACAAGTCCTTTCTTCTTCTTTTTTCAATTTGATCTATTTTAGGAAAGTTTAATGGAAGCCAACCAATATGCTTTAAAATTATTAAATTTATATGTTATTTAAAAATTCAATAAGTATAGAATACAATCAACTTTGATTTAAAAGTAATCCATGCATTATTTTAAGAATTTCCTATTTTAGGAAACCTCTTTGGCCGAATTCTTTGAAGTGGATTTTAATGGATGTATTTTATTCAAAACTCCATTCTTCATATCTAAACTCCCTTGGCCAAAATTTCTATTGTATTTCCTCTTTCCTTGGCCATGGATCTCATAGCATACATTCCATATTTGGTTTAAAAAAATTTATAAGCGAGCCTATGGAAGCTCTCTTTGGCCGATCCCCTCTCCTTTGATTTTAATATTCAAATTGATGCCAAATCAATTTCCCTCTCATTGGATAAATTTTTGGCCGACCCTAGACTCCTCCCTCTTCTATTTAAGAGCCTTTTTTAACTTAAAAAAGGTTCCAAAAGTTAAAAATGCCTTGCTCTCTTGCTCTCTTGCTCACCCTTTGTTGATTCTTGCAAGATCATTTCTTGGAGATTTTTTTTTTTGATACAAGTGCAAGCATTCCTCAAGATTATTCCCTTGTCCTTGGACATTTATTTTTTTTGAAGATTTATTGGGATAAGTGAAGCTTTTGTGTGATTCTACCCTTAGCCAAAAACATCATCACTTTAGTGTTTTTTTTCTAAGGTGTTAAGTTCTTAAACTTATTTTATTTCTTCTTGGCTTTGAAGTTAACAAGGTTATGTAAATTTTCTTATATTTATTCATGACATAATCTTTAGATTTTGTTTGGCCAAGAATGAAGATAAGAAGATCAATTTGTGTGTACTTTACCTTCTTGATAATCTTTTGATTTCTTGTTTGACCTAAAGCTAACATAAGGAAATCAATTTATTTTGAGCTTAATCATTGAATATTCCTTTTATTTCTTGTTTTTTTGAAGTCTTTTTAAAGTTTATTAATTTTCTAAGTGGTTAATCATTTGAATATCAATTGTTTATCCCTTTGGCTTAAATTTTCATATAGGTTGCTTAAATTTGATTGTGCTTACAATCTTGTTTCCACTCTTTTTTCGATAGGCTGACCACATCGCATATTGCATAAATTACTTTGTGCTTATTAATTACTTATATTCAATAGGTTTATGCATATGTTATGTGATAGCTTTCGTGTGATACAATTCAAATCCTTATTCAAGTGATTGTTTAGTTATTCAAATTGCAAATACAGTTATCATTTGAATGAAAGTTAGCTTTTGTGATAAAGAATTCAAAGTAAAGGTTTTTGTGATTGCATTTCAAAGTCAATCATGAAAATCATTTCAAACCCTTTAAAGATCATTCAAGCAACATTAATTACTTAATTTCATTAAATATTTGATTGAAAATATGTTTTAATTTTTTGTAAAATTAAAGTGAGCTCTCGTATTCATTATTATCCAATTGCCTTAATAGTAGTATTGATTGGGTTATGAGTGCAAAAACATTTTAAAATTGAGAGTTAGACTTGTGTATTTATCTTTGCTTTATCTTGATTTCTTGTTGGGTTGTACTTTCCAGTTAAGGAAAGTATGTGTTGGGTTGTGCTTGCTCGTTAAGGAAAGCATGTGTTGAGTTGTACTTTACCATGAAGGAGAGTAAGAGAGATTTGTTGTAATCTTAACTTTAGTTTAGTGAATTTCTAGTTGGGTGGCTAAGCGTCAATATAGGCTCATTTTTGGTGTTTAACCGAACCACATAAAAATTTTTGTGCTCTCTTTCTTTATTTTTCAGCACTTTACTTTTTTTATTGTATTTTTTATTGCTTCATTTAATAAAGCATAGTAAGAGCTGACTACCAGCAGATAGGTGTTGAGGTCCACTATGAAGCTCAAAGGAGATCGTTGAAGAAGAAGACGATCTTGGAGAGAAGACCCCATAGATCTATACTTATAGTTCTAAGCTAAGTTGTATAAGTGTAGTGCTCGTTTGTCCATTTTTCTCTTTCTTTCAGGACTTATAGTGGTACTCGATCGCAATGGCCTGTTCTTTAATTTAATTTTAGCTTGATTTATTTTGAGTGAGAAAGAGAATGAACCAACTTTTTTAGGTTACTTTCTATGTTGTACATTCAGTGATGAATGGCTGGACATTAGGCTCCTAGAAAAATAAATTTTTAGCACAATTTAAATATAAATAACTTTAAATAAATAAAGAACTTCAAAACTTCTCATGTAAATTAAAGCCCTAAAAATAACTTAAAATCAACAAGAAATAATTAGCTTTTACAAACCATGCTAGCATATTATTCTAACTCCTTGAGTTGGGCTCTTCACCTATTGCACATGAGGGGCATCTAACCTTTGAGGATGACCATCTTCCTGGGGAAGTTTGCCTTCTCCTCTTGATTTGTCCCATGACCATTTCTAACTACATCTCATTGTAGGCATAAATTGCATACCCCAAAAGTCTAAAATGAATTATGAGTCAAGATATATAAAACAAAATATGTTGTATTAGTTAGATGCATATCATACCTGACATGATTCTAGGGATTAGGGAGTCCATTCAAGTTCTTAGATTCTTTCCTAAAATATAATAGCCCAGTCATCCTGCATACATAAGACTGGCATTAAAGATTTAAAATTCGCTTAGGTGGTGTTAGTTGGTAACCTTCCAAGTGGGTAATAAGTTTGGAAGAGTCACGGATAGGTTCATTTCTCAAGTAAGAGAAAGAGCCAGCAATTCTCAAAAGTTAATTTAGGTTGAGCTTCGGATGTATGTCTAAAAAAATTGTAGACTTAAGTTCTGCATCATCTCACTTATGTCAGATGTTGAAGTGAAGTTAGTCACAATGATGGGAGCTTTTATGGCCACACCTTGCTAGTGTGAACTCTTCGACAAGTCCTTGCACATTGTCACCTACTTAGTATGCTATAAAACTAGAGCTATCACTAGTTGGTAAGAAAGAAATTTGTTATAAACTAAAAACAAATTTCAATAAGAGGATTTCCTATAGGTCTAGCTCTTGGAAATGGATTCCACCTATCAAGTAAGTGGAATACCTCTTTACTCAGGGAATGGACAAACAAATCAACCATGGAAAGGTGAAGTAATTTTATGATGCTACCAAGATTATTAGAGGAAATAACTTGAATTACGAATGACCCTTACCATCTTCTATCGATTCTTATATGATAGTTACACTCACCTGCGATCAAAGATTAAGTGGGAAATGCAGACAAAAAGACTAGTAGTACATGATAATAAGTCTCACCTCAGCAAGGCATTCTTCTACAACTACATTAATGGTAGTTGGTCTAATAATTTGGCTCACCAATACCTTCCTATGTTGGATAAATGGTACATCTTTTACTCCCTCCTCTTCCCCGTGAACACTCACAAGTTGCACATGATGAAGACTTGCCACAGCAACCTATCCTTTAACAGGGTGACTACTAGATTCTCCCTACAGGTTCGAAGAAGTGGTCGAAGATATGATCGCTATAGTCACTATAGTAGGAGTTGGAATGCACCCCTCAACCATGGGAATGATAATAATCTCTTCTTACATCTTTCCAGCCTTTTTTTGAAGACCTTCTCATAGAGTTGCAAGATCAATATCACCGTAAAACTTTTTAGCATCCATGATAATTTTATTTTATAAATTTTTGCATACTCAGCCCATAGAAGTTGGAGAATTTATTTGAGCAAGAAATTGAAGAATGCTAAATGTAATCAAGAAGGATAGATGATCCATTTATAGCCTCCGATGCAATGAAAAGTTAGATTCAGTCAAAAAGTGATGTGACCTCTAAATAATTACATAAATTTTCTTAGATCATTAAATATTTTTAGCTAATCTTTATATTCATACTTCTATCCTTTTTGTGAGACATGTCTACAAGAAGAAAAAGAATCGAGGAGCTAAAAGTTTACCCAAAGTAGAAGACAGGAGCAACTTGATCAGTTTATGTAGCAAGACAAGCATACTTGTCATAAAGGATACTTGATAACAAAGGCTATCAGAATAAGTAAACTCATTGAAAGGTGTGTCCAATAAAGGAAGATCAACCCAAAATTGTGAGTCAAGGACTTGCATGTGTGGTCGCACAATGAAGGGCTACTAGCCTGCACTGTCCGATAGATACATACTCACTTATATGTTTACCCACTATCAGCTTGGGTGAGAACCCACTTTTACTTAATTTTTCTTATATATACTTTTTATTTATAGTCACCCCTTGGTATTATAAAAAGAGAACTCATCTCTTATTGGGCTCTGCGGTGGGGGGACCTTTTTTCTCCTAGAATCTTGAGGAATAAATATTATTATTTGTCTTACATTTCACTACCCTCCTGTCTTTCTATTTTCAATATTATTGTCTAACCCAATTTCTTAAGTATCTTAGATGATTCCCCCTCCATCAATAGATAAATTTGGATTCAACAAGTTCCTCTCTTTATAAAAAACTCACTAGGACTATGGTCATAGATGGTGCTTTCATTATAGAGACTTAGTTTACTTCTTTAAATCACAATCTTTTCATACTTGCCCTTTAGAGGACTCTCCATTGCCCCAAAAGATGGCAGGAATGACTTCTGCAATATGAATAGTGTGTGCAAGTATAGGTTCATTGCTAGCTTTAATGACTTCTCTATCTTTACTCCAAATGAACTCTTTGAGCTTCCCTACATTTATTAACTCTCCTAGTAGGCTCTTTAAATGGTGACACTTCTCTGTGTTGTGCCCATGTTAGTAGTGATAAGTACAATATCTTGATCAATTGCACACTTCATCAACCTTCATAAATAATGAGCATTTAAAATACTCTTTAGTTTGAATCTCTTCTATCAGCTTGACCATTGACACTCTAAGAGAAGTTGCTAGGGCATATCGTGTATATTCGGCTTCTAGATAGTGAGCTATCAGGTTTCCATTGCCATCTTATTGGGCTCATGGGTGGCCTTTTTCTCCTAGAATCTTGAGGAATAAAGATTATTATTTGTCTTACGTTTCACTACCTTCCTGTCTTTCTATTTGCAATATTATTGTCTAACCCTATTTCTTAAGTATCTTAGATGATTCCCCCTCCATCAATAGATAAATTTGGATTCAACAAGTTCCTCTCTTTATAAAAAACTCACTAGGACTATGGTCATAGATGGTGCTTGCATTATAGAGACTTAGTTTACTTCTTTAAATCACAATCTTTTCATACTTGCCCTTTAGAGGACTCTCCATTGCCCCAAAAGATGGCAGGAATGACTTCTGCAATATGAATAGTGTGTGCAAGTATAGGTTCATTGCTAGCTTTAATGCCTTCTCTATCTTTACTCCAAATGAACTCTTTGAGCTTCCCTACATTTATTAACTCTCCCAGTAGGCTCTTTAAATGGTGACACTTCTCTGTGTTGTGCCCATGTTAGTAGTGATAAGTATAATATCTTGATCAATTGCACACTTCATCAACCTTCATAAATAATGAGCATTTAAAATACTCTTTAGTTTGAATCTCTTCTATCAACTTGACCATTGACACTCTAAGAGAAGTTGCTAGGGCATATCGTGTATATTCGGCTTCTAGATAGTGAGCTATCAGGTTTCCATTGCCTCACCTTTGCACATGTACTTCTAGTCGCCTTCTCTTATCCAAATTAGATTAGGTGGACCCAAATAAAACCCAAATCTAATAAAATTCAATAAAAATATAAATCAAACACATTTGAATTAAAATTTAAATTCAATTGAGCCCATATTGGGGCAGTTAGGATAGTTAACCCAATTGACCCATTTAAGCTTGAAATTA
Organism: Cymbidium sinense; assembly: GCA_021442155.1. Lineage (NCBI taxonomy): Eukaryota > Viridiplantae > Streptophyta > Magnoliopsida > Asparagales > Orchidaceae > Cymbidium > Cymbidium sinense. The sequence goes on from CM038227.1 coordinate 78,429,506, forward strand.
CCTAAGTCCAAGAAAAATCAAAGTCAAATCAAACAAAAAGCATAAAATCAATGCAAAAATATAAATAAACTCAAAAATAATTCTAGATCATGTTCAAAGTGATTAACTAGGTCGTATGACCTGAGTTGACCCATGTGGGCCTCATCAAGTCAAAGTCAACCAACCAAAATTTTGCCAATTTGAGTCACCCTAAAGAATCACAATCAGCATATAAACATGTTTAAATATAAATCTAAATAATTTTGAATTCAATAAGGTCTTAAATATGTTAATTGGGCTATTTGATCCAATTAGACCCAAATAGACCTTGTTGAAATTAAATCCCAATTAAATTGAAATTAATTAAAATAAAATATCCAAAAAAATTTGAAAATAATAAATGAACATAATTTAATAATTATTTAGGTTTAATTTGATCATTTGACCCAAGTGAACCTAATTTGACCTATTAAGCCCAATGTGGATCAAAATAAGATAATCAAAATTAATATCAAATCAAATAAAATCAATTGCTCTAGATCATCTTGAAAATTTAATCAAACATGATTAGACCTTAGACACACCTTGATTGGGTCAATTATTTTGGCTCAATTAAACCCAACGTATCCCTTTTAAATTAAAATGTTCAATTTGGGTTAAAATTAAAATTCAACTAAAATTAATTGATCATAAATAGTTCAAGAAATCATTGAACATAACTGAAGAAAAATACAAATCATATAATGGCTGATTAGGCTAAGAAACCAAATTAAATTTATTTAAGTTAAATGGATGAAAGTTACCTTAAACTAGATCAATCCTAAATATGTGGTATGGGCTGATTACTCCATGAATCATGTAAAAGACAATTAACAATGACTAAACACTAAATTCACATAATCAAATTGGATGTAATCACATCAACCTAAATCAACATAAACAATTAAAATTTAAAGGACATCAAACCAAAACACTTAACTCAATTCAATTCAAATGAGCTTGAACTTAACTAAAGGCACACTTTGAGCTGGACTTTGGCAATTAGCAACCATCCAAAGGAGGAGAGATGGAGCCATGGGATGAAGACGTGCCATAAGAGAAATAGTCCAAAATTCTTATGCATAAGGATACAAACTCTCATTCCCATCTATATCTATTATATTCCTCCACCTAATTGATAAGAGCTTATCACCATTCAATTAGCCACCATTTTGGAAGAACCAGCCAAGCATGGCTAGTTATTTTGACTTCTCCATGAGAGGAGCTCTTGTCCAAGCACCAAAAGAAAAAAGGTGCCTTCCTCTCCCCATTCTAAGCATTCCAAAATATTTTAGAGGAAAGAGAGTGAGAGAGAGAGAGAGAGAGAGAGAGAGAGAGAGAGAGAGAGGACCCTTCCTTGGCCCCATTGCCAGCAAGCCAGAATTCTATCACAGCTAATGGAAAACCTCATGAATAAATATAAAAATGGGGGATGAATGATCCTCCCTCAAAATTGACCATTATTACATAATATAAGGAGGAAATCAAACACAATCAAACTCTCACATGGGGCTCTTGATGCCGACGAGCTGGAGAATGACCAAAGCCGATAGAGGTGCAGCAAAGCTCAACCTCTATGATGATCATAGAGAAAGTAACTGAATTTCTCTTCACCAAAGGTTTTTGTAGCCTAATAAATGTGCTCAGAGCATCACCGCCGCTAGGGATCAATGTCGAGGTATGCCTCAAATCCTATCACATTAGTTTATACCATGGTCCTTTATGAAACAAACTTGATCTCTATTAAGATCAAGCTGTGTGGATCGATTACAAATCAATCCACAAACATTTTATAATCAAAATTCTAAGGAATCGTTGACTAGATCATCAAAAATCAATACCAACAAGCCAACGGCTCTTAGTTCTCCAGTAGGAGCTCTGGGATGAAATCCCCACCATCCATTCCTTATATTTGGAGTGGACGGTTGTGATTTAAGTAGACTACATCCATTAAAGAAACCATAGATCAATCATAAACCATTTGATCTTTCATCAAACTATTTTGATCTAAAGTGCATCCCTCCCTCTTTTGATGCAAGATCGAAGTGGATCTCGTGTGGCCTAATCACATGACACCATGTGTAAAGTGGTGCCAAATCAATGTCGCGTTAGTGCTAACTGGGTTAAGTGAGAAATTTAAATTTTTTGAATTAAATAAATCCAAAAAAGTTCTTAGATTTAAAAAAATTCTTATAAACTATAATACTCAGCAAAAAATGCAAATAAGGGCTCTATTAATTCATCTCAATAAGAGAAATCCATTAAACTCAAAATCTCCAATTCTTATAGGATATTTATAGGTTAATTTAATTTAATTAAAATAAATTAAAAACTAATTAAACCTAAAATATCAATCAATCAATTTGAAATTTTGGGGAATTGAAATTAAGGTTAGAATACACCTCAAAGAAAAATTTAGGGATTTATTAATGATTGAAATGAAACTTATGAATTTTTTATTTGACAAACCTTAATTTAATGAAATAAATTAATGAAAATTTAAGAAAATTAAGGGAAAATGTGAAATTAGTTGAAATCATAATAGTAAACTTTAGTGAACGTAAGAATGACATCAAAACTCTCTGAACCCCATTAAATCCCAAAAAACATAATTATGGACTAAATAATTTGAGCTTTGATAAATGATAATAAATCAACTAAAAATATAAAAAAATATAAATAAACCCTCTTTGCATTCACAATTGAGAGTGCAATCAAAAAAAAATTAATAGCCACAATTAATTCCCAATATTTAGGCATAATTTGAGTTTTATTAAAAAAAATCTTAATTAGTCTTAAAATACAATTCTAATCAATATGAAATTTTTTGAAAATAAAATTGGCAAGAAACCTAAGTTGCCATAAAAATTTCAAAGTGAAATGACTTCTTGATTAGAAGTTATTAAAATTTTCAAGTTCTAGGTCAATTTAAAACAATTAATAAATAAGAAAATAACAAAAATTATGAAAATTGATCAAACCAATTCAAAACACTTCCATTAGCGTAAAAAGAAACTTAGAAAAAAAATTCTTGTCCTAGTGATGGTAATAGACCTTAAAATCACATGTTTATGGCTTAGTAATTAATTAAAGAAATAGAATTAATTAAAACCTTAATAAAATAAATAAATTGATAAATTCATGATAAAACTTAGAATTGGATAAAAAGTATGATTAATAAATCCCTAAATTCAATATTAAAATAATAATATTTAAAAGTTAAAATCATTTCAAACTCATTTAATATTAAATGATCAAATTAAATAATTGATTAAATTATTCATAAAATAAAACTCCAAATGTCTTATGAATTCAAAATTAGCTTAGGTATTGCCAACCTACGTACTTCATCTATATAGGTTTCTTGAGCTAAGTTTAGTGCTCAAATAAAAGTTAAACAAAATCCTAATCATAAAAAACTTAATTAAATAATAAATTACATAATTATCCTTTAAATTAACTTAAGCATAATAATTAATCAATTGGATCAATTGAACTTAACCAAAATATAAAACCATGAAACTCAAATAATATCAATATAAATTATTTAACTTCATGAACTTGATAAATCTCAAATAAAACTAAAATAATCAACATATAAACCAAATAACTAAATTTAATAAACTAAATAATCAAACTCTTAATTGGAATTTAAATAAAAGATTCCTTTAAACTTTAATCATATCACAAATTATTTAAATTAAAGCATACGAACTAATTCAAATCAAACATAAATGAAAATATAAGGTCATTAAATTTAAACAATATTTAAAAATATTTAATCAACATAAACAACATAAAATTTAATAAAATCTTTAATATGAAACTTAAAGAAAGGAATTAAACATTAATTCAAAAAAAATGAATTAAATATTAATTGAATTATCAAAATTGAATTAAACAAAACAAAAATAAAATAAATCTAAAATTAATATCAACAATCAAAACACATGAAGTTAAATAACCTCAATATACTTGATCTTTGAAATCTTAACTAAATCAAACAAACATTAATCAAGTTAAATTCAATTTAGTTAAATCATTTAAATAAATTCATAAAGGTTAATTAAGATCCATAGGTTCTTAGTTTGACCCGTATAGTGGATTTTCATCTTAGGATGAAGATTCCATTCTACTAGGATTAAGATGTTGAATAGAATAGAATCTACTTCAAGCAGAACTTATTTTATTCTTCATTCTTTAAAACTTAAATTTAACTTTAAACAAAAAGTAAACTTAAAATTTAAATAAAATTTAAAATTAACTAAATCACTTAAATTGAAACTATCCAATGGTAAAATTGAACATGCTCTAAATTCAAATTAAAACTTGAACCTAAAAAGGCCTATGTAGTCATACCACACAAGTCCCTCTTTTCACATACTAGATTGGTAGATCACCAACCCTAGACTTATGTTAAGCCGATGATGTGTGATGATTTATGGTGTGATGTGATATTTGTCTTATTTTATGGTGTAATATTATAGACTAGACGTCTAGGAATTGTTTGCTCACTACATTAGATGTTATGGCACTTCTTTTAGGCTAACACTATTTTTTATAAGGAGCTATACTTGAAAAAAATTTCATAATAAGAAATTATAAATTTTATTTGCTTGTAGGTGTTATCTAAGTCCTTAAGCATAGCACAATAAGACAGGTGGTCTTGGTAGCCAATGGTGCTAAGCCCGTATATTTGCATTATTAATATTGGTGTGTTGTGTTTTTTTTTTTTTTGACATCTATTTTGTAGGGTTTAAGATTTTATTTTAGAATTTTAAAATGTAATTTGAGCCTAGGATTTGGTTAGAATCTATGAGGTTTAAGATTAATAGGAGCTAACAGTACTATTCAGCGACCCCCTGTAAAGCTTGAGGAGGTCCCTAAAGAAGGCGGCGATTTTGAATAAAGATCTATAGATTTAACTTTTAGTTTTAGGCAAAGCTATATAAGGATAGAACTCAGTTGCCCACTTTTTTTATTTTTCAGGGTGTATAACAGTACCTAGCAACACCAACTTGGTTGATTAATTTCTAGGTGCATAATAGAAATAGCATACTTTTCATAGGTTTCTTTCTATGCTTTGATGTGTTGTGATAAAGCATGGATATGTTAGACTCTTAAGAAAACTAATTTTTTTACCTCATTAAATTAATTCAACTTAAATATAAAAATAAATAACTCATAACCTCACAAAATAAAGCCCCAGGCATAAAAAATTAAAAAATTAGAAATAATTGGACTTTGTGAACTATGCTACCATATTCTTTTATACTTTTTGAATTAGGTGCTTCATCTATTGTACATAATGGGACATCTAACTTATGAGGATGACAACCTTTATTAAAGAAGTGTGCCTTCTCTTATTTATTTGGCCCATACCTTTTCTTAATTACATCTCATCTTAGGCGTGATTTGCATACCTAAAACCTTAATCAAAATTATGAGTCAAAAATGCATAAAAATTGGAAATTATTGCATTAATTAAAAGCATAATAAGTCAGTCATGATCTTAGGGTTATGGAGTGAGTTTAAGTTCTTGGTCTTTTCCTTAATACAATAGCCTAGCCATCTTGCACTTATAAGACTGAACTCATGGATTTAAAATCATTTAGGAGGTGTTAACTAGCAACCATTTTAGGTGAGAAGTAAGTTTAGAAGAGTTAGGTAATTTTATTTTCGCAAGTGGAAAAAAATTTCATATTTCCTAAATTCATGTGAGTTGAATAAGTCAAGCTTCTAACTTATGTTATACACACTTTTAGAAGTAAATTCTAAAACATCTCATTTGCCATTAGAATAATTCTTCAATTCATAAGCATTTCTACAATCTTGTGCAATCAAAATATATATCCTAAATTTCTAATAAAATATCAACTCAAAATCTCAATAATTTCAATTTCAAAAATATGCAAAGCCCAATGATATAATAGTTGAAATGCTCACTGGGCTTCCTACTATCTAAAAGCATTTTCTACTTATTCTTGATTATCTTTCGAAAATAACACTTCCTCATTGGAGTGTTTCCTTTTCACTTTATAAATTAGCTATCTTTTTATGATAAGCTTTGAAATCCATAGAGATAAAAGTCAGTTTCTTTAATTGAGAGTCTTCATAGAGGAGTTTCATTTATTAAAGTTAGAAAGTCTTAATATAGGTGAAAAAGTTACAAGAGTATTAATTTGTATCATGCCCCTTTCAGCATCTATAGTCCACATAAAATTATCTTTTATTAAGATGTCAATGATAAGGGCTACAATAGTGCTAAAATTTCTTATAAACCTCTTATGAAAAGTAACTAATCTATGAAAACTTCTAACATCTATAAAAGACTTCAAAGTTGACCAATCTATAATGGGCTTAATTTTTTATTGGTCTACTTGAAATCCACTAGTAGATACAATAAAATATAAGAAGATGACTTTAATTTGACATAAAAAAACATTTATTAAAATTTACATATAATTTTGCTGCTCTTAATTTTTCTAGGATCATTCATAAGCTCATCTGGGCTATAGATAATAATATAATCAAAATAGACTACAAAGAATTGATTAATAATAGGTTTCAATATAATGTTCATTAGTCTCGTGGATATACTAGGTGCATTTTCAAGACTAAATGACATGACTAACCATTCATAAAGACCATCAAGATTTTTGAACACTATCTTCCATTTATCACCTAGTCTAATTCTTTTTTAATGGTATCCACTTCTCAAATCAACTTCATAGAATAAAGATGAACCTGAAATAAGATCTAACATATCATCCATCAAATGTATAGAAAACTTATATTTTATTATGATATTATTTACTATTATGCTATCAATACACATCCCCTAAGTTCTATCTTTCTTAAGAGTTAAAAGAACTGGGACAACACAAGGACTAAGACTTTCTTTGATTAAACCCTTCTTCAAGAGTTCATCTACTTATCATTTTAATTATGCATGCTCGGTTGGATTGATCCTATAATGAGGTAAGCTAGGTATTTGTGAATCATGAAACAGGTATATAGCCTGATGTATATCCCTTAATGGTGGTCTTCATTTGGTAAATCATTAAGGATTAAATCAATAAATTTAGATAACAGCTCTAAGGCCACAACAGGTATGTGGTGATCATTAATATTAATGGAGATTTTTCGAAGATGCAAGATGAATAAAGAGGTAAGATCATTGAACTCTTTAACTAAACTTTTAAACCCTATGGATATGAATTATATTTATAATATTTGCACATATGAAAATATATCTTAGAAGTATCCTCCCTATCACTGGATGGTGATGTCACTATAAACTAGAATTTCACATTCTTTTTTGTTGGGTTTGGGTTGGAGTTTAGATTTGGGTTTGTGAGGTGTAGAAAGAATTATATGTGGTGGAGTAATTAACATATTTTTGTTAAGCTTTATAAAGAATAATTTGATTATTTTCTCATTATATTTGAATACATGAGTGTTTTCATGACCATAATGGATTACATTCAAATCATAAAGTCATGGTCTTCCTAATAGGATATAAGTTATTTCCATTAGAAAAACATCACACAAAATTTGATCAATATAACTACCTATCTTAATTAGAATAATACATCTATTTGTGATAGGTAGGGGTGTGGAATTTACCCAACTGACTGAGAATGGTTTTGGGTGAGGTTCAATCATAAATTTGGATCTAGCGATAGCATGGGTAGATGCAACATTCATAGCACTCCCTCCATCTATTACCAGCTTAAACCTCATACCTAACATAAGATATACATTAACAAAATATTCTTTCTTATCTAGTCTCCTTCTTTCTTAGAAATAGTCATACACCTCATAATTGGATTTTCTATATTTGGATCCACTTTTTCATTTGTTAGTGATGTATCATCATGTATCTCTTCAATATTCTCTTCTTCTCCTAAATCTTATATATCGTCTAAGAGCATGATTTTAGCTCTACATTGATTTTGTATATGACCCTTCTTATGACATTTGAAGCAAACTATTTCTCTCACATTTTTTGAAGTAGACTCAATGGAGGTCATGCTAGAAGGGTTATTTGATGTAGAAGAATTAGGTCAAACAATAGACTTTTAAGGTTGGGTTGTGGTTGGATATTTAGAGCATATTTGAGCTTTCATTTTAGGTGTAGATGCAGTTTTCTTATGCTTTTCTAGGAGTAAAGCATAGTAGAAGGAATCCTCTAAGGTCTGGGGATCCTAAAGCTCTACCTCATTTCTAATGTCTCCTTTTAAACCAATGACAAATTTATTAGCTACTTGCCACTCTTGATCAGTGCAATGTGTCATAGCTATTAAGTCCTCAAATATATTCATATATTCCACTACCAACATATTCCCTTATTTAAGAGTAGTCAATTATTCATGGAGTCTTTTATCATGATTTCTAGGAAAATATTCAACCCTTAAAAATTCTTTCATTTCTACCCATATCATGAGGTTTCTAGTGAATCTCTCTTATTTAGCTAAAAATTTATTCCAATTGATTTTGCATGACCTACTATTTTTTTTTTTTAGCAAACATAGTTCATTGGTAATCATCCATATGATACCAATCAAAAAATTTGTCCATTTGGGCTAACCAATTTAAAATTTTTTTTGGAGTTATGGACGCCATCATACATTAGGGCTTCTATCTTAACTTGCTTCGTAGGTTCATGTAAGGTTTCATGGAACTTAAGATAATCATATTTATAAATGTTCCTTAGGTTTAGCCTTCTCGCAAGATAGTCATCTCTAGGAAGTTCAATATTTTCCCCTCCTATTGGTTATATGTCATCTACATGTGGAATAGTCAATGGAGTTTGAAGCTTAGTACTCAAGGTATGAACATATGCGGCTAGGTTCATGAGAAGGACTTCTACCCAAATGAGTTTTTCTTTGATTCGCATATTAATCTCATCTACCCTACTAGTTAAGTTTTCTAGTTAATCAAATCTAATAGATTTGGATGACAAGATGTAAACAAAAGAATGCAAACATTGCGCCACAAATAAAATTTTAAATATGTGTTAAGTGAACTAAATTTAACACAATGAGATGCATAATTTTAAAAATGGTTAGCTTCAATAAACACAAAGTAAATTTTGGATACTACAAAATATTAAGTAACTATACAAAGAAACAAACACGAGATCTTTAAGTATATGAGTTTTATTTTTATGCAAAGTTTGTATACTTTGCATGGTTATTTTAATGAACTCTCCCTTACTCAAGTTGTCACTCAAGTATTATAGCTTATAGGTAGGTTGAGTACGGATAGCCTAGGCTCTATGAGTGGAGACAACTAGTTATAGTAAAATAAATATTCATAAGATTGCTAACCACATGAATTTAGCATAAGTTTCCAAGTAAATTTACTAAATCTATAATGAAAAAATCCAAAATATAGAACTAACCTTGCTTAGGTTTGATATGGATTATTTTGGGCACTTCTTCTAAGCCTCCAAACCTTAGGCTCTAATGTCAAATTTGATGGAGCGATCATGGATAAAACATCATAGCTGACAGATCAAGAAGAAGTGCTTCAAGATCTTTCACTCACTAAAGTGGATGAGATGTGAGATGTTTTACTCACCAAAGTATAACGGTAGCAAAGGATCACCAAATTCCCTAAATGGTCGACCACCAAGCTATAAACAAAAAGTCTTTGCTCAAGTTTTTTACACACAAATAGTCTAATCTTCTCCATTAAGTTATAAAATTAGCTTATAAAAGTTACAACAACCCAAAGGATGTGTCACTTCAAAAAAACCACTAAAAAACTAAATAGTAGTGCTGAGTTTCCACAAGCCAATGCTTAAGTGCTAACTTCTCTATCTAAAGACCCTATAAAGAATTGTCCATAGCATTAAGGTGCGAAAAAACAAGCACATAGGCACTATACTGTTGATGCACTTTTTGACACTAAAACACTAAGTGATTTCAATCACAACTCTGATATAACACTTAGACATGATCAAATACATCCACTACTACATAATAAAACACATGGGACATAAACATAAAATACCACAACACATAAAGTATAATAAAAAGTTTCATAAGTTTATGCTTTTTGTTTAGAACCTTATAATAGGTCTTTTCTTTCTTTGATGGGCTACATCAAATTCTTTCTTCCTTGTCTTACAAATTTTCTTGTGTTGTAAATTATTAGACATTTTGCTTAATGTCTACTAATCAATCTTATGTTGAGAGTCCTACTTCACTTTGTATTTGGCTTTTAGTTCTTAACCTCATTCATGCTCAATAAACCTATAAAGATGTTGAATCCAAATTTATCTGTAGATGGAGGATGTGGAGAAAATTTATGACACCATGCAGATTTTAGGAATTTCTCATTTTAGTGATCAAATATGTCATTGAAGAAAAATATATCATCTCAAGAGATAAAAAAAATCAACTTACAATGGACCTGATCACTTAATAAAATATTCTTAAAATTGTATGGGTCTATGATATTTCAAAGATTCTTCCCCTGAACTATATGGTGAAATAGAACAAGGTTTATTTATTACAAGATTCTTAGTTCCCTATAAGGGAAAGACCTTATAGTTATTTACACCTTAATAAATAAATACTCTCTTAAAAAACTCTTGTTTAAAGTAATTAATTTTTACCTCTATATGGATTTCAAAGCTTTTCTTAAAAGGATGGTTAATTCAACAACTTAAAAGAGAACACTTCAAGAAAGAAGAGTTATTTTTGAAAGCTAATCAAGAAAAGTAAGAAATGCTTTTAGAAATTAGGAATCCCAATAAACATTTCAAACTATCCTATTATTGGGATTTACTTTTTGAAATTAAAATTATTGAGATTCTGAGTTGATATTTTATTAGAAACCTAAGACTTAGATTTTAATAGTAAAAGACTGTAAAAACATCTATAAGTTGAATACTTATTCTAATAGGAGCTTTAGAACCTAAGTCTAAAAGAGCTTTTGACATAAGTCAGAGACTCAACCTAATTTTTTTAAAAATTATCAATTCTCTTTTTTAACTTGAGAAAATGAATTTATCCATAACTCTTCTAGACTTACTTCCCTCCTAGAAGAGGTTGCCAATTAACATCAGCTAAGTGATTTTAAATCCATGTGTTTAGTCTAATGAATGTAAGATGGTTGGTTTATTGTACTTAAGAAAAGAAGCTAAGAGCTTATGCTAATTTCCTATTCTTAAGATCATGACTGGTATGTTATGCACTTAACTAATGCAATAATTTTTATTTTTTATATATATTTTACTCATAATTTTTATTTAAGGCTTTAGGTATGCAAATTCAAGCCTAAGATGAGATGTAGTTCGAAATGAGTATGGGCCAAATTAATAAAAATGGCACACTTCTTTAAGAATTTTGGTCATCCTCACAAGTCAAAGATCTCCTTATGTGCAATGGATAAATCACCCAATTCAAGAAGTTCAAGGAATATACTAATATGGTTCACAAAGTCTAATTATTTCTAGTTTCTTCTAGTTGTTTATGCCTAAGACTTCATTTATAGTGATATGAGTTTTAATTTTATCTTTTAGTTCAGTTAATTTAATGAGGTAGAAAAATTAGTTTTTCTAAGAGCCTAACATATCCATGCTTCATCATAGAACATCTCAATAATATAAATAAACTTTAGAAAGTATGCGGTTCTACTATGCACCCCAAAATAAATCAAGCCAAATTTAATTAAATGAAACAAGCTAATGTAGCTAAGTACCATAGTACACTCCAGAAAGAAAATTGGGAAACCAAGCTCTACCCTTTTGCAGCCTAGCCTAGAAATAAAGTCTTGATCTATGGGAGTCTTCACCCAAGATCGTCACCTTCTTCAAGGACCTCCTCGGGCTCCACAAGGACCACAAATTAGTAAAGTTAGCTCCTACTATTCTTAGACCCCATAGATCCTAATATAATTTTAGACTCAAATTATATTTTAAAATTCCAAAAATAAATTCTAAACCTTATGAAATAGTTGTCAGCAAAACATACAGCACACCAATAGTTTATATTTCAAACATATGAGCTTAACACCAATGGATACTAAGCCCACCTATTCTATTGGGCTATACTTAGAGACTTAAGCAGCACCTGCAAGCAAACAACATTTAATATATTTATAATAGCAATCCCTTTAAGCACAGTCGCTACAAGAAAATAATGTCAGCCTAAAAAAAATTAGAATGTTTAGACTAGCGAGCAAACAATCATAGAAATCCAATCTAAAATAGTACACCACAGAATAATAAAAACATCAAATCACAACACAATACAAATTATTGACCTAACTTAAGTCTAAGGTTGATGACCTAACAATCAGTCTGTGAAAGGAAGGGCTTGTGCGGTTCGACTACACTATGCCTTTTTAGGTTCCATTTTTTATTTGAATTTTGAATATTATTTCAATTTTAGATTTATTTTGGTGTCTACATCGAATTTAAGTTGTAAAGGATGAAGAACAAAATAAATTTTTCTTGGGGTAAAACCTATTCTATTTAACATCATGATCCTAATAAAATCAAATTTTTATCATAAAACTAAAATCCATTTTAAGGGTCAAAATAAGAACTTATGTATTTTTATTTATTTTAGGAATTTATTTGACTTTGATTTAATTTGATTAATGTTTGTTTGATTTAGTTAAGAATTCAAAGCAAGTTAGTTGAGGTTGTTTTAGCTTCATATGTTTTGATTATTGATATTGATTATAAATTTATTGGGATTAATTTTAGTTTAGTTAAATTTTAATAATTCAATTAATGTTTAATTTACTTCTTTGAATTTGTGTTTAATTCCTTTCTTCAATTTTCACTTTAAAGATTTAATTAAATTTTATGTGTTTTATATTGATTAAATAATATTAATATTGTTTAGATTTAGTGATCTTTTCTTCTCATTTAGATTTGATTTGAATTGGTTAATATGTTTTAATTTTATTAACTTTGATTTGAGTACAATTTAAATTGACCTTTTATTTAAATTCCAATTAAAAGTTTGTTTTGCTCTTTACTAATTAACATATCCAATTAGTTATTAAGGTCTAAATATGCATTTCATGTTTAATATTTTATTAGATTTGATTTGAGGGTTGATATATTCATGAAGTCAAATAATGTCTGTCTACACTATTTGAATTTAATTTTAATGTTATGTTAAGTTAAGTTTAATTCAAATGTTTAATTTGATTTAAAAGGGCATTTTTGTAATTTTTCTATTTAATTAAGTTTAGTTTCTTATGAATAAGACGTTGTTCATTTTTGTTTGGCTATTAATCTTAGCCTAAGAACCTAAAAAGTGAAATGTTTAAGATTACAAACCTAATCTAGGCCATCCTAGTCTTCTAAGTTATGTAGATGTTTATATTATTGATGATTTGATCAATTATTTATGTTTAATTGTAACTTCAATTCTTCACTTCATATTACATGAATTTGTCATGATCTCAATTCTAATGGATTCTATTTTGATTGTTGAATTCATAGATTGATAAATCATATATTTTGGCTAATTATTTTGTCTGTTATGGATTTTGCAATTTAAGCTAATAATTTTGTATGTTATGGATTTTGCAATTTAAACCTTAGGGTTTAACTAATTTCATACCTTTAATTAATAATTACCTTTTAAGTATATGATTTTTAAGATTTTTTAACTCTAGATAATTAAATAAAATTTTCTAAGCCTCTCGTATTATTTGAAGTATTTTAAGTTAGTTTAATTAATTTTTATAATTTCTATTATTTTAATATTTATTATTTGATTTAAATTCACCTAGAACTTATAATTTTAATAATTTTTTATCCATAAATCATTTTACATTGAAATTTTTATGGTAAGTGGGGTTCCTTGCCTGCTTCATTTTTCTATAATTTCATCTTGATCATTGGCGTATTCTAGGACTAATTGAAGTTTTAATGATTTCAATGAAATCTTAATTAAGCCTAAAATATTAGGAACTAGTTAAGGCTTATAATATTTCATTATTCCCTTTTGAAAGATGAATCAAGAGAGAATTTACTTGAAATTTCTGGAATTATTTTTATTTATTATGATTTTTGTAAGTTCAACCTAATTAATTAATTAATTTAATTCAATTAATTCATTAATTAAGCGATTTTGATATTTATTGAGTTTCAGTAAGCTTTAATATTTTCTTTAAGTTTGTTGACATTTATTATGGTATTTTGAATCATTCCCATAATTTTCTTAAATTCTTATGAAATTTTAAATTAATTATTTTTATTAAATTGAGGTTTAAAGTTAAAAATTTCATATCTTTTAATCCAATTAGGTTGAACCTTTGAAAAATTTATGTCAAATGTATCACAACTTCAATTTAGTCTTATAAAAAATTTCATTGATTGGACATCTATTGTAGACCTAAATAATAACTTTTAATTAAACTTAAATTAAGATAAAATTATACATAGATAATTAGGGGATTTTAAGTTTCCTTAATTCCCCTCTAGAATATGAATCTACTGAGGCTTCATTTAGATTTTTAGGGTTATGGTTAATTTATTATAATTTATTTAAATTATATCCAATTAATTAATTTAATTAATTGATTTTAATTTCAATTTAAGGATTTTAATGTTTAATGAGTTTTAGAGAGTTTTAATAAATTTTTTAGGTCTATTGATGTTCATAAAAATCATTTTAAGTCATATTTTACTTTAATTTCTTACACTAATTAAAAATTATTTTACTAAATTAATATTTTCAAATTGAAAAATCTATATCATTTTAATAATCAATAAATCCCTAATTTTTTATCTAGGTGTATTTTAACCTTAATTTTAGTCCCCTAAAGTTTCAAAATGATTGGATCATTGATTTGGACTTTCTTTAGGTTTGATTATTTTCAATTAAACTTAAATTAATCAAAAAAATACTCAATAAAAATTAAGGATTTTGGACTTACTAGATTCTTTTTATCAAGGTGATTCCATTTACCCCTTAATTATATTTTTATTGGGTATTTTATTTTTTATGAATTTTTAAAGTTTTGTACATTTTTTAATAAATTTTAAATTAGGAAACTTCTAATTTCTTACTTAACTCAGTCAGCACTGACGTGGTGTGGATTGGGCACCAATTTACACGTGGTGCACGTGATTGGGCCACGTGGATCCAACCTATCAAGAGGCAGGGATGGAGCTTTAAATTGAGACCATCTGATTGAAGATTAAATGTTATAAAATCATTTTATGGTTTCCTATATGCGCTAAAATAAACATGCTTCTAAATCATAGTCATCCATTCTAAATAGAAGGAATGAGCGGTAGTGACTTTATCTTTAACCTCCCACCAGGAACTAAAGTCTATCAGAATTTAGGGACTAAATCCAATGATCTACACATCAAAAATCTAGAATTTTTATTATAAAATGATCATATATTACTTTTCTATCTATCTATACGATTTGATCTCACTTGAGATCAAACTTATTTCAAAAATGACCAAATTAAATCTCTGCTTCCTCTCATTTTAAAAGGACCAAGATGAAGTTTTGGGAGAGTTTACATTGCTTTCCTGCCTCTTGATTTGTCTAGAGGCCAATATACATCGTCGCTCACCAGAGTTTGGTGTGGGGAGTGATCAAAGAGGTTTGGGAGGAGGGAAAAGGTTCAATCAAGCTCATTTCAACTTAGGGAAGGTGTAGGAATATGCAAAAGTCCCAAATTTAGCCTCTCCATCTCTCTTTATACTTGGTCGTGAGGTTTACTGCTTTAGAGGTGGAAGTAGGTGGCTAACCTTGGGGTTAGTACCTCATGATGATGATAAAAGTGGAGAGAAGATCTAAACACATGTTTGAAATGATTTTGAGCATGGAGAAAGCATGTGATGTGTTTAGATGGGATGATGTGGCTTGGTTTGAGCCTCCCATTGCTTCACCTTATCCATGGAAACTCCACCTCCCCCTTTGAGCTTGTTAGCAACTTGTTATGTCTAGCCAAAGATGAATCCAAGTGAAACCCATCTCCAATTGTCTTAGATTTAGACTTAAGTGCTTTAGGTTTGAATTTGGGTGAGTTGGTTGTTGGAATTTTTATGTTTGAGATGCCACGTAGATCTTGGGCTACATATTTAGGTATGTCATTAAGGGATAGATATATTATCTCAAAAGATAAACATATTTCCCTGTAATGGACTCAATTACTTAATAAAACTCCTACGGCTGATGGGTCCTCGATGTACCAAAGATTTTTCTCTTGAATGACATGGATAAGTAGAATAGAGTTTATTTTATTGCATGGTTTACATTTCCCTATAAGAGCAAGCTCTGATAGTTAATTATATCTTAAGAATAAAGGATCTCTTTCTAAGAATACTCTCAACTAAAGAAAAAGATTTTTATTTATATGGATTTTGAAGCTTGTCTTAAAAGGATGATAATTTATAAATTCATTAGGGAATGCTCTTAATGGGGAAAGAGTTCTTTTGGAGACCAATTGGGATTAAGTAGGAATTACCTATATATACTAGGTTGCCTAGTAAGCATTTCAACTAACCTACCATTAGGCTTTATAATTTTGAGATTGAATTTAGTAGAATTTGAATTGACACTTTTTTAGAAATCTAAGACTTAGATTCTAACAGCATAAGACTACAAAAATGCCTAGGTTTGAAGACTTGTTCCTAGAAGGATGCTTCAGTACCTAAGTCTATAGGTGCTTCTGACATAAGTCAAGGGCTTAACCTAGTTAAACTTTTATGAATTATCCACTTATTCTCTCACTTATAAAAATGAACATATCCCAAACTTTTTTGGACTTATCACCTACCTGGAAGGCTACCAATTAATACCACCTAAGTTCTTTCAAATTCATGAGTTTTATCTTCATGTTATGCAAGATAGATGGGTTATTATATTTAGGAATGAATCTATGAACCTAAACTCACTCCCTAACCCTAAGATAATGTTAAGTATGATATGCGCCTAAGTAATGCAACAAATTTTATTTTTCGTGTTTTGACTCACAATTCATTTAAACCATGGGTTTATAATTAATGCCTATAATAATATGTAGTTAGAAGTTGTTGTGGGCCAAATCATAAAGAGAAGGCACACTTCCCTAAGAAGATTGGTCAACCTCAAAGTTTAAGTACCCCGTTATGAGCAATGGGTGAAGCACCCAATTCATAGAATACAAATAATATGTTCTCATGTTTCACAAAAGCTAGTTTTTTCTAGTTAGTTTTAAGTTATGCCTAGGGCTTTAATTTATGTGAGGTTATGAGTTTATTTATTTTTTGTGTTCAAGTTGTTTAGATTTAGGTTGGGTGGAAAAGTTAATTTTTTTAAGAGCCTAACATTCTAAACATTTCATCACAAAAATACAATCACATATAGAAACCTAAAAAACTAAGTTATTTCTAATGCGCACCCAAAATAAATTAAATTCATTTAATTAAAATAGGCCAATGCGGCTAGGTACCACTAGAAGAAAGAGAAAATTAGGTAGTCGAGCTCTCCCCTTATATAGTATGGCCTAGAATTAAGAGTTTGAACTATGGGGCTCTTCTTCCAGGATCGTCACCTTCTTCAAGGACCTCCACAGGCTTCACAAGGGACCATTAAGACCATGCACTGGTAGGGTCATCACCTATTATTCTTACCCCTTAGATCCTAACCTAATTCTAGGCTTAAATTACATTTAAAATTCCAAAAATAAATTCTTAAACCCAACAAAATAGATGTTAGTAAATACAACACCTCTCCAGTAGTTATATTTGCAAACATATGGGCTTAGCATTAGTTTCTTGCTAAGCCCACCTGTCTTATTGGACTATGCTTAAGAATTTAAGCATATCTACAAGTAAACAATATTTATATATTTTATTACAATAGTCCCTTTTAGCACAACCCTTATATAAAATGGTGTTAGGCTAAAAACAATATCCTATTATCAATATTAGCAAGCAAACAATCCTAGCCATCCAATCTAAAATAGTACACCATATAATGAGAAAAATATTTCACATCACATCATAGAATATCACAGAACATCGACCTAACCTAAATCTAGGGTCACTGACCTAACAATCTAATGTGTGAAGAAAAATAAGCAAGTGTGGTATGACTTTGCTAAGAATTTTAAGTTCATGTTTTGATTTAGTTTTCAACATTTATTTAATTTACCATTGGATAGTTTCAATTGAAGTAATTTGGTTGATTTGTGATTTTATTTCCATTTTTAAGTTTCCATTCATGCTAATGTTGAAATTTAGGTTTTAAAGAATGAAGAAAGAAATAATTCTCACTTTAGGCGGAACTCATTCTATTCAACATCCTAAACCCTAATATAATGGATTTTCATCCAATCTAGAAGGTCAAGCTAATAAACTAAGTATCTTAATTAGCTTCTTTTAAATTCATTAAGTGATTTATTTTAATTTGAGTTTGATTTGATTAATGTTTTAAGTTTCTTTTTGAAGTTTAGAGTTTATGATCCATTATTTTATAACATTTCATTAAAATTTAGAGTGTATTCTTTCATTTAATCAAATGTTCAATTGATTTCATCTTACTTATTCATTTCATTAATGTTTATCAATTTGGATGAGTTAACTTGATTAGATAACCTTGATTATTTTGAATTTTAATTACTTGATTTCATTTATTTATTTTATTTATGTTTATGTTCATTAGCTTAACTAAATCCACTTAATTCATTTAAGTTGATATTGCAATTCAAGCTTAATTTATATGGTTTTTATTTTAATTGATTAATTGATTTATTAATAATTTATCAAATTAATAATTTAAGATTTGATTTTTATTATCTTTCATTTCATTAAATCCTAAGTATGTAATTAATCAAAATCTTTAACTTCAGAGGGTTAGAAAGTTTTCTTCAAGTGTTATGATGATAATGAAAATGTTTTAAGTTGATTATATAATTTTTTTCTAATTTCAATGATTTTCTTTTTTATTATTTTAGGGTTTAGAAATTCAATAACTTCTAATATAGAGGTCATTTGATTAATTCAAGGATTATATCCCTGTCCTTCCCGCCAAAGAACCGAGGATCGTCCACCCTTTATGGACGATCTCTAACTATTGGAGTGAAAAATTGTGCCATTTTAGTTGTAAATCGATCAAGGATCCATTTCCAATCCATCTAATTGACTTAATTTCAACATTGATCAAATAAACCTCACAAAGTGCCAAACTAAAATGACTTAGGGGCCAGTTTTGAAGCATACCTATCCAGCATTGACCCTCAGTGACAATGATGGTTCAAACACCTTTGTAGGGATGTGGCAAGTCTCTGGGAGAAGTTTCACATATTATGTCCCCATGGATCACCATGTAGACCAAAGCTCCACCATTTGTTGTTGGGTTTGACCATTTTCTGGTTCACCGATAGCGAGAGGTTTGGTCAATGGCTCGATTAAGTTTGTTTTTTTCCCATAGAATGTGTAAGAAGGGTCAATTTAGGGGGAGGAATGATTCTCTCCCATTTTTATATTTGGTTGAGAGCCTACCTGCTAGCTTTGGCCAATTTTGGGCTCAGCGTTAATGAGGAGTCCAACAAAGAGCTTGATTCTTCCTTTCTTCACCTCAAGGGTGTGTGATGATGCTGAGATTTCCTAGAGGAAGCTTACTTCATCTCTTTCCATGTATGGCTGAGAACCACGAAGAATGATTTAAGAGTGGCTAAAATCTAGCCACTAGCAGCAAGATTCATGGGTAATGAGTGTATTTTTCCTCTCTTCACCTTGCAAGTGAATTGAAATGGCTATCTTTAAGAAAGGAAGTCCCCTTCCTCTCTTTTTTTTTCTTTTCTATGTGCTCCATTCCATGGAGAAATCAACTTGGATTTTTCAATGTGATTTCCACCCTTGGAGGTTCATTCCAAGCTACTATCAACTGACTAAGATTAACCCAAACTAGTTAGGATAAAGGGATGGATGAGGTATGGAGAAAGGAGAATTAGATTTTACTTCATTGCATGGAATTTTTGTTTCTTCTTTCCATGGATGTGATTCATCTCCCATGGCATCTTATATGAAATTTTTTTACTTTTGGCACCATTACAACACTCATTTGGATTGATGGTTAGTTGGCCAAGTCGAACTAAGATGAATCATGGGTTAAACTCAAGTCCATTTGAGTTGGGTTTAGGAATTGAACTACCTCAATCTAATCTCAATTGAATTTAGATATTATTTTAAATATATTTAGTTTAAATTTTTATTAAATTTTGCTAGATTTAGATTTGACTTGTGTTCACCTAATCTAAATGGGTTAGTCCGGGTCCTAAAAGGGTCCACTAAGGTGACTTAGGAATTCCCTTTAAATTGTTGAACTTGGTTTTAATTTCAAATTTGGTTTTAGTTTTGAGTTTAATATTTTGTTTAATTTTGGTTTCTAATTTTAAATTTGATTTAATTTTTTACTTAGTTTTCACTTGTTCACCTAGTTATTAAGTGTAATATCCTAAGTACCTAATTAAGAAACTCCTAATATAATAGTATAAGTCATAATTACTAGGATTAGGGATAATGTCAACCTCATCCAGAAAGAGGTCAACAAATGGACCCCCAATATGTGTGGTGAACTAGTTATAGTACACTGCATATATTGGTGTTAATCAAACTAATCAATAGATCTTATAAAAAAAACATCAAGCATGAGCTTGTAAGGGTTTGAATTTGGTTTGAAATTTAAGATTTGAATTTAATTTTGATTTTGATTTGAAATTTTGTTTTGGAATTTGTTGGTGAAAGATAAAATGAACTACATTAGGTCATTTTGATTTTAAAAAAAACTTATTCTTAGAAACAATCTAAATTCACTAGTCTCTGAGAATAATATAGTTGTTATTCTGGGAAGACTCACTAAGAAATCTAATCCTAGCATAATCTTGATAGCCTGAAAAGATGCCTTCTAGGGACTTATTCTTATCATGACTATAATTGGGTTTGGTTTCTATCAATTTTTAATGGCTAACCTAGAAAGAAAGCATGATAAATCACATCTTTCTAGGTGAAATTAGCCAATGGGAGGTCTAAATGACTAACCAACCTAATAATAGGATTTATAAGTATATATACTTGGATAGAATTGATCCTAAGTTTTATTTCCTAAAAAGGATTTCACTATGGACATTTACTACTAACTAGTTAGTCTAGCTATTAGGAAGGGGCCTTGTTGGCTTTATCCTAAACTCAAATGGCTAGTATAAGGAAAGTAATTTTTATGACTTAAATCATAATTCTCAAAGTTTGACTAGTCGAAAGGGGTCACATGGATTTTATCCAAACATAAATAGTCTATTTAATAGGAAGAGGTCTTGGTAACTCAATCCTATTCTTATTTCTAGAAAAGATGCCTACTAAAGGACTTACTCTTGTCCAATCAACTATTAATAAGGGGCCTTGAATAGCTTAATCCTAACTTAAATAGCTAAAATAAAGACAGGGTTCTTTGTGACTTAAATCCTAATCCTAAAATTTTGACTAGTAGGAAGGGGTCTTGGTGACATTATCCTAACCTATATAGTTTATTTAATAGAAAGGGGTATTGGTGACTTGTTCCTATTCATATTTTCTAGAAAGGATGCCTAAAAAAGGACTTACTCTAATCTTGTTAGCTATTATGGAGGGGCCTTTAATGTCTTAATCCTAACTTAAATAACTAAAATGAGGAAGGTGATATTTATGACTTAAATTTTAATCCTCAAATTTTGAATGGTAGGAAGGGGTCTTAGTGACTTGATCTTATTTTTGTTTTCTATAAACGATTCTTATAAAGGACTTACTCCTACCTTATTAGCTTTAAGGGAAAGGCCTTCAATGGCTTAATTCCAACCTAAATAGCTTATTAGAATGGAACCTTTATGAGTTAAATCCATTCATAAAATGTCTTCTAGAAAAGAAAGATACCACTGAAGGATTTATTTTTAACTAGTTGGATTGGCTATAAGAGAGGGGCCTTAAATGGATTTATCCAAATCTAAATAATCAAGATAAGTAAAAGAATCTATACCTCAAGTTTTGACTAACAGGAAGGAGTCTCAGGGACTTTATCCGAACCTGAATAGTCTATAAATGGTGGCTTAATTACATTTCCAAAAAAGTTTCTTTAAAAAGATATCACTGAAGAATTTTATTCTTAGCTATTTAGGTTATTATTACAAACATAATTTTGTTTAAAACTATGCATAGCAATATCATGACTTTAGTCCAAAGTAAAGTTATGTTTTTTTTTTTGCAAAAGATCAATCTTTAGACCTAAATAAATCACATAAATGAAAATTTAGTATAATACTTAGCTTTATTGATTATTTTAAAATTGAGATATAATTTATACATAATACTTCTTTAAGTAATGCCCATTAACAAGTAACATTGGATGTTCACCATTACAAGTTATCAACTGATAGGAACCTCCTTCATAGACTTTCTCCATAATGAATGATCATTCTCATGTTGTTTCAAATTTATTGTATATCCTGTGATAAGTTAAAATTAGTCTTCTAAGAATCAAGACAAAGGCTCCTACTTGGAATGTTCTATGATGGACCGATTTAACATGAGCTTGAACCATACATGATTGGAAAAGTTTAAGGTCTTGTTCACCTTTTAGGCCTTTTCCTTCAAGACTTTCAAGTTCTTCTAGTCAAATGTTACAATTTTGATTTGTTATGATGTGATTGTTGATTGTGATCCTCAGAGAAGGAAATTATATTTCTAACAAAATAATAGCTTCAGTTCCAAAAATCAAAGCAAAAGGTGTAGATTGAGTAGGTGTCCTATATGTGGTCTTATAGGCCCATAAGGCTTCAACCAACTTTTCATGCCATTGATATTTAATCTCATGGAGAACTTTCTTCAAAATTCATATAAGTGTTTTATTAAAATCTTCAACTAATCCATTTTCCCTAGGGTAATAGATGGTCAAATATCTTTAGTCGATGTTATGCTTAGCCATAAAATGATTTATTTTAGTAGATTTAAATGCTATGCCCACATAAGATATAATTAGATGAGGAATGCCAAATCGATATATGATATTTTCTTGAAAGAATTTAAATATATGGTATGCTTTAACTTCTCTTAATGGAATCATTTTAGCCCATTTAGAAAAGTAGTCAATTGCAGCCATATGAAATAATACCTTTTTAATGATGGATGATCAATAAGCCCTATGATGTTAGTACTCCAACTTTCAAAGGGCCAAGAGGTGATCATTGGATGTTATATGTTAGACAACTAATATAAAACTATACCATGTACCCAGCTTTGATTACAATGATGTGCAATTTCCATTTAGTCGTTAAGCATCAAAGATAAATAATGTATAAGTCTTTTAACTTTTAGTTTCATGTTGGACCTAGATTGGTGAACACCCCATAATTTAGAATGTATTTCAGTCATAATTCTATGTGCTTCTTGTTTATCCAAATAATACATGTACATTTTATCAAATAACAAATGGTACAATACACCATTGATCAATGAATAAGATAAAAAGACATTTCTTGCTTTGATTTTCTAATGATTTGTTTTCTAGGATCCTCCCATCACTTAAATAGTTAATGAATGGTTGTCTCCAGTTAATTTCCTCTTGACCTTCTCTAAGGGTGGTTATGAATTCAATTCCCATTTTCTGATTTAAATAGTCTAAATCAATAAGAGATAGAATTTATTTGTTTTGAACTTCTATAGATATTGGTTTTTTTTCTAGGCACACAATTTCCTTTGCAAGTTTTGCTAAAACATCAACTATAAATTTATCTTTATGTGAAATTCTATAAAAAGTCACAAGAAGACTCTATTCAGGTAACTTCTTTACTACACCATCAAAATACTGCTCCCAAGTGACATTATTTTCTTTCTTTAAATTCATGATCTGCTCATCACGGAGATCAATGTTCAAAGGAGAACCCTTAGGGAGAGGATGTGTAGCTAATAAATCAACTTCAACTTGACCTTTTATAGCATAAAAAAGGGATAAATGTAATTTCAAATTGCAATAAGATCATAGGCCAATGTGCTAGACATCCAGATAACGTCAAGCAGTAAGATTTACAAAAGATTTACTATTTAAATCAAATTTATTTTATGTGAAAGCATATAATGCCTTAGTTTTTTGGTAACAAAAACTAGTGCTAAATAATACTTTTCAATGGGTAGATAATTCATTTCTGCTGGGATAATTTTGCAGCTTAGATAATAAATGGCATTTTTGGCCCTTCTTATTAAATTGAGCTAATAAAGCTCTGAGGGATTTATATAAAGCTATAGTGTATAATATCAATGGTTTCCTTAGGATTAGGGCAACCAAAAAAATGAGAATTCATTAAATATTATTTTAAACTATCAAATGCATTTATACACATTTTATCCCAAATAAATTTAAAATCCTTCTTTGTTAATTCCACAAAATGGTTAGCATCTTCCAAATTGATTCTTAATTTTGTAAAACTTCTAGGTGGTAATATTTTTATAATGGATTTCTTTTTTTTAAGATCAATTTCTATTCCACGATTTCTCACTGCAAATTCTAAAAAATTTCTTGAAGTTATTCCAAAAGTACACTTCAAAGGATTCATTTTGAGGTCATAATGGCTCAATTGTTTGAAAGAAATCTAAATATTATAAAGATGACTCTCCTTTTCTTTACTTTTAATGACTAGATGATCAATGTAGAATTTGACTTGGTTATGAATCAAATCATCAAAGATTCTAGTCATTGCTCTTTGATAAGTAACCCAGACATTTTTGAGACTAAATGGCATGACCATAATAGAATATCCCAATCAGGGTTCAGAACACAGTATGTTTCTCATATTCAGGGGCCATTTTAATCTAGTTGTATCCAAATGACCCATCCATGAATGAGAAAATTTCATTCAATGAGACTATATCCACCATAAGTTCTACTATCGATAGTGGGAACTCATCTTTGAGGCAAGCCTTATTCAAGCCTCTAAAATCCATGCACATGTGTATTTGATCATTCTTTTTTTTACTAGTACAATACTAGTTAACTAAAAAACATACTTCTCTTCTCAAGTAAAATTGGCTTCAATCAACTTCTCTTCTCAAGTAAAATCCATGCACATGTTTCTTGTTTTATTAAAATTACATCTAGTTTGATCTCTAACTTATGGACTGCAATGTATGGAGATAAGTCTGTCATTTCATCATAATTCTAAGGAAAATAATTTTAATATTCATAAATTAAATTAATCAACTCATAGAAATCTCTTTGACCTAATATTGAACTTATAAAAGTTGCTTGTATGTCTTCCTTGATTCCTAAGTTAGTTTCCCTCAATTCATCAATAGTGGGCTTTATCTCTTCTTCAAGTTTTAGGGGTGCATTTTGAATTGAGTAATCATCTAGATTATCTGATGTTTCAAGATAGAATTTTTTCAAGGAGTTGGATGAACTTTTGAAAAGTTGATCAAACTCCATATGATTCCTTATCGCTAAACAATACTCATCATCATTTAAAGGTATAACGGTACCAAACCTAATGTCTAGCTTAGATTTAATTTTTTTTATATTTAGTATCACATAAGCTTTTCATGCATTGGGATACACCTTTGGGCGAAGCATGAAGAATTAAATTATTTTTAATTGCATTTCTAACACAATTAGGATACCAGTCAAAAGGAAGTTCTATTATTTCAATATAAGATGAATCTTAAAGCTTTGCATCTACTTCTAAGCCTAAAGATTCTAGCATAGACTAAAGTTTTGACAACTTCCCATCCTCTCTTGAAAGGTTAGGGGCCACTTTGACTTCTAATTGTGCAATTTTAAGTTGAGGCATTGGAGTTAAAGTCAAAGTGTACATATACCTTTTTAACCTCTTATAAGTAAGACAATTTAGGTTCATCTTTAGATGCTTGAGTCTGGTCTTCATCACTATCTGATTTTATGAGATCTCAAACTTTATTAAAGCATCATTTTAATTTGAGTCTTCATTAAAGCTAAATTCCAAATTATTTTGAATTATAGGAGGTTCCTTTTCTTCTTCTTCTTCTTCTTTTCCCTCTTCTTCTTTCTTTTCTTCTTTTTCATTTATTTGAAAATCATCTTTTATTTTCATTGATGCCTTAATAATGCTCAATCTCATAGAATCAATCATTTACATTTTAGGCATATAATAAGTAGCATCTTGGTATAGCATACTTTTATGAATAGAAAATGATTGTATATATACCTTTATTGTATATTTTACTCCATTCCCTGTGTATTTAATACATTGGTGGAGTGATAAAGGAACTATTTTATACTCATGTATCTATGGCCTACCAAAAAGAGCATTAAAAGATGTTTCTAAATAAATAATATGATATTTTGATTTAGTTGTTAACCCATTTATTTCTAATAATAGAGTGATTGATCCCAAAGCAATTTCCTTATTTCATTAAACCCATAATAACATTTTATTAGAACTAAGCCTCTAGGTGTTGATCTTCAAAAATTATAATGCCTTAAAATTCATAATGTTTACTAAAGTGTTAGGATTGATAAGGACACAAGACAATTTATAATTTTTCACCTTGACTAAAACTTTTATGGGATAATTATGGTCAGTAGTCCCTAAAAATAAATCTTCATTAGAGAAAGTCACTATGGGGACTTCTTTGTAATGACAGGCCTCATCATAGAAAGTTGTTGCTAATTGTGTTAGGCATATCTCTGGTTAAGTAATTCCTAAACTAATGATTCTCTCATTTTTTTTTGAATAAAATAAGGGCATCATAAATGCTTCACCTAGTAGGTAGTTTCCTAAGATGAGCTAACACAATGTAGTTGATCTTAGGAGCAACTGGATCATTATATACAAGTTCAAGACATTTATCAATAATTTCTTTGCCTTTATCTTTAGAGGAAGGTAAGTGACATGTTTGGACATTCCCACAATAAGATTAGCTTTAGTTATATCTTCAAAATTAGAAGTAGGGGTCATGTCAACCTGTCACTCTTCACTAATGTGCTTTTTTAGAGATTGGTAAGAATCTAAGATCTCTATTTTTATGTTAACAAAATCTTTTTATGAATTACTCATAGAAATGTCATTTTTTGAACTTAATTCATAGAACATATTGCATTCATTTTGAGAATGATTTATTAATTGTTTCTAATTCATTCACATTATATTCATCAAAGATAGCAAATATATAAGAAATGTCTTTTTCAACATACTTTTTTTCAGATTTTTCAAATATGTACATAAAGATAAAAGAACATATGGGCTAGCCTCTCCATCCTTATTATACAATACTCTATCAGATACATAATTCATCCTTCTCTCACCACTCTCTTTAGACTTTTGGACATCATATGGTGTTAAATGGGGTTGAGGAGGAATTGCATTTAACATCAGTAGATCAACCTAGATGATCATTTTGCAGGTCTTAAAATGATCTTGCATAAAATTTTTAAATTTCTTTATCAAATACTTTTTAGGAAAGTGTCATAAAGTTATATCCGAATTATATGAAAGAGAAGTATCTCCTAAAGTAATGGCGGAAGATTCACCTATAATCACCTTGATGGATCCCTACCTAGATTCCATAAGGTATTCTATAAGAATAATCACCAACCCTCTTTTATAATTTCTTTCAAGAAAATCCTTAAAAGTGAAATAGTCTTAAATGGTATGATATAAAATTTAATGATATGGACTATAATTTGGGTTATTAACCTTTGTGGTATTTTTATTTGGGGCCATAGGCACACCACGCAGATCTTAGGGGGTACTTATTAAAATGATCAAATATGAAATCTAAGTAATGGTGTACTATTTTGAAAGATAGAAACATCACCCTATAATGGGCTCCATCATCTAATAAAGACTCTTAAGTCAAATGGGTCTACACATATACCAGAGATCTTTCCCCCCACTTTACATGGATAGATAAAGTGGGGTTTATTTTATGATAGATTCTTTACTTCTCTATAGAAACAAACTCCCATAGTTAATTACATCTTAAGAAATGGGAAATCCTTAAGAACACTCTCAATTAAAGTAGTCAATTAGTGTCTCCAAAAATTTCAAAGTTAGACTATCAAAGGATTGGCTGCTATTGGAAATCAAGTGGGATTATTCAAATAGAAAGGCTTCTTTATGGATTCCAAAGGAGAATAAGCAGGAAGTATTCAAAACACTAGGAAGCCTAGTGGATGCTTCAGTCTACCCTATTGTGAGGCTTTATATTTTTTAAAGAGTGGATCTATTTTTCATCTGAGTTGAAATTTTATTAGGAAGCTATGACTCATATTCTGACAACACAAGATTGTGAAAATGCCTAAGAGGTGAGGACTTATACTTTTAGAAAGAGAGAAATACGCCACCTCAAAATTAGATCTAAAGCACTCTAGCATAAGCTAAGAGCTTGACCTAATTCTACTCAGGAAATGTGAGATGTATCGATTTATCTCCACTAGGGAAAGTGAACCCATCCTGACTCTTTTAGACTTACAACTATCTGGAGTGGCCACAAGCTAACGCCTCCTATGATTTTAAAATCACGTGGACTAGTCATATGTTAATACAAGATAGCTAGGCTATTATTAATTAGAAAAGAAATCTAAAATCCTAAACTCACTCCCTAAGAGACTAGAACATGTTTGGAATGAAGGCATGACTTAAGCTAATGTAATAAAATTTACATATTTTATTTCATTTTGACTCATTATTTTGGACTAAAGCTTGGGATAAGTTATGCCTAAATGCAAGATGAAAGTAGGTTATGAGAAAAATTAGAGGGAAGGGGTGTTCTCCACTACAAGGGACTGCCCTCATAGATCAAGCCTATCCACTATCATGCAAGAATGGAGATCCCCTACTTTCAAGAGTGAAATACTATGACATGCATGATGTGATAATGTATAACATTCGGCTAAGGGATTGCTAAATCTTTTACTTATCTTGATTATAAACCTAGGCTTTTGAGTGAGGTGTTAACCTCATTTTTGGATGAGCTTAATATCATTCTAAAATCAATAATTAGGATGTCTTAATCTTAAATAAGAATCTCCTAATTCAATGCTCAGGGCACTATATGTAGTGACCTAGTGCACCCTCCTTAAGTTTGATCTAACCTAATGGATTTAGGTAGACTTGACCCAAATTTCAAATTTGGATTAAATCAAATCAAATCCAAAAAATTTTAAATAAAATCAAATTAAAACAAATGAATGAATCCAAAACTAAACCAAAGGCAAATCTACTAAATCCATTTGACATAGGTTTGACTTAGGTGGGTCCCACTAAGTCAAAGGTCAACCCACCAAAAATTTGACCAAAGTAAATCAATCCAAATGTTTCAAATGTTCAAATAAACATGTTTCATCAAAAATCTAAGGAAATTTAAATTCATTTAGGCCTTAATTTGGTTAATTAGACCACTTAGTCTAAATGAATCTAAATGGTTCTATTGGGTTCAAACCCAAATCAAATTGAATCAATTCAATTTGATTGCTTAAAATCATTTGGAAATGATAATCAAACACAATCCAACCCATCATAGGATATAATTTGGTCAAATTGATCATTTGATCCAAATGAAACCCAAGCTTAACCCATTAAGCCCACTTTGGGTCAAATGGGATCAAATTAAAAATCACTTGAAATTAAATGAAATTAATCACTCCAAATCAATTCACACATGTGATTGAGCATCCTTGGAGTTCAAACCCAATCCAACTGAGTCAAATTGATCATTTGAACCCCATTGGAAACAAACTTAACCCATTTAGGTTTAAATGGGTTTAAATAAAATGAAAGCCAAAATTAAATCAAATCTAAATGAATTAAGTAAATCAAAACTTAATCAATCATCAATTAAAGATGATGAAACTCAAAATAAGAATAGTTGAATCGAAGTCAAACAACTTTGAATTCAAATGCTTAGATTGGATTCAAATTTTCAATCCAATCAAAATGAATTTGGACTTGGCTTCAAACAAAAAGTGAGTTTAAGTTCGGCAGCCACACATCAGTCTAAGTACTTTGGAGGTGATGCCATGAATCATAAAAAATTAAAGGGATAGAATTAGAAAAGGGAAGAGTTGATAATCCATGAAAAAGATGACAAGTATCACTTATCCTTTTTTATATTTCCCATTCCACCTCTTTGCTTCAAGGGGATTGGATTTATTCTAATCGATAGAAGGCCACCAAAAAAAGAAGCAAAGTGAAAATTGTCTTCCTCAAAGAGAGAAATAAGAGAGCCAAGGAGAAGCCAAGGAGAAGCCAAGGAGAGCCAAGAGCTTGGTCAAGCAAAGAAAAGGGGGCAAATGCCATCCTCTCTTCCAATCCTTCATTCAAACATGTTCATAAGGCCAAGGGGGATTGAATCCACCACTTGGCCGACCCTGCTACTGCCAGTTGCTAGAATTTGCCACCTAGATGGCTAAGAACATGGTTCTCGACCATGTATAGAATGAGGGGATGGAGAGCTTCTTCCCTCCCTCTTTTCATCTCAAATCATTCACTAAGGGTATAAATGAATAAGGCGACCATTCTCCTATCCCCTCGCCACTAACACGCCAAAAAATGACCAAACTTTACGGAATCCAAGTCGAGCTTGGTCTAAGAGGTGATCCATGCGGAGACAAGCCACCAAATTGCATGCACTGTGTCAATACATCAAGGCGAAGCTATTGGAGCCAATCCCACCACCAGTGATCATCAGAATTGAGGTACGCTCGACCACCAACCTCCCAAGGGTTCAATTTTGGTCTTTTGTGAAGGAAATTTGATCCTCATGAGGATCACACCATGTATATTGGTTGCAAATTGATCCCTGATCATTTCGCAATTGAAATTGGGTCAAAATTTGTCGGTGATCACTAGAAATTTTTCAAAAATGATGGATAGTGTCTGTCTCTCACTGGAGATGTACGGGAGATGATCTCCATCATCCGATCCTTCTATTTGGAATGGGCAGCTGAGATATAGTTGGGTGATCCGATTGATTCCATTAACAATATTGCAGAATGAATCGAGACTATCTGATCTTCAATATTCATCTCGCGTGGCACCACTTTTGACATAAAATCTGCATGGCCCAATGGCGCTGCACCACATGGCAATGACGCCACGTCGGCCTATAGTCTTAAAATGAATAAATCCCTTTTAATTAATTAAAAAATCAAAAAAATTAAAAATTCATAGAAATTAAAATATAAATAGAAAAATACAAACTTGGACTCTATGGATTCATCTTGATGAGAGGAATCCATTAAAATTAAAATTTCTAATTAATTTTGGATATTTTGGCCTTAATTTAAGTTTGAATGAAATTAATTATACTCTAATTAATTACAAACCATTAACTCAATTCAAGTATAACTTTAGGGAATTGAAATTGAGGTTAAAGCACACCTTAGGAAAAATTTTCATGAATTATTTCAAAGTAATTCATGAAATATTAAATTTCAAATCCTAAACCTTAATTTAATTAAATAAATTAATATGAAATGAAATAAATTATGAAAATTGATTAAATAACTTTAAATCAACTTAATAAACTCTAATAAACATAAAAAACACTAATGAAACTCATTGGAACTCAATAAATCAAAAAATTGCTTAATTAATAATTAAGTTAATTTAATAATTCAAGAAAATTAACTAGAAATTAATTAAATCATAATAAATCAACCAAAGTTTAAAAAATTATGAATGCCCTCTTTGGAAGCATCTTTTAGAGAGGAATCAATGAAAAATGAAACTCCCAAATGATCTTCATTAAAGTAGGCTTAATTTAGGTTTAAATGAAATAAGTAAAACCTTAATTACACCCTAATAATGAAACTAATCAATATAAAACTTTGGAAATATGAAATTGGCATGAAACCCCACTTTCCATAAAAATTTTAAACCTAATTGACCTTTGAATTGGGAATTGTTGAATTTCGAAGCCTCAAGGTCAATATAAATCAAATAATAAAATAAAATTTTCAAAAAATCACAAAATTTCATAAAGCAACTTGAAGTAATCTATGTCAACATCAGAAATACTTAGGATAACTTTTCCAACATCCTAAATCAAAGAAACTTAATCATTTCTGTACTTAAGGAATAATGAAATTAATAATGCATGTTAAGCTTAATTAAACCTTAAACTAATAAACTCATAATCTGACAAACCAATGCAATACTAATCTAAAATCAATGTAACTTGAGAATTGATTAAGCATTAACCTAAGTATCTTAGGTTAATAGACCAAACCAAATGAAATAAACATAATTTAACAAACTAAAACATAACTTAAATTAAAACATTAATGCAAACTAAACCTATTCAAATCAAATTAAAAATTAATTAAAGCAAGAATGAAATCTAAATCAAATCAAAGAAATGAAATGAAGAATTAAATTTTGAAGAAAATACTTGAAACATTCATATAAAAACCAAACTAAATTTAAACCCAAATCATCTAAATGAAATTAAAAAGATTAATTAAGATGCTTAAAGATCTTAGTTAGACCATTGGAATGAATCTTCATCTTAGGATGAAGGTTCCATTCCATTAGAAGATAGGATGTTGAATAGAATGGGTTCTACCCAAATGTGGATTCTATTCTACTCTTCATTCTTGAAAACCTAAACTTCACTTTAACAAAAAAAGTGAAAAAAAAATGAAAACAAATCATTAAATAATTTGAATTGAAACCATCCCAAGGTAAATCAAACAAACTCAAAATCTAAATTCAAACTTGAACTAAAGAGACCTAGCAAAGTCTTTCTACACAAGCCTATTTCCTTCACACAAACTAGATCATTAGGTTATGGACCTTAAACTTAGGTTAGGTCATTCTGTGATTCTTTTTAATGATACTCTATGTGGTGAGGTAATGTGCTTCACATGTCATTATGGTGTACTATTTTAGATTGCATATCTAGGATTGTTTGCCCATCAGATTGGATGATAGGATGTTCTTTTTTAAAACTAACATTATCTTCTATAGGGGGCTATACTAGAAATGATTGTTATCATAAATAAATTAAAATGTTGTTTTTTTACAGGTGTGCATAAATTCTTAAGCATAGCCCATAAGACAGGTGGTATTAGTAAGCAGCTAATGCTAAGCCCTTATGTTTGTGAAATATAACTGTTGTGTGTTGTTTGTATTTTACTAAGATTTGTTTTGTGAGGCATATGATTCATTTTTTAATTCAAAATATAAATTTTAGCTTAGAATTAGGTTAGGATTAAAAGGAGCTAACCCTACCAAGAGATGGTGTAGAGGTCTCCTGTGAAGCCCAATGGAGGTCTCTAAAGAAGGAGACGATCCTAGAAAGAAGACACACTAAACTTATAGTTCTAAGACAGCTTGTATAAGGGTAGAGTTCAGCTTTCTGTTTGCTTCTTCTTCTAGAATGTATAGCGGTACCTGACTATATTGCCCTTTTTCTTAAATTAAATTGGCTTGATTTATTTTTAGTGTGAAATAGAATTAACTTTCTTTTATAAGCTTCTTTCTATGTTGTGCTTTCTTATGATGAATGTCTGGATGATTAGGCTCAAAGAAAAAATTAAAATTTATACCCAATCTAAATCTAAACAATTGAAACAAAAATAAAGAAAATTTGAAACCTCACATAAATTAAAGCCTTATGCAAAACATAAAATATCTAGATTGGATGGTCCTGATTCAATCCGCAGAGTCTTTATGGGATAAAATTGGATCAACCAACTAAATCATGGTCATCCATTCTAAATATAAGGATCAGACGGTGGAGATTAGAACCTGCTAATCTCCGGTGAGAGATGAACACCGTCCGTCATTTTTGCCAAGATTACAGCGATCACCGGTGATCTTCGATTCATTTTTATTGCAAAATGATCTAGATCATTTTGCAATTTATTCATGTGATTTGATCTATTTGGGGATCAATTTTGTTTAGAAAAGTACCAAAATTGATAGTTTAAGGAGATGGTGGTGGAGCATACCTTAATTTCGGTGATCACCGATGATGGAATCGACTCCATTAGCTTCATTTTGATGTGACGAGAAATTTGGTGGATTTCCTCCCCATGAATTGCTCCCTAGACCAAGGTCAAATTGAATTTCTTATGGCTTTGGTCATTCTCTGACTCGTTGGCGGTGAGGGAATGGGGTCATGATTCATTTGAGGTGGCCTCGACCTCTAGAATGTGTTGAAATATTCAATTTGATGTGGGAGAGCCTCCCTTGCATTTCACCATTAAAAGGATTTGGATTTTGTTTATTTTTTGATGTGTCGGAAATGAGGAGTCAAGGGAAGGATTTATTTCTTTATCTCCTATCATGGTGAACAAATTGGGATGAAATAGAGAGGCAATTGACTCTCCCTCCCCTCTTTACATGTTTGATCGAGAGGAATCTTCATGGCTTTCTAGGTGACCAGATTTCATCCACCGGTGACGGCAAGGCCAGCCAAGGGGTGAATTCAATCCCCCTTGGGCCTGTGAGAAAGTTTGGATCATGGAATAGAATAGAAAAAGGCTATTACCCAACTTCCTTTCTTGGCCAAGCCCCTTGGTTCTTCTCTCTTATTCCTTGGCTTCTCCTTGGCTCCTCTTTGGAGGAGGCCAAATGCCTTTTGGCTTGAAGGTTGATCCTCTTGCCTTCAGCCCTTAGAACCATTCTCCTATGAGGTGGTCAAGGGTCCAAGGCTACTTGGATAAATTCAAGTCATTTTCATATGGAAAGGGGGAGGAATCTTCTCTTGGTCAAAGATCTCCACTCCTTGTCTATGGTTTCATTTTCTTTTTCTTTTTAGAATCACTATTAATTCCCTTAGACTAATATGTGGCTTCCTAACTTAAACTTAATATGGGTTTGAGATCAAGTTTAAACCCATTTGACTTGGATTGGAAATTCGATTCCAAACCAAGTATTTGGATTCAAAGTGTTTGGTTTTAATTTAATTCTTATAATTTTGAGTTTAGTCATCTTTAATTGATGATTAATTAGGTTTTGATTTAATTAATTCATTTGGATTTGAATTAATTTTGAATTTTATTTCAACCCATGTAAACCTAAATTGGTTAAGTTTGATTCCAATTAGGTTCAGATGACCAATTTGACCCAATTGGATTTGGTTTGGACTCCAATCATGCTTGATCACATGTGTTAGATGATTTGGAGTGGCTGATTTCATTTAATTTCAAGTTCATTATAATTTAAATCCATTTGACCCAAAGTGAGCTTAATGGGCTAAGCTTTGGTTTCATTTGGGTCAAATGGCCAATTAGACTAAATTAGATCCAATGATGGGTTGGATTGTGTTTAATTATCATTTCCAAATTATTTTGAGCAATCAAGTTGAGTTAATTTTAATTTGATTTGAGTTTGAACATAATAAGACCCATTTAGGGTTATTTAGACTAAGTGGTCTAATGAACCCAATTAAGGCCTAAATGAGTTTAAATTTCCATATATTTGTGATTAAACATGTTTATTTGATCATTTGAAACATTTGGATTGATTTAATTTGGTCAAATTCTTGATGGGTTGACCTTTGACTTGGTGGGATCCACTTAAGTCAAACTTATGCCAAATAGATTGAATATATTTGACTTTGATTTGGTTTTAATTTTTTTCCTTTGTTTTAATTTGATTTTATTTTAATTTATTTGGATTTTATTTAATTTAATCCAAATTTGAAATTTGGGTTGAATCCACCTAAGCTCATTAGGTTAGATCAAACCTAAGGAGGGTGCACTAGGCCACTGAGTATAGTGTCCTAAGCATTGAATTAGGATATTTCTATTTATGATTAGGATATCCTAATTATTTATTTTAGAATTGATATTAACCTCATCCAAAAATGAGGTCAACACCTGAATCATAATTAACTTTGCAAATGAGATAAATGTTATAAGGGTCTTCAATTCTTGTTCTTCTTCCCTTCTTTGGATTAGCTTGCTCCATGCTTCACAGGACCTCCATAGTCTTTGCTTTCTCAGCACTGCTTATCTTAAATCCCATAGCACTAATCATAATCTTATTACAAAATTACATTTTTTTATAAGGAAAATAACTCTAACTGCACCTGCAAAATAGATATTAGCTAAATAAACATACAAACTAATCAATTATATTTCACATACTTAGACTTAGCTCTCTACACTTGAGTAACCAACATCACCTGTCCTAATTGGATAATGGTTAGGGACTTAAGTAGCACTCACAAGCAAAAGATATTTTTATATTTTATTATTATGGTCCCTACAGTACAATCTCTTGCAGAAAATATCATTAGGCTAATAACGGCCTAACATCCACTCTTCTCACAAGAAATTCTAACATCCAGTCTAAAAATATTACATCACAAAAATAAAATAAATCACCACAACAAACAATGGCCTAACCTACTACAAAGATCGATGACTTAGTATTTTAAAGCGTATGTTGAGGCTAGAGTGTGGTATGTCCTAATTAGGTTTTACAGTTAGAGTTTTATAATGAGTGAGCATTAAAGTTATCCACTAGGGGTGATTGCATTTAAAATAATTTATTATCCTTGATTGGAATTTAAATTATGCATATTTTATTCAATTTTTTATTTTATTTTTATTATTTAAGGTTTAATATTAAAAAGAGAAGAAAGAGAGTTAACCCTCATTATTCCCTAACCTAGGTTAATTTTTAAAGTATAAATTTTTGTGATTTTTGAACCTACATAATGGAACATTCACAAATTTTAATTAATCCTATATTTAGATTTAGCTTATTGAATTTTATTTAGGCATGGAGACACTATAAGGTTAAAGGAAGCTAAGTCACTATGAAATGCATAAAATTTTACCACTTCAACTTCAATATCAATAACATTCTCGTTTCATTTCTTTTTTATTGTTTAAATTTAATATGTATACATGCATCATTTATATGTATTTTATTTTATACACTCCATATATGAATATGCATGGATAAGGATTTCACTTCATATTTGAATATATATATATATATATATATATATATATATATATATATATATATATATATATATATATATATATATATATATATATATATATATATATATATATATATATATATATATATATATATATATATATATATATAAAAAAAGAAACTATGCAAGTACATGTCATTATTAAACTAGAGAAGTGAGATTATCTAAGATCTCTTTGGGGCTACTTAAAGCCTCATATTTTCAAGATGTCCAGACTATATAATTGTTAATTCAAATACATATACACACATGTGTATGTAAAGATGAAACCATGAAAAGTTGCAAGTTATCATCTTTTAGTTATGATAGGATGAGTTAGCTCCATGTTCATGTTTCTTCATTTATGACAAATGTTATAAATATCAAGCTAGGATTCATATAATTGTTTAGTGATAATAGCCACACCATTTATTTATACTTGTTCAACTCATGCAATTAAATGCAACATATTATTTTGAATTTAAAACATGTATATATGAAGCATGTGCCATGCATATTTATGGTAACTGAAATAAAGTGACTAAACATTATCAAATGACATACTTAGCTTCATTAAGACCTAAGGGGAAATCATACTAAATAAATATTCCTTAAACTTTAATTAAAGTTTCCTTAGGATTTGATTTTGTGTTTTGGATTATTTAATTCTAAAAAGGAGTAGCAAAAATTAAGTTATAACCCACACCCACGTTAGTGGATTAATAAGTTCAAAGAGAGGTTAAGTGAATTTCAGAGTTTGATTAAGTTTAGTTTATTAATAAATCACTTAATTACCCTCCCAAAAAGTCCATTAATTTAACTAACTATTAAGCAAATGCTAATTAAACATGATGATGCAATTGTAAATAAAATTATCAATTTCCTAAAGAATCTAATACAATTAGGCCCATAGTTAAATAATTAATTAATTAAAGAGGATTGAGCTAATTACTTTCATGATTTCACAAACCTATGGAAAATCATAATTTCATTAAAACCCTCATGTCAACTAAGCACATAAGGGGGATTAATTTAATCAATCTTGTTGGTTGTATGAACTATGATGATGACATAATAATTTTTTATTTCTTTGTTTTAATTTCTCTATTTTAATTTTATTTAATCATTTAGTTGTTTAGTTAAAGGGGGTTTAGGAATGAACTTGAGAAAAATAATTAGATGGGGAGGTCCTAACCATTTTCCATGGCTATTCTCACTGTTATGATGCTTAATTGACCTTCCCTAATCAACTTCACAATTTTTTTTTAATTTTAATAATTATTAACTTACATGAAATAGTTGACTAGAGTTTGAAATTATGAAATCCCTAATACACTTGGCAAATTAAACCAAGAAAATTATGGGAGCCAGGGGACATCCCATGTAATTGACATACCAAGCCTCATATTAATTGGCCAAGTAATTAGTGCTTGATTAGGGTAATTAGTGAAAATTTTAAACCTTAATTAGCCATTTTTCACTGAACAAAGCCTAAATATTTTAGTTTTCCTAGATTCTCCTCTTTTTAACCTTTCCAAAATAGGTTTATTTATATTTTTTTATTTTTCTATAATTAGTTATAAATTTTTTAAGTTCTAGCCAATTAATTACAGTTTTAAGCCTTAATAAACCCATTTATAGAATCAGCACCACGCGGATGCTGACACAGTAGGGATTTCTATGTGGTTGTTGAGAACATTTATGGCACTACATTGAGTTTAGGAATTTCTTCTTTGGATGATCAAATATCTGATTAAAGAGTAAACATATTATCTCGAAAGATAAACATGTTTTCCTATAATTGATCTGATCATTTAATAAAGGACTCCTAAGTCTAATGGGTCTTTTGTGTACCAGAGATATTTCCCCTGAACTATATTGAAAGTAGAACAAGATTTATTTTAAACTGGGTTCATGATTTCTTATAAAGGCAAGCCTTTATAGTTAATTATATCTTAGAAAGAGTCTCTTCTTAAGAATACTCTCGATTAAACAAATAAGTTATTATTTTTAAGGAGTTTCTAAGTTGGTTTTCAAAAAATTATTTTTTTATAATTTTCAATTGGGATTGATCCAAATAGGAAAAAGTGTTATTTTGGAAGACAAATGGGATGAAGTTGAAAATTTCTATTGATACTAGGATGCTCAGTATGCACTTCAACTATCCTATCATTGGGCTTTAAATTTTGGAATTTTATTTAGATTTTGAGTTAACATTTTCTTAGAAGTCTAGGACATAGATTCTAGCACCACAAGACTATAGAAATGCCTAAGGCTGAAGACTTATTCCTAAGAAGGATGCTTCAGAACATGGTCTACAAGTTCTTTTGACACATGTCAGATGCTCAACCTTGTTTTATTTTTTGAATTATCAATCATTCCTCTCACTTGAGAGAACTAACCTATCTCTGACTCTTCTGGACTTATAATTCGCCTAGAGGGGCTACCAGCTAACACCACCTAAGCACATTTTAAATTCATGATGCTAAGTCTCATGAATACAAGATGGTTGGGTTGTTGCATTTTAGGAAAGGAATCTAAGGATCCCAGACTCACTCCCTAATCCCTAAGATCATGTAGGGTATGAAATACATGTAACTAATGCACATTTTTTAGATTTTAAGTGTTTTAATTCAAGATTTATTTAAGGTCTTGGGTATGCATTTTTTATGCCTAATGCCATGCAATTAAAAATGATTATGGGCCAATCAATAATAGAAGGCAGGCTTCCCCAAGAAGGTGATCATCCTCACAGGTCAGATGCCCCTTATATGTAATGGGAGAAGTTGCCCAATTCAAGGAATGGAGCAATATAATTGCATGGTTTCAAGATCTAATTAGTTTCTAATCGATTTTAAGTTTTTCCTAAGGCTTTAGTTAATGTGAGGTTTCAAATTTTCTTTTATTTTATATCAGTTCTTTAGATTTAAGTTGGGTATAAAATTTATTTTCTCTATGAGCCTAACCGTCCAGACATTTAATCACAGGAAAGCATAACATAGAAAGAAACCTATAAAAGTAGGTTGATTCTATTGCACACCCAAAATAAATTAAGCCAATTTAATTTAAGAAGACAAGCTAATGCAACTAGGTGTCGCTATACACCTTGGAAGAAAGAGAAAAGGGTAGCTGAGCTCTGTCATTATAAATCCTAGCCTAGAACTAAAAGTCTAGATCTATGGGTCTTTTCTTTAGGATTATCTCCTTCTTCAGGGACATCCATTGGGCTTCACATGGAGCCACTGCACCTATCTTCTGGTAAGGTCAGCTCCTGCTAATCCTTGACCCCATAGATCCTAACCTAATTCTAAGCTCAAATTTGCATTTTGATTCCAAAATTAATTCCTAAGCCCCACAAAATAAATGTCAGTAAAATACAAATAGCATGTAGTAATTATTTTTCACAAACATACGGGATTAGCATAAGCTACTTGCCAAGCCCACTTATACTATGGGGTATGCTTAAAGACTTATGCATACCTACAAGAAAATAGCATTTTTAATTTATTTATGATAGCGGTCCTTTCTAGCATAGCTCCATATAGAATACAATGTTAGATCTAAAAAGAACATCCTATCATTTAGTTTAACGGGTAAATAATCCTAGACATGCAGTCTAAAATAGTACACCATAAAGACATGTGAAGCACACAATATCATAACATAAAAAATCATAAAAGGAATTACATAATGGCCTAACCCAAGTCTAGGGTCCCTGACCTAATGATCTAGTGTGTGAAGACAGTAGGCTTACGTAGCAAGACTTTGCTAGGCCTCTTTAGTTCAAGTTTCAATTTGGGTTTTAAGTTTATTTGAATTTTACCTTCGGATGGTTTCAATTGAAATGATTTTAGTGATTTGTTTTCATTTTCACTTTACTTTTATTTGGTTAAAGAGAAGTTTAGGTTTTCAAGAATGAAGGATAGAATAAACCCCATTTTTGGGTGGAACCCATTATTTCAACATCCTAACCCCTAATGGAATGAAACCTTCATCCTAAGATGAAGATCCATTCCAAAGGTTTAACTAAGATCATTAAGTATCTTAATTAATCCTCTTAGTTTCATTTAGATGGTTTGGGTTAGAATTCAATTTGGATTTTTGGATTAATGTTTCAATTCTTTTGAATTTGACTTTCCATTTCATTCTTTTGTTTTGATTTAATTTTCATTCTTGGTTTGTTTTGTACTTTTAATTTAATTTGGTTTGAATTATTTCATTTCATTTCATTTGAATTGATTCATTTGATTTAGTTTGAATTGGTTTTGGTTTGAGTTATGTTTAGGTTTTAAGTTATATTTATGTTTATTGAATTATGATTATTTTATTTAGTTTGATTTATGTTAACTTAAGGCATTTAGTTTAATGTTTAATCCATTCTTAAGTTAGTTTGACTATAAGTTCATTAACTTAGGATTTAATTAAGCCTTAATATGACTTATCAATTTCCTTAACCCTTAAGTATAAAAATGATTAAGTTCTTTGACTTAAGATTTTTGGAGAACTATCCTATTGATTATTTCAAGTTGTTTCATGATTTTATGAATTTATGAATTTTTTTATTAATTATTTGATTTATATTGACCTAGAAATTTGGAAATTCAACAATTCTCAATTCAATGGTCAATTAGATTTGAATTTTTTATGGAAAGTGAAGTTTTATGCCAATTTCTTGTTTCCAATATCTCATCTTAATTAGATTAATAATTAAAGTGTAATTAAGGTTTTAATTATTTCCTCAAACTCAAATTAGGCCCAATTTGATAAATGTCATTTAGGGATTTCATTTTTTTCTTTGATTCTTCTCTGAAAGATGTTTCTATAAAAGGCTCATTCATAATTTTTGGATATTTGGTTGATATATTGTGA
The DNA here is from genome assembly GCA_021442155.1 of Cymbidium sinense. Taxonomy (NCBI): domain Eukaryota; kingdom Viridiplantae; phylum Streptophyta; class Magnoliopsida; order Asparagales; family Orchidaceae; genus Cymbidium; species Cymbidium sinense. The sequence continues at coordinate 78,471,331 of CM038227.1, forward strand.
TTTAATTAATTTCTAGTTAATTATTTAAATTATTTAATTTAATTAATTACTTAATTAAGCCAAATTATGTTTTATTTAGTTTGAATGAGTTTCATTGATGATTTTATGTTCATTGAGGTTTGTTAAGTTGACTTGAGGTTATGTAATCCATTTTCATGATTTATTTTAATTTATTTAATTAAAATTGAGGTTTAGGATTTGAAATTTAATATTTCATGAATTAAATTGAAATAATTCATGAAATTTTTTCCTACGGTGTGTTTTAACTTTAATTTCAATTCCACAAAGTTTAATTTGAATTGTATTAATGGATTGAGATTAATTAAAGTTTAATTGGTTTCATTCAAAGCCAAATTAAGGCTAAAATACATGAAAATTAGTTGGGGATTATAATTTTAAAGGAATCCTCTCATCAAGATGAATCCATAGAGCCCAAGTTTGCATTTTTTTTATTTGTATTTTAATTTTTATGATTTTTTAAATTTTTTAAAACTTATAATTAATTTTCCAATTAATTAAATTGGGATTTACTCATTTTAAGAAGGTGTGCCGACGTGGCAGCCTGTGTGGCATCGTCACCACATGGAGAGACGGGAGTGGGCCACATGGGATGAATCTTGAACATCTGATTGAAGATCGAATGGTCCTAATTCATTCTATGGTTTCCTTAAGGGGTAAAATTGAATCTGATGGTAGAAAATATATCCTGCAAATCTCCAACGAGAAATGGACACCATCCATCATTTTAGCCAAAATTTTGGAGATCATCAGAAAATTTTGATAATTTTCGATCGCAAAATGATCAAGGATCATTTTGCAACCCATCCATGTGGTTTGATCCACTTGGTGATCAATTTTCTTTTGAAAAGGACCAAAATTGAGCACCTAAAGGATCGGTGGTGGAGCGTACCTCATTTTTGGCGATCGTCGATGGTGGGATTGACTCCATTAGCTTTGCCTCGATGTGAAGAAATTTTGTATGCAATTTGGTGGCTTTCTTCCCTATGGATTGCTCCCTATACCAACTTTGGATCGAAATTTGGTAGCTTTGGATGTTCTCTAGCTCACCGACAGTGAGGAGATAGGGTGGCAATTTGTTTGAGGTCATAACGACCTCTATAACATGTTGGAATGTTCAATTCAATGAAACAACCTCTCCCTTAGATTTTACCATTGAAGGGGCTCGGTGGCCTCCAGATTTCATCCATTTTCTAACGTGCCGGCGGTGAGGAGTCAGGGGAAGGGTCGCCTCCTTCATCTCTAACCTTGGTGAACAATTTGAGATGAAAAGGGGGAGGGAATTGGCCCTCCGTCCCCTTTTCCCATGCTTGGTCAATAGGCATCTGCATGGCCTTTTAGGTGGCTAGATTTTTGCCACCAGTAGTAGCAAGGCCGGCCAAGGGGTGGATTCAATCCCCTTTGGCCTTATGAACCAATTTATATAAACAAATGGAAGGGAGGATTGCATCTACCCCTTCTTCCTTGCTTTTCTGAGCTAATTCTTCCTTGGCTTTATTATTTTTATTTTCTTCTTCCTTCCCTCTTCCTTGGAGGAAGCAAAGTTTTCTTTAGCTTCTTCCTTTTTGGTGGCCCTCAATTAATTAGTAGCCATATCTCTTGTCTTGAAGCCAAGAGATGGAATTCAAAGGCGATAAGGGCTTAATGAAATCAAAGTGGACTTTGCTTCATGTTATCCCTCTTTGCCATTGGATGATTTTATCATTTTGGCTTGATTTAGATTTGATTAGTTTCAATAAGATTATTTGGCAATCTCTTTTAATCCATGCAAAGATGAATTTAGATAAGTTTCATATGTGTCATTTTAATTTGAATCCATTTGAATTGGATTGAAAATTTCAATCCATTCCAAACATTTGGATTCAAAGAATTTGGTTTTTATTTAACTCTTTTTTATTTTGCATTTAGTCATCTTTGATTGATGATTGATTAGGTTTTATTTAATTAATTCATTTAGAATTGAATTAATTTTAAATTTCATTTCATTTCAACATATTTAAACCTAAATGGGTTAATTTTGATTCCAATTGGATTCAAATGACCAATTTAACTCAATTGGATTTGGTTTGAGCTCCAATCATGCTAAATCATAGGTGTGAGATGATTTGGAGTGATTTATTTCATTTTATTTTAATTGGATTTTAATTTGAACCCATTTGACCAAAAGTGGGTTTAATGGGTTAAGTTTTAGTTTCCTTTGGGTCAAATGACCAAATTAGACCCAATGATGGTTTGGATTGTGTTTAATTATCATTTCCAAATAATTTTGAGCAATCAAATTGAATTGATTTCATTTTTATTTGCGTTTAAACCCAGTAGGACCCATTCATTTTTATTTAGACTAAGTGGTCTAATGAACTAATTAAGGCTTAAATGAATTTCAATTTCTTTGGATTTGTGATCAAACATGTTTATTTGATCATTCAAAATATTTGGAATGATTTGATTTGGTCAAATTCTTGGTGGGTTGATCTTTGTCTGGTAGGACCCACCTAAGTCAAACCTATGCCAAATGGGTTGACTAGATTTGACTTTGGTTTAGTTTTGGATTCATTTATTTTAATTTGATTTCAATTTTATTTATTTGGATTTCATTTGATTTAATCCAAATTTGAAATTTGGATCAAGCCTACTTGAGCTCATTAGGTTAGATCAAACCTAAGGAGAGTGCACTAGGTCACTAAGTATATTATCTTAAGCATTGAATTATGAGATTTCAATTTAAGATTAGCATATCCTAATTATTGATTTCAGAATTCTTATTAATCTCACCCAAAAATGTGGTCAACCGTTATTTAAAATATTTGATGCAGCAGCTCACTCATCGGTGGTGGATGCGATTTTGTCCCAATTGTTCGATCTCAAATTGAATGGTTAGGATTAATCCCGTGATTTTAAAGGGATTAAATCAAAAAATATAACGTGATTAATCATCTTCATTCATTTTAATCATGCAAAATGGACAGTCGGTGATTCGACATCTCACGAGCGTTAGAAGATGGACATTGTCCGCCATTCACCACTCGATTCAAGCTCACCGGAGCACCTTTGATGGCAGATTTGATTCCAAAATGATCAAGGAGGAGATCTTAGGGGATCTTATCATGGAAATCACATGAGAATGATATTTTTTTTGAAAAAATCAATAATCCTATGATTTTCTATAGTTTGTTGGATTTTACCTCGCCGGAGGTCAAGACCAGCAATCCAATGACTGAGGTAGTTTCATCTTGAAGAGACAAAGGCCTACTAAGAAGAACATGAGCTACCTCCCCATTGATCACTCTATGGACCAAACGCTACCGTAAAGCTCACTAGAGTTAGTCTTGGAGTGGCTTCTGATGGTCGACTCGATTCATTTCATCTTGTCGGAGTGTGATGAAGGTGTGGAAATAGTTAATTTATCTTTGGTGGAGATTTAGTGAGGTTAGATGGACAGAGCTCTCGGGCTTGGGTGGATCTTGGGCTTGCCAGCAGTCGGGTGCAGAAGGAGCTTAGTATAATTCTTGGGATTGTACGTAATCATCTAAGTAAGGTCTTTGTTAAGTTTGAATGGATGGGGAGGAACATATTCTCCTCCTTAGTTAAACTAAGGCTTGGGATTTGTTTAGCCTTTGGCAGTCATCTGACCTGAATTGGTGGTCAAAGGTGGCAATGGACTGATGAGGTGGAGGTGCTTGAGTGGCCAAGTGAGTTTAGTGGGCTACCGTGGAGTGTACACTCCGCCTTAGGTGGACCAATGGCTGACCAAGGGTAAGGCTACCTTATCTTGGCCATGGATTGAACCCAATAGCTTTGAGTTAGGTTGGGTCAATGGTCCTATGCCCAAAGAGGGCCAAAGGTGGCTTCCAAGGGTAGGAGTGGAGAGACCTTCCAATTGAGGATTTTGTTCTATTTGGAGGGCTTGGTTCAATCAGACTGACCCAACCTGGTTTACCATGGGTTGGGTCCATTTAGGCATGTCAATGTGGACCTAAAGGTGATTCATTCCAAGTTTGGTTAGATATGGCTCAATTTGATCCATGTAGGTCAAATTGGGTTCATTTGGGCTAGGTTGACCATTTGACCAACTTAGGTCAATATGGGACTAGATTATGTTCCATTGGTCATTTCAAATGAGCAGGTGCAACTGGTTTGGTCTAATTTAAATTGGACTTGAATTTGGTTCATATGAGTTCACTTGGGTCAAATGAGTAAAGTTGACCAATTTGGTGAAATTGGTCAAATTAGTTTGGGTGAGGAGTTGGTTCATGCTCAATTGGTCATTTGAACTTGGTTGGAGGTGTTGGTTTGAATTAATTTAGATTAGAATGTGATTTGGCTCAATTTGATCCTTTAGGTAAAATTGGATCAAATGGGCCAATTGGCTTGGTTTGACCAAATTAGCTTCAATTGGTGATAGATAATAACCATTGGTTGCAATCAATTTGGGTTAGTATATGATTTGGTCCAATTTGACCCTTTAGGTCAAATTAGATTAACTTGGGTTAAAAGGCCAAATTGGCTTGGCTGAGACCAATGAATTGCTATTGAGTAACCAATGATGGTCTATAATCATTAAGGAATGTATTGAACAATTTGATTTGGTCCAATTGAAGTTTGATTGAAATTTGATTGAAGTTTGATCCATTTGAGCTATTTAGGTCAACTTGGGTCAAGTGGCTTAATTCAGTGGATTTGGTTCAATTAAAGTTATATAAAGGTGGGAATGTGTCCATTGAAATTTATTTGGGTCAGATTAGGTTTTGACTCATTCGAACCCTTTAGGTCCAATGGGTCGACTTGGATCAACTTGGTTCAATTGGGTTAATTGGTTTGATTGAATTGATTGGGATAAGTTTTGATGTTCAATTTGAGTGTTTGGAATGATCAAGAGGTTTAGGTTAGGTTTGATTAAATTGAATCAAGTTGAATAGGATTTTGATTATATGATGTTCAAATAGGTTAACTTGAGTTAGAACCAAAGTTGGTTTGGCATGGAGCTTGGATAAGATTCAATTAAATTCAATTGAATTTAAATGAGTTTGGGTATATTCAGTTTCAAGTATGGTAGTTAGGTATTGGGTTTGGTTTTTCTAAGCACAAAGAGGTTAGGTTGAGTCACTTTACATTCTTCAGCCAAGTTGAACTAAGATGGATCAAATTGAGCTAGATTGAATTTGTATTTTGGCTTGGAACTTAGATTATAATCATTTGGTTTGGATTAGGTTGGCTAGTTGATCATGAACTTTGGTTGAGTCTTAGGGTATGTGATGCTTCACACCTCTTAAGGTAAGTTCTAGTCCTAGGATTGTACCCTATGAGTCTCTAGAGTTAAATTTGGCTCCCTTAATAACTAGAAGTGTCCTAGTACAAGGGAAGTCTTAGTTTCTAGAAGAATCCTAAGTCTAGGATGAGGGTAGTCAACCTCACTCCAAAAGTGAGGTCAACAAAAGGACTCCCAATAGTTATGGTGTAACAGACAAGGCACGCCGCACGTATTGTCATTGCCCTAGACAATCAAAAATTTCCAAGAAGGTAATGAAAGTAAGGAGGAATGTTTATACCTCAACGAAGAGGAATCAGAGGCTTTGTGGAAGTCACCTAGTCGAACTTGATATGTCTAGTTTGATTTATTTGAAGATTAGTTTTATCACTGGGACATGAAAAGGAGTCTATTGGATATTGAATTATGGATTGATTTATGCCAAGGTCATAAAGGGAGGATTAAGTAGATTTTGTTCAATTATTGAGAATTGGTTTCATGCCAAGGATACAAAGAGGGATCTGCTAGGGATTGCACAAGATATGTGATTGAATTATAGATTGATTCATGTTAAGGGCATGAGTGGGAATTTGTCAGGGATTGATGAGACTTGCTTGAATTTGAGGTTGATTTGATTTGGTTATATTGATTAATTTTGTTTAATTTTGGTGATTTGTGTTGGTTTTGATTTTGCATTGATTTGTTGAATGAATATGGACCCTATCGGTGTGTGATGGGTCACACTAAGGGGGACTATAGAAGCATAGACCTGCCTTAGATTTACTAACCCAAAGGAGTAGACCTCTTATCCACTAAACAATGCTACCCAACCTAAAGGGGCAATTGCTAGGAGAGGGGCCATAATGGCTTAATCCAAACTTAAGTTGTCACTCGAGAATGGGGCCTTGAGAGCATGAACCTAACCCTAAATATATATGGATGGACCCAGTTGGTGTGTGATGAATTACAGTAAGGAAGAGCTACAAAAGCCCAGATTTACCTTAGATTTATTGACTCAAAGGGATAGTCTACTGGCCATGCAGTAAATGCTTTCCAACCAAAGGGTTGCCCGTCTATGTGCAATGGTCGAACTACGAAGAAAGCTTAGGTACTCACATCTTCTAAAGCGGAATCAACCATCGGGGTGAGCTATTAATTATGTTGTAAGTTGAACCCGACCTAGGGTGACTATTAAGCGAGAGCCACTGGGGACTTACCTCAACTTGAAGCATTGAAGGCCAACCCTATAGGGAGCTTTGCTGACACTATCCAAAAAGGGTTCATACCTGGGAAGAGGTGTCACTAGGGGTCTTATCTTAATCCATAAGAATTTTTTATTTTATTTTGTTTATTAGTTTATTTATTTGATGTGGACCCTATTAATTTGTGATGGCCCACACCAAGGTGGGGCCACGAGGCCTTGCCCTACCTTAAATTTACTATCCCAAAGGGGTAGTCCAAGCATCCGTAGAATGACACTATCAAACCAAAGGAGTGGCTACTAGGAAGGGAGAACTGTCCAATCCAAAAGTAACCTGGGTCATGTCTGGATGGGGTCATGAAGACTTTATCTGAATAAAATGCCCATATGGAAAAGGTGTCTCTAAGAGCATTATCCTAATCCTTAAAATATCTAAAACTTGTAGGTACACAGTGGTCAATTTAGGAAAAAAGTGTAAGGACTCACATTTGCCTGAATGGTGCTATCCACTGGGTGGGTTTCATTAGTAAAGTAAATACCAGCCAACCTAGGTGCCCGTAAGTGTCCGATGATCAACCTAAGAAGAAAGCATCGGTGACTTACATCTTCTTAAGTAGAACTGATCATCGGGATAGTCTGTTGTCGGCTAGACAACTACTATCCAACCTAGGGCAACTATTAAGCGAGAGCTGCTAGAGTCCTACCTCAACTTGAAGTAGCCAGAAAGAAGAGGAGCCACTGGGGGTCTTACCCTAATCCTTAGTATATACTTAGACCCAATCAATACGCAATGATCAACTCAAGAAGAAAGCTCAAAGAGTCACATCTTCTAAAATATAATCGATCATTAGGACGGTCTATTGATTATGCAATATGACTTACCAAACTAACAAGGTTCTTGATAGTGTGCAACAGTTATGCTAAGAATAAAGCATAGGGACTTCACAGCTTCCCAAGAAGAAATAACTTCTAGGGTGACCCACATGTCAAGTAGTGAATCGAACCCAACCTAGAGCAGCTATTAAGTAAGGGACGTTGGGGGTCCTATCTCAACTTGAAGTAGCCTAAAATAATTGGATTTATACTTATTTATTTTACATTTATGTGTGGTTTTGTGTTTATGTTATGCAAATTAGGATTAGGATGTTTCTTGGGTTCTCTTACACCTATCCTAAAGCATTAAGAGACAGAACACATTCCTGAGTATTAATAATTGGATAACATGATTTTAATTTAAAGAGAGATATTTTATTGATGAAACTTTATTTTAAACATGATCATGAATAATATTTCCTTAAGTAAAGTCCATTGATTGGGAGCATTGGACATTCACCCTTGTGGTTGATCAATTGATATGATCCACCTTAGTATGCCTTTTCTATAGCAAATAATTAGTCTCCTTAAAACTAAAATAAGCTCCCCAACTCAAAACTTTCTTGGGTAGACCAACTTGTTATGAGCTTGAACCATCCTAGCTTTATATAACTCAAGGTTTTGGCATACCTGTAGGCATCTCTCATCAAGACCTTCGTGTTCCTCCAACTGTAGCTTAACATTTTGTTCGATTATGATCTTACTACCCATGGCTATCCTTAATGATGGGAGTTGGACCTCCAAGGGAAGAATGGCTTCGAACCAATACACTAAGGAGAAAGGGGTTCATTATTTTGGAGTTCTATATATGGTGCAGTAGGCCCACAAAGCTTCAATTAACTACTCATGCCACGGTCATTTATTATCATTGAGCATTTTCTTGAGAATTTGCATGAGGGTTTTGTTAAAAGTTTTTTTCTAATCCATTTGCATGTAAGTAGTAGTTGGTAAAGTACCTCCAATCTATGTTATATCTTCTAGCAAAGTTGTTGATCTTGGTACTCTTGAAGGTGGTATCATTATCGGATATAATTTGGCAGGGTATGCTAAATTTATATATGATATGATTCTTGAAAATTTGAAGGACATGCTGAACTTTGACATCCCTAAGTAGAATTTCTTCAACCCATTTGGAGAAATAATTACTGACTGCTAATATGAACTGGTGAACCTTTAATAAAGGGGAATCAATTGGACCTACTCTGTCAGTTCCCCAACATTCAAATAGCCAGGATGCTATGATCGGATGGAGAATATTGGGTGGTTGATGTAGGACTACCCCATGCACTTGGCACTAATGATAGTGTATGGTCATATCTATGCAATCTGTAATCATTGATGACCAATAGTATCCAAGTCTCTTGATTTTGGCCTTCATCTTGGGACCGAATTGGTGAGCTCCGCATAACCCTAAATGTACCTCAGTCATGATCTTACGGGCTTCATGTTTGCTTAAATAGCATAACCACAAATGATCGAAGGACCGTCAGTATAATACACCATCAATAAGAGTATAGGAGATTGCTCTTTGTTTGACCTGATGGGCCTAAGATTTCTCTTAAGCTAGTTTACCTTTATTTAGGTAACCAATGAATGGTTACCTCCAGTCTAACTCATCTTTTTTGATAACAAAAACCTTCCCTTCAAGAGTGTACTTGTTGATGAGTTCAATATCAATAAGAGGGAGGGATTACCAGTTGAGAACCTCTATTGATATGGACTCATCTTTTGGACATGCCAACTCTTTGGCATGTTTAGCCAAGGCATCTACTATAGCATTTTCTCCCTAAGGGGTCTTATAAATGGTGACTTTTGGGATCTGGGATAATAACTCCATAGTATACTCGTGATAATGTTGGAGCTTGGGCTTAAGAACCTTGTAGAATCTGGGGATTTGATTGATCACTAGTTGTGAATGCCCAAATATACTTATGCCTTGGATTCCCAAAGAGATGGATAACTCCAGAAAAAAAATCAAAACCTCATATTCAACCTTTTTATTGGTGCACAATTTGGATAGATGGTATGAGAATCTCATCATACCATGGTCTAGTGTTAGGAGGGCTATTCCTACCCCTACCTTACCTATGAGGGTAGATTGTGGTTCTACTCCCCTTTGAGAGAAAGCTGCTCCATTAAAATATATTTCCCATTAGTGGGCATTTGTATCCCTTAGATTCGTGATATGTTCATTAGAAAGATCATTATTGAGAGGGAAATCTGTAGGGAGAGGGTGCGCTGCCAGAAAGTAGATGAATGCTTATCCTTTCACTGCACGAAGGGTATGAATGTGATGTCAAACTGTGATAAAATCATGGACCATTGTATCAACCATCTGGATAGCTTCGATCGTGTCATGAGATATTGTAGTGGATTGATTCTAGAAATCAATTTTACTTTATAAGAAAGTATATAATGCAGTAGCTTTTAGACTGCAAAGATTAGAGCTTAGCAATGCTTCTCAATGGGTAGATAGTTCACCTCAGCAAGTATTAAACATCAACTGAGATAGTAAAGTGTGTTCTCTTTCTTCTTGTCATTGGCTTGGGCCAACAAAGCACTGAGGGACCGTCTAATGCAGCAGTGTAGAGTATGAGGGGCTCGCCTGGGATAGGAACGGCTGAAACTGGTAGCATCATAAGATATTGCTTAATGCTTTCAAACACATGTTGGAACTTTTCATGCCACTTGAACTTGGCATCCTTTTTGACTAGTTCTAAGAATGGTTGACATCAACCAGATAAGTTGGATATGAAGCATCTTATATACACCAACCTCCTTTAGAATGATCTGAGTTGGCATAGACATTTAGGGGGCGGCATTTCTAATATCGATTTGATCTTCTCAGAGTCGATCTAATTCCTATAGTCTTAGACAATGAAATCCAGAAACTTCCTTGAAGTTATCCCAAATACACACTTTAAAGGGTTTATTTTAAGGTTATATTGCCATAAAAGCTTGAAACTACTCTCAAGTCAAATAAATAGTCTTCCTTTTCTTTGCTCTTGACCACAAGATCATTGATGTAGCACTCAACTTGATGGTGAATGAACTATATACATCTGATTAAATAAATGAAATGAAAATAAAATTAAGCAATACCCTAAATCAATATTAATAAAATAAAATAAACAAAAATGAATTTTAAATCAAAGAATATAAACATTAAAACTTAATCAATCTAAAGTTATACAAAAAAAAAACATTTTTTATATACAAGTAAAGCAAACTTAATAACTTATAAATATATAAATCATCATAATCAATGAAGCAAACATGTAGAAATGAATCAAATTAATAGAATAAATGTTTAAAATCAATATCAACCCAAAAAATTAGAATGAAATTAAAATCATAATAACAAGTGCATTAATTTAAAGAGAAAACTAAATTGAATCATAATAATAAATGAATTAAAACCTCAAGTCAAAATTAATCATAACATAATTAATAAAGAAATCAAAACATAAAACATCAAATGAAAAAGAATAAAGAAATTTAAAACAAAATGAAATAAATTGAACTAATTCAAACCTTCTAAATTTAAAGAAAAGTTCAATAAAATACTTAGAATTTTAGTTAGACTTTTAAAATGAATCTTTACCTTAGGGTATCATCCTATTATGAATTAATATGTTGAATGGAATGGGCTCCATCCAAAATGGAACCTATTGTATTTTTCATTCTTAAAAACATAATCTAATTTTAACATAATAAAATTAACCTAAAATAAAAAAATCATTAAATTATTAAATCATTTGAATTGAAATCATCTAAAGGTAAATAAATAAATACTCAAAACTAAAAAAAATTGAAACCTAAAAGCTTAGTAATGTCTTGCCACGCAAACCCTTTTTTCTTCACACGCTAGAATTATAAGTCACAGACCCTAGACTTAGGATTAGGTCATTCTGTGATTTTCTATAATTTTTAGTGATGTTGTGATTAGAATTTCTTTTATTGTTTTATGGTATACTATTTTAAAGTGGATTACTAGGATTGATTGTTGTTAGTCCGGATGGTAGGATGTTACTTCTAGACTTAACATTATCTTATGTATGGGGCTGTGTTAAAGGGACTGCCATCATAAATAAAATATATATATAATTGTTGTTTCTTGCAAGTGTTGAATAATCCCTTAACATAGCCCATAGAATAGGAGGGCTTGGCAAGAAACTACTACTAAGCCCAATGTTTATAAAATATAACTATTGTGTGTTGTTTGTATTTTTTTGACATTTGTTTTCTATGGCTTAGGATTTATTTTTGAATTTAAAATTTAAAATTTGAGCTTAAAATTAAGTTAGGATCTATGGGGTCTAGGATTAGAAGGAGTTGACCCTATTAGGAGATGGTGCGGAGGTCTCCTATAAAGCCCAATGGAGGTCCCTAAAGAAGGAGGTGATCCTAGAAAGAAGACCCACAGATCTAGACTTGTAGTTCTAGGCTGGGATGTATAAGGGTAGAGCTCGACTTCACATTTTCCCTTCTTCTGCGATGTACAGCGATACCCGACTGCATTGGCCTATTTTATAAATTTAAATTTGTTTGATTGATTTTGAATGCATAATAGAATCAATCTACTTTTTTAGGTTTCTTTCTATGTTGTGCTTTCCTATGATGAATGCTTAGATCTAGGCTCATAGAAAAAAATTTAAATTTTCTACCAAATTGAATTTAATCAAGCCAAACATAAATAATGCAATTCAAAACCTTACATAAATTAAAGCCCTAGGAAATAACTTATAATCAATATGAAACTAATTAGCTCTTGAAAATTATGTAATCATATTGTTTCAATCTTTGAATTTGGCAATCTCTCTCATGCACATAAAGGGCATCTGACCTATGAGGATGACCGTCTTCTTGGGAAAGCCTACCTTCTATTATTGATTTAGCACATGGCTTTCTTCTAATTGCATACCTTATAAGCATAAATTGCAAACCCATGGCCTAAAATGATTATTGAGTCAAAATGTTAAAAATATTAAAAATATACATTAGTTAGTGCGTTTCATATCCTACATTATCTTAGAGATTATAGAGTGAGTCTAGGATCTTAAATTCCTTTCTTAAAAATGCAATATCACAGGCATCTTCCATTTATAAGACTTGGTGTCATGAATTTAAAATGTACTTAGGTGGTGTTAGTTAGCAGCCCCTCTAGGCTGGTTATAAGTCCAGAAGACTCAGAGATAGGTTAGTTCTCTCAGGTGAGAGGAATAGCTGATAATTCCCTAAGTGAAACTAGGTCGAGCATCTGACATGTGTTGGAAGCACTTATAGATTAGGTTCTGAAGTATCATTTTTGGAGTAAGTCTTCCACCTTAGGCATTTCTACAATTTTGTGCTATTAGAATCTAAGTCCTAGATTTCTAAGAAATGTTAACTCAAAATCTAGATAAAATACCAAAATTTAAAGCCAAATTATAAGATAGTTGCAGTGACTACCGGGCATCCCAATATCAATTGGAATTTTCTACTTCATCTTGTTTGGCTTCTAAAAATAACTCTCCACTTTGAACCAATCCCAATTTAAATTCCAAAAATCAATCCTTTGAAATCCAGCTTAGAAATCTTTAGAAATAATGGCTTATTTCTTTAATCGAAAGTATTCTTAGGAAGAGACCCTTCTTGAAATGTAATTAACTATAAGGGCTTGCCTTTATATAGAACCATGAATGAAGCTTAAAATAACTGTTCTACCTTCCATGTAGTTAACAAGAAAAATCTCTGGTACACAGAAGACCCATTAGCCCTAAGAGACTTTTATTAAAATGATTGAATCTATTATAGATTAACATGTTTATCTTTTGAGAGAATATGTTTTACCCTTTATGACATAATTTATCATCTAAATAATAAATTATTAAACTCTATGTGGTGTCATAAATTTGTACTCATAAATTCCATGTGAGATAGTCTTTGTATTCACATAGTAGTGCTTTTAACTCTAATTTTTCTAACATAAGGATGGCACTAACAAAGGTTGGTCTAGGTTCTTCTTTAATAACTAGGTTAATTTCTTTAAGTTCATCAATAGTATCTTGATTACCTTCTTCAAATTCCTTTGGGACTTCTTTGAGGTCAATTATTAATTCATCTTCGAGTATATCCTTATTTTCATGTGAAACATTTGTTTGTTCATTTGTAGCTTCAAGAGAAACTTCTATCTTTTTAGATACGGCATAGCATGAGCTCACTGAATGAAATACCAAAGTAGTAAATACTAATCCCCATGTGGTGAACTTCCCATATCCTATGTAATTTTGTGTATTTCCCCTTGTCATGGCCTCTAAAATAATTAATCTTGATTGTTTGATTGTATAGGTTGAATGTTATTTTTAACCAACTTCTTTAGTTTTGATGAGAAGTATTGAGGAATCATTATTTAAATGTCTTCTTCCCCAAAATTATCTTCTTTAAACAACATTTGTGTGGGATCTGTAGTTTGCTCTTCTATCTTGTAGAAAAGGATCCCATGTTCATTGTAGATTATTCTAGGAGGGACATAGAAAATTTTCAACTATTTAATTTCTCTTTTGTTAAAACTATTAAGGATTTTATATATGTCTTTGGAAATAGAGTTATTTTATAGCCTTATTAGAGATATGAGATTTAAGTACTCATATTAAAGAAGCATGGGTTTAATCTAATTATTTTGTTATCTCACTAGTACTAGATTCTTCTTTTTTTTTGGGTGATTAAAGCTTTGTTAGGTTGATAAACTATCAATTCTTCTTCATCAACCTCAGTGTCACCATCAAGGTGGGGAATTACTTTAGGTTGTTTTGATTTGTGAGCACTTTTCCTTTCTGAATCATCTCCTTTCCTCATTATCTTAATAGGTTGGGCTTCTTACTTTTAGGCATTGACTTCCCCTACCTTCTTAAGCATGAAGTACTTGCCATCATCATTGATCTTGATTTCATGTATCAAGAATGGATTCATGTCACCATCAATTTGACACTCTTCACCATTTTGAATGTATTTTATGTACTGATTGAGGGTCGAAGGCACTATGTCATATTCATAAATCCATGACCTACCCAAGAGTGCTTTGTAGGAAACACTAGCTTTAATCACTTGAGATTTAGCCTCTATGTATAGTTTCTCAAAGCATATAGGTAGAACAAAAGACCCTAAGGTTTGTTGTCCTTGCTAATTGAATCTTTGCAAGAATATTATACTTTTATCCAGATAACGAGCATCCAAAGCTAATGCTCAATGCATTTTAGCTATTAAAAAATTGATTGAAGCACCTAGATCGATCAATATTCTTTTTATATAGGTAGAATTGCTTTCAGCTATAACATAAAGATGTCGATTATGTTTGGTCATCCCTAGCAATATGTCATCATCACTAAACGTGATGGTTGCAAAGCTTCAAAAGGTTAAGTTTTCTTCCTTCCTTTCTTCAACAAAGAAAAAGCTTCATATAGTTTTGTATTTTGTAAACCTTTGACTAATGTCTCACATATATCTTTGGATAACATAATAGCATCATAGATCCTTAATAAATCCAATAATTTGCATAACAGAACCAGAACATTATAGTCCACTCCCATTTTGGTGGTCTTTTGAGGTTTAGAAGGTGGTCAGGATAAGGCATCTTCATTAATTTTAATTTCTTTACCTTTATCCCTGGCTTTCCTTTATGGTGGTGGAGACATTTGCTTTCCACACCTTCATTAGATTTTGGTTACTTCTTTTATGAAATCTTCATTATAATAAGAAGTTTTTGAACTATGTGTTTCTTCAAAATTTTTGGAGCTTTCATGATTCTTCAAACTGTTGCCTAGCTTAAGACATAGCTTCTTTAAGCCTAATTTAACCATTTTTTATAAGTTTTCTTTTGGGAAAGAATAGCTCTTCCTCAGAGTCAATTCCATTACAATCGCGTGACGTGCTTCTCTTTGACTTTGAATATTAGAATTTGCATGTATGCCAATGACATGACACATTTCTTTTGATACCTCTTCTCTAGGATTTTTTGTATTAAGTTGCAATTAGGCCATGCACTCCTCCAACTTAATTCATTTTTATGGAGGTTGCTCATATTCATCCAAAGACTCAATCATCTTTTGCAACTCAAACTTTAGTTCTTAAGGCTTCCTCCTTTTTATTTATTTATGAGACTTTGATGAGGAAGCATGGTCACTTTTCATCTGTTTCTTTATTTTAAATAAACATTACCTCCTATCGGGTAAGAAAATTCTTGAATATATTTCAGGTCCATAAAATTTTTCCACTGAATATCCTCTATGGCTAAAAGGATGTTGATCATTCTTTTAGTCTTCTTTAAGATGAAGGCCTCCCAACCACCTTCTTCTCTTGCTACTGGGGCTTCGCCTCTATCATCTACATTCTTCATTTTGACTAGCTCAACCTCTCTATCTTTTGTATTCTAATTTGGGGGTACAATGACAACATTCACTCTTTCCTTTTTAGGATGTACCAATATACTATTAGATAGGGTGAGCTCGATATTTTGATAACTCCTTTCTACCCAGTCTTTGAAGATGAAATAGTCTTCGATTGGGTGACTTATAAGTCTATGGAATGGATAATTATTGGGATAGTTAACTTTGTCTACTTGATCAAGTAGACATGGTTCTAACAATTACATTCCCAACTTAAAAGTATGTTTAAAGATTTTAGCAGTACATTCACTTTTAAATGAATACAGCTTGGTCATCTTCTCTTGGAAGGTATGAGCTTTTTTCTGATCCTCCAAGGGTTTTTCCACTTGTTACCAGATTGTTGCACCTCTAGTTCCCTTTTTATCAATTGTAAATGTGGATGTTGTATTCACATCAATTATTTTTTAAAATCATAAGACTTAGGTTGGTTTTCTTCGTAGATAAATTATTATTATAGCCTGTGTTAAGGCCCTTTTAGTTGGGTAGCGTATCAAACTTGATGGCACGATCCAACAATTCTTGGAATGTATTTATCATGGCCATGGCTAAGTATGGAGCCATTCGATCATCAATGTTTCTCATTAGGAGTTCTACTACATGCTTTTTTTATGTGTTGTTGATCACATTTTATGCTTAGATTCCTCCATCTTATAATATACTTTGTGACACTTTCATCTTTTCTTCTCTTTTCCAGAGCGAGGTCTGTGATTGTCACTTCTTAGTTGCTCTTACGAACCTCTTGACAAAGAGTGTTTTTAACTCAGTGAAGGTTTTTACTGAGTCATTGAAAAACTTAGCATACCATTCAAATGTTGTATTGGTAAGACTACTAATGAACTGTTAAAGTAGTAAAACATCATTTTCTCTCATGTTTCCATACATAGCTTTGAACTAAGCTAGATGCTGCTAAGGAATTTTTGTCTAAAAAAGTGTTAAATTTTGGCACAATATACCCTTTGGGATATTATACATGGTCATATTTAGTCAGTTATGGTCGACATTTTCCAAGTAATTATTCAGCAATCTCTGAAGCAATGACTACTTTGACCTTTTAGCTGATAAAATTCTCTACTTTGGATTTAGTGGTGATATTAATCTCTTAGTGAGCATTTAATATAACTTCTCCTGGAGGCTCTTACCTTTTTGTTGAAGCTATTGGAAAATTAGGTGAAGCATTTTATATACTTCCAGTTTCAGCTATTAGGTTGATCATCTCAGATGGATTTCTTGGAAGTACTTGTTGTGTTGCAGTTGCTATTAAGTTGAGCTGATCGAATAGCTCTTTCATTAGACCACTCATCTCATCAATATGATTATTAAAATGGCCAATTTCTCAATCTCTTCTTTGAAGTTGAGAACCCATTTGTCATTATAACATCACTATAATATCAGTTAGTTATTTAATTTCTTCAATCTCTATTAGAATTTCACCTTTGGGTGCTTGGTTACTTGGTCCCTCCTAATGTTGTTCCTCATTTGGATGTTCAAGTACAACATTTCTATTTCCTAAGCATGTATCGACCATGCAAAAGACTTTGACTTCCATGCAGTCAATATTATCATTATTTTGGCAATCAGGAGATTGTGTTCTTCATTAATCAAGAAGTCATCATCTTCCCAAAATGGCTGATTATATGTGTCATCAACTGTCAGCTGGCTATTTTTGGATCAATGCTTCCAATTAATGATGGGCAATTCAGCCTTTACATCATCTGGTTAAGCTTAGACTATTTTGTTCTTGATGACTTGGGGTTCTTTAGCTATCCATATTGATCAAGACCTTCTAATGGTGGATCTCTAAGAATGCATCTTAGATTTCACACCCTGGTGTTCATCGAATGGGTTAAGATGAGATGACTGATATTCTCTTTTTTGTAGGGTTGTCAGGACCTTCAAAATAATAGCTACCCAGTACTTTCATTCTAAAGGGCTCATTGTTGGTGTTCACTGAACATTAAACCCCTAGGTTTTAAGCTCTGGTCAAGGTGAGCATGATATTTTATAATATTCATACCTCTCTTAGAGTATGAATTTTTGGGGTTGGTGACCTAGCTTGCCAACTTTTTAATTCTTATTTGAAGGTTTCTATTTTAAAAACCTTCAAAATTTTGTAAACTTTGGAGGAGACACTTTCCTCCTTTTGTGGTTGATCTTGTGAAATGGGATGCATATGTTTATCCTAGAAAGACTTCTTTATAGCTTCTTCAGAGCTATTCCTCTTGACCCATGAGAGTGGCTCAAAATTATTATTGGTGGGTATGTTTTTTTCCACCAGTGATTCATACTGCTAATCAATTTGTATAAGTAATCCAACAACTCTATAAGAAGCATTGTATCTTCTTCAAGCTCTCTTAAACACTTTGGTGCTAGAGGTAGATGCTTTGTGGTCATTATTGCCTTGAGCAAAGGCAGTACCTCATGGGATGATAGGGTCCTCTAATATATTATCGAGTGGATCAATAATTATATATTTTAGTTTATGTTGAGTAGCCATCTTCTCTTGAGCAGGTGTTATTTAAGCTGTTGTTAAATATCCATAGTAGACCAGAAGTGTTGTGTAGGTGTGAATTAAAGGTAAAATTAATTTATAAGTTTATTTAATAATTCAATGAATTCTTCTTTGCAAGCATATATAGGGCTTACATCCATTATATGGAAAACACATATATTTGATTTATATCCCTTTGGAAGGCCATTTGGGTGTTAGAGTTCACATAGCGAACTAATAGATTGGGCATACATTCCTTGGAAATCTTATTTGGGTGTTAGAGTTTTCATAGTGAACTAATAGGTTGGGCTTACATCCCATGGGAATGCCTTGCATGGTAAACAAAAATGTGTTTTGATTCTACTTTTGCCCTTTTTATTATTATTATTATTATTATTATTATTATTATTATTATATTATATATATATATATATATATATATATATATATATATATATATATATATATATATATATATATATATATATATATATATATATATATATATATATGCTACAATGTCTTAGTGATATAAAAGAAGCATCGTAGCATTGGGGTTCTATAGTCTTTTAATTTGGACTCATAGGGACACCACATAGATCTTAGGGGGTACTTATTAAAGTGATCGAGTATGAAATTAAGGCATGATGTACTATCTTAAAAGATAGAAATATCACTCTGCAATAGACTTAATCACCTAATAAAGACTTCTAAGGCAGATGGGTCTACATATATACCAGAGAACTTTCTCCTACTTTACATGGATAAATAAAGTAGGGTTTATTTTATGTAGGGTTCTTTAGTTCTCTATGGTGGCAAGCCCCCATAGTTAACTACATCCTAGGAAATGGAAGTTTCATAAGAACACTCTCTATTAAAGTAGTCAGTAAATATCTCTAAAGATTTCAAGGCTAGATTATTAAAGAATTGCTTCTTATTAGAAATCAAATTGGAAGAGTTCAAATAAGAAGATTTATTTATGGATTCTATAAGAAGATGAGTAGAGAGCATTCAAGATACTAGGAAGCCTAGTGAATGCTCCAATCTATCTTATGATGAGGCTTATATTGTTGAAGGGCAGAATTTATTTTGTTTAAGTTAAAATTTTATTATAGTGCTAGGACTTAGAACTCTATTATGATTACGGAGATTCCTGAGAATTGAGAACTTATACTCATATCCTGAAGGGAATAAGTAGCCTCATAACCTAAATCTAAAATACTTTAGCACAAGCTAGAAGCACGATCTAAGTCTAATCAGGAGGATGGGATATAGTGGTCCACCGCCATAAGAGAGAATGAACACATCCCGACTCTTCTAGACTTACAACTGCATGGAGTGGTTGCCACCTAACACCTCCTATGATTTTAAAACCATGTGAGTCAATCATATGTAAATGCAAGATAGCTAGGTTGTTATTAATTAGGAAAGAATCTAGAATCCTAAACTCACTCCCTATGAGGCTAGATCATGACTAGTATGAAAATATGACTTAGACAACTGTTAAAAATTTACAAATTTTTGGATAATTTTGACACATTTATTTGGACTAAGGCTTGGGATAATTATGCCTAAATGCATAATGAAATTGATTTGTGGGATAAATCCATAATAAGAAGTGTTCTCCACTATAATGGGCCACTCTGAAAGGTCAAACATGTCCCCTATCGTGCAAGAGTGGAGATCCTCTATATTCAAGAGTAAAATAATATGACATACATGCTATTATAGCATATAAACATTTAGCTAAAGGGTTGCTAAATCTTTTATTATCTTGATTAAGAGCCTAAGCTTTAAGATGATAATATGAATTGATTAAAATTTAGATGAAGTTAGTAATGAGGATAAAAAATTTAATTTTATCGTACAGAGCCTACCACATCTAGGTCACACATCAAATCATCACACTTTAACAAACCTATGAAGAGTAGGCAATAAAAGGCCGATGTGGTCGGTACCACCGTACACCCCAAAAAATAGAAAGAGTTGGGTAGCCATGCTCTACCCTTATACAATTCGGATACAATTAAATATTACAATTAAAATAAATGCTATGGGGGTATTCAATTCTTGTTCTTCTTTTCTTCTTTGGATTAGTTTGCTCGAAGCTTCACAAGGCCTCCTAGGTCTTTGCCTTCTAGCTATTGCACATCTTAAACCCCATAACACTAATCCTAATCATATTATAAAAGTACACTTTTATGAAAAATGAAATCTAACTTCACTTGCAAAATATATGTTAGCTAAATAAACATACATGCCAAGCAATTACATTTCACATATTTGGACAAAGTGCCTTGCACTTGGGAAACCAAGCTCACCTGTCTTAATAGGACTATGTTTAGAGGCATACAACACTTGCAAGCCAGAATATTTATATTCATTTATTATTATAGCGGAACCTCAAGCATAATCCCTTACATAAGACATCATTAGGCTAATAACGACCTACCATCTAGCCTACACATAGAACAATCCTAACATAAAGTCTAAAAATATTACAACACATTACAAAATATATCACCACAACATACAATGGCCTAACCTAATACCAAGGTTAGTGACTTAGTATTCTAATGTGTTTGCTAAAGCTTAGTGTGGTATTTCTTGATTGATCTATAGAATTAAGATTTTCTAAAGTCTTATGATTATTTAAATTGCCCATTAAGGATGGTCACTTTAAGTCTTTTAGTGGCTTGATTGGATTTTAACTTATGAGTTTTTATTTTGTTCACTACTTACTTAAGATATAATCATGATAAATAGAAGAAAGAGATTTAACTATTTCATCCCTAGCCTAAGTTGATTTCAAAGATAAATTATTATGGCTTTAATTCATTTAATAAACCACTTAAAAATTTTATTTAGCATAAGTTTTAATTTAGCATAAGTTTAGATTAGTATTAATTAATCTTATTTGAACATGAAATGCATCTTAAGATCAATTAAATTAAGTCACCATCACATGAGCAATATTGCACTACTTTCTTTCATTGTCAATAATACCAACATCCTTTCATTTTTTAATTTCTCTAATATTTGATTAAGTATAAACATATACATGCAATATACCCACACACTTAATTAATGTTGATGCATGTATTTGATAGAAAAGGGAGATTCCATCTCATATTTAAGCATATGTAAATATATATTAGGAATTTAAGCAAGTATCTGTCGTTGTTAACCTAGGGAAGTTAGATTTTCTAAAGCCTCCTTAGGGCTACTTAAAGCCTCCTATTCCTAAGATGTCTAAACTATATACTTGCCAATCCAAATGCACACAAACATATACATAAGCATAGAAACAAATTCATGAAAATGTTGTGTATAAATATCCTTTATTTATGTAAAGCTAAATGGCATAAAGAAAACAGATTTCATTTTATATTATAAAATATGCAAACACATAAATGAAGTTAAGAAAGTATGTGTTGTTGTTAAACCAAAGAAGTGAGATTATCTAAGACCAACTTGAGGCTACTTAAAGCCTCATATTCCTTGGATGTCCAAACTATATGCTTGTAAATTCAAATACATGAAAGAATAAACCCAGAATTTGGGGATAAAACCATCACTTGCCATCTTTTAATTACAAATAAATGAACATTTCATTAATTATTTATAATGAGCATTGATTTACATTTGAAATCATTTGATTCATAATTAATATATTATTTTGTAATTGTTTGAGATTTACTAGTGATAATAGACACACCATATAATGGCATTTGTCTAACTCATGTAATTTGAATGCAATCATATTCTTTTAATTTTAAAGCATGAATATATGAAGCACATGACATATACATTTATGATAATTGAAAGGAAGTAATTAAATAACACCACAAAACATACTTGATTTCATTAAACCCTAAGGATAATCAAGTTAAATAAGCATCCATTAAGCTTAAACAAAGCATCTTTAAGGTTTAATTTTAATATTCAAGTTATTAAAACCTAAAGAGGAGAAATGATACTTTGAATTCATTCCACCCCATATTAGTTGTTTAATATGTTAAAGGAAAGATGTTAAATACATTTTATGAATTAATCAAGTTCAATCCATTAATTATATCAATTTGATTATCTTTCCCAAGCTTCTTTAATTTAATTTATTACTTAAGCATGAGCCTTCAATGATATACTTTGGGAAAATAGAAATGCCAATGTACCTAGATAGACTTAATGTAATTAGACTAATGTTTAAGAGTTAATGAAATTAAAGAAAATAAAATATTTAAGCCAAATTTTTTATGGTTTCACCCACACCCATGGGAGAATCATAATTTCTTTGATGACTTTATGTTTTTAAACACATAAAGGGTTTTATGGGTTTCACTTGAGTTTTTTAAACTAACTTCATTTGAATTTCAATATTAATTTTTTAATTTGTACATAATTACTAAACATATTACTTAAATTCATTAACAGAATACATTTGAAAATAATTAAGAGAGGAGGTCCCGATTAACTCCCAAGTTATCCTCACTATTTTTATAAATTAATTATCTCTAATTACTCAATTTTATAGTCCATTGATTTTAATAATTATTAAATCAATTAAAAGGAGTAATTAGGGCTAAAGAATTTAGAATTTTTTAAACGACTTGGGAAATAATTCTAAGAAAAGTATGGGTGGTAGAGGACATCTAATGGAATCAACATGCCAAATTTGGAAAAAATTAGCCAAATAATTTGGCCTTAATTAAGGTAATTAGCCTAAGCTTCAAACTTTAATTAAGCAAAGTTCATAAGGCATTAATTAGAAGTTTTATTTTTATTAAATTCTCCTCTGTCTAAGCTTTTCAAAATGGGTTTATTTGCAATTTATGGATTTTTGTATAATTAGTTATGTTTTTTGAAGTTTTGGGTATTTAATTATATTTTTAAACCCTAATTAATCATTCTAAACCATCGATACCACATGGACGCTGGCGTGGCAATGCTTTCCACATGGCACCACAATGTTCGTTATTTAAAACGTCTAACGTGGTAACTAACTCAGTGGCGACAGACGCGATTTCACCCCGATCGTCTAATCTCAGATCGGACGATGGAGACTAATCTCGTGATTACTAAGGGATTAAATTGAGATTTCTAATGTGAATAATCACAATCATCCATTCTAATCTCCATAAATGTATGGCTGGTGACCTGTCATCCCACGAGCGTCGAAAGACATACAATGTCTACCTTTCATAGCTCAATTTGAGCTAGGCGGAGCTTGTTTGATGGAAAAATGAACTCCAACATGATTAAGGAAGAGATCTATAGAGATCCTACAATGAAAATCGCATGAAAACAAAATCTATTTATAAAAAAACCAACACCTATGGATCAAATCTATGATTACTGGATTTTTATCTCACTAGAGCTAACGACCGGCGGTTCATTGATAGAGGTAGTTTCATATTGAAAAGATGAAGATCTGTTGAAAAGATTTTGAGCTAACTCCCCATTAATCGAACCATCGCAAAGTCACTAGAGGTTGTCTAAGGATGCCTTTCGGTGGTTAAATCAATTGAGAATCGATTCATTTTTAGTTGCTAGAGTGTGGTGAAGGTGTAAGGAAAGTTTATTTGGCTTTGGTGGAATTTTGGTGAGGTTGGATGGATGGGGCTCTTAGGTTTGAATGGAGATAAATCTTGCCAATGATAGGGTTCACGGGGAACTCATAGAATGCTCTAAGACTGCTCAGAATACTCTAAAGAAGGTGTCTACTAAGCTTGAATAGATGGAGAGAAGTATACTCTCCTCTCCAACTAAACTAAGGGCTGATATTAGCTCAACCTTTGGCAGTCGTCTGACCAGAGTGGGTAGCTGGAGGTGGAAGGGGACTGCAGAGTTGGATATGTGTGAGAGGTTGAGGGAGTGTATTGGGCTGCCATGTAGTGTACACTCTTTCTTAGATGGACCAATGGTTGCCCATGAGTGAGCTCATCCTCACTTTGCTAAAGGCTGAACCCAATAGCCTTGAGTTAGATTGGGTCAATGGTCCTCTATCCAAGAAAGGCTAAAGTTGGCTGCCAAGGGGTGGGGAGTTGGAGAACCCATCCAAATGGAGATTTTGTCCCATTTTGAGGGTTTAGTTCAATTGGTTTGACTCAGCCTAGGTTCACCAATGGGATGGGCCCACTTGGTCAAGCCCATGGTGACCCAATGGTGGGTCATACCAAGTTTGCTTAGGTTTGGACTTGGTTTGATTGGGTTTGGTTCAATTTGACTCATGTAGGTCAAATGGGCACAATTGGTCTAAGTTGACTATTTTGAACAAATTGGGTCAAAGTTGGGGTTTGGTTAAGTTCAATTGGTCATTTAGAATGAATTAGTGTAATTGGTTTGATTCAATTTGGATTAGATTTGGATTTGGTTTATATGGTTCAATTTTGGTCAAATCGATCATGTTCACTATTTTGATCAAATTGGCTTGAGCATGGGTTGGGTCTATGTTCAATTGGTCCTTGGTGATTGATTGGAAGAGTTTATTTGAAATGATTTGGAATAGGGAGTGATTTGGCTTAATTTGACCCATTAGGTCAAATTAGGCTAAGTAGGCCAATTGGGTTGGGTTGACCAAATTGGGTCTAATTGAAGGTTGGATTATGTCCAATATTCAATTGGTGATGGTTGAAGCATTGATTTCAATCAATTTGGTTTAGGATTTTATTTGGCCCAAGTTGGCCCTTTAAGTCAAATTGGGTCAACTTTGGTTAAGGGGCCAAATTGGCTTGGTTTAGATCCAATTGATTGTAGTAGAGTGTTCAATAGTTACCTACAATCATCAATGAAGAGATTTGATAGCTTCATTAATCCAATTAAAGTTTGATTAAGTTTGATCTAATTGGTCTATCAAGGCTAACTTAGGTGAAGCGATACGATTGGATGGATTTGGGTTCGATTGAAGTTATATAATGGTTGGAATGTGTCTAATGATGAATTTGAAATTAATTGATGGCCTTCATTATAATTGATTTGAGTTAGATTGTATTTTGACTCATTTGATAGGTCAAATGGGTCAACTTTATCCAATTGCATTTATTGGTTTGATTGAATTGATCAGAGTAGGTTTTGATGCTCAATTGAGTGTTTGGAATTATCAAGAGGTTTAGATTAGGTTTGGTTGGCTTGACTCAAGGTGGATAGGATATTGATCTTATAAAGTTCAAATGGGTTCATTTGAGTTAAGACCTAAGTTGGTTCAGTTTGGAGCTTAGATTGCAACCATTAAGTTTGGATTAGATTATTTAGTTTACTATGGGTTTTGG
The DNA here is from genome assembly GCA_021442155.1 of Cymbidium sinense. NCBI lineage: Eukaryota > Viridiplantae > Streptophyta > Magnoliopsida > Asparagales > Orchidaceae > Cymbidium > Cymbidium sinense. The sequence continues at coordinate 78,496,847 of CM038227.1, forward strand.
TTAAGTCTTAGGGTAGGTGAGATTTCACCTCTCCTAAGGTAAGCTCTAGACCTAAGGTTATGCCCTATAAGTCTCTATGCCTGGGGTTGGTGTTTCCTTAATCACTAGAAGTGTCCTAGCACTAAGAAAATCTAAGTGTCTAAAAGAATCCTAGACTTAGGATTGGAGTGATCAATCCTCACTTCAAATGTGAGGTCAACAAAATGACCCCCAATAGGTGAGGTGTAACTAACTAAGCTCATCACATTTATTGGCATTGATCGAGATGATCAATAGCATCCAAGAAGGTCATGAACATCAAGGGAGACCAAAATAGAGGGGTACAAGGAATTCAGAACTTAATTAAGTTTGATTTATTTTTTTTCATGTTAGGGGCATGGAAAGAGAATTACTTGAATTTGTTTTAACTTGATTAGAGTTTAGTTTCTTGTCGAGAATACCAAAAGGAAAACATAATTGTTGAATATCGAATCATTCTAAGGGCATAAATGAGAATGATTGTTTGAGGTTTGTCTTCGTGCTAAGAACATGAAGAAGAATCCATTAGGGATTGAATCATGCCAAGGGCATGAATGAAGACTTGTTAGGAATTGATGGGATTTTGATTGTAATTAGTTTGACTTGATTGGTTTGAATCAGTTGGTTTAATTGATTTGATTTGGTTTCATTGGTTTCATTGGCTATGTTGAAAATTTTTATTTTATTTTGGTGACTCATGTTGATTTTGATTTTATATTTAATTATTGAATGGATGTGCACCATGTCAATTTACAATAGGCCACACTAAGGAGGGGCTACCAGATCCTAGATATACCTTAGATTTACCAGCCCAAAGGAGTAGTCCGCTTATCCATAGAATGATACTACTCGACCTAAAGGGCAACCACTAGAAGAGGGGCCATAATGGCTTAATCCAAATATATAAGATAGCCACTTGGGAAAGGAGCCTCAAGGGCATGATCCTAACCCTGAACATATGAAAATGGACCTAGTCAATGTGTGATGAATCACATTAAGAAAGAGCTACAAAATCATAGACTTACCTTAGACTTACTAACTCGAAGGGACAGTCTACTGATCGTAAGGTGGAGACTATCCAACCTATGGGTTGACGATCATTTTGCAATGGTTGAATTAAGAAAAAAGCTCCAGGACTCACATCTTTTATAGTGGAATCAACCACTGAGGTGACTCATTGATTATGCAGCAAGTTAAACCCAACCTAGGGTGACAGCTAAGTGAGGGCCTCTAGGGGTCTTATCTCAGTTTAAATAGTCAAAGCGATTCCTATAGGGAGTTTTGCTGACACTGCCCAAAAAGATAAGATGCATATTTGAGAAAAGGTGTTGTTGGGTGTCTTACCCTAATCCACAAGGGATTTCATTTTAGTTGTTTATTTAGTGTGGACCCTGTTGGTTTATGATAGGCCACACTAAGAGGGGACCACGTGGGCTTTGGCCTATCTTATATTTATTAGCCCAAGGGATAGCTCATACATCCAAAGTTCAGAGCTTCCAATTATTGGGGTGGCTACTAGGAATGGGGACTATCCAATCCGATAGTAACCTGGGTGATGTCTTGATGGGGTTGTAAAGATGGTATCCAAATAGAATGCCCATAAGAAAGGTGCTTTTGGGGGTTTTATCCTAGTCCCTGAAATATAAAGTATGTAAGTGTACAGTGGCTGACTTAGAGAGAAAGCACAGGGACTCACATCTAATTGAGTGGTGTTATCCACCAGGTGAGTTACTGTCAGCAAGGCAAACACCAGCCAACCTAAGGTGCCCATCGATTTCAGAAGATCAATCTAGAAAGAAAGCCTCAGAGACTCACATCTCCAAAAACATGATCAATCAATAGGATGTTCTAGTGCTTACATAATAGAATGCATCAAACTAAAAAAGGGCCTCATTGGTTTACAATAGTTAAGCTTGGAAGAAAGCACATGGACTCATATCTTCCAAAGCTAGAGCAACCATTCGGGTGACCCACTAGTCAAGAAATGAATCAAACTTGGCCTAGAGCAGCTACTAAGTGAGGGTCGCTGGGGATCTTATTTCAACTTAAAGTAGCATGAAGTAATTGTACTTGTGTTTGTGATTCATGTTTGTGCATAATTTTGTGTTTATATTGTGCTTATCAGAGTTGGGTGCCACTCGAGTTCTCTTACACATATCCTAAACACATCGAGAATTTGCTAATCGAAGTCATTCAAATTTGGAGATCAATTTGATTGAATGAAATCTTCATTGATGAAGAGATTATTTGGAACATTATTTGTGCGTAATATTTCTTTAGATAAAGCTCGTTGATTGGAATCATCGAGCGTTCACCTTTATGGTTGATTAGTTGGTAGGAGCCACTTTGGTAGGCCTTTTTTATGGCGAAAGGGCCTTCCCAACAAGGTTCAAACTTGCCTCCCATCTTGTGATGGGCTACAATTGGTCTATTTAGAACTAAAATGAGCTTTCGAACTTGAAATGCTCTAGGGTAGACCAGGTTACTCTTAGCTTGGACCATTCTAGCTTTATATAACTTGGGGTTCTGACATGCCTGTAGGTGTCTTTCTTCTACAAATTCAACTTCTTCCAACCGTAGCTTAGATTTTTGCTCGGTTGTGATATTACCACCTACAAATATCCTTAATCTTAAGAGCTAGGCCGCTAAGGGAAGAATAGTTTTAGACCTATACACTATAAAGAATGGGGTAGATTATGTTGGAGTTCTATAGGTGGTGCGGTAAACCCATAAAGCTTCAACTAACTACTCATGCCACTACTGTTTATTATCATTGAGATTCTTCTTGAGTATTTGGATGAGATTTTTATTGAAGGCTTATGCTAAACCATTTGCCCGTAGAGATTAGGTGGTAGAATACCTCCAATCTATGTTGTGTCTTTGGGTGAAGTTATTGATCTTGGTGCTTTTGAAGGTGGTACCATTATCAGATATGATTTGGTGAGGTATTCTAAATTTATATACAATATGGTTCATGAAGAAATGGAGCACATGCTGAGCTTTGCCTTCCTTAAGCAGAATCACCTCTGCCCACTTGGAGAAATAATTTGTAGCTGCTAGGATGAACTGGTGACCCTTGGTCGATAGGGGATCAATCAGACCCACTATGACATCATCGATGAGATTATAATAGGGTGTTCTTTGCTTAACTTGGTAGGCTTGAGATTTCTCTTTAGGTAGTTTACCTTTGTTTAGGTAATCAATGAAGGGTTGCCCCCAATCTAGCTCTTCAGCCTTTTTCTGCAACGGCACCCTCCCCTTCAAGAGTATATTTGTCGATAAGTTCAACATCAATAAGAGGTTGAATCTGTCTATTGTGAACCTTTATTGATATGGAGTCATCTTCCAGTCATGCCAACTCTTTGGCGAGCTTGGCTAAGGCATCCACTATGGCATTTTCTCCTCAAGGGATTTATAGACTATAACCTCTAGGATCTGAGCTAGTAACTCCATTGTGTACTTGTGGTAGTGATGGAGTTTGGGCTTTAAAACATTGTAGGACCCAACAATTTGGTTGACCACTAGTTGTGAATCCACAAATATAATGATGCTTTGGATGCCTAAGAAGATGGCTAACTCTATACTGGTGATCAAAGCCTCATATTTAGCTTCATTGTTAGTGCAAGGTTCAAACATATGATATCAGAATCTCATCATATCACGGTCTAGTGTTAAGAGGACTATTTCTACCCCTACCTTGTCTAGAAGAGTACATTGTGATTCTTCTCCTCTTTGAGAGGAAGCTGCACCATCAAAGTGCATCTCCCAATGATGAGTGTTTGCATCCCCTAGATTCATGGTTTATTCATTAAGAAGATCATCATTGAGAGGGAATCTATAGAGAGAGGGTGCGTCGTCAAGAAGTCTGCAAGTGTTTGCTCTTTCACTATACGGAGGGTTACGAACGTGATGTCAAATTATGATAAAATCATGGACCATCATGCCAACTGTCAGGATAGCGTCGGTTGTGTCATGAGATATTATAATGGATTAACTTTAGAAATCAAGTCTACTTTGTGAGAGAGCATATATTGCCTTAGCTTCTAGGTTATGAAGATCAAAGCTAAGCAATGTTTTTCAATGGGTGGATAGTTCACCTCAATAGGTATCAAATGATGAATAAGATAGTATAGCTCATTCCCTTTCCCCTCATCATTAGCTTGGGCCAATAGAGTTCCATGGGAGTCATCCAATGCAGTAGTGTAGAGTATGAGGAGTTTTCTCAGGATAGGGGCAGTTAAGACTATTGGCATCATATGGTATCACTAGATACTTACAAATGCATGTTTGTATTTGTCATCCCACTTAAACTTAACATCTTTCTTGAATAGTGCTTAGAATGGTTGGCATCTGCTTGATAGGTTGGATATAAAGCATCTTAGAAACGCTAACCTCTCTTGAAATGATTTGAGTTGACTTAGGATTTTAGGGTGTGGCATTTCAAATATTGCTTTGATCTTCTCTAGATCGATCTCAATCCCACAATGTTGGACAATAAACCCTATAAACTTCTGTGAACTTACCCCAAATACACAATTTAGAGGTCCATTTTAAGGTTATATTACCTCAACCACTCAAAAACTACTCTCAAGTCAAAGAGATGGTCTTCCTTTTCTTTACTTTTTACCATTAGATCATTGACGTAGCACTCGACTTGGTGGAGAATGAGTTCATCAAAGATTTGAGTCTTTGCTTGTTAATATGTGGCACGAGCATACTTAAGGCCGAAAATCATGACCTTATAACAATAAATTTCGATCAGGGTTCTGAAGGTATTGTTCTTTCTATCTTTAAGGGCCATCCTAATTTGATTATATCTGATGAACCATCCATGAAAGAGAAGACTGCATGAGATGAGGCAATGTCCACCATCAATTATAATATTGGTAGTGGAAATTTGTCTTTTGGACACGCCTTATTTAGATCTCTAAAATTGATGCAAATACGGATTTGGCCATTTATCTTTTTAATAAGGATTATATTGACCAACCAAGAAGGGTATTTTTCTTCTCATATGAAACTAGCATTGATCAGTTTCTTAACTCTATAAATGATTTATTGTTAAATGTTTAATCGCATGCATCTAGGAGTTTTCTTGATGTGGTTAACATCAGGCTGTATTGATAGTCTATGAACTATGACTTCAGGAGCAAATCTACACATTTCTTGGCGTGAATGTCCTTAAACTCAATGAGCTTAACTAAGTTGAAAGCCAGATCATTTAACAAAGTGAAGATCATATCATTTGAGGTTTCTTTAGTTCAAGTGATGTGGTTTCCATATGATTTTGGAAGATCATCATTATCTATGTCGGCTTAGTCTTGGTCTTGATTGAGAGTTCTTATATTTGTTGGCCCATAACTTTTCAAGTAGTTTGACTTGTGCTTAGACCATGCATATTGAATTAAACCTTTCTTTGCTAAATTTAAAACACAAGGCGAGTACCAATCAAACGGTAATTTTATTAATTCTTTGAATGATTCACCCTCAAGCTCTACATCAAATTCCTGGCTTGAGGATGTTGCTCCTAGATAAAATCTCGAAGGCTTATCATTGGTGTATGTTTTGGAGCTTCTTTAACTACCAAACTCTAATTATTTTTGAGAAAAGTGGGGTTAAAACTAAGGTTCTCACATGCTATCTGATAGTTTTACTAAAGAGGGCTCAAACATACTCATGCTTTGCTTGGAACCCAGTTTTCATCACTATCAAGCTCTAATGTCACCTCTAACAGGGTCTTCTAACATAGAGAGGTAACTAGTGTGCTCACTACATAAGACTCATCTTCTAAACTAGATTCCAAGTTTATGTAGATGGTAGGTGTACTCTTGAATGCTGGAATAAATCTCCTAGTAGGTGGTAAGTATGGAGGTCTACCACCTCTAAGACTTCCTTTGGACTTTCCTCTTCCTCATCCTAGTAGAGGTTGGGTCATTCTACCCACTTGTTTGATTGGAGTGATAAATTGTAGGTGGAATCTAATCTCAGGCTCTATTTTCTTCTTAATGTCTTATTCTCGTTCCTTTTTCTTTTATTTTTTTTCATTTTATTTTTCTTTTCTTTCTCTTTCTTTCTTTATTTTTCTTTTTTTATTTTGATTAAGTTCATGAGGGAAGGCATTTTGTTTCTTAGGGAGGTAATAGGCCACATCCTTATAAATCCCAACCCCATGTACTGTAAATGATTTGAGATCTCCTTTGACACAATATTCAATCCCATCCCTAATGAACTGGATAAACTATTGTAAAGAGGTGAAAGTGGAGACTATTGAACTTTGGGCCTCTCAAACTATGCTCTCATTAGCTGCTTCCTCTTATCTAATACTACTATAACCCCTAGATTCTTCTTAAATAGCTATAAGGCTTTGGCTTGCATGATTGGTCAGAAAAGTGTAACTATTTAGCTTCCTCTTATAAATTGGCCACCTTGCTAATTAGCTTCTCAAATGTCTTAATGGTGAAGCCCTTAAGCATGAAAGCAATAGGGCCATGAATATTCTTAAGAATAATTTCAATGGCATGTTGTTCTTGAAGTTATGGTTCACATTTCATACTCAGGTTTTGCCACCAGAGAATATAATCAACAAGAGACTCACTGGGTTTTTATTTTCTATAAGATGGTCCCCTACAATCACTCTTTACTAGGCTCCTATGAATCTCTTAGCAAAAAGTTGTTCTAACTCCATAAAATATTTCACCGAACTGTTGGGCAGTTTGGCATACCAATCAAAGGCAACTCCAAAAAGGCTATTGACAAACTACCAAGAAAATAGGGTGTCACTACCACCAATGTTACAACACTAGCCCTGAAGTCTGCTATATGCTTCCTAAGATTTCCACAACCATCAAATACCTTATTGGATGGTGGCAAAAAACCCTTGGGGCATTGAACTACATCGAATTCCTTCGGGTAAGGTCAACCCTTTGGAACTGATGAGCTCCTTTGGGCCTGCACCAATACTTCCTTCACTTATTGCTCTAACATCTATTTAATATCCTTCTCATGAATGGAGGTGCTATCAGATGTCTTCTTATGTAGGCTACTAGTGTCCTCATCCATTGGAGTAGTGCTCTTAGGATAGTTTAGGATGTGTACCAATTCACGTCTGTCGATCTCCACAAGAATGGGTTGAGGGACAGGTGTTTAGTTCTACAATGCTAACACTACTGCCATCAATTCCTCCACTCTCCTCTCCATTCTATTAATTTAATCAACCTTGAGTTTGATTTGTTGGAGGAGTCATTGAGTTGAGTCTGATGCCTCACCTTCCTCAACTACAACGCCCTGAGCTTCTTGGCTAGGCTGCTCTTTATGCAAGGACCCTCAGGTATCGTCCATGTAGACTCTACTATATCATATGGGAGGTCATCCTCATCAGCATTAAAAATTACTATACCCTCCTCTTGATCAGAATGGTCTTCCCCAATAATTTGTTTCACTACAGTGCGATAGTCTTCTAATATCTCATATAAAGATTGGTCATCTACTCTACCCGAAACTACTGGGACATATGTTGGATGATGACTTACTATTATCATCCTCCAAAGAGGTGATGCACTATATGTATTAGGTGGGAGAGGTGCTATCCATGATTGGTTTAATAATCATAGGGCCCTTCTTCCTCCTTCTCATGTTGAGATGGTGGAGCAACTACGACACTCTTGGGTCACCACTCCTTCTTCTCCACTATTGAGGCAGGCGGTCGAGCATGAGTGCTCAGCCTCGCATCAATTGGAAAGATGGATGGAGTGTGGTCCTTGGGACGTAGTCGTATCACCAAAGGGGATAACTTCTCTCCAGATGCTAACTTATGATACTTGGTAGGAACATCAGAAGGTGAGACATGAACTAGTGATGGTGGTTGGCGAGTGAAGCGGTGTGGTGATGATGACACCGACTTCCTCTCCACCGAAGATCTCCTCCTATGGATAGAAGTAGTAAGGACTATCCATTCTAAATGATCAGCTCTATCAGCTCATTGATTAAGGAGGTCAATCAATGTTGAGGCTGCCAACTGCCTAGCGAACCTCCTTATATCTCTTTTTCCCGCTTGGGCTACAATCTTGGCCTCTGTGGTCTTCTCTCTTTGGATTTGATCCCTAACACTCCTAGGGATAACTCATCCATGTGCTATCCTAACTTGCTTGAGCACAGACTTAAGGCTAGCATAGGGTCTTCTCCTATCCCTATTTCATGTCTCATACTCGGTAGGGCATGGGGGTGATGCAATTATTTTTCTCACATCCTTCTCCTCTCTCTCTCTCTCTCTCTCTCTATAGCTGAGAGGGGGTAAAACCTACTACCACCAAGAAGGAGAGAGGTCTCACAGGTCAATCCCTATTTAGCTACATGGGAGGCTTCCTTAACTACTTTGGATATGCTCTCATAATACCTCTTGATATTTCTTCTTTAGTTACGAAACTGAGCTTTAGTCAAAGTCACATGATGGGAGCTAGTACCGACCTTGAAGGCAGGGAAAATAACCTCTGATGTTAAGGCTTATTTCCCTTTAAAGACTGAGGTTGTGATAGAGGTAGTACTAGTCTTAACAGAGACTATGGTAGGCACAAGAAGTGCTCATGGCATGGGAACCTCTAAGGCCTTTCTCTTCCATAATGGGAACTCAATTTCTGACTATAAATCAAATTATAGAAGTGTCTTATTGTCAACCTCCTCCTCCCTACTCACTGTATTGAGGGCAGGACCATTACAAGTAATCTTGAAGTGTTCAAAACCAAGGCTAAACTTCATGACTTGGGCAAAGGTGAGTATGGCCTGATCCATGGCCAAATCCACACCCGAAGTGAAGGAAAAGATGAGCTTTATGGAAGACATAATGACTGGTTTCTTGAAAAGAAGAAGGACTGGGGCTTTCTTTCTACTTGTGGAGAAGAAAAGGAATAAGATTAGACTTGCTTTAGTTATTATTTTCTTTATCTTTAAATTGAAACCTTCATCTTAATAAACTTGGTTATATTATATGGGATTTATATATTTTTTGGAGATATTTATAATTTTGAGGGGAGATGTTTTATTTAATTTGAACTTCACTAAGAGTGAGGTCAAATGAATTATGAGATGGCATATAAACCTTACTTTGCCATGCTTGTGGCAATAGGTTCTTGAATGTTTTGGGGTGAGTTAGTTTAATCTATTTGGGTAATTTCTTTGATAAATTATGTTTTGCCTATTGAAGGTCCAATAGGGGTTTTAGAACCTACTAGAGTGAGGTTCTAAAACCTAAAGGATGTTGGTCGCACTTGCCTAAGGATGAAATATGCGAGGTGTCCAATGGAAAGAATGATAGTCCTGTACTTACATAAAAATAAATTTCCACTATCGATGCTTAGAGATAATGATTGAAAACTAGAGATGGAGAGAGGAATAGTCCCCAGTGGAGTCGCCACAAAAATTTATAGTGTTTTAATTTAGAGTCATTTGGACATCACGTAGATCTTAGGAGGTACTTATTGAAATGATCGAGCATAAGGTATGATGTGCTTTCTTGAAAGATAGAAACATCACCCTATAATGGACTTAATCACCTAATAATAACTTTTAAGGCAGATGGGTCTACATATATATCAAAGATCTTTCCCTTACTTTATATGGCTAAATAAAGTAAGGTTTATTTTATGCAGGGTTCTTTAGTTTTATATAGAGGCAAGCCTCCATAGCTAATTACATCCTAAGAAATGGAAGTTTTCAAATAACACTCTTGAATAAAGCAGTTAGTAAATATCTCCAAAGAATTCTAGGCTAGACTATCAAAGAACTGGTTGTTTTTAGAGAGCAAATGGAAAGAGTTCAAATAAGGTGACTTTATTTAAGGATTCCATAGAAAGATAAGCAGGGAGCATCCAAGATACTATGAAGCCTAGTGAATGATCTAGTCTACCCTATGATGAGGCTTTATATTTTTTAAGGGGAGAATTTATTTTGTTTAAGTTAAAATTTTATTAAAGTGTTAGGACTTATAACCTAATAATACAAGATTATGGAGATGCCTAAGAAGTGAGGACTTATACTCGTAGCCTGAGAGAAATAAGTAGCCTCATAACCTAAGCCTAAAATGCTTTAGTACAAGATAAAAGCATGACCTAAGTCTAATCAAGAAGGATGGGATAAAGTGGTCCACCTCCACAAGAGAGAATGAATACATTCTGACTCTTCTAGACTTATAACCTTCTAGAGTGGCTGCCAGCTAACTCCTCCTATGATTTTATAACCATGTAAGCCAATCATATATAAATGTAGGATAGCTAGGTTGTTATTAATTAGGAAAGAATCTAGAGTCCTAAACTCACTCCCTAAGAGCTAGATCATGAAAACATGACTTAGACTAATCTTAAAACTTTACATGTTTTTGGAACATTTTGACACATTAATTTGGACTAAGGCTTGGGATAATTATGCCTAAATGCATGATGAAATTGAGTTGTGGGCTAAATTAATAAGAAGAGGTGTTCTCCACTACAAGGGATCACTCTCAAAGGTCAAGTATGTCCCCTATCATGCAAGTGTGGAGATCCTCTCTATTCAAGAGTGAAATAATATGACATGCATGTTATTATATCATTTAACAATTCAGCTAAGGGGATTGCTAATCTTTTATTCTCTTGATTAAGAGCCTAGGCTGGAATATGATGTTATGAATTGATTAGAATTTAGTTGAAGTTATTAACAAGGATAGAAAATTTAATTTTATCCTAAAGAGCTTACTACATCCAGGCCACAAATCAAATCATCACACTTCAACAAACCTATGAAGAGAATGTCATTTCTATTGCACAATCTAAACACAATAACCAAACATTTGAATTTCATAAAAGAATAGAAGGATGATGCGGTCAAGTACTGTTGTACACCCCAGAAAAAAGAAAGAGTTGGGTAACTTAGCTTTACCCTTAAATTATAATGAAATATTACAATTGAAATAAAGGCTAAGGGGACTTTCAATTCTTGCTCTTCTTTCCTTCTTTGGATTAGTTTGCTCCAAGCTTTATAGGGCCTTCTAGGTCTTTTCCTTCTAACCACTGCTCATCCTAAACCCCATAGCACTAATCCTATTACAAAAATTACACTTTCATGAAAAATGAAATATAACTACACCTGCACAATAGATGTTAATTAAACAAGCATACAAGCCAAGCAATTATATTTTACATATTTAGACTTAGCACCCTACACTTGGGTAACCAAGCCCACCTAGCCTAATTGGGTTATACTTAAGGGCATAAGCAGCACCTACAAGAGAGAACATTTATATTCATTTATTATTACAGCAGCCCCTCAAGCACAATCCCTTGCATAAGACATCATTAAGCTAATAATGACCTAACACCCAGTCACGCACAGAATAATCCTAACATCTAGTCTAAAAATATTACATCACAAAATAAAATATATCAACACAACATACACCATCTTAACCTAATACTAAGGTTAGTGACTTAGTATTCTAATGTGTGTGCTAAGTCCTAGTGTGGTATGTTCTTATTGATCTTCAGGATTGTGATTTTCTAAAGTCTTAGGATTATTAAAATTGCTTGTTAAGGATTATTTCACTTTAAGTTTTTTAGTTGCTTGATTGGATTTTAACTTATGTTTTTTTATTTTTTTCACTACTAATTTAAGATATAGTCATAACAAAGAGAAGAAAGAGGCTTAACTCTTTCATTCCTAGCCTAAATTGATTTCTAAAGATAATTTATTATGGCTTTAATTCTCTTAATGAACCACTTATGAATTTTATTTAGTCTAAGTTTAGATTAGTCTTAATGAGTCTTATTTGAACATGAAGTCATCTTAAGATCAATGAAGTTATGTCACCATCACATGAGTAATATTCCACTACTTCCTTTCATTATTAGTAATATCGGCATCCTTTCATTTTTTTTTCAATTTCTTTAATATTTGCTTTAGTGTATGCATATACATGCAATATACCTATATTTTTACACTTAATGAATGTTGATGCATGAGTTTGATAGAAAAGGGAGATTCCATCTCATATTTAAGCATATGTAATTATGTATAGGGAATTTAAGCAAGTATGTGCCATTGTTAAACTAGGAAAGTGAAATTATCAAAGACCTCCTTAGGGCTACTTAAAGCTTCATATTCTCATGACATCCATGCTATATACTTGCCAATCCATTTTCACATAAACATATACATAAGCGTAGAAATAAAAACATGAAAAGGTTGTGTATAAATATCTTTTATTTATGTAAAGCTAAATGGCATAAAGAAATGGTTTCACTATATATTCTAAAATATGCAAACAAATAAATGAAGTTAAGCAAGTACATGCCATGTTAAACTAGTGAAGTGAGATTTTCCAAGACCTCTTTGGGGCTACTTAAAGCCTCATATTCCCGAGTTATCTAGACTATATACTTGCTAATTTAAATAGATGTAGGCATAAGCATAAAACATGGTGATAAAACCATCGCTTGCCATTTTTTAATTACAAATAAATGAAAATTTCATTAATTATTTATAATGAGCATTGATTTAAATTTCAAATCATTTGTTTCATAATTAACATGTAATTTCAAAATAGTTTGAGATTTACAAATGATAATAGCCACACCATATAATAGCATATGTCTAACTCATGCAATTTGAATTCAATCATATTCTTTTAATTTTAAAATATGAATATATGAAGCACATGACAAACACATTTATGATAATTGAAAGTAAGTAATTAAATATCACCACACAACATACTAGATTTCATTAAACTCTAAAGACAAACAAGTTAAATAAAAATCTATTAAGCTTAATCAAAGCTTCTTTAAGGTTTAATTTTAATATTCAACTTATTAAAACCTAAAGAGAAGAAATAATACTTAGAATTCACTCCACCCCATATTTCTTGTTTAATATGTTAAAGAAACGATATTAAATACATTTTATAAGTTTATCAGGTTCAATCCATTAATTATATCAATTTGATTACCCTTCCCAAGCTTCTTTAATTTAATTAATCCCTTAAGTGTGAGCCTTCAATGATATTCTTTTATAAAATAAAATTGGCAATGTACCTAGATAAACCTAATGCAATTAGGCTAATGCTTAAGATTTAATTAAATTAAAGAAATAAAAATATTTAAGCCAAATATTTTTAAGGTTTCCCCCACACCCATGGGAGAATCATAACTTCTTTGATGACTTTATGTTATTAAACACATAAAGGGTTTTATGGGTTGCACTTGAGTTCTTTAAATTAGTTTCATTTGAATTTCATTATTAATTTTCTCAATTCATACTTAACTACTAAACATATTATTTAAATTCGTTAAGGTAATACATTTAAAAATAATTAGAAGAGGAGGTCCCAATTAATTCACATGTTATCCTCATTATTTTTATTAATTAATTATCCCTAATTACTCAATTTTATGGTTCATTGATTTTAATAATTATTAAATCAATTAAAAGAAGTAATTAGGTTTAAGAATTTAGTATTTCCCAAACCACTTGGCAAATAATTTCATAAAAAAATATGTGAGGTAGAGGACATCCCATGGAATCAACGTGCCAAATTTGGAATTAATGACCCAAGTGATTTTCCTTAGTTATGGTAATTATCCTAAGCTTCAAATCTTAATTAAGCACTACTCACTAGGCATTAATTAGATGTTTATCTTCATAAAATTCTACTTTGTATAAGCTTTCTAAAATGGGTTTATTTGCATTTTTTGGATTTATTTTATAATTAGTTATGATTTTTTGAAGTTTTGGTTATTTAGTTATATTTTAAAATCCTAATTAATCATTTTAAACTATTGGCACCAAGTGGATGCTGACGTGGCAGCACTTTCCATGTGGCGCCATGGTATTGGTTATTTAAAACATCCAATGCGGCAGCTGACTCAATGGCGGTGCATGCAATTTCTTCCCGACCGTCCAATCTCGGATAGGACAGTCAAAATTAATCTTGTGATTACAAAAGGATTAAATTAAGATTTCTAACACAATTAATCACAAGCATCCATTCTAATCACACTGAATAAATGGTTGGTGATCTGTCATCCTGCGAGCGCTAGAAGATGGACATCGCCCACCTTTCACCGCTCGATCTGAACACGTCATAGCTCATTTGATGGTGAAATCAACTCCAAAATGATTAGGGAAGATATCTAAGGAGATGATATGATAGAAATTGCATGAAAAAATAATTTATTTTGAAAAAAAAAATAGCACCTAAGAGCCAAACCTACGGTTACTGGATTATTACCTCACTAGAGCTAAAGATTGGTTGTCTGTCGATGGAGATAGCTTCATCTTCAAGAAATGAATCCCTATTGAGAAGATCATAAACACCACTGAGAAAGTCATCAGAGTTGCCCTAGGGATGCCTTATGGTGGTCAAATTAATCAAGAATTGATTCATTTTTGATTTGATGAAGTGTGGTCAAGGTGTGGGAAAAGTTAATTTGGCTTAGTGGAAGTTTTGTGAAGTTGGATGGATGGGGCTCTCGGGTTTGAGTGGACCTTGGTCTTGTCGGTGATGGGGTGTATGGTGAGCTCGAGGAATGCTCTAGACTGCTCAAAATGCTCTAAGGAAGGTGTTTATTGAGTTTGAATGGATGGGGAGGAGTATACTCTCCTCCTCCATTAAACCAAGGGCTAAGATTGGCTCAGCCTTTAGCAATCATTTGGCCAGAGTGGGTGGACAGAGGTGGCAGGGGACTACTGAGGTGGATGTGCGTGAGAGGCTAATGGAGTGTAGTGGGCTGTCATAGTGTACACTCCTCCTTAGATGGACCAAATTATTGCCCTTGGTTGAGCTCATCCTCTTTGGCCAAAAGTTCAACCCAACAGCCTTGGGTCAAGTTAGGTTAGTGGTCCTCTATCCAAGAAGGGCCATAGATGCCTGCCAAGGGGTGGGGGGTTGGAGAACCCATCCAAATAGGGATTTTATCCCATTTGGAGGGCTTGGTTCAATGGTTTTTACCAAACTTAGGTTCACCATAGGTTGGAACCCACTTGGTTAGGCCCATGGTGACCCAATGATGAGTTATGCTAAGTTTGGTTGGGTTTGGTTCAATTTGACTCATGTAGGTCAAATGGGCTCAATTGGGCTAAGTTGATCATTTTGACCAAATTTAGCCAAAGTGGGGGTTTGGTTAAGTTCAATTGGTCATTTGAAATGAATTAGTGCAATTGATTTGATTCAATTTGGGCTAGATTTAGATTTAGTTCATATGGTTCAATTTGGGTCAAATTGGTCATGTTGACCAATTTGACCAAATTAGCCAAATTGGCTTGAGCATGGGTTAGGTTTATATTAAATTGGACATTGGTGATTGATTGGAATAGTTTATTTGAATTGATTTATATTATGGAGTGATTTGGTTCAATTTAACCCATTAGGTTAAATTGGGCTTAGTAGGCCAATTGGATTGGGTTGACCAAATTGGGTCCAATTGAAGGTTGGATTATGTCCAATATTCAATTATTGATTAGTTAGAAGCATTGGTTTCAATCAGTTTGGTTTAGGATTTGACTTGGCCCAATTTGGCCCTTTAGATCAAATTGGGTCAACTCGAGTTAATGGGGCCAAATTGGCTTGGTTAGGTCTAAATGATTATAGTAGAGTGTTTAATAGTGGCCTATAATCATCAATGATAATATTAGATAGCTTGATTAATCCAATTAGAGTTTGATTAAAGTTTGATCCAATTGGGCTATAAGGCTAACTTGGGTTAAGTGGTCTGATTGGATGGATTTGGGTTTGATTTAAGTTATGTAAAGGTTGGAATGTGTCCAATGATGAATTCAAAATTGATCAATGCCTTGATTGCAATTGATTTAAGTTAGATTGGATTTTGACTCATTTCAAATGGGTCAACTTGATTCAATTGGGTTGATTGGTTTGATTGAATTGATCAAGGTAGGTTTTGTTGCTCAATTGAGTATTTGGAATTATCAAGCGGTTTAGCTTAGGTTTAGTTGGCTTGACTCAAAGTGGATAGGATTTTGGTCTTATGAAGTTCAAATGGGTTAATTTGAGGTAATACCTAAGTTGCTTTGGCTTGGAGCTTAGATTGCAACAATTTGATTTGGATTATATTATTTAGTTGACCATGGGTTTTGGTTGAGTCTTAAGGTAGGTAAGACTTCACCTCTCCTAAGATAGGCTCTAGACCTAAGGTTATCTCCTATAAGTCTCTAGACTTGATTTTGTGTTCACTTAATCATTAGAAGTGCTCTAACACTAATAAAATCCAAGTGTCTAGAAGAATCCTAGACCTATGATTAGAATGACCAATCCTCACTCCAAAAGTGATGTCAATAGGGTTCAACATCTTAGCATCGAGAAGTTGGCACTTCAGCACCTAAAGCTTAGCATCTTGGTGCTAGTGAGTCATCACTTCAGTGCCATCAGGATGAAACATGAGTCTCAAAATTAGAGAGGGTGGCTCTTTAGCGCTGTAAACCCAGGGCCACAGTGCTGGGGCACCATAAAGAATAACATAAAATGGGCTGACTATTTAACTAGTGCCACAGCACTGCCAAAGTGTTACCTTGATGCTAGTCAAAAAAGTCATTCAATGAATGATAGGCTAGCAAGTGCATTTAATAAAAAAAATTAGAATTTTGACTAGCATCACGATGCTCACGAATGTCTGACACACTCTTCAGTTTTGATTGGTTACAAAATTGATGGTAATCAAAATTAATAAGCGCTATTTTTGACCAGCACAATAACCATCTTGACTGGCTGACCAGCGCCTAGGTGCTGCATGGGGGCATCACAGCGCTGGTCATTAACCTCACTAATCGAAAGGCCAGTGCCTCGACGATGCAGACAAAGCGCTACGATATTATGTCCAATATATAAATAGAACCCTTAGGCTGCTAAAAGCTTCATTATAAAGCCTTTATCCTCTCATTAGTTCTTATATCTTTACTTTTTGCAACCCTAGATCAGCAAACATGCCACTCAAGATCAACTAGAAGGGCAAGAAGAGGGCATCCTACAATGACATAGATAGATTTGTCAGTCTAGACACTAAGACAAGTTTATAGTGCATGCTTCTCAGCAAGCACCTCATCCCATAGAGAAGCTTCTATAATCATGGTGGGACTGTGGAGAGGATTATCAATGAGCAAGGTTGGAAGAAGCTAGCTTAAAATAATCACACCTGCATTGTCCCTATGGTGAGGGAGTTCTTTGCCAACATGAAGGATCACCAAGACAACAAAGTTTTTGTATGGAGGAATTGGGTACATTTCAATAGTGCTTCCATTAACCCATATTACAATTTACAAAATTTTGCATATTATCAGTATCTTTTGTACAATAATAATCACCCCGATTTTAATGAAATCCTTTGTTATCTCATTGTTAGAAATTCAAATATCTAGTGGAAATGGCAGGAGGAAAAGATTATTAATTATCTTATCGCTGACCTAACAATCAAGACTAAAGCTTGGTATTATTTTATTTCTACCAAGTTGATGCCTATTGATAATATCAATGAGGTAAATAAAGATAGAGTCATTTTGAATTATGCGATTTAAAAGGGCTTTACTATAAATGTAGGAAAGATTATTTATAATTCAATTTATAATATGCTTAAAGGGAGTACCACCCTAGGGTACGATTACCCCCTCTCTCAATTATTCTTTATATGCTACAGTTGGTGCATCAGGGAACCCAGATGAAGAAGTCTTTATATAAGAGCTCCCCTGATGAAAGAATGATTGAAAGGTTTGGGTCAAGGACAGAAGTAGGAGAGAGGTCACATGCTCCTTAGTCCAGATCCAACTCCTCCAAGACATGAACTGAGAAATTCCAAGATATTGGAGGATAAGTCTCAAAATCAAGTAAAAGGGTGGGTAAAAGTAGTCAGCGGTAGTAGGACTAGAGAAAAAGTTTGATTATAATATGGGTCAGCAGCAACAATAGGTTTCTTACATTAACGAGTTCAACTCAGCACTCGTTCAAATGTCTAAAAATTTTAACTTTAACGTCAACCCAAGTAGAGTTCCTTTTATTATAGCACCTCCCTATCAACCTTATATTAGCACCCCACTAAAGCAGAAGAAGAAGATGATGAGGAAGAGGATGACAATGATTTTAGGCTATTTTCTCTCCCTTTTTTTTATTTTCTTCTTTTTTTCTCTTTTTATTTTATTTAAAAAACTTTTAATAAATTTTACTTTGTAATAAAAATACTTTCATTTTATATTTTATATTTTATCATTACAATTATGTTTGGTTGCTCCAGGATTTAAAGTTAAAATCTAATTGAATAATAAGATTTAATCCAAAATTGATGACTTTGAAAGATCAATGACTTAACGCTATCCGACTAGCACTGCGGTGCTGCATGGATAGCATTGTGACATTATGGGTGGACATTCTTTGTTCTTACAACCTGAGAAAGCAGAATTATGGCACCTAGATTGTAGCACTACAATGCTAAATTATCAACATCCTAGCACTAAGTGATGAGACTTAGTTGTACGGTGGTGCAAATTATATGAAGAATTTCTTAAATGTTGTAAAGTCGACACAACTCCTTAACGCTTCAAGGATAGCGTCACAGTGATATATACTTGACATTTTAACTCTACAACCTGAGAATGCAGCACGGTGCTGCAAAGATTCAGTGACACAACACTATGTAATGGACATTTTACCATTGTAACCCAAAAAGGCGCCAATGTGGTGCTAAGATTTAGCATTGCAATGCTGTGTAATGGATATTTTTCCATTGTAACCCAAGAGGGTGGCACCACGATGCCAAGATTTAGCTGTACGATGCTTCTCACAATGCCACGGTGCCATTCAATAGTGCTACGAAGTGTAGCACCAAGATTCAAAATTATGATAGCTCTATGCCATGATGTTGGGCATCAAAGCTTTGATGCCACGAGTTGGAAGACTCCATTCTAGGGTGATTTTCCTATGAGATTTGATAATTTTTTAGAAATTTTGGCAACATAATGACTTATTAATGCTAGTTTTCAAAAAAATTTAGTGCAAAATACACTCTTCTTCCTTATTCTAAATCCAAGATTGATGGAGGGAGGATTTTTTTCTTCTCACAATAGAATCAAGTCCAACGGCGAAGGTCGTAGACTTCTACATTTATATTTTTGTGAGTTGGGGTTCAATTTAATTTTTATTTCAATAGCATTTGATCTTGGAAAAGCCTAAAATTTTATACTTAATGCAACTAAGTTCTTCTCCCTTGCTCTAGATCCAAGATTGATGGAGGGAGGATCTTTACTTTACACTAGATCCAAGATCAATGGTGGAATTCTTCAAGATTCTTCTTATAAAGTGAGGAATCATACAAAAGATGTTTTCAATTCATAGTTTTACCTTGAATCTTGCCTTGTGCAAGGAAGAAATCATGCAGTAGGGAGGCACTTGCAAAGAAATTTATAGTAGAGAGAGGGAAGAGAGAGTAGACCAAAAAATGGAAGAAAAAGAAGAAAAAAAATAAGAGAAGGGTTAGCCCTCCCCTTTCTATAAGAGTTGATCTTCAACCACTCCCACTTCCCTATCAATTGCTCTAGCTTCTCAAAACCATTCCCACTCTCCCTTTAGGCGGTTATCACTGAGGGGATGGATTTTAGTGGGAGTGGTTAGTATTTTTTTGGCTTTTTAAACTTAGGAGGAATGGAGCTAGTGCCTAGGTGTCGGGATTGTGGTGTCGCAATGCTAGAGTCAGGATATTCATTTTATCATTATTTTCAGCCAGTGCATAGGAGTCGGGTCTGCGGTGTCGTAGTGCTAGAGTTGGGATATTCATTTTTTTAATCATTTTTTTTTTGGTTTCAAACACTAACCCTAAGTTTAATAATTGTTAACCATGGATAAGCTTGGCCAAGTTAACATTCAATAGAACAAGCCATCCTATAAGAGATAAGTTTATGTTCATCTTCTCTAAGATCAAAGAAGCACTCCAAGCACTTCCCCAACCATCTTAAATAGTATATTACTTGAAGAATCAAGGTAAAAAAAACACCCTCTAAATATTGTTAGGTGTTATAATTTAAAAATTAGTTTTTCTACTATTTAAATTATTAGAATAAAAAATGAATTTTAAAAATCTCATATTTCTTAGGGAGATCTTGAGAAATATCATGATCAATTTATAAATCTTTAAGGACATTTTAAGTCATGATATGTGAGTTATAATTTTTCCAAATAAAATTTTCACGAACATAAACCTAAAAGTTTTAAAATTTTTAATATGTGTTGTTGGTATGCATTTGTGTTGTCATAAAATTTGTCATAATTTTTCAAAATATTTTATAACATAACAAAGAATTTAATTATTTTTATTTTAAAAAATTTTAATAATTTTTTAAAATTCCAAAAAAAATATTGAGTTTTTATGTGAGATAATACCTATTTTTCGGATTTTTCTTAAATTTAAAAAAAAAATTCTTATATTAGTAAATTACCATTTTTCCCTTGATGGGGCCCATGGCATAATGATGTTCCTCGAAGGTATAATTTAGTATTAGTAACATAACATGATTTACTAGGATTTATTTTATGGGTACTGTTATTTCTTATAATCAAAATCTTATTTATTATTTTCTGAGTATTTTATCAATTAATTATAAAATAATAATCAATTAACCTTAATATCACTTAGCATTTTTATTAATTTTGAATGATCTTATATGTCTAACCACTTTAAACAACACCTATTTATATTATTATTTTATTCTCATTGAGATAATCTAATAAATTTTAAAACTTAGATTTTTGTGTTAAGATTTATCTTGATAAAAATCTTACTAAAACATTATAATATTTACTTTTCTTGGTTATATTCAAACATTAGAACATAGATTAAGGATACATATTTCACTAAACTTTCCATTAGTTCTAAATTTGATTTTATTTTTTTAGCTTCATGCTTATTTAAAAAGTTAATTACATCAATTGAATCCATTTATAATGATATTTATGCACACAAGTTGGTTACCAAGGCAAGTAATTAGCTTGGTAGGGAACACATTATCTAGGATCACCTTACACAACATCCTATTATTTTTACTATTTTTAAAATCATTTTGATTTTTGCATTTTTATCATAATCCATGTTAGCACATTCCTTGAGTTTATTCCATACAGTCATATTGCACTTTATTATGTCTCCAATGCTTAGTTGATTCCACCATAAGTGTCCTTATACATAGCAGTCTATTTCTCTCAGCCAATACTTTCTTATATCCCATCACTTATGCCTACATTATTAAGAAAATATAATAAGCTAATTATACACTTAATGATTTTTCTCATTCATAAAATAGTTACACTCATGTGATTATACTAATTACATATTTATGAACTTAGTCATCCTTTGGATCAAGTTCAAATTCGAATTTGACAAATACCACTGTTGGTGAAATATTTACCCAACTAAGTCATCCTGATTTGATGAAATCATTTAGTAGTTTAGTAACACACTATGATTGGACACCACTGAATTCCAAGTATACACCTATATTTGGTTTTATTCCTTCACCTTCAAAATAAATGATTTATATTTAGTACTATCTTGCACTCTATATATATGATATTTTTTCTACTTTTTTAGAGCTCATCTATCCTCAAAAGTATGCATACTTCACTTGAATGCTTAAATCATGTATCTCAAAAAATAGTAATGTCAACATTTTAAGTTAGAAGATGTCCTACTAGATCTAAGACTAAACCCAAATTATAATAAATTGGTTATTATTATTATTATATAATGAATCATTTAATGATAAAACCTTTTATTCCAATCACATCTAATGTCACCATTCAATAGCCTAAATCATATCACTTCAATCATATGAGCTAACCATACACATTAACTTGTATACTCACTTGAGTGTTATGGTACTTCATTACCCTTTAGTCACTTAGCATAAGCAGGATGTATTTAGGTCATGTTAATGCACAACCTCCAACGCTCAAGATGAGGTTTCTTATGTATGATTAGAAATCAAGTTTAATTATTATGATTGTTCTATAATGTGTTACACTATTTTGATTGCTTTATTATGTTAAGAATAAGACATTTTTGTACAAGTTCTAGATGTGCAACCATTGCTTTACTTTTTTTTACTTTCATCAATATATATAAATCTTGCCATGCCAATAATTTGTGATGTAATATTTTTTCTCAACAAAAATAATAACAACAACTAGCTTTTATCCCACTATATGGGCTAGCTACATGAATCTTTTTTTACATTATGTCATATTAAATGTCATATTCTCATTTAATTCTAATAAAATAAGGTCCTTTTTTTTTATTTCCTAACCAACTATTTTTAGGTTTACCTCTACTTTTATTAATATAGCTCAAATATAATATATTTACTATCCTAACAGGGCACTCGACATTATATGTAACCAAACCATCTAAGGTGATTCTCACTAATCTTATTTTTCATGAGAGAAACTTCAACCTTTTTATGTATATATCTATTTTGCATTTCCCTTAGAGTGAAAAGCCACTCATCCATTTGAGCAATCTCATCTCTAAAACACTTAACTTAATTTTGTGCTTCTCTTTTACTGGCCAACATTTTGCACCATAATGTTGTGTAGGTCTCTCACCACCATCTTATAGAAATTTTTCTTAAAGTCTAAGTTGTACTTTTCTATCACACAATAGGCCTAATCCATTCCTCTACTTTAACTATCCAACTTGAATTCTACTAATGACATCCCCATCTAGTTCAACATCACTTTGAACAGTAGACCCAAGATATCTAAAATGTTCACTTTTTTAATGACATGGTTACCTTTTTTGTATAAAAGTGAAGATATTATTAATTACTCAAAGAGTACAATAATAAAAAAATAAAAGAATGTGGTGATTACAAAAAAAAATTGGATCTAATGTATGGTAAAGCCCAACTTGTCACTAAGTACAAGTAATTTAAGCTCTCAATCAAGGTACTTGGAAAAAGAGAAATGTTGGAGTTGTGAACCTCATTTGGCTAAGAGGTCAACAGGTATATTTCCCTCCCTCCAAATATGGGAGCAAGATACTTTGAGGTTCTCCTTAAGTTTTCTGATAGTTTTGAGTAGGTTGATGATGAGCTAGGGTGGTTGTTGCATTTGTTCTTATTAAAGGGTCTGAAAGAGAAGTAAGGAGTCAGATTTAATCCAGAAGTTAAGTTGAGGCTTTCTTGAGGCAAAGAGAATAGTAAAGAACATTGCAATAGTTTGAACATGGTGTTCAAAAGAAGTAGCATATGGCATAGAGAAGAAGTAGATGCAGTCTCCCTCCTAGTTTCTAAAGATGCCTCTGATTCCAGCCCTGTTGGTGTTGGTGTTAAAGTTATCATCAATATTGATTTTGATGGTGTTTTTGGTTGGTTTGTTCCATTAAACAAGGTTCCATTTTGGTGATCTATAGATGATTCGGGTGTTTCTATTACAGTTCAATTTTTGATCCTCCCCTTTGTTCATCAGCTATAAATGTGATCTAATTTTGAGAGTACTGGAGTTAGGAGTGATGTTAGAGTCATTATGTTTAAACTCATTTCTTGCAATTCAGATGAACAAAAGGATGATAAAGATGGCATTCAATGTTTTTTGTGGATAACTTGTAGTCTTCCTATTGGGAATTATCTAAGAGGTGGAAGAGATCCAATGCCCATTTGTCTATTCAGCATACTTATTCCAAATTGAATTATTAAATTTGCATTGGATGAAGGTATGTAGGAGTCCTCCTTTTTCTTCTACATAAGATCATTAAGTTTTAGGATATCATCAAGAGGTAAGAAATGATGGAAGAGTCTCCAGCAAAAGAAGGCAAAAAAAAGTCTAATGTTGTGATTTTATATAGCTTTATCGCAAGGGACTGATATGGTGTCTCTCCACCAAGTGAGATATAGTATCTTGTGTTAAGAATTATAAAGAGTTTTCCCTTTGACCACCAAACTATCTTTTTTATCAATATTGATTTGTAGACTACAGATCTTATTGTATATGTGGGGAGGAAGAAAAATTTGTAGTTTCTCTTTATCCCATTTAGTATCTTTCCAAAAAATCCTTAATATGGCAAGATTACAGGGGTCTAGTTCTAGCAAATTCTAGGTAGAGAGGCTCATCCCCAAGCTAGTGGTCATTCCAAAGATCAATGCAGTCATCCCCTAGGTCTCAAAAGATCAGATCTCAGCAGCATCCCTATGCAAAAGCAACTTTTTCCAGATTGCTAAATCATTCCATTTTCTGATAACTTTCATTGGGTGTGAGGCATTACAATATTTCCCCAGCAAATATTTAGACCAAAGGGATTTGTTTTCTCTCGGGTTTATCCAAAGTTTGTATGTATTGCATTTGATATTCTTCTCTATGGTTTTGAAGTCTAGTCCTTCTTTGTTGGATGGTTAGCACAACCTTTCCCAAGTAGTCCAATGTATGAACTTTTGATTGTGGCTCCAGATAAACTTATTTAGCATTCTTTCAATCCTTAATTGGATCATTTTTGGAATGTGTTGGACTTGAGTGGTAAAGAATAGGATTGAATTGAGGATGCTTTACAATGGTTATTCTCCCACTAAAAGAGATGAAAGAGTTTTCCCATGTGCTGGTTTTATATTGGATTTTGTTAATAAGCTCATAGAAGAGAGAGGACGTGATCTTTTCTCTGTATAATGTAATTCCAAGGTAGGGGAGGTGAAATTTGGAATGAATGAATCTAGTTTTATCAATGATCTATTTGATTTTGGATTTATTGATTTTATTTCCTATAACAAAAAGACATTTGTTAGTGTTTAAAGGCATACTAAAGAGGTTCATGAAGTTCGTGATGATTTCCATGTAAGTGTTGATAGCTCTCTCCTTGCAATTATTGAAAAGTAGAAGGTCATCAGCAAATGCCAATTGATTAATATTCATGTTTCGAATGGAGTGGAAGTTGATATAGTTTTTTTTTTAGTTTAAGCTACTATTCAACTTCCTGGAGAGAATGTACAATGCCAAAATGAAGAGAGTGGAGGAAAGTGGATCACCTTGTTTCACTCGCATGCTAGCTTGGAAAAGACCACTACTTTGCCCATTTAGTAATAGTTTATAGAGGCTATTGGAAAGGAGTGTCTCCACCAACTTACAAAACTTTTAAGAGAAACCTCTTTCTTTCAGAGAATTAAGAAATCCAAGGTAAGAGTGTCAAAGGATTTTTAATATCAATCTTCATCATTACATTACCACATCTACCTTTTCTGTAAATGTCATTAATCAACTCTTAGGCTAGTAAGATATTATAAATAATGTTCCTGTCCTTTATGAATGGAGTTTGGTTTGGGGAGATGAGTGCTGGGAAGATCTTTTGAAGCCTATTGGCTATGATTTTGCTATATATTTTGTTGATTCCATGCTTTATACGGATAGATCTAAATTTGTCCCGAGTATGGCAATTTTTATCTTTGGGGATCAAGATTATGGCTAAAGTTGTGAAATATTTGTGACAACTCAAGTTTGTGAAGAAGGTTTCAATGGATTTTATGACTTCTACCATAATGACATCCCAAGCTTTCTTGTAGAAGAGGGTAGTAAATCCAGTTGGTCTAGTTGTTTTATATCCATCCATTGAATTAAGAGCATTCCAAATTTCTTCCACCTTAGGGGTTGAGGTAAGGAGTTCATTGTTTATAGGAACTTTCTCAAAATAAAAGAAATATTTGGTTTGGTGGGGAGTTTTGTTGTGGTTCAGTGGTTAGCATAAAGTATTGGTGAAGTAGTTAGTGCAATCTTCCATAATGCCTTCTTGATGAATAATCCAATTACCATGGGTACCTTTGATTTTATTAACCCACTTCTCTTCTCTCTTCTTCTTTATGAAAGCATGACAAAATTTAGAATTTTAGTCACCATGTAAGAAGTTTTGAATAGCTACTTTTTGCCTAAGAAGTCTTCCTCTTTTTAGTAAAGCTCTAGAGAGATTCTACTGAAGAGTCTCCAATTGGTCTTCAAGGATAAAAGTATCACTATCCCTCATGTGAGCCTATTCTTGTTTAAGGTTGTCAATTCTATCTTCAATTGTTTTAGTCTAGTGGTGAATGTTGCCAAAGACCTCTTTATTCAATTTTTTAAAACCTTGGGTAGTGTTCATGTGAAGGGCCCATAAATGAATCCAAGGGTTATTGTATTCAACACTTTGCCAAAACCTTGTAATACAGCTAATAAAGTTAGGATGGCATGTCCACATATTGAGAAATCTGAATGGGTTGTATTTTGGTTTACTTATATGGTTGGAGCTAACCAACAATGGGGAATGGTCTAAAGCAATTCTAGCTAGATGATGAATCTCCAAAGTGCAGAAGAAATCCTATAATTCTAAATTTGT
Source organism: Cymbidium sinense (assembly GCA_021442155.1). Lineage (NCBI taxonomy): Eukaryota > Viridiplantae > Streptophyta > Magnoliopsida > Asparagales > Orchidaceae > Cymbidium > Cymbidium sinense. Next base: position 78,523,216 of record CM038227.1, read on the forward strand.
AAGGATTCGATCAAATCTTTTTCATGTTCTCCCCCTCCTTCAAGTGGATGGTTTACCTCTGAAACTAGCATCAAATAAGTTTGCCCCTTCTATACATTCAGTGAATTCAAAAATGTTGGAAAGGTTGAATTTTTTTTCCTCCCTTTTTTTTTAATTGGGCTTGAAATCATGTTGAGATCTCCTCCTACTAATAAAGGACCAAAGGTGTGCATAGTGATTTGTTTCATATCATTCCATAGTTCCAATCTATGATAATAGTTTTATGAAGCATAGATGAGAGTGGCAAAGATGCTAAAATTTGTATCTTGTAGATGGAAATGAAGGAATTGGTTAGAATCAATAAGAATTTGAATTTTAAAAGTTGGCTTGTAGAAAAGCCAAATCTTATTGCAGATATTGGCTATGATGTTAAATTTTTGGAATCTTTTATTGATTCCTTGAAGATTCTGGTTTTGGACAAGAGGGTTTAGAATGGAAAATAGTTCAAGAAGTGTGATCTTTGAAGCCTTTAAGTTTATTAGGGGCATTGGCCTTGTCATTGCCCCTAATATTCCTAATCAAATATTGGTCATCAGGTTGTGGAGTTACTTCTAGTATGTCTTCTGGAAGTGCCTTCATCCCATTAGTTGGTTCCATAATTCTAGAATATATTAGCTAGTAAGTGCTTTAGCTCTGTAGATCATCTCTGCATATGCATTTTGTTTTCAATTGTATGGCATTCATCCATAACTGTGTTAATGATGTCATCATAGTGCATCTCTTCATGTGAACTGATTTGGTTGTGAGGTTCAGTTGCCAAGTATTGGCCTTGATTAGGCAATGTTTATTACTTGGAGAAGCAGCCATAATCAGGTGGTTCAATAGCTGCATTCTATCTTTCAGAGTTAATGGTTTCCATGTTCAGATTCCTAGTGATATCCTCAATAGGGAGTGTGTTGCGAGTTTTTAGATCAGGTAAGTCTTTCATATTGTCCTGAATGGGGGATAGTAGATCTATTCTATTTGTATCAGTCATTAGTTTATTCTCTCCTAGACAGTCTTTGATTAAGCTATTGTCAGGTTCAGCATCAGATTGTTGTATATCAGGGTTGACTTCCTAAAATTGATGTGGATTTTCAATTTTTATCATTCTAGGAGGATGGGGGTTAATGTTATGGATTGTTTTAGTTTGAAATTGGAAGGAATTTGAGTTGTCTTGGGTGGGAGTATCCATTGATTTCTTACTTTTTAATAGTTTTGTTGGTTCTCAATTTTGGGTGAGCAATGAAGCATCTATCCAAGTTATGTCAAAACATCCTACATTTACCATAATAAAAAGTTTTTGTTCAATCTCCACTCTTTGCTAATATCCATTTAATTGAGTTCCAATTCAAATTTTCTTCATTAAAGGGGGCTATTATATCCATTTCCACCAAGATCCTTGTAGCTGGAGGTCTTGTGAGGTTGAATGTAGGTGTATCCAGTTTTAATGGCCTTCCATAAATAATAGTTATGGGGTAAAGAATATGTTTATTGAAGAGGTGTAGCTTAAGTCCAGGTAACTTAATCCAAATAAGGGCAATGAATTGGTTACAAATTCACAACCCTGCCACTACATTTACTACAAGTAAAATTACACTCAATGTTTTCAATTTTAGATCTACTCAAATAAAGGGCTTTAGACTCTAAGGTTTACCTCAATAATTTATGTTTTTTTCTTGATTTTCCTCTTTAGTCTTAACAATAAGAAGAATATCATCAACTAAAAACATACAATAAAGTACATCTTTTTATAAATGTCTAGTAAGAACATTCATAACTCAGGCAAAAAGATAAGGACTTAAAGCACATCCTTGATGTAATATAATTGAAATAAAAAAATATTTGGTGTCCTCATTGTGTTTCAACACAAGTAATAGCACTATATACACAATGACTTGATTATACATAATATTAACTTCTTTCTTTTCTAAAACTCTTTAAAGTACTTCCCTTGGCACTTTATCATATGCTTTCTGCAAATTAAAAACTATCATATGTGAATCCTCCTTACTATCTCTATGTTTTTCCATCAAACCACTCAACAATGTATAACATCTATAGTAGTCCTGCCTAGCATGTATCCAAACTAATTTTGAGAAATTTTTGTACCAAGTTGTAACATATGCTTAATTACTCTCCCTTATAATTTTAGTTTATGGCATATTAATTTGATTCCATTATAATATGTACACTCTTATACATCACTGTTATTTTTAAAAATAGGAACCAACAAACTTTTTTACACTCATATGACATCTTTCTAGTTATTAAAATAATATTCAAAAGTCTTATACACCAAGAAACTTTAGACTTCTAATAATTTTCACGCTTCTATTAAAATATCATCAGATCCTACTACTTTACCACACTTCATTTACTTTAAAGCCTTCTTCAACTTCAGATTTACTAATATGATAATACAAATAAAAATCTTTATTTTTATATAGAATATTAATATTAACAAAGTCAATCATAATCTCATAACCTTCACTAAAAATTTTATCAAAATATCTCATCCATCTATGCTAAATATCCTCTTATGTACTCCTTTATTTTTGTTGTATTGTGGTTACTCAATTTAGCTTTAGGAAATATTCTTTACTACATTTCTTTACATAATTTCATATGGGAAAATAAATTAAAAAAATTAAGTTTCTCAATCCAGTACATGTTAATCAAATACTCAGTGAGTAGATGTATAATATGAACCAGCAAAAATGACCAAAACTACAGGAAACTACTCTTGCACTTTACTATTTAAAATAATTTAAGGATATCGTATAGAACTCAGCTATGAATTTTATCTAATTTTGTGTGTATAAGCAAATTTTCTAGCTACATCATGCTATTACCTATTCTTTTATACCCATCTTAACATAGCGGTCATTTATTTTTATTTTGTTTGATTGTTTATTATTTTTTTGTTATCTTATTGTAATGTGCTTTTCTGGCCTATAGATGGCTTCATGTTACGTTTATCAATCAAATTGATTTCTACCAACTTTAATAACCTGGCCAAGTCTATTATATCACCTTGAGGAGGAAGGAATAATATATAATTATATAGTGATCAAAATTCTCAAGGGTAATAACATGGCCAAGTCTATTATTCATTATAGGTCTTCACTTAAGAATAAATAATTTGCATTGCATATCATATTCCTTAGGATAGAAGCTTAAATGTGTGCTTCTGGAGTTTTTTCATAAATTTTTTTGGGATTACACATCATTGTTTAATTAACATAGATCTTACCTAAGTGAGAAAATTTTAGAAATTTAAAATTTAAAATTCCTTACCTAATTAAAATCTTTATGGGAAGACCTAAATTTTATGGAGGTTAATTTTTAATATATTTAGGAGATGCCAACCATTCACTACCTTGACTAAGCAAAATGTTCAATTTCATTAGGATAAATTTTATAAGGATGCATTTAATGACATCAAGAGATACTTATTATATTCATTAGTTTCAACATCTTTAATATTGGGAAAACCATCAATAATATACATCATAGCTCTTGATGAGTATATATGATTATTTCTTGTATAAAATAAGAAGCAAGGCAAGAAAAATAATTTATACTATCTCAATTATTGATTTATCCCTTCTGATATGAAATATTTGTCTATCGAAAAACATTGTCTAATTTTAATTTTTGTAGTTTAGAAGTTAAGACATTACATGTTATCTCATCAAATTAGCTTAATTTTTCAAGTTAATTTGTCATAACATTTAATGACTAAACAAAATTTTTCTAGAAGATAATGGGTGATGATTCTACTATAATTTAATATTATATATGTTCCTCAAAAGCTATAAAGGGACAAGCTCAAAAAAATTTTCTTATGATTCATCCCATTGTCATAAATTCTCTATTAAATAATAATTTGCCTAATAAACAAATCTTGTCCATAAAAATAATGAATGAGACTTATACTTTGATAGAGCTTCTTTCATTAAAATATATCCTAACAAGATTCAACAAGTAAAGGTGGGTATTAGATTAATTTTTATATCTTCTAAAGAAGAAAATATAAGATATGTATTTGCTTTTACATAAATAATAAAGGAGAGTATGAGGCTCTGATCTTTAGCCTTGAATTAACAATTTTAATGGGTTTTACAAGAATTAAAATTTATGATGATTAGTAATTAATTTTTAGTCAAGTAACTGACAAATACAAAATTTCAAATTTTGGACAATATGCTTATCATCATAAAGACATGTCACTACTTGAAGACATCTCGCATATAACTTTAAATTGAATTTCACATTATCAAAATAGTAAATCAAATACTTTGGCACAACAAGCTAAAGAATTGTTCAATGAAGATGAAAACCTTTCAATATAATGATTCAAAATAAATAAATTTTTTTAAAATATTTTGATATAAAATTATTAGTATAGAAAAAATTAGTCCTAAACTCTTTCATTTTATAAGAAAGTGGCCAGAGATAAATATTCATTGATTATCTTAAGAAGGGAATCTTTCCTGAAGATCATTCATTGGCCTCATCTATTTAGAAGAGATTATTATCATATATAATCATAAATGATGTTTTATAACTAAGATCATTTATTTCATTGTGGCTTTGATGTTTAAGTATTAAAGAAGCTCAAAAAGGTCATGATCAAGTTCATAAAGATTTATTTGGGTTCCATTAATTAGGCATTAGAATGAAACCTAAGATTAAATGATTAAATTACTATTAGCATATAATTACTCGAGATAACATGAATTTTTCTAAGAAATTTCATCACGATCAAATTAATGCTCTAATTCATCATATGTCACTTAATATTTAGTATCCAATTATTTCCTCATAACCATTTGAATGTTGGTAAATATATATAGTCAAGCCAATCAAACCCTCTTCTTCTAAAGGTCATGGATTCATATTAACTGCCATTGATTAATTCCTTTCAAGAAGCAAAATTATATTTATAAAATTAGTAGACAATTATTTGACTTAAGCATTTTACATTTTATTGGATAAAAATGAAGTTTTAAGAGATTAGTACTTAACTTAATATAAATTAATATCAAGTTTTACGCTAATCCTAATGAGTATGATACTATATTCATTCTATATTACTTGATGTGATACGTACACTTATGTATATGGTAAAATCACCACTCAAGTTTTTAGCACCATTATCGGGGATTAAAAGTAAAAAAAGTAATTAGTATTAAGTTAAAATTTGCCTCATTAAAATATTTTTAATTCAACATTTTTGTTATGTGTATATGTGTATGTATTACATGTGAAATATCCTTGTATTTATTTAGTATCGATGTTTTATTTTAAACCAAAGTTGTGACTTTTAAATTCTGCATGTAAAAAGACAAAACTATAAAATTAATAGAATTGAACTTAAAAATCGAATGACTTTGCATGAAAATTAGAAAAGAAAAGAGAGATTAAGATAAAAAATTAGCAATAGACAATCGACTAGTAGCAGAACCATTTAGACCTCTTAGGGATTATGCTACACCAATAGTAGATGGAATACATGAAAGTATTGTTAAACAAACTATTCAAACAAATACTTTTGAACTAAACCATCTATAATTCTAATGTTTCAAAACTCTATGTTTGGGGGTTTGAAGATCCCAATATGCATATTACCTATTTTTTTGAAATTTGTGCAACATTTAAATATAATGGGGGTAAGCGATGATGCTATTATATTAACATTACTTCCTTCATCCCATCTAAAATGTGGCTAAATGCACTATCTTAAGGATCTATAATAAGTTGGAATGAATTAGTTAAAAACTTTATAGCAAAATATTTTTCGCCATCTAAAATAGCTAAGCTAAGAAATGCATTACATAATTTATACAATTAGGTAATTAATTTATATATAAGACCTGAGAGAGATATAAAAATTATTTGGTAAATGTCCTCATCATTCATTAGCTGATTGGCTTATTATTCAATCATTTTTATAATAGCTTAGTACAATCTCTAAGGACTATCATAGTTATAGCAGTAGAAGGTAGCCTAATTTCAAAATCTTTTGAAGAAGCTTATGCTTTAATAATGGAAATGGCAACTAACAATTTTCAATATCCTTCTGATTGATTAATACTAAGAAAATAGTCTGTGTTAATAATAATGATATGATTGTAATGTTGACCTCACAAGTAGGTTTCCTATCCAAGAAATTAGATAGTTTAGGAATTAATCAAAATATTGATAATATGAATTAAGGGGTAGAAAATGATGAAATGTGTCTATTAGAAGATCAAACTAATCAAAGATTAGAAATGCTTAATTATATCTCAAATTAACCAAATGATCATTATTCAAAAACATTTAATCAAGGTTGGAGGAATTACCCAAACTTTTCCTGGAATAATAATGCAAACTCTAATCAAAATGAAAATATGGGCATTTGGAATAATAAGAAATAATAACCCTAAAAATTCTAATTTTAGACCTATCATACCATAGGGATATCCTCCATTAAATCAAACTAAAGAAACGAAATCAACTTTAGAAGAATTAATGATACAAATGGAAACTCAATTGCAAAGCTAAGGAACTCCATTTAGACATTTTGAAATTTAAAAATTCAATTAGGGCAATTAGCTAATAACATTATAAATAGACCTCAAGTGAATTTAACCAATAACATGGAAGTAAATCCTAAAGATAAAGGTAAAGAACAGTGTACAGCGATAGAATTAAGAAGTAGAAGGAAATTATAAGAATTAGACTAGAAGTTAAAATTGAAGAAAATGAAATATTAGCAGAAAAAAAAATGAAAGAAATTAAGGATAAATAAATTAAAGAAAAGAGAAAAGAAGCATAAAGAGAAGTGTTTAGGAAAATGAGAGAAAGACCACCACCTACATTTCCACAAACACTTTAAAAGTAAAATGTAAATAACCTACTTTCAAAATTCTTAAAATTATTTAAGAAATTATACATAAATATATCATTTGCTGAAGCTTTAGAACGAATGCCTTCATATGCTAAATTTATGAAAGCATTCTCTATTAAAGAATAAAATTAGGATAAAATGAAATAATATCCTTTACTAAAATATGTAGTGCAATAATTCAAAGAAAAATTACCTGGAAAACTTAAAGATCCAAGGAGTTTTACTATTCTTTACACCATATGGGGTAATTTTTTTGGAAAGGCATTATATGATTTAGGAGCTAGCATAAATTTAATGCCTTAATCAACTTTCAAGAAACTAGGATTAGGAGAAGTACAACCTATAAGTGTGACTCCATAATTAGTAGATAGATCTTTCACGTATCCTAAGGGTATGATTAAAGATATTTTAGTTAAAGTAGATAAATTAATATTCCCCTGCATATTTGATAATATTGAATATGGAGAAAGATAAGGAAATGCCTCCCATTTTAGAGAGATATTTCTTAGATACTACAAGAACTATGATAGATGTTCAAAAAGGAAAATTAATAATAAGAGTAAATGATCAGGAAGTTATATTTAATGTGTTCAACTCTATTAAATTTCTAGATGATAGAAATGAAGAATGTTATAGGACTGGGTTAAGTGAAAGTAAAATAGAAAATGAATTGGATTCTTATATCATAAATTTTATAGAACAAAAATGAAAAATGATGATGGATGAAAATAAAGATATTAAATTTCTTAGAGTTACACTAATCAGTTTAAAGAAAAATTTGAACTATTAGAAATGTTTATAGAAAGAAAAAATCTTAAATCATTTATAATAGAAACTTTAGAGCTAGAGTTAAAACCATTACCAAGTCATTTGAAATATACTTACCTAGGGAAAGAATTAACTTTACCCATAATCATTTTAGTAGATTTAGAAGGAAATCAAGACAATAAATTAATTGAAGTTCTAAAAAGAAAGATAAAAGCATTTGGCTAGACAATAGCAGATATTAAAGGAATTAGTCCTTCGATATGTATGCATAGAATTATATTAGAACAAAATAGTAAATCATTCATAGAAAGCCAAAGGAGTCTAAATCTTATCATGAAGAAGTATTAAAAAAGAAAATCTTAAAGTGGTTGGATGCAAGAATTATATAACATATATCTAATAGCACATGGTTAACTCCAATTTATTATGTACCTAAGAAAAGAGGAATAAATATTGTTACTAATGCAAATAATGAGATCATTCCTACTAAAATAGTCACTGGATGGAGGATTTGTATTGATTATCAAAAGTTAAACAAAGCCACTACAAAAGATCAATTCCTTTACCTTTTAATGATCAAATGTTAGATAAGTTAGTAGGGCATTCATATTTTTTTCTTTTTGATGAGAATTTTGGATATAACTAAATTGCCAAAGCACTCGAGTATTAGGAGAAAACAACATTCACTTGTCCTTATGGTAAGTTTGCTTTTAAAAGAATGCCCTTGGTTTATGTAATGCAATTGTTACTTCTTGACATTGAATGATGGCTATATTTTCTGATTTAATTGAAAATTGCATTGAAGTATTTATAGACAATTTTACTATTTTTGGTCTCACATTTGAACATTGCTTGGAAAACCTAGAAATTATTCTTAGGCGATGTGAAGAGAAAAATTTTGTACCAAACTAGGAGAAATGTCATTTTATGGCTAGAAAAGGAATAGTACTAGGTCATATAACTTCAAAAAAAAGGAATAAAAGTGGATAGGGCAAAGGTGTATATACTAGAAAAACTTCCACCACCAACTAACATAAAAAGAGTTAAAAGTTTTCTAGGACATGCTAGATTTTATATGAGATTTATCAAAGACTTTTCAAAAATATAAAAATCACTATGCAACTTATTAGAGAAGGATACACCTTTGATTTTGTCAAAGAAATGTCAAGAAGTATTTAAACTTTTAAAAATTAAACTAAGTTCATCACAAATTATTATAACACCTGATTGGAACCTTCCTTTTGAATTGATGTGTGATACAAGTGATTTTGCAATAGGGGAATACTTAGGACAAAAAGGAAAGATAAAAATTTTCATGTAATATACTATGGTAGTAAAACTTTAAATGAAAATCAATTGAACTATTCAACAACTGAAAAAGAATTACCTGTACTTGTCTTTTCCTTTAATAAATTTAAATCATATATAGTTGGAACAAAAGTTATAGTTTATATTGATCATACAACAATTAAATATGTAATATAAAACAATGATGCTAAGTCTAGATTAATTAGATTGTTATTATTATTGCAAGAGTTTGAGCTAAAAGTTAAAGATAAAAAAGGATCTAAAAATAAAGTAGCTGGTCACTTGTCTAGATTAATAATTGAGAAAGAATTGAGAGCTAGCAGAGATATCAAGGAGGAGTTCCTAGATGAACAATTATTTGCATTTAAACATAAAGTTATTCTATGGTATGCAAATATTGTGAATTACCCTGAAAGTGAAATCATACCCTATGGAATCAATTATAATTAAAAGAGGAAATTTTTTCATTTTGTAAACTTTTATTTTTGGGATGAACCCTATCTAAATAAAAAGTGTCTAAAATAGATTCTAAGAAGATGCATAACTAATAATGAAATTTTAGAAATTATAAGATCATGTCATGATTTTGAATATGAAGGACATTTTAGAGGTAATAAAATAACTACTAAAATATTACAAAGTGGATTTTGTTAGCCAAAATTATTTAGAGATGTACAGGAATATGTTAAAAATTATGATAAATGCCAAAGAATAGGAAATATCTCTAAGCATCTAGAAATTCCCTTAAATTATATTTTTGTGGTAGAAATATTGGATGTGTGGGAAATAGACTTTATAAAACTTGTTTCTTCGCATGGGAATGAATATATCTTAGTAGGTGTTGATTATCTTTCCAAATAGATAGAAGTTATCGCTACACCAAAGAAATGATTCTAAGGTAACTATAATTTTTTTAAAGAAAAATATTTTGGAAGATTTGGAACACCTAAAATCATTATAAGGTACTCATTTTTGTAATAAATATGTGAAATATTTTTTAAGAAATATTGAGTACAACATATAATAGCTAATATCTATCATCCCTAAACTAGTGGGCAAGCTAAAATTTCAAAAAGGGAGATAAAAAAATTTAGAAAAAATTATAGGGCCTACTAGAAAGGATTAGTCATTTAAATTAGATAATGCATTATGGGCTCATAGGATTGAATACAAAACCATTATTGGAATGTCTCCTTATAGACTAGTATTAGGAAGGCTTATCACTTACCATTGGAACATTTTGCCTACGATAACAAAGCATGTGTCATCCCTATAGTGCAAAAATTCTTCACCAACATAAAAGCATAGGGACAACAAAGCATTTATGAGAGAAAATGTGTAAGTTTTGATAGTATTACCATTAATGTATATTGTAAATTACAGAATTATGAATATGATGAATATATTTCCTACTATAATAGTTATCTAGATTTTGATGAAATTATTAGATTCTTCACTATTAGAAATGCTAATGTCTAATGGAATGATGGGAGAAAAAAATTATCATTTTTCTTTCCACTAGCATGACCACAGAGGCTAAATCTTAACATTACTTTATTTTTGCTAAGTTGATACCAACTAGTAATATCAATGAGATAACTAATGATAGAAGTATTTTAAAATATGCAATTTAAAAAGATTTTTAATAAATGTAGAAAAAATAATTTATAATTTAATTTGTAATATGATTAAGGAAAGTACTACTATAACACCTCTCTCTTATGTATGCTTTGTGACCTTTGGCTAATGTAGTGAGGGAGCTTGACGAGGAAGCTCCAATACAGAGGACTCCCCTCACTAAAAGGTCAATTGAAGGAATGGGATAAAAATGGAGGTAGGAGAAAATTTACACACTTCTCAATCCAAATCGAGATCCTCCAAAACCATAAATACGCAACTCCAAAAAATTGAAGGAGAAGTATCAGACATATAAAAAAAGATTCATTAAAGCAACAAGCAGCATCAAAAAATTAGAAAAAAAAAAAATTTATCTTCATATGGGTCAACAACAGCAGCAATTCTCATATATGGCTAAGTTTAACTTTGAACTCCTTCACATGTCTGAGAACTACAACTTTACTATTAGCCCAAATCAAATTCTCTTTCATGTAGTGCCATAGTATCAACCCTATGTCAAAACCAAGCCAGAGCCAGCGTAAGAAGAGGAGGAGGAAGAGGAGTATTAAGAAAATATTTTTATTTTTATCTATTTATTTATTTATTATAGTTTTAAGTTTATGTATTTTCATTGTATTAATTCAAGTAAAATCAATGTTAAATATTCATTTCTCACATGTGTTTTATTTAAATGTGTTTCTACATCATGTTAGTTAGTAACACCAAACTTTGATTATTATACCTCTTGAGATTGATATATTTGCATTTTAAATATGAAGTTAATTTTAAAAAATTTAGAAATTTATCAAAGCTAAAATTAAGTAAAAAATTTTCAATTAAAAAATAATAATTTACATTTAATATTTATTTAATCATTAAATGGTTTCAAACTAATAATAATCGAATATATTAAAAAACTAGTAATTTTCCTTATGCACACACACATATCAAATATACATAATGAATTTAGTAGTTTCATATAAAATAAATAAAAATACATATAATAAGAAATGAAATAATTTAAATTATTATTAATTAGAAATTTTGAAATATTATTAAGTAAATAAGATCATGTTAAATTAAGTTAAGATTAAAGAATATTATCATGGGTTGCAAAACCAATATGATATATATATATATATATATATATATGACAATAAAAAATAAGAAGGAAAATAATTAAAATGTGTCACTTGAGGCTGAGTATCATGATTGAACTTTAAAATTATTGCAATCTAAACAAATTCAATAAAATTATGGAACAATAATGATCATAATTTCAATTGAGAATGTGAAAATTATGTTTATCATTATTATATGAATAACTATTTATTAAAAGTTAATTTATTCATCTTCATAAGAATTAACTATGATAATATGCACTAAAGAATTTTAACCTAAGAAAAATATTAATTAATAATAAGAATTTGGTATATTTTAGTTTGGAATGATGAAATCATAGAATAAATATTAAAATATAAGCTATATTTTTATTTATTTATTTTAGGTTTTCAAACATCTATATTATCAACTAACTCAAAGTGGCAATATATGATAAATGTATCAAATTACTTGAGGACAAGTAATAATTTGAGTTTGGGGTATTTTATTAAGTATTAAATTTGTAGAAATTTCATATAATTATAACACCTTTAACATATTTTTATATGTTAAAATGTATTCATTTTAAGTATATTTTTTATTATAATGAAAAAAAATTTAAAAATATGAAATAAAAAAATTAGGCTAAGCGCTTAAGCACTACCAAAGCAGCACTGAAATGGCCTAAATTGAAGCAAATTAATAGTAAGGCCAACACCATAATGCTGGATCAAGCTCATTTTTAGAATAATTTTGTAGCAAGCTTAGTGTCATGGAAATGTGCCAGAGTCAAAAAAATAAACAAAAGTAGTAAGCATAGTGTTTCAACACCAATCAGTAGTGCCATAGTGATGCATCAATAGCGTCACAATGATATGACAATAGATTTGTGATGGTTCATCGATAGTTTTGAGCAATTTTTGAGGCATTTTGGACAGGAGCATATGAGTATCTGAGTAGGGGTATTTTTAGGCTATAAATAAAAGACATTTCTTATAAGTGTAAAATATTCTTTTATAGATTTTCTTTGTAAGAGGGTGAGTGAGTGTAAGTGTATGTGAGTTTTTGTGAATCATTTGGAGAGTTCCACTCTAAGTGATGTGAGAGTGTTGTGAGAGTAGTGTGGTAGAGTATTTTTCTTAAGAAAGAGGATGATAAGGAGAACAAAAATTATGGATTTTCAATGGGGGAGGCTGGATATTTCAAAGAGGAAGCAGTAGAGGGTCATCAAAAGTGAACTTAGAAGATTTACTCAGTGTGCTCTTTTCTTTCTCCTCTTGTTACCCTACAGCTTATTTTATAATGTTTAATAGGATTTCCCTCTTCTCTACTATGAAGCACTAATCTATAAAATGCTTTGAATTTATGTGAGTTTTTGGATGTTTGTATTGTATTAAACTATGTCCGTAGATTAATATAAGAAGTAATTTATGCTTTTAATGAAAATATTGTTTTGCTTTTCTCCAAGTTTTATTTACTTGTGATCTAGCTAATTGTAAAGTTAAAATCAAGTGTGATCTAAAGATATCGATGATGTTCGAGGAGAATAATTAAGAAAAAGGAAAATATATGTATGAAATAGTCATTAATGTGTTAGAATGTTCAGAAGTGATAAATAGCCATTAAACATATGACTATTTTTAGGATTCACAAACATTTAAAGGTAAAAATGGGTAAGGCAATCGATCAAAATTTACTTGGCATAGATAGAAAATTAGATTAAGTGATTGGTTTGATTATGCATGTCTAGACATAGAGGGCATAGCATTTTTGCTCCTAGTTGGCACTACAAGCTCAAAATTAATTCCACTATTTAGTTTAATATAATACATAATCCAAAAAATTTATAAATTCAAAGTACTATTTTTAAAGTTAAGAACAACACTTACATTTTTTATAAACATATAAAAATTAGCCTTTTTAATATATATGCAAAATTAGTATATAGTTATTTGACTTAAGCATTTCACATTTTGTTGGATAAAAATCAAGTTTTAAAAGGTTAGTAATTAATATAAAATTAATATCAAATTTTGCTCTACTCTAATTCTTATGGGTATGATGGTCTACTCATTTATATTACTTTATGTGACACATGCACTTGTGTATAAAGTAAAATCACCAATCAAAATATTGTTTATTAATTTGGCAACCTCATCAAATTATTTTTTGTAATGGTATTGTTAGATTTAAACTTTCCTATGGAGTAAAAGAGTAAAGCAAAAGTAAAAAGTGAATAGTACTCACTTAGTCCAAAAATAATTTCAGTATAGTAATAGAGTCTAGAAGTCTAGCAAAATCTAAAAAAGAGGTGAGAGGCTCAAAAGTCCTAAAAAATCTTTTTGATTTCCTTGGACTAAAAATTGAAAGGGTTATACATAAGGCTATGGAAACCTATAAAATAAGTAAAGAAATAAAGCAAAATCTAAGTATGAATGAAACTCAAATGCATATATAGTATTATGGTGTAGCTGATGTGGGACCTCTAAGTGATGTGGCCCACTCTCTCTAATCCTGAGGTTGGGTGTCCAATAAAGGATCCATGCTTGATATGTTGGGAAATTTTAGTTAGGTTTACAAGATATATTATCTAAGTGAATGCAAAGTTCTTTGAAGTAGAATTCAAGATGAGTTTACCATATGCTGAGTTAATGAGTAACTAGTGAATAGTTGAGTTGATCAAGTCCATTTATGATTCGAGATTTCAATCCTACATGAGGAATACCTTAGGTATACACTTAGTGTTGGTCCCTTAGTGGTGGTTAGTCCTTCCATGAAGTGGCCCTTATAGTAGAAGAGGTACCAATCAAGTTATCTCAACCTATGGTTCTCATTCTTACTAAGGTGAGTGTACCTCATGAAAATGAATGGGATATACCATTGGTACAATGTTGAATGATGAGGGTTGTACATAGGAAGGCACTTTCTACAATGCAATGCGAGTTGTTTAAGGTTTGTCTTATCGAGGTAATGCCTTTAAGCTATATGATAAGTGTAATGTTTTAGAAAATAATATAACTTATGATTATTTATAAACCAATATAATGAGTTTCATGGACTCCTCTAAGACAAGCAACTAACTTCTAAGTCTCAAAAGGTGAGTCAGTGGTTGAAGGCTTTTATGGACAAATTATTTGGTTGAGCTTTGAATGAGTGGGAAGAACCCCTAATTTCTCAATGGGTTTTTAGTCCAGGACTGACGCCCATAGAGAGTTGCCTTATGATAGCATAAATTATCATGGTTTTAAAATTAATATATATGATCATTGCATATATCATTAATCATTAGCTGTGTAAATCATATTTGATAAGTAGTAGGGATTTAACTCCATGGGACAATATGAATGGAATTTGGCCAATCAATGATGAGGGTATCATCTTGAGGGCCCAAAGCACTTAAAGTAGTGTCTTCTCACTTTATCTTGGTTGCTTCAACTTTATTGCTAGCTTGTAGTGATATGCTAAAGAAATTTTCAAGTAAATTCTTTGAAAATCATAAGCTTTTGCTGATAAACTATTGTCCATTATTAATGATGATGAACACCATACTTGGAAATGATGTTAGTCCATATATAATTTGTTACTACCTGAATGGTATAACACAATATTAATTAATGCATAAGATAATGCACATTTATTAACTTGATTTACTAGTGACTTGTCTTTAGGGTGCCTCCTCTCACTTAAATAATCATTGAATGGCTATCTCCAATCACATTTTTTCTTGACCTTTAGTAGGGGTGGCTACTCTTTGCTTTCTATTTTCCTATTCATATTATCTAAATCTATAGGAGAAAGAATTTGTTGATTTTGAACTTTTATAGATATAGATTCTTTTTTTTGGAAATACGATTACTTTGGCAAGTTTAGCCAAAGCATCTACTATAAAATTATCTTTGAGTGATATTTTATATAAAGTCACAAAAAGAATATTTTCAAGAAATTCCATCATATACTGGTAATAACTAAAAAGTTTTGGGTGTAAAAGCTTATTAATTCTCCTCACTTGGTTAATAATTAGTTGGGAATCCCCAAAGATTTTAATATTTTTAATATCCATAAGGATTGCTAACTCTAGCCCACTTATAAGAACTTTATATTCAACTTCATTATTCATACAAGGTTTATACAAATGATAGGAATACCACATCATTCCTTTGTCTGGAGTTATAAAAATAAGTCCAATCTCTAGCTTCCCTAGGATAGAAGAATTTAATTTTTTTATTTTTCTTTGACGGTGCTACACCATCAAAGTATAACTTCCAAGTGGCATTAAGTTCATTCTCTAAAGTCATGATCTATTCATTTGGAAGATCATCATTTAAAGGAGAATCCTCAGGTAGAAGATGTGTTGCTAAAAACTTAACTACAACTTAACCTTTTATAGCACATATAGAAATAAATGCAACTTCAAATTGTAATAAAATTATTGACCAATATGCTAGACGTCTACACAACATCGAATGGGTCATAAGATATTTCAAAGGATTCACTCTTGAAATCAAATTTACTTTATGCAAAATCATATAATTCCTTAGTTTATAAGCCAAAAAAACTAAAGCTAAATAAAGTTTTTTTAATAAGTGGAAAATTCATCTATTTTGGGATGAGTTTATAGCTTAGATAATAAAGGGCATTTTTTTCCTTCTTCATTAACTTGGGCTAACAGTGCTCCAAGTGATTCAACTAAAGCTATAATATATAAAATTAATGCCTTCCGTAAGATGAAAGCAGCCAAGATAGGAGGATTCATTTGGTATTATTTTAAACTTTCAAATGCACTTTGGCATTTCTCATCCCAAATAAATTTGGAATCCTTCTTCATCAATTCCACAAAGGGTTGCCATCTTTCAGATAAGTTTGATATAAATCTTCTTAAATATGTTAGCCTTCCCTCGAATGATCTTAACTATGTAAGACTTCTAGGTGGAAACATTTCCATGATAGCTTTTACTTGTCTATATCAATTTTGATTCTATGGTACCTTACTACAAATCCTAAAAACTTTCTTAAGTTACTCCAAAAGCACTCTTCAAGGGATTCTTTTTTAGGTTGTAATGGTGAAACCAATCAAAAATCTGTAAGTCATATAAATGATTTTTTTCCTTACTTTTAATGAACAAATCATTGATATAGCATTCAACTGTATTATGAATTAAATTGTTGAATATTCTAGTCATTGCTCTATATTAAGCAGCCCCAGCATTTTTGAGATCAAATGGCATCATTGTATAGCTGAATATCCCAATAAGAGTTATGAATTCATTTGCTTTTAATCTTTCAGAGCCATCTTTATTTGGTTGTATCCAAATGATCCATCCATGAATGAAAAGATCTCATGTGATGAGGCTATATCTACCATAAGTTACAGTATTGGTAATGGGAACTCATCTTTGGGATAAGCCTTATTCAAGTCTCTAAAATCTATGCAAATGGGTATTTGAGCACTCTTTTTCTTTTACCAGGACAATACTTTCTAACCAAGAAGGATACTATTTTTCTCGTATAAAGCTAGCCTCAATTAATTTTTTGACTTCAAAATCACTTATTTCTTAATCTCTGGACACATGCATCTAGGAGCATGCTTTACTGGAATTATATTAAGTTTAATCTCTAGTTTATGAACTGTAACATCTAGAGATAAACTTGGTATTTCATCATAATTCCATCCAAAGCAATCTTTATATTCAAAAAGTAAGTCAATCGACTCATCAGAATCTTTTAGACCTATAAGTGAACAAATAAAACTTAGTCTTGGGTTTTCTTAAGTTCCTAGGTAGATTTCCTTTAATTCATCATTGGTAGATTTTATTTCTTCTTAATATTTGGTGGCACATTTTGAATTAAACAATCATCTAGATTATCCAATGTCTTAAAATAGAATTCCTTTAAAGGGTTAGATATATCTCCAAAGATTTGATCAAATTCCATATGATTGCTTATCATTAAATAATGTTCATAATTATCCAATGGTCTAATGGTACCAAACCCAATGCCAGCTTAGGATTTCAAAATTCTTATTTTCAGTATTCCACAATCTTTGCATACATTGAGGTGTATCTTTGGGCCAAACATTAGGAATAAAACCATATTTTATATCATTTTTAACGCAGTTGGGATACCAGTCGAACAGGAGTTCCAATATTTCATTGGAAAATGGAGCTTCAAGCTTTACACCACCTTCTGAGCTTAAGGATCCAAGTACTAAATAAAATTTTGACAACTTACCAACAAACCCTGAAAGGTTAGGGGCTACTTTGACTTCCAACTATGAGATTTTATTTTGAGAAAAATGAGTTAAAGTCAAAGTATCCACATACATTTTAAATTTCCATAGGTAGATAGCTCTAGTTCTTTCTTTAGTGCTTGTATTTGTTCTTCATTGCTATCTAACTCTAATGAAATCTTAAACTTAATTAAGGCATTCTTTTGATTGGAATCTTCATCAAATCTAGATTCCAAGTCAATTTGTTTTATTGGAGGTTCTATTTCTTTCTCTTTTTCTTTTTTTCCTTTTCCCTCCTTTTCTTTTCTTTCTTCTTTTTCATTTATATGAATCTCTTCTTTTGTTTTCTTGGATGCTTTAATAATGCTTGATTTCATAGAATCAAGCACTTGCCTTTTGGGCATATAATAGGCAGCATCTTCATAAAGCTCAATCTCATGAATAGAGAATGATTGTATAAGAGAATGATTGTATATCACATTTTATGATGTATTCTATTCTATCTCTGGTGTACTTAATATACTGGTGGAGTGATAAAGGAACCATTCTATACTCATGTATCTATGGCATGCCTAAGAGAGCATTAAAGGATGTCTATGAGTCAATAATATGAAATTTCACTTCAATTTTCAATCCTTCTATTTCCAACAATAGAGTGATTGAACCTAAAAATTTCTTGCCCATTTCATTGAAATCTCTTAATAACTGAACATTGGATAATCTAGATTTAGATAATTAACCAATTGGATAATTATGAACATTGACTTCAAAAAATTATCAAGAAATTTCTGAAGTTCTGAACTTGGCCTTCGTGTATCAATTTTCAAAAATGATAAAGCCCTAGAGTTCATGATATTGACCAATGAACCAAGGTCTACTATAACTCTTGATAATCTGATGTTCTCCACCTTAACAGAGATATAAAGTGGCCAATTATGATCTTTGGTTCCTAGGACTAAATCTTCATCTGAGAAGGTAACCCTGGGAATCTCTTTGAAGTAGCAAGCCTCATCTAAAGAAGTTGTTGCTAGCTGAGTCAGGAATATCTCTTGGTTGAGTAATGCCTAGACTAATGATTATTTTATTTCTTTAGATAGAATAAGGGTGTCATGAATGTTGAGTCTAGTAGGAAGTTTCTTAAGATGGTCTAAAATGTTGTAGTCGGCCTTGGGAATATGTGGATCAACTACTAGATCTTTCTCTTTCAATGGAGGTTCAGGGCATTGATCAACAATCTATTTTCCTTTGTCATTAAGAAGTTGTAAGAGAGGTGGTAGGACCTTCCCACTATAGAGATTAACTTCAATGATATCTCTTAAATCATATCCAGGGGTCATGGTAACATGTCCCTCATCACTGATATCCTTTCTAAAGCTTGATCAAAATCTGAAAATTCTACTTCTATATTCATAGGATTGCCTTGCAAATTAGCCATAGAACTCTTACTCTCTAACCCTGATTCACAAAGTACAACACATACATCACATTCAGTAAGAGAAGTTTTTTTTTATCCTTTTATTTTTCTTCAGTCACAACATAATTATTAGAAATAGAAAGAACATAAGAAATTCCTTTAGAGGCAGGCTTTCTATTCATATTTTCAATATGAGTACATAAAGATATAATAGTATAAGGCCTAGCCTCTCCATCCTTATACAAAATCTTCTTAGATAAAATAGATATTTCTCTCTCACCACTCTCTGCAGACATCTAGAGATTTGATAATGTTGAATGGGTTTGGGGAAGAACTAACTCTCATGACACTAGTGGATCAAACTAGATAATCTTCTTTTGGGTCTTCATTTGATCTTGCATAGAATTTTTAATTTTTTTTTCATAAAATATTTTTTGGAAGAATAGGATAAAGCAATATCCCAATCTTTTAAAGGAGATGAACTAGAAGAGGTAAAAGATTCACCTGTGATTACCTTAATGGACCCTTGTCCAAGGTCCACTAAGTATTCCTTGGGAATTATCACCAAACCCTTCATATAGTTTCTTTCAATCCAATCTTTGAAAGTTAAGCAATCTTCAATGGTATGGCCTAGTATCTGATGATATGGGAAATAATTTAGGTCATTCACTTTGCTAATTTTTCTGATCATTTTAGATCAGGTAGCTTGAAATCTAGCTTTTTTAAAAAAAAATTTAAAAATCTACATCACTGCCTCTCTCTTCAAAGAATAAGTCTGGTTCATTCTTTCATTGAAAGGGCTAGTGGGAGCTTTCTTGGGTGGTGGTGATAACTAATGTTATGATGGTTTATAAGGAGGTGGCACACTCTACTTGGACTTTAACTAGATCTTTTCCTCTGTCCACTGTAGAGACATTTCCTACCCTCTTTTTTAGTAATTTCCAAGGTTTTGTTGTTTCTATAGTAGATTGATCTTTAAGGAATGACATCCTAGGAGCTTCTTCTTGGAAGCTAGAGGCTTTACTTAATAGTTTTTCAAAATTTTTAATAGTAAAGCCATTCAATTGAAAGGAAATAGTGCCAAGGATGTTTCAGATGAGTATTTCTATAGTGTGTTGCTCTCGTAGCTGAGGCTTGCACTTGAGACTGAGAATCCTCCACCTCAGGATATAATCAATAAGGGGTTCACCTGGCTTTTGTTTTTCAATGATTAGGTCACTTATAGTAACATGGTATTTTGAATGAGTGAATCAATTTACAAACATTTTTTCTTGTTTAGTGAAAGTGCTCACTAAACCATTTGGTATCTCTATATACCAATCAAAGATAACCCTAGTCAAACTACTAATGAATACATAGCATCACTCTCTCTAGCATTGCAATAACTTGCTTGGAAATGTGCCAAATACTAATTGGGATTTCCCATCCCATCAAAAACTTTGAAAGAAAGAGGCACAAATCCCATTAGATATAATAAAGAATCATATTTCTCAAGGTAGGGTCTATCCTTTAGAATAAGAGTCATACAATGGGATTAAGCTAAAGCATCCTTCTCCTACTATTCCACTAGAGACTTCAAGTCAATTTTAGGAGATATATCATCTGTTAGTTTAGGTTTCTAGTGATACTCTCCTAAATCAAGCTTTATCTCATATGTGGGATGGGACTATTCCAATCTCTCTAAAGAATGTGGCTAAGAAAAGGTGGGAACTATACTTTAGAGTGATTGCATAGTGGCAATCATCTCCTCCATCTTCTTTTCCATCCTTAAAATTTGATCATCCTTCTTCAATAACTAAAGAATTAACTCATAAGTAAAATCAAGTACAAGATCCTCATGTTCTTCTTCTTATTCTTTTTTAGATGCCCTTGTATCTACCATAAGAACATGTGCTATGGGTAGCTTTGGGTCATCATCTAACAAGTAATGTTGATCTAAATCAAAGTGATCTTATGTTTTTTTTTCTTCATTCTCTCTAACAATAGTCTCCACTTATTCTTTTGTAAGATGAAGTGGAACACCATTGCTATCAAGGATAGCTTCAGATTCTTCATCTACATCTATGAGTTTCACTTTAGATATCTCTCTATCATGATTCCCATGGATGGTGGGAACTTTCTCTACAGCTAGAGTGGATCCCAAACCAAGGTGTCCCTCATTTGTAATTTCTCTATTATAAGGAGATAGATGATGTGACTATATCTCTCTACCATATGTATGAAATGAGGGTGACCCTTCAGTTTGGGGCCTAAACACAGATGATGATGGCCTTACATTAATAGGCCGAGTGATAGATTGTACTTCTGACGGTGATAACAAGTGAGTCTTTAGCTTAAAGGCCAATGGAACTTTCTCAACATAAATATTTTTAGTTTTCTTTCTAGGGACAACCCTATCTCTCCTCGAACTAGCTGATTCACCCCCATGCTAGGTTAGTGACCTCCCCAGGTGGTGATACCAGTTTAGTATAAAAGGCAAGGGTGATAGGATCTTCTTCTATCAAGGAAGACCATTTTTTTTCCTTTCTTTTACTTTGAGTCATCATAGATCTCCCTAAAACTTCTCTCTCTAACTCTCTAGAAACTCATCCCTTCATAATCCTAAGTAACTCTTCTTTAGCATAAATGGAGGACCTAAGAATTCTACGAAGGATCTTGTGTAATATTCCATGAGCTTTCTTATTTACCATTCTAAAGTTTAATCTATTTTTATATGAAAAGGGGCGAGGTGGAGAACTCACAATTCTAGATACATCATCCTCTCCTTATGTTATAAAAAGAGGGTGGAATCTACTACTTCCTAGGAGAGAGGAAGTATCTAGAAGGGTATACCCCTCCCTCACCCTATCTTGTTCAATCTTTATCTTTTCTTCTATTTCGCCTCCCTACGGGCTAGTTTTTTTAAGCCTTCTAGCTTTATTTTTCTTTTGGATTTTAGTCATGAATGAAGGCTCAGAAGTGGAACCTACTTTAAAAGTACAGGGAAAGAGGGAATCAGGTGTCTCTGTAATAGGCAATTTTACTTTTTTCAACACAAGGCCTATTTGAATCTCTAGAGGCCTCCTTAACCATCTCCCTGCCAGTGGAAAAAGTACTATGGGGCATGCTAGAAAACTTTAAGGCATTCTTCTTATCCTTAATAGTCAGATCACTAATAAGAGCAAGAGTCACTCCATAAGTAGTAATATTCAAATCTTTAAAACCATCTCTGAACTTGACAACAGAGCCATCATGTAATCTACTACTTTCCACATAAAAGTTAATATGAGATGTTGCAATGAAAATAAGTTGTCCAACCAATTTTTATTTTTTTAAATAAGAAAATTGATCTAATTATAATGAGCTTTTAATTAACATAATGCAATAAAAAATAACTTTTGACCCATTAAGAAAATTTAACCATTTTTATTATGGCTGGAGTTTTAAAAAGAAGAATTTTATTTTTGAAAATGTAAGAGTTAAAGAACCCTCTAATTTGATTTCAACAAATAGGGAAGTTTGATACTCCATTTAATATGGATATTGAATATACCAAGAAAGAAAAGGAGAGATACCCAACAAAATGAACTGCAATCCTGACCCGTGAAAAACACAACTATATTGTCAACATATAGAAATAAAAGTCTATTTATAAAGATGGAGAGAGGAACCTTCCCAAGCAGAGTCGCTAGAAAAATCTTTGGTATATTGAAGATCCATCAGCTTTAAGATTCCTTTTTAAGTAATTAAATCCATTATAGGGTAATATGATTATCTTTCAAGATAATATATTTATCCCTTAATGATGTATTTGATTATCTTAATAAGTACCCCTAATATATGTGTGGTGTTCTAAAGAAAATTTCTTACAACTTCAACTACTACAAAAGTATGTAAATGCATTAGTTCAAATTTCAATTAGTGGTCAAATCTCTTAAAGAAATCTTCAACATCCTTTTTTCAGAATCATCTAAAAATACCCTTCACTTAGAATTATATGGGTGAATGTCATACCTCAAGATAAACTTTCACACTCACTTAAATGAACTACTCTCAAGACTTATTCTGCTTGCTCTCATTGATGCATCTGAGATTGTGCAAAGTGATAATTCTCTTGAATAACTCTCCTCCTAGGAAGACATATTATACACCATTTTGGTTTTAAATCTCCTTAGACCTTTAGCACTTGTTGTGAACTTTTAATTATTTAAGTATTTTATAAAAAGATTTATCTAACTAGATGAGTGGTTCTTTTCAATCAACAGACTTGCTTTTCTTAATGCTTAAAATAATAAGCTCCAAGGGAGGTCTACCTCCCAACCCACTCATCTTGGAATGTAAGCCAACGAGCTAATTTTTCTCTCTAAAGTTTTTTACAATTTTAAAATATTCAAGCTTCTTATTTTCATTTTAACCTTTAATAAGTACTTTTAAAGGGCCTAATCTCAAAGTCACCATCTATCTCCCACACTTACTCAAGAGCAAGGTTTTCTACTATGTTTATGTGACTTCAAGTTATAGCTCTTCCTTATTGGTCTTCCCTAAGTGTCCAACTTTTCTTAAGTAGCACGCCCTTGACTAGTTGACATGCATCCAACGGTGATATGCTATTAGCTAGCAAAAACCTTCACTACCACATGATATGTACAATTACTATTTGAATGATGTTTAATAGTTGGTGACTAAGATAGCATTATAGTTGGCTAGCAAATCCACATTGATAAAGTCTTCCAAAGCAAAAAAATATATATTTCTCTTTTTCTCCTCAAGTTAATAAGAGAGAGACCATTCCTTTAGCTTCATTTTTTCTCTAGAGAATCAATAAAGTGTTCAGGTATGAGTATGAGCTTAAAACTTATGAGAATGAGCTTAAAACACACAAGTTTATCTTATGAATTAAAGAGCTAAATGATATTGATAGAGCTATCGATGATTATCAAGATGCTAGCAATCTAGTAATTAGTGTTTAACATTGTAACATTTTCCACAACATTGAATGGATTATAAGTTATAGGTTGGTCCATCTTTATAAAGCCAATAAGGATTATCTTTGTATTATACACTCTAATCATGTCTTTCAAATTCACCTCTCTTGACCTAAGTCACTTTAGGGTACTCAACTCATAGACTTGCCATTTCCTTCTAGGATTATAGTTCATAGTTCTCACAATATAAATGGCTCTAGCGAGCATAAGCTTATTTCCTTTATCTTTAGCTAGCTATTTTCTTTCCCTCTTCATTATTTCTTTAAACTTCACAGCCTTGTTAAGCTTTAAACCGAACTCCTTAGATGCCAACATTTCTCTTTATCATGGCCATAATCTTTATGATAAGCACAATACCTTATTAGATCATGTGCAAGCTCATTGGCCTTAATCAATGTTAGGTACTTGAAATGCCTTTATTTTCAAAGACCTCAACTAATTCATCCACTAATACTCATAATGTCATGACGTTTGGTGGATGACATTGTTGATACTCTCCCTAATATAATCAAGTAAATTTTCAAAACTCCAGGTGCAAGTCTCTGCATAGCATGCCTATTCTAAAGTTAATAAGTGCATTTCACACTTGGCCTCTCTCCATCTTCCTTACAACCATCCTCTAAAATGATGGGCAAGTTGTGACTACTTCATAGAGATCTCTTTTGAGTCACTTGAAAAGATTAACAAGTTCTAGCAACTCCTCTAATGTTCTAAGCCATTGAAGATCGAAGGTGGATTTGAATTGGCCATCTCTCATGATAAGTATTGCTTAGGTGACAATAGGTTCCATTCACCTTTATAGGCAAGTAATAAACTTTCTAAATGATTTGTCTAGTTCCTACTACATTTGCAACAAAGATTTCAAGGTCTTTAAACGTCTCTATATGCTGGCAAACTAAGTAATATTCAGCAAAAGAATTAATGATGTTTACTAGTAGGCAGGAGAACCATGTCATGGTAAACTATAAAAGTAGTGAAGAATAGATGATAGACACTTAAGCACATCATCAAGGTTGAGCAAGGAGGTGGTGGATTATATTTATGCAACATGATTAGCTAAATCAATTATTTCTCTAGAGGACTCAAAGTGTGGGATTTTGAGTTTTGGTGGTGGACGAGCTTCTATATCTTCCATGGAGAAGGTGTTGGATATTGATCTATCTACTTCTTATCTCAAAGGCACGATATCCTCATAACATGAGTGGTAAGACTTAATGTTAATGCTTGAATTCAAAGTTCATGTTCTCAAATAATGTTTGATTCACAAAACTTTCAATTTAGAAGACCCTTCCAAATTTTATGCATGTGGCACCTCTCACTATATTTCTGCTACGGCACCTTGAATCAAGCAGGAAATGTGGTCCTCTACATCCTTCAAATCTTACTTAGTGATGAAGTGTTGGGCAGCTTGCTCCATATTTATTGAGTTATCTCTTGTGAGTTATTTTAAATTTTGAAATACTTAACTTCTTATTTGTGGCATCAAACTATGCACCCTAGACTAAAGATGATATTAGTTTTAAACTTATCCATGAAGTAATACTAGGCCTTACTAGCAAGCCTTACTAGGAGAAGTGGAAAGGTGTTAAGAGTATAAAAGTATAAATGAAATGAAAAAGTGAATAATAACTACTAAGTCCAAAAATATCTAAAATAATAATAAGAATCTTGTAACTCTAAAAAAAGTCACTAAGATGCATTTGGAGCCTTTATTTATTACGGGCTAGATATATAACTATAAGAAACACATGAAATAAATAAAGAAATAATACAAACTCTTGTACAAATGAAACACTAACACATATATAGTATCAGAGTGTAGTTGATGTGTGCCATTCGAGTTGTATGGTACCTCATGTGAGCCCATTCACCCTAATCTCAAGGTGGGGTGAGTTCACTACCATGGCCTATTAAGTGGATAGTGCCCATTGAGTTGTTCTATAGAGGTCAAATGTCTTATATGTCATGTGAGTTCAGTGAGCACTCCTGGATGATCTATTTGACTGAATGGAGAGTTACTTGAAATTTGACAAATTATGAGTTTATCATCTGCCGAGTTGGCGAGTAATTAATGAGTAGCCCTCATGTAGCCTACAAAATTAGTAACTATTATCCAAATTAATCGAATCCATGTGTATGTCAAGGTTTCCTTGGGTGAGTCTATCACACATGAGGTACATCTACAAGTATGGCTTATGAAAGTACTAAAACTAATAAGTTTTCTCAATGTCACAATATTGATTGATATTATTCAACTATTTATTAGTTAAATGCTAATGATTTGGCAGAATTTGTCAATAAAACTTTGGTGATGATGTTAAACAAAATTTTATTATCAATAAATGAGAATGACATGATAAATTATTAGTGACTTATGTGCTTATATATGTATTTACCAAACTCCAATAGAAGCTACTCCTGATGCATTGACCAATGGATCAAAAGTAATTCTTCCATTGAAGTCATTATGCATAGCTATCAGTACTAAACTCAATAACTTAAAAAAAAACATTCAACTTAGATAGAAGAGTTGGATAATCTGCATGAAATTTAATTGTATACTCAATAACGCCTCAAAATATATCATGCTTGAATAATATGAACACATGAAAAACTTTTTAGGGCCAAGTCTATTTTATGTAGGCAATTTGGTGCTAGTCTTAAAGAAGACAATTTTAATGTGCCATCGAGAAAATCATAAATTTGAATTTTTTTAAGGAAAGTTTTATTTTTGGTAAAGATTGTTTAATAAATAGGGGTTTATCTTTCAATAAACAACAATGGTACTCACCCACCATCTCTTATAGATGGATGTTTTCTAAAAAAAATACAACTATGAATTTTATATTTTTGCCTTCTAAAAAATTTTACTAAATAATTAAAGGGATTTTATTTAAATTATTTGTCAAATTGTTTTTTCATATCACAAAATTGTTTGCTTTCTTAGCAATTTCTTTTAGGAAAATGAGTAATAGAGAACCTGATAATATACTACTTATGCTGTCATCTAAACCCCTTTAGGATACACTAGTTGGTTCTTTTACATTATAAACCAATTGCACGGTGAACTAAAATTCCCTATTGGTGGGTTTTTGCATAACTACCATCTTCCATTGAAAAAGATGATATCCCACCACTTCAACAAGGAATAGATAGCTATTGGTAAGAAGATCCACCTTTTGTTTATTCTGAGTATCACAAGCTCCTATAGGTGTACCCACCAGTATACATGATATTATAGTAATTATTGCTATTAGATTATGTCATGAAATCTTAGTTGATGGATGAGTTAATAGGCTTACTTACACAAGCCAACATTTAAAGTATTTTTTTAAAGTCATAGTTGATAAATGAGATATAATTTGACATTAAGCATGTTGTCTACTAGGTTTCATGTGCTCACTCCTCTAGTAAGTTTGTACATTGTGTGCTCATGTTTATTGGTAACAACCAAAGAGGTTCTCCTCTTAACTCTCTTTAAACTAGAGTCCCTCTTTTATCACTATCTTTCAAGGTTCATCGTCTCACCCTTATTTTGATCCTTCATTCATAAAATTTGAGAAGCAATTTAAAGTAGATTATTACAGAATCCCTGGAAGTGTCAACCTTTTCTAATTAATTTAGTTAAGTCTAAGGATTGAGTTAAGGTTATCAAACCTCATCCATCTCTAAGCTCCAAATTACATGAAGTCCTACCAAAATTTTCAAATTCACCTTATGGTTGGGTCCTGGGACTAAGTTTGATTTACAAAAACTCATCTATCCCCATCCACACTTATTCAAATTAAATGAAGTTATTGTAACATACTTGACAGTGTGTAACTTTATTTTTTGGTTGAATCCTATGATTGGGTTATAATAATCAAAATCCCTCTATGCTTGTAACTTTTCTTTTCTTATTTATTATAAGGATTGAAATCAAGTCACCAAAACCTAGGGAAGGGTTGTTGTAAAATCTTTGATGGTGTATAACATGGCCTACAGAGTTTCTCATAACCACATTTATATGCCTTATATGAGTCATTAAAGAACACCCTTATATTATGGTCATGTGGACACACACATCCATAAGATTAGAGTACACCCCACTATTTTTATCTACATACATACATAATACCATGAAAAGGGTTAGCGAAAATGACTTGTAAGCCTAACCATACCAAGTCATTGTACATACTAAAGTTAGCCTTATATAATTGAACTTCAAATTTAACTATACTTAATATCCATCTAATTTTATCTACCATATCAAATCAAAACCTATGGTTTACCATACCAATATCTCTTTGAAATATCACCCAGTGGTCATTCTTTTGAAAAATGATTTGAGCTACTTTGATATAATATTGTACCCTTAATCTTGTAGTAAATGACCCCAATATAAATACATATTTACATTAGTGATTTAATAGTCAATTTCAAGTTTAAAATATTATATCACCAACCAATTCATGCAATTGGAGTCATATATCAAATTTAAAATTTATCCTAAACTTTACCAAATGGAGGGTCACTTACAAATCCATTCTATATTTTATGTTTGACTTTAATGAGCCTTACTGTAGACCTCTTTCATTACTTGGTTCCAAATATTACCCAAGTGGATGTAAGTGTTCAGCTTAGCAAATCAATAAATCTCATTGACCTAATCATTTATATAATTAATTATGAGACATTGAAGATTAACTTAACCATCCTTAAAATCAGTCTAGAAGACTTGTCCCATAGTTGAGTTTAAGGTACCCACCAAGGCTTATCCCTTAATTACTCTAGATATTCAAAGCTAAGATATTCCTAGAATGGTTATCAAGAAATAACCACTCAAAATCCCAAAAAATGAGTCTACTTGACAAAAAATTTGGGAAATTCAAAATTAATCTAATTTGGACCAACTTTAGGTTGAGGTTGAAGTCAATTTTTATGAGCCTCATTTTAGCCATCTCTAAATTAGTCAATGAATTTGTTCATGCTATAAACACACTCTAATAATTACATTAGATCCATCAATTAATACGGCTGAGTACAACTTAGTCCAATTAACCCATTTGGGTCAATATGGCCAAAATGGACATAACCTTCAAATTGTTAAGACCAATTGGACATATAACTTATTATTAATGCTCTAAACATAGTCCAACTACCACTCAGCCTCATTGCCTTTTGGCTTGAGCTTAGCTAACTAAATAAAACATTTGTAACCTTCCATGTCTTCATTGGTGGTCAATAAGTCTAACATAAATAGTATATCCAATCAAATATTTGAAAGTGATTGTAGCTAAGATTTTAAATGATAAATTCCTAGTTTAACTCACATTTATTTGACCACTCTAAGGTAGTCAATTTGACTAAATGGGCCATCATGTTCCATTTTTTTACCACTTGGGAAGACCCATGCTCATGATAAAAATAGACCCAAGTGTGTTTGACCATGATAAACAACGTAATTCATTAGGCCAATATGTGCATAGGGGCTAATTTGAGTAGAGTGAGCCCATATCACCATATTTGTTTAACTTTTTCAAAATTCCTAAAATGGATTATTATATATAGCTATGATACCACTTTCCATTAATACTCAAATGACTTAAATATATTAACATGATTTAACTTCCATTTAAAAGAAATGCAGGAAGTTATGGATGAACAAATCAAATTCAATAGTTATTTCACTATTTAAACATTATGACTTGCTCTCCAAATATCTATAAAATTTTCCATAGCTCCACCTAGTAGTATTCCCTAGACTAACCATGTTTAAGCATAGATAAGCTTGACCAAGTTGGTATTGAGTAGAGCAGTCTCACCATTGGAAATTGAGCTTATGATAAGCTTCTTTGTGCTCAGAGAAACATTACAAGCACTTTTTGAGCCACTTTAACCCCCCTTGGTCAGCTCAATCATGACCTTAGTCAATTCAATTATTTAGTGCACTTAGAACCAATTCTAGAAAGGGTTTGCAAGGACTCCACCTACTAAAGTTTCTTACAATAAGAAATCTAATATCCATCCATGATTGAGGTAATGGCTTCAAACCCTTCCCCCTTACCCTATGTCTTTGGTCTTCATGGTCAAGTAGACCATGGCATGGCTTAACAAACCATAAGCTCAAATTTTATTAGCTCTCTAAATCTTCCTAGTTGAAAAATTCTCCTTGGATGGCCTATAAAAGATGAATTTTTTATGGAATAAGCTAGGGTTAAGTTAACCTAAGCCCAAAATTTCTCTTCTATAGGACCTAATAAGAGGTTAAGGATGACTCCTCTATCATTGAATCTATTTTAAATAGAATTTAATAACAAAAATTAATTTGAACCATGCATAGATCTAATTATGTATATTTAAGGATATTACTCTAGATAAACTAAAGATCAAATTAAGCTAAAATTTTTACAATAAATAATATCTAACATGAAGAATCTCAAAAAAATTTCACCCCTTGAATATTTTTCTATTTAAATAACTTTAATCATCAAATAACTTCTAAAAATTTTCATATTTCTCAAGGATGTCTTAAAAGTATCATGAACAATTTATAAAATTTTGCAAACATTTTAAATCATGGTGTGTGAGTTATGATTTTTCCAAGGGAAAATTCTAAATTTTAATATTGCAATATTTAAATAATAATTGTAAAAATTTAACAAATATTATTGGTCTAAATAGATGTTGTCAAAAAATTTATTATAATTTTTAATACATTATCTTATTAAATTAATTTAAAATGAATATTTAAATAATTTTTATTTTAGAAATTACATAATAATGTTCAAAAATTCCATATAAAATTTTTCGAGTTATATGAAACTCACTACCTTTTTTTTTTAAATATGTATTAATAATTAAATCCATGGCTATATGGTATAGCGACATAACATTATTTATTATGTTATATTTGAAATCAATTGTTATTTCTTATAATTGAACACATATGTTTAATTTATTTAATCATCAATATATATATATATATATATATATCATAACAAAAAATCAATTAATATTAATATCACCTAATTGTTTTATAAATTTGGAATGATCTTCAATTTTTATCTTATTTAAATAATATCTCTTAGATCTTATTATATAACACTTTTTTAAATATTCTAATAAATTCTAAATTTTAGATTATTGTGTTTCTTGATTTATCGAGAGAAAAAATCTTATTAGAACACTATGAATGTTCATATTTCTTAGTTGCATCCATACATAACAATGTAGATTAATGATACATATTTCTCTACACCTTCACATTAGTTCTAAATCTAATTTAATTTTATTTCAACATTGCTCTCTTTATTACATTAATGATACATGTTCATATTTCTAAGATTATCAATGTTATAAGTGTTTATGATCCTCAAGTAGGTTTGGATGTAGGCTCAAAAGAAATAATTTG
Organism: Cymbidium sinense; assembly: GCA_021442155.1. Lineage (NCBI taxonomy): Eukaryota > Viridiplantae > Streptophyta > Magnoliopsida > Asparagales > Orchidaceae > Cymbidium > Cymbidium sinense. The sequence continues at coordinate 78,554,926 of CM038227.1, forward strand.
GAATGAATTATAGGGATTAATTCAAAAGATACCACTTGAAGAAAAAGTATTATTGGAGGAGATTTAAATGGACATGTTGGTAGAGTGGTAGAAGAATTTAAAAGTATTCATGGTGATTATGGATATCGAGTGACTAATGAAGAAGATATGACTATATTAGATTTTGCTTTAGCCTATGATTTTGTAGTTGCTAAAACTTTATTTAAGAAAAGAGATGAACATATTATTACTTATAAAAATAGATCTAGTAAAACAAAGATTGATTAGTTTCTGATAAGAAAAATAGATTGTTTAGATTGTAAATATTGTAAGGTCATTCCAAGTGAAAGTTTAAGTGCCCAACATCAATTGTTAGTTTTACATTTTAAGATGAAAGATTGAAAGAGGAAGAATAAATCAAATTATTGTCTTAAGATTAGATGGGGGCATTTAAGGAACACAAATTAAAATATTTTTAAGAGCAAGATACATGAGCTTAGAATTTGGGATGTTCATAAAGAAGCTAATATTACGTGAAAAAAAGTAGCAAGTGAAATTAAGCAAGTTGCTAAAAATGTGCTTGGAGAATCAAAAGGAAATTTTTCTTTTAATAAAAATAGTTGGTGGTGGAGTCAGAATGTGCAAGAAAAGATAAGAAATAAGTAGCATTATTATAAAACCGAATTTAGATGTAAAAATTCAGAGAATTGGGAATGATAAAAAAAATGACCTATAGAGATTCTAAGAAAGTAATATATGATGCAAAAAATTTAGCTTTTAGTAGATTATACAATAGATTAGATGCCAAAGAAGGTGAAAGATGCATGTATAAGTTAGCCAACCAACGAGATAGGAGAAGTAAAGATCTAGTTCAAGTGGTGTGTATTAAGGATGAAAATAATAAAGTGCTTTTCTTAGAAAAGGATATTGAAAATAGATGGATGAGGTATTTTGATCAACTTTTTAATGAAGGATCTAAAAAAATGATTGATTTTAGCAACCTTAATACCCTAAACAAAAAATAAATAATTTGGCTTTTATCGTCGTATTAGTAAATCTGAAGTTAGAGAAGCTTTAAAGAAAATGAAATGTGAAAAAATAGTAGGACCTAATGATATTCCAATAGAAGTGTGAAAATGTTTAGAAGATCAAGGAATTTCATGGCTTGCAAATCTTTTTAATGTTATTTTAAAGATTAAAAAGATGTCAGATGAGTGGAGACAGAGTTTGTTGGTTCTTATACTTAAGAATAAAGGTGATGCACAAGAGTGTGCAAATTATAGATGAAATAAGTTAATGTGTCATACATTAAAATTATGGGACAGAGTAATTGAGCATAGGTTACGATGTGATACAAAAGTTCTCACAATCAGTTTGGTTTCAGGCCAAGTAGATCTACTATGGATGCTATACATTTGTTAAGAGGTTTGATGGATAAGTATAGAGAAAGTAAAGAGGATCTAAATATGACATTTATTGATTTAGAGAAAACTTATGATAAAGTTTCAAGAGATTTTCTTTGGAGAGTTCAAGGAAAGAAAGGAGTTAATATTGGTTATATTCAAGTCATTAAGGATATGTATACTAGAGTTGTTACTTGTGTCTAAACACAAGGAGGATTGACAAAATATTTTCCTATTTCAGTTGGATTACATCAAGGATCAACTTTAAGCCCTTATCTTTTTTCTTTAGTTATGGATGTTCTTACTCGGCATTTATAGGAAGATGTACCTTGGTGCATGCTTTTTGTTGATGACATTCTTCTTGTTGATAAGGCTAAAGATAGAAGAGAAACTTGAATTATGGTGGTCAACCTTAGAGTTTAAAGTTTTTCATTTAAGTAGATCTAAAATAGAATATAAAGATTGTAATTTTAGTAGTAGAAGTTCTAGAGGTAGTGTTGTGACATTAGGTGAACAAGTCATTAAAAAGAGTGAGTGATTCAGATATTTAGGCTCTATTATTTAAATTGTTGGTGAAATAGATGGAGATGTTATTAATTGAATTCACGTTCAATGGTTGAAGTGGAGGAATGCATCTAGCCTATTGTGTGATAGAAAAGTTTCACTTAATCATAAGGAAAAATTTTATAAGATTGTGGTAAGATCTGCATGGATTTATGGTGTAGAATGTTGGCCAATAAAAGAGAAGCATAAGATTAAGTTTAGTGTTATAGAGATAAGGATGCTCAGATGGATGAGTGGCTTTACTCTTAGAGATAAAATGTGAAATGAGTATGTTCGGGAAAATGTTGGAGTAGCTCCAGTGGCAGATAAGATTAGAGGGAGTTGCCTTAGTTGGTTTGGCCACATAAAGCGCGGCCATCTGATGACCCAGTTAGGAGAGTAGATGCATTAGATTTTCCTTATGTTAAGAAAGGTAGAGGTAGACCTAAAAAGACTTAGTTAAGATGTATAAAAAATGACCTTAGTATACTTGAATTAAATAAGAATTTGACATATAATAAGACACAATGGAGATGAAGGATTCATGTAGCTGACCCCACTTAGTGGGATAAAGGCTTGTTGTTGTTGTTGTTGTTGTTGTTGTTGTATTGCTCTCTTTCTTAGAGTTGATTTTATCAATTGACTCCATTTAGGGTTTAGGGTTGTTTGAGTGAAGTTATAAATTGAGTTAGATTATTATGTTAGTTCTATAATGTGTAGCACAACCTTGTTTTTTTAATATATTAGGGTAGAGATGTTTTCTCATAGATGCTCAACATACAACCATTATTCTTAACTTTTACTTTTACTTAGCTCTACGCCAATATATATAAATGTTGGCATGCCATTAATCAATGACATTACATTTTTGCTCAGTGATCCTTTATTATTAATCCTAGCCCAATATAAGTCAATCTAAATTCTAATAGGTAAATAGATGTGCAATATAAACTAAGAGAAAGGACTAGAAGTAGAAAGAAAGTGAACTTTATTAATGAAAATAATTTGGGCATGTTGGGTGGAACTCAACTAACCCTTTTATTTTATTTTAAGTATGTGTAAGTAGGTTTCCTAGTTGCACTGACATATTACTAATTCTTTTATATCCATCATATGATAGTGACTTTTGTGTTTATTCTATTTGATTGCATATTATTTTCACTTTCTTATTATAATGTGCTTTTTTTTTGGCTTTTGAAGATTTCTTGTAAGACTTATAAGACAAAATAATTTTTATTGACTATAATAATAATGATAAATTACATTAAAATTAATCAAAAGATATTTTAAATTTAAGGCTCACTTTAGCCAAATATTTTAAATTACTTTGCTCTTATATATCTCTTTGAGGAGGTGTAAGATAGACCTAGCTAGTGATCAAAACCCATAAATGCTAGTGCACATTCATAACACAGCCAAGTCTATCATTCATTAGAGGTCTTCACTTATGGATTGATAACTTGCATTACATAGCAAATTTCATAAGATAAAGCCTTTGATAGGCATGATAATTATGTTTAGAAATCTTAGTATATTGGCATCATTACCTAAATTAAAACTACGCTATTTCATTTTTTTTCTTATTATGGAAAGTCCTCTACTCATATAAAGATTGCAAGTCCTAAATCTTCCAATCTAGGAAATCTTTGATCTTTTTCCCTAGATCGGGGCCATGAACATTAGATGACACAATTCATGGTTATTAATATAGCGTTCCACAATAAGGTTGTTGACTATTTCCTAAGATAAATGATCTTAGGCTTAATAAGCTAGAATTATAGACCATGAAATCTAGACTAAGATTATTTATTCCTTTTGCTTGATCTCTTTCCCTTACCCATCTACCCAATTATCCACATCATACTACTTATTGAGTCTTTAGTGATTTAGTGACTAATATCATGTAAGCCTTTTCATATATTGGGTTGTCATCTCTTTTAGTTATACTGATTCACTGTCTACTTTATAGATTTGACACTGAGTATACAAATCACACTATTATGATAATAATTATTAAATTATAAGTCCCCTTTAGAAACACTAAAATAAAAATCAAAATAAAAAAACATGTTTCCATTTATTAAGAGTTTCTAATGGTGGGGTCTTTGAGTGTAATTAACTAGAGGGAGTTATGTCTCTCTAGGAGATCGGGTAAACCATATTTTTTAATCTTTCTATTACATTGATATTATGTATACAAAAAAATATTTATTATGAGTTCAAATGAAAGATGGGAACCTTAACAGGATCTTCTTCTCGTCTCCTCTTATGAAATATTTTGTTCAAAGACCATATCATTTTCTTAATACACTTTTTCCCAGGCTATAGAAATTTGAAGTAATGGGGTTGATCCAAATGGTTTAGTAGAGTGAGGTGGGAAACCTTTTTGCTAGAGTTGGTGGGCACCCTTTTTGAGATTGGATAAACCAAAGTTGAGCTCCCCCTAGTTAGCGATTATGGTTTATCTAATTTGATGGGATTACAAAAAATAATTAAAAAAAAAACAAAAAATAAAAAATAAAAATAAAAAAATAAAAAAATAAAAAAATAAAATAAAAAAATAAAAAAATAGTTTGATGGGATTAGAATAGTGGAGAAGAGGTGAAAGGATCTCTTTAAGCTTGGAGAAGAAGAATTTGTGCTCTCTCTAGCTTAGGAATAGGTCTAGTTATTTAAAGCCATGGTAATCAGAAAGTACCATGGGTTAATCATGATTTGAGTTATTATTAACCCATTCCAAGCACCTAAAACTACTATTGTTGGTATAAGTAATTGCAGAACATGGTTTATAAATCATAGGTGAGGGAGAATGTCAAGATGTTATTGGAACTTACTTAACCATTTTAATTTTATTTAACTCATTTTTATCCATGCAAAATTTATTATGGCTTAACTTACTAAATAAAGGGAGTGTTTAACTTTAATTGATAATCAATAAAAAATGACTTTTCAAGGATTTAAGTAATTGAGTGGGTGTAATCTCCATTTTGCACCAGTTGACCCAATTGGGAAATATCCATCCATTTGGTCAACTTAAGTAGGTATCAAATTAACTTAAGTTAAACAAGGAATGTATTTTCAAGATCCATGGCTACGATTAATTTCAAGGGTTTGACATGATTTAGATATTTTATGGGTATAATTCTTTCATAAAAATGGGTGTTTATAATTGGGCTCAAAAGGATCATATTGGCCTATTTGTCTAGATTGACTGCCTAAAAGGGGTCAAATCAATATGAATTAAACTAAGCATTTATCAATGACATCCTTAGCTACAACCATTCTTATTAAATTGAATAAATATTGGAAATATCTTAGTTCAATCAACTGATAAAAAAGGTATTGGCCTCAATGGGAAAATTAATCTTTTTGGGCAATTTGGTCAGAATCATGGAGTACTTAGACTTAATAAAATTAAAACACATTTAGAAAACTATAAAAGCTTATATGTCTAATTAGTCTAATAATAGTTCGATGTTTATAGCCAATTTGGTCAATTTAGATCAATTAGGTTGACTTGGGTATTATTAGCCCAAAAAATTAAGCAAATGTTATTATTATAATAGTTTTAACATATGTAAGTATTTATTAATTAATTTAGAGTAATTATTTCAAAGTCTACCTTAACTTTAGTCCCAAGTTAACCTAAGTTGAACTTGGTTTTATTTTCATATTCATAATGTTGATTATGCATGAGCATATATTAAAAAGTTTTAGTGTCCTTTTTATTCTAAGAATACAAATAACACTCTTGTATACCCAAAGCAATGGGTAGGCTCAAATGAGCCAATAAATCAAGACAAAGATACTTGCATAAAGGGTACTTGATGACTTGGAATAAGAATACTCACTAGAAGGAGCATCCAACAAGGGAAGACAGGTCCAATCTAACGACCTGAGGACTTAGAGAATAATAATTCAAAGGAAAAATAAAATTCCACTCACTAGTATCTGGTGACTCTGCTAAAGAAGGATTCAACCACTCTCCTCAATCTCAACCTTACTTGCACAATTTTTTGATAGTAGACTACTAGCCCCCTATTAGTTGATGGACCCATACTCACTCACCACCATTAGCTTAGGCGAGAATTATTTGTATTAAATTTATGTTATTTGATCTTATTAAGTATGACCACTCCTTGATATTATAACATAGTGACTTCTTTCCTAAACTATGAACTTTTGGCTCTTACTCTAGACCCTTATATTTTGTACTCATATTTTGAGCATTCTGAGCAATAAAGTATATATTTTTTTCTATATTTTTTTCTACTTTCCTATCATCCTGCAAGTAGTCTTTTTGCCTAACCCTATTTTTCAGGTATCTTAAAAGGTTTTTTCTCCATCCACGAATAGATTTGGATTCAACATCCTTTTAGGTGTGGTGAACATGGATGTGGATGAGAACCAGAAGTCAGATATAAAGTGAAGAAAGACTTCAATGTGAGATCACTCAACAAATACGGATCAAAATGTCCAGTAAATTATAACTTAGTAGGATTTATGTGACTTAGAAGACATGATCACTCACCTGGTTTAAGCAACCACCAAAAAACCACAACATTAAAAGCCCAAACCAAAGGAGAATGATGGATCCATAAGATCAACTACTCACTGAGCTCAGTGAGAATGAAGGCACACGTCTAAGGTCATTAGTGCCAGGCTACCCAAACTCTTTGATTTTGAGGATGACTCATATGGCACTAATGATGAAGTAAGTGTGTCAAATAAAAAGTCATAACCTACCAATGCTTTCTTTGTAAAGATTATAGAAGCTCTCCCTCCTCATAAGTTCAAGATTTTTCATCTTAAATCTTACAAAAGTCAGATAGATCCCACCAACCATATAGCCTACTTTGATTTGACCACATCACAACTAAACTTAAATAATGTAATGAAGTGTTGGCTCTTCTACACCACTTTTAAAGAGTTGGCCCTCAGGTGATTCTCAAACCTTTCTTTATAAGTCATTACATCATTTGATGACTTCGAGAAAATGCTCACCACATAATTTGTTAGTGCTCAAAAGTAATTGAAGAGTTTCGAGCTCTCTTATAGATATGACAAGAGCCAGGCGAGCCCCTAAGAAAGTTCATCACTTATTTATAACAAGAAATACTGGAAGTCAAAGATCTGGAGCCTGCAGTCATCCAAGCAGCACTCTCTTAGGGCTTAAAGGAGTGGACCATTAATTATGCCTTGAGGCTCCAATGAAGAGTATAATAATGTGGTCAAACCAATATCGCTAACAAGGATAAAAGACTCACTGAGGAGGCCTTTAAAGCATTTACTTAAGGAAAGTTATCAGAGGTGGAGAACATATAAAAGAAGGTGACTAGAAGTGCAAGGGTGAGGTTTCAAAAACCTAGTTACTCACTATCCAAGTGCTGACTTTGCATAGCCTGCTCTTACGACTCCTCTAAGAGTGTCGATGATAGAGCTTGTGGAGGCAATCTATAATAAAGATTCTTTCAAGTGACCACCACCCATGAAGTTTAATGGAGTATGTGATCAGTCAAGGTATTATGCTTATCACCATGATCACAGCCACAACATTAAAGATTTTTGCTACTTGAAGAGTCTAGTGGATGAGTTGATAAAAGTAGAAAAGCTCATGTAGTTCATCATGAGGAAAGATAACAAATCCATCGAGGCTAATAATGAGCCTGCACCCATGCAGACTATCCATATTGTAGGAGTTATACTCTCTATATTTGGGGTGATGGCGAGTCCTCTAAGAAGGTGAGTATGAAAAGGCAATGATCTAGAGAAGTGAACTCAACAGCTATGATGTGTGCACCCTATACTACCATCGTGCCAGCAAGTTTTTTAGAAAAGGATAGACCCACTATTAAAAATCTATATAATGATCTAGTTGTGGTAACATCCCTGATTGACAACTATCTGATAGGGAGCATTCAGATTGAGATGGAGAGCTTGATTAATATTATTTTTAAGTTAGTCTTTGATAAACTGGGCCTAGCGAACTCTAAACTCAGGCCCACTAGAGGACCATTATATCATTTCTAAGGAGAGGACAAAGAAACTAAGGGGATGATTACTCTCCCCATCATTTGGGGAGATGGCAAGAAGAAGTTCATGATCATGGCTAACTTCATCATAGTGGAGGCCCCCTACATATAATGCTATCTTTGGTTGACCTCTACTCAACAAATCCAGAGTGGAGGTGTCGACATATCACATAGCTATCAAGTTCCCAATCAAAGGAGAAGATATCACTATTAGTGACAACCTCAACCATTCTAAAGGATGGGTATCCACTCGCACGAATAGATGAACTTGTGGACTCTACAACTGGATCCTTTGTGATGAGTTTCCTAGATGCCTTTTTAGGATATCATCAAATTTAGATGCACCTGTAGATTCTATGAAAATAACTTTTATTACTATTAAAAGACTATACTACGATAAAGTCATGCCATTCGAGCTCATCAAAGTAGGGGTGACCAACTAAAGACTTGTGGATCTAGTGTTCAAAGACCAAAGAGGGGGAAATGTGATAGTCTATGTTGAAGACCTACTCATCAAAACAAAGTCACTACTACAGGATATTCAAGACCTAGAAGAGACATTTGCTACATTTAAAAGGTATAACATGCACTTTAATCCTTTGAAGGAATAAAAGTGAATCCAGATAAATAGAAGGTGATAATCAACATGCCCTCACCAACAAATGTGAAAGAGGTGCAACAACTTACTAGACAAGTAACAAGACTGAATAGGTTCATCTCAAAAGTTGGGGAATGATGTTGGCATTTTTCATAGTTCAAAGAGGAGCAAAGAAGTTTGAGTGGACCCCAGAATGTTAAAAATCTTTTAATGATTTGAAAACTCTACTTACATCTCCACTTTTGTTGTAGACCCCAAGGCAGGAAAAGTATTGTTGCTATACATAATTATAGGAGAAAACTTTATTAGCTATGTTCAAATCAAAGAAGAAGGTGGGAAATAATGACCCATCTACTATGTCAGCAAATCTTTATGAGTTGTGGAGTTAAACTATCCACTCATGGAAAAATTTGCACTCGTATTAATTACCTCAGCTAAGCAACTACAACTGGATCTTAAACTAGGGAAGTATATCATGTATCTTCCCATTTTCAAAGTTTTATATATATTGCTCCTTAACCAATCTCATTAGTCAGATAATAATAGTTTACAAAGGAGCTAACTCAAATAATAAAAATTAAAATGTATACTCAGTGAGCTACATGATGACTCAGGGTACAAGTTGTGCCATTTAGGCCCAAAAAGAGGTCCCCCTCAACAAGCGACGATAGCTTGAGTAGGAGATGCGTGTACTTGGCAGGAAAATATTTGCCCAAAAAAAATTAATGTCGAGTAAAGCAAAACATAATTCTTAAAGTGTTGTGTGATGACTCGGGATACTTAGTACAGCATTTTTGGTCCAATAGAAGGTCCCACTCAGTGAGCAGTGAAAACCTGAGTATGAGATCCTAGTACTTAGTGCACCACTACTCCCCCGAGAAAAATTAATGTCAAATGAACCAAATCATTAATACTTGGGGAACTGCATGATGACTCAAGATATTCGGTACCCTATTTTTGGCCCAAGAAATAGTCCCACTAGGTGAGCGATGAAACCCCGAGTAGGAGACTTAAATACTTAGCATGCCATTTTTGGCCCAAGAAGACTAGTTTAACAATCTATCTTTAAAGTCTAATGTAAGATTGATACCCCATGAGATCAAAAACTAAAGTAAAAAATACCAACTCTCATTGTAGTTTATGACTATAGTGTAAGAATAATAGCCCAGGAGGTCAACAACAGAACTAAAAATACCAAAATTATGTGTGATTGGTGACTACAGTGTTAGACTGACACCTTATGTGGTTGGAAACACACCAACACTCTTTGTGGTTGGCGACTATAGTGTAATATTGACACTCTATGAGGTCAACAACTAACTTAAAAGACTAACTCTCTTAGTTAACAACTAAAAAAAGATCAACTCTTTTAGTTAGTAATTAAAAATATCAACACTCTATATGGTTGGCGATTATCATATAAGACCGACACCCTCTGAGGTTGGTGACTAAGAAAGGATTACTTTTATTAATCAATACTTCAAGGCTAACGCTTAAAAAGGGATGACTAACATAGAATATGACTACATAAACTATCATAAGTCAAGCAGAGTTACACATGCATTTATAAATGAGTATTAATCCGAGGAGTGTGCATGAACTCACGATATTAAAGAAACCATTTAGAGAAGTGCTTTATATGAGTTAATGGCTCAAAATATTTTAAGTCATGGGACCAATTAATTCAAACAAGTGAGCATTACACTAGCAAGTCTACACAAGTTAGTTGGGACTCCCTCAATTAGTTGGCATCGTAAGCAAAGCTTCTCACGTATCAATGAACTTGTGTAAATCTAGTGAGTATACATGAACTCGCTATGCTAAAGTGACTACCTAAAGAAAATTCTATTGACCAGTAATACAAATATTCTAAGTTATAGAGCCATTCACACATCAACCATTGAGTATCAGCTCAGTCATTAAAAAATGCTCAACAAAAAGATAAATCAAGTTGTTATACATACAAGTTTATTTAATTAGAAATATATTTGTAATTTTCATTTCATATAATGTATTTTATAGATAAGCAAGTAGGATATAAGCATCCTACTCACCAAAAAAAATATTACAAAAATAGAGGAGGAAAAGATGTATAAGCTTAAACTACTCTCATTGTCAGCATCTAAGTCTGAAAGCATGAGTATGTTTGAGAAGTCCAACAACTTACCATCTAGATGACCATACTTCACCAATTTGGCAATAACAAAGTCAGCGTCATCCTTGAACTTCCATCACAAGATCTCTTGGAACTCATTAAAATTGAGAAACTTAGTGAACTCAGCTTCTCTCTTCTAAAACTCTTCAGTCCAATGGGAGTGCTCCTCCTCTAATTTTCTCTTCTCCCCCATGAGGTGAGTAAGCTCCATGGTCACCTTCTCTTTCCCTTCTTCCTAGAAAGCACCGTGGCCTAAAGATTCTTATGATTGGCTTTAAGAGTTGTTAATTTCTTCTTTGTTCACACTAGCTAGGACCTACTCATAGAGGCCTCATTCTTCTTTACAAGAAAGTTCAGGAACACTTCTCTAGTTGACTGTCAGGTATTTCTAGAGTAGTCATGATAGCATGTGGCAGGAGAACATTTGGAAGGTCATGCAAGAGCTTGTCAAGATCATAGAGAAGATGGAGGTACCTAACGTATAACCTTCACAAGTGAGCTTAAGTAAGTTTGGGGAGAATTTATCCTCCAAGCATTCCTTCTCTTTCTCCTCAGTACACTCATTACAATGTGAGCTACTGGAAGGAGTTAAGCTTACTACTCACTTTCTAAACTTCTTGGGAGCTACACCTTGCCCAACCTCATTAGAAACCTGGGTGGAAGTCAGACTCAACTCCCCATCCTCTTCCTCCACATCAATCTCAAGAGTGGTCAGTTCCGCACCATCATCCACTCGCTTGCCAATCTCGCATACATCTTCCTCAAAGAATTGAAGAACATTAGGGCTAAACTTCGAAGTAGCTACAGTTGGCTCTCTTAACAGAAAGAGTAAAAAATAGAGGAACAAGTCACCAAAGGTATAAAAGGATTAGCGAGTAGAATGGAAAGAGAATTTATCGAGGATGGAAAAAACCTTGGCAAAGCAAAGGCAGAGAGACACTCAAGCTATGACCCTGTAGCTTCACCATGGCCTCCACTTCTAGTATGCTCAGTCTACTGAGCTTGGTGGCTTTGCTTGATTGGTAAGGAAGAGGAACCATCAACACTAGCCACTGAGTTGCAGTCTTCATAAATAAAAGCTGCATACGCCACTTCCATACTTTATTCTGAAGATCATGAATTTTTAGTAGGGTCACTCAAAATTGCATGATCTCATCTTGGTGACCCTTCACCATGAATGAGTGGTGGAAGAGATCTAGGCTTCACTAAATGCTTTCTTTTGGCAGACACAAGATGAAATCTGTGATGCTCATCACTGAGTTGGTAAGGACTTAGGCGGGCACCACTCTAAAGAAGTTAAGGATGTTTGTCCACTCTTGTGAAAGGGGAAGTTAGAACCCATTCCTAAAAAGGGTGAGTGGAATGCATAGCTCATGCATCCTACTAAGTTGAGAAACTCGATCCTCTCAGATACTCGCATGATAAAATGTAGATTTATGCCATAATTTCCAAAAAAAATACTGAGGTCATTACAGAGGGGTCCAACTCAGAAACCTCTTTGATCTGGGCCTGGTGGAAAGATGAAGCATCCTTCTTGAGTAGATCTATACTTGTTGAAGATCAAAAGGAAATCAAAATCTGCTCACAAGAAAGTTCTACTCTCACAACTTAAGGAGAGAATTAATAGTCCCAACTACTCTAGCTAGGGAGAAGTTATAAACACGATAAGAAAGATGTGAAAATATGGACATCAAATCAAGCATTAAATGTGCTCTGATGCTTTCCATTTCCCCTGTGGAGACGCATCTTAGTTGTGCTTTCTCCTATGGTTTTCTTGATTCCTCTTCCATCTCGATGGCCTTGCTTGGCTTTCATTTTTGCTTAACATGTGCTTCTATTGATCATGGCTACGATCTCTATTTCCCTTTGGGGAAACCCAGATACTTCTGTTGTGACAGTGAAAGTTTCTGACCCATTGGGGGTCACTATATTCAACCCCTTGATGGCTTCTAAATCTTTCAAAGATGTTCTTGTGGGTAAGGTCAACTGCACGGATGAGTTACTTGATCTTATCTCTACTTCCTTCTAGGGTGTACCTGCGATTATGTGTATAGATTCGATGGTGGAAAGGCTTGCAAAACCTTTTGAATTTACATTAGTGGGCAAATTTGCATTGTGGCATCCAACTATGGAGAATATTAGATATTTTTTCATAGTTTAGAGCTCTCTGGTATTTTTTTATGTTGGATTGATAGACTCTCGCCATGTTTTGATTCAACTTTCAAATGATTTAGATTATTCTAGAGTTTTCTCTAGACGATCGTATTTTGTGTTCAATTGCCAGATGTGGTTGTTGAAATGGACTCCTTATTCTGATATTAAGGAGGAGTTTCCTATTGTTCCTGTCAGGATTTCTCTTCCCAATTTACGTGTTCATTTTTAATCACAATTCTCTTTATCGTGTTGTTCACCATCCTCTTCAAGTGGATCAGCTTCGACACCAGCCATCTGCTCGATACTAGTTGAGTTGGATATATCTAAAAAATATCCAAAGAAAATTTGGCTAGGATCAGAGAAATATGGATATTTGTAAAAAGTGGATTTCGAGAATTTCTTTGTTTTTTGTTCTCATTGCAAAATTCATGGCCATGGGATTTCAGATTTCTTTGTGGTTCATCCACACCTTAAGAAAAGTTCTACTGTGCATCCTAAGTCATATCCCTCTCTTAAGGTTGCCTTAGTTAAACCACAAAATGTTGTATTATCTGATATCTCCTTACCTGAATCTGAGGGTCATTGCCTTGAGTTTTATATTCCTCAATCTGATATTACTGCAGCTCTGCCTGTTCAGTTGCAGGATGTCACCCTTGTTAACAAGGATGTTGTCCCTTTTGATGAGATTATCCATTTGAACCATAATAATAATGGAAATAATGTAAATAATAATAGTTTTGCAAAACTTATGGATGATGATTCTTTATCAAATGATATTATCCCAGCCTCTTTTCCACCTTTAATTAAAGAAAATGTGATTCCTCATCAAGGAATGGCTGGTGTGCAAAATTTGGACAAAGCTTCTACTCCTATTTTAGGTACTTGTGCTTTAGCCGGCTCTAATCCTTCTTATGCTTCTTCATCTAAGTTTGAACAGATTTCTAATTTGATTTTATGACATAACAATGATTTGGAAGAAGGTGAACTGGTCTGTAATGTTGTTTTCAATGGGCCTCCCTTTTCCAAGCAATTTTCTAATCAATCCTTATCATATGGTGATGTTGTGGATATGGCCAATAAATTTCAGACAGTTTTTAGAAAGAAAAATAAAACTTTTAAACCTAGAGTTCCTAACTTTGCCAGAGTTACTAGATATGTCTCCTCTGCCCAAAAATAATGGTTTCCTTCCTTATCTGGAATGCGAGAGGGATTGGTACCCACTCTGTTAGAAATAGAATTAGTAATTTAGTTCGCTCTCATAACATTTCCTTTTTGGCTATTTTGGAACCCTTTATTCTCCCTTCTAACATTACTTCTGTTGCTAGAATGATTAGCTTTGGTAATTTTTTTTGCTAATTTAAGCAATAAAATATAGATTTTTTGGAACAACCCCTTTGTTTTATAAGTTATGCAGGATTTACCCCAGGTTGTAAATGTTAAAATTACTTACGATAATTGGTGTTGCTTTGGGTCTTTTTTTTATGCCTCTTGTAATAGGAATGGTAGAAGGCTTCTTTGGGAAGATCTTATTAATTTCTCTTCCTCTGTGAATGCTCCTTGGTTTGTGGGTGGGGACTTTAATATTATCTCTTCCTCGTCTGAACGAGTTGGTGGTAATGCTCCTAACTCATTTTCCATGGAGGAATTCAATAACATGATCCTTGATTCTCATCTTACTGATTTTGGCTTTACTGGGTCTCATTTCACTTGGAATAATTACAGACTTTGGCAAAGATTAGATAGGGTACATTTTAACAATCTGTGGATCAACCTTTTTCCTATTACTTCTATTGAGCATCTCATTAGAACCCTATCAGACCATTCTCCCTTACTGATCACTGTAAATGTTAATGCTACTAAACCCTCCTCTCATATCCCATTCTGATTTCAAAATATGTGGCTTATGGATAATAGATTTATGGATGTGGTTGCTAGCAATTAGGGTGAACCTCTCCATCCTCATGATTCTATTTTTAGGATAACAATATTATGGTTCAAATTAAAAAGGCTTAAATAATGCTTAATTGGTGGAACAAACACTGTTTCAAAAACATTTTTGTTAATATCAAAGAAATAGAACATGAGGTTATAGTTTTAGAAGACGCTAATGTTAATGATCCATCTAAAAATTCCTTAGTAACTCAAGCCAAAAATAGGTTAGCATGTTACCAAGACATGGAGGAGACCTATAGGCGGCAAAAAGAATCTATAAAATAGATATCTGATGGTGATCGAAACACCAAATACTTCCATGCCATGGTTAAAAAGAAAAAGGTGTTAAATCACATTAAAAAATAAAAACTAATGATGGTGTCTGGTGTACTGATAATAAGGAGCTTATAGATTCTGTTGTTTCATTTTTTACTGAGCTCCTTAATAAAGATGTGAATTATGATGAGATTTCCTTGCCTGAAGTTATTCCTAATTTCATTTCTAATGAAGATAACAATATGCTTCTTTCATTACCCTCTGAATCCATTCTGTGGCTGGTCCTGATGGATTTACTACCTTATTTTTTCAAAAATGTTGGTATATCATTAAAGAGGACTTGGTTAAAGTTGTTCTTTATTATTTCAAGGGAAGTATCCTCCCCAAATATTTTGCTAGCACTTCCATTATTTTAATCCCCAAAAAAGAAAATCCTAAAGTTTGGAGTGATTTTAGGCCAATTAGCCTTTGTTCCTTTTTTAATAAACTCATCTCTAAGATTTTGGAAAAAAGAATAAGTATTATGCTTTCTAAAATTATCTCCCCCAACCAAACAGGTTTTGTTAAAGGGCGATCTATTTCTGATAATGTTCTTTTAGCACAAGAGATGATCCATGACTTAAATGCTAAAGTTCATAGTGGTAACCTACTCTTTAAGCTAGACATTTCCAAAGCTTACGATAACATTGGTTGGGCTTTCCTATATAAAATTTTGGCTCTATTTGGATTTTCAAGTTGATTTATTACTTTAATTAAGAATGGTATTGAGAATTCTTAATTTTCTTTACTTATTAATGGTGAAGTTCATGATTTTTATCTTCTTCTCATGGGCTAAGGCAAGGGGATCCTCTTTCTCCAGCTCTTTTTATTATTGCTGTGGAATATCTCTCTAGAAGTAATGAGCAGATGTTTTGTAAAATGCCTAACATGTACTACAAAACTAGGGGTGGCTTTCCCATTTCCCACCTCAGCTTTGTTGATGATTTCATTATATTTTACAATGGTTCTACTCTCTACATTAAAAAATTATGTAAGTTCCTTACTCTATTTGGTAGGGAAAGTGGTTTGAAGATTAATCCTAACAAAAGTTATTTTATTTTTAGCTCGTCTATTTCCTTATCTAGAATTAATGCTATTAAGAATATTACGGGCTTTGCACATCAAACCTTTTCTATCAACTATCTAGGCACTCCTTTATATCGAGGAATGAAAAGATATTCTTTATTTGATGAAGTTATTCAATAAATAAATAAGAAAACTTCCTCTTGGGAGTTCCACTTACTTTCCTTTGGTGCTAGACTTATCCTGATCAAAGGTACCCTTTGCTCTTTGCCTTTGTATCTTTTGTCAACTATTGTGCCTACCCGCTCTATTATTAAAAGGATAAATAGACTTATTAACAAATTTTTTTGGGGTTCTACCTCTTCTTCCAGGAAAGTTCATTGGGCTAGTTGGCATAACTGTTGTGGGCCTTTTAATGATGGTGGTTTGGGTTGTAAAACTTTAGAAGACTCCATTAAATATTTTTCATACAAATTGTGGTGGAATTTTAGAAACAACCATAGTTACTAGTCTCACTTTATGCTTGCTAAATACTGTAAGGGGAAACACCCCCTCACTTGTAGTTTTAAACTTTGGGACTCTCTAGTGTGGATAAGACTTTGTAACATTAAGTGGAATGCTGAGAATCTTATCTCTTAGGTGTGAATTCGGGCTCCTCTTTCTTTTGGCAAGACAATTGGCTAGGACAAGGTTCTATTGATTATTTGTTTAATACTCATTCCATTGTGAGGCTTAAGGTTAATCAGTTTATTACACATAATAATTAGGATGTGGCTCAATTAATTTCCATTGTCCCTAATATGATAGTTGACAAAATTCTTACAATTTTTCCATTACCTAATAAATCTAACCAAATCCTCTTCAAAAATTCCTCTCTTGAGATTTTATTTTTAAAGATGTTTAGCATTCTTTCAGACTTAAAACTCAAGAGTCCTTGGTTTTCACTAAAATTTGGAATATTTCTATCCATAGCTCCTTTTCAGTTTTAACTTGGTGCATTCTAAAGCACTACATTCCTGTTGATGCTACCCATTTAAAAAAAGGCTTCTACCTCCCCTCTAAATGCCAATATTGCTTTCACATTGAAACTATGGATCATGTGTTTGTGAATGGCTCTATTGCTGTTAAGGTTTGGAGTTGGTATGATAGTATGTTTAATACTTTCCATTTCGATGGATCATTTTCTATTATGCAACTTCTTGAAACTTTTTTCTCTTATACTTCTAAAGGCCATGTGAAAGATATTCTAGCCACTACTCTTCTATGGTATATTTGGTTGGAAAGAAATGATACTAAGCATCATGATATACCTGTGAACTATCATCGTATTATTGCTAGAGCCAAATATAAAATTATGTCTTTTTATAAAGCTGATTTTCTTACTTCCTTTAGTTTCAAAGGGTACAAATATATGGTCTTTAACTTTAGGATTAATCTTCCTTCTTGTGGAATTGCTGAATTATCATGTCATTAAGGTTAACACTAATGGCTCGGTTTCTAATGGCTTTTATAGTTATGAGGGGATTTTAAGAGATTATAGTGGTCAGACTATCTCTGCTTTTGCTGCACCTTTAGAACCCTATTTTATATTATTTGATGAGCTTAAAGGTCTGCATTATAAGATTTTTTTGTCTGCTTACAGAAAGGATTTCAGAAGATTTGGTTTGAAGTTTATGCTCTCCTTCTTCTCGAATTAATAAATTCAGGAGCTCATGAGAATGTTGAAATGTATTATTTACTTAACCATACTAGGAGGCTTCTTTCCAACCTAGATTATCAAATTTCTCATATTTATCGGGAAGGCAATTCTTGTGTTGATTTTCTTGCTAATTGGGGAGGCAAGTCCTCCTCTTTGAATCTGTTCTCTAATGATGATATTCCTTCACTTTTATAGGGGCTTGTGAATCTTGATAAAACTGGATTTCCATACATTAGAAATTTTTAAGCCTTTTATGCTTCTTATTCCTGTGGAGATATGGCTCTTCCCTGAGTTTTTGGATCTGATTATGTCATTTTTTATCTTCTGCTGGTTTGGGCTTTATTTATTCCTTCTCATGAACCATAACTTATTTTATTGTCTACATGTTTCCCAATTTATGGATGGGATGGGGCTAATCTTCCATTCTATGGTTGTTTGCTATTTTTGTCCCTTTTCCTTTTTGTTTTGCATTCTCTACTATTCTGGTAGAGGTGTTTGCTATAGACGGAGGCTACTGGGACCTTCTTGTCCAATATTGGGTGTGTTCTTCTTTTCTGACTGGATCTTTCTGCAATCTTTTTTTCATGCTTCTTATTTTCAAGTTGGTCATTGGCTGCTGCTAAATAGCTATGGGTTTGCCTGTTTCACTGAACCAGTTGGGTTAAGCTGCACCTTTTTTTAACCCTCATGGATGAATTAGTTACTTTGCTGATTATGCTCACTGTTTCTCTTTCTCTTCTTATTTTGCTGAATACTGTTATTTCCCTGCACAGTTCGGACATCTTTTGGTCTCCTTCTCATACTACTTTTGTTATTGCTGTTTGCTTAGCAGTTCGGTAATTTTCCATTAATATGATGGATTTTTTGGTTGTTTATTTTTTGATTCCTAACATGGCTTAGTTCTGGAATGACATTGCCTACCTTCTCCTCTATTGGTTACATTATTTGGTTTGTTGTATTGTCTATCGGTTGAATGGATTAGCGAGTTATTATGTTCAGCAAGCTCATTATTTTTGGTGGATTTTTGCCTGCATTTTTGTTCTGTTGATTGCCATTTGGTTAGCCTCATTACCTGTGCCTTTGTTGTATGTGTTTATCTGCTAGCTAATGTTACTCTTGGATCTATTAGACCTATATAATTACTGTTGTGATCTATCTATTAATAGGTGGTTGTTGCTCCTGGTTGGCTTTCATCACTATGAGGGTGTTTTCCTTGCCTTAATGTTTCATCTGGGTAGGGATTTTTGTTGGCTATTCATTCTCATGCTATGGTGGAATACTTAGGTGATGCTTCTCTTACAAGAGGTTGCTGGCATCCCTTTGCCATGCTGAATAGTGTTTCCTTTCATTTTAGAGTGAATTTTTCCATTGCTAGGTATGCAAGTATTAAAGATCATATGATTTTCATCCAGTGGCAGCTGCCTTCCCCCATGTATGTAGGCTATGATGGCTGGGATGATTTCACTCATAATTTGGCTGGTAGTAGCACTTGTGATGTAGCCCTTCCTTTGAAGTTTGGATGCTCATGTTTGCGGCTGCCCCATTCTGTTGTGACTAAGCTTGAGCTTTCCTTCACACACTTCTCTAAATTTCTCACACTTTCATTTATTTTTTTAATTAATTTTATTTGTATCTCTTTACCTGTGCTCATTCCTTCTTCTATCTATTTGCAGGTTCTGTGTTGTTTCCTTGCAGGTTCCTTCTCTGAAGGTGGCAAATACTTCTCTCATCTTCTCAAGCTTTTGTTGAAGGCTGTCCTCTAGCTTTTCTTTTTTTTGGTACTTTTGTATCTCTTGCTATTTTTCTTTTCGCTTTTCTTTTCCCTTTTTTTTGGTTGTACTTAGATAGGGGATTCACTCTCTAGGCTGATTGTAGCTCTTTGAGCAGTAGTTCTTGAGTTTATCCCCTCTTAAGGATCTTGTAACCCCCCTTTTTGTGGTAATAAAATTCCCCTACATGGGGTTCTCCAAAAAAAAAATAATAAATGATTACCCAATTTTTGTGGACATGTCAAGCAATGAGAACTATAGCAAAATAATTAATGCACAATAGTAATAAGAATTAAACAGTTCTTGTGAGTAAAAAAATATAAAAATATTTATCTTTATTTATGGGTAGAAAGATACAACACACTCGCTATATCCCTAAATACATTATTTTTTACTAAATTTATTACAAAGTTTAAGTGCTAGTCCTCAATAAGTCCACCTTTCTCACACATATAATAAAAAAAAAACTTATACTAGAAAGGAAAACTAAAGTACTCAACTTGACAAAATTTTGTAACAACAATATCTCATCCCTCATGGTTACGAAGTTGTGCTAGTACTCTACCTCCAAGGACTATCATCACAGTGACTCCAGCTCTAATGAAGCTTGAGCTTGCCCATGTTTCAATCGAATAAGTCTAAGGCTTTCCTCAAATGGATGACCTCCCCTCATAGAGTTTTAATCTTAGAGGAGTTTGTGAATACTTGTTATTTCTCCTTTGCATCATTCCTCGATCAATGAGTAGACTCACCCTTTGTAAGCTTGATGCTATCTCTATGAGTAGGAGAGGGAAAACTAACCATAATTTTCCTGATATTGGTGGAAGTGAAGCGAGTCATAGTGATAAGAACATTGATAGTCACCCCAAGCTAGGGAGAAATCTCTGCTAAGTCCGCCCATATTGCTGATAAAGTTGGCAGCAAAGCTGGAGTCAATGAGAAAGAAATTAATTGAAAACTTAGAGAGGAATTTCAATAAGAGGATTTTTTATGGGCTCAACCCTTTGGAAGAAAATCCACCTATTAATTAAGTAGAAATCTTCTCTATTCAGGAAATAGCCTAGCAAATTTCCTATGGAAAATGAAGCAACTTTATGAAGTTACCAAAACTTTAGAAGTAAACAACCGTTGGGTCAGCGAGTGCCCTTCACCATCCTCTGATGAAGCCTAAACACAGGATATGCTTAGCTACAATCAAAGAATAAAGTAAGAGACTCAGATAAAAGGTACTCGTAGTATGTAATTATAGGCAAATCACACCTTAGCAAGATATTCCTCAATGGCCACCTTCATGCTTGCTATCTGACCAATCAGCACACCATCACCTTCCTACACTGAATTGAAGGCACATGTTCCCCTTCTTTTTCTTCTTCGGGGATAGTCATTGGTCGCTTACTCACCATAGCAGCTCCCTCCTTAGATAAATGGGTACTTGATTATCCCCGTGGGTCAAAAGGAATAGTCAAGGTGACAATTAATGTAATTGGAGTAGCTAAAATGCCCACTTCAACTACATGAATGGTAGTGGTCTCTTTTGAGATCTTTGCTTTCTTTGCCTTTTTGGAAAGGCTTTCCATAGAATGATGGTATCAATATCACAGTGATGCCTCTTTGCGTTCATGGTGATTATGTTTTAATGTATTTTGTAGAGTTGACTCTTGGAAGATAGAAATTTTATTTGAGTGAGTAGCTGAGAGAATATTGAGTGCACAAAAGAAGAAAGAAAAGGATAAATTAATAGCCTCTAAAGTGTTGAAAATTTGAATTAGTCTAAAGGCAATGTGACCTCTCAATAATTTTGTGAATCTTCTTAGATCATTAAATATTTTAACAGCTAACCATTATTTTTATTCTTTTGTCCTTTTTGTGAGATACCTCTATAAAGAGTAGAAGAATTAGGGAGCAAAATGTATACCCAAAGTAGTGATAGGCCCAAATGAGACTAAAAGTCAAGCAAGGATACTCGCATAATGGGTACTCGATGACCTGGGATAAGAATACTTGCCAGAAAGAGCATCCGACAAAAGAAGATAGATCCAATACAAAGAGCCAAAGACTTGGAGAATAATAATTTAAAGATAAACATAATTCCACTCACTGGCATCTTGAGACTATATTGAGGAACAATGAGACCACTCTCCTCAATCTTATGCTTATTGTCACACTCGTTCAACAGTGGGCTACTCGCCCCCTATCAGCTGATGGACCCATACTCACTCACCGTCGTCACCTTAGGTGGGAACTTTTTAAATTAAATTTACCTTATATATTCTTTATATGTATGACCACCCTTGATATTATAAAAAGGGGGACTTCTTTCTCATGGTGCAACCTTTTTGCTATTACTCAAGACCCTTATATTTTGTACAGGCATTTTAAGCATTTTGAGCAATAAAGATTATATTTTTCCTACTTTCTTATCTTCCTGCTAGCAATCTTTCTGCCTAACCCTATTTTTCAAATATCTTAGAAGATTCTTTCTCCATCAACAGACTTATTTGGATTCAACGACTCTAAGAAGGAAAATATTTTGTCAAAATTGGCTATGTGGGTAGACACTTGAATGAAAACCTAAATAAGGTAAGGACAAGTTAGTTCCTTTATTATAACCAAGATTTAAATTCCCAAAATTTTGAGGATGGTTAATTTAATCGGTGGAGTCTCATGATCAATTAAACAAATATTTGAATCAATGAGATAAATTAATTACTTGAATTAGGTTCCTACAACTACTAATGATTGATTAAGATCAAGTCGTGAAATATGTTTAATTTAGAACTAGATTGTGCCAGGCATTTAAGGTAGAAAATATTTGCAAGTGTCCCTTATACATTGATATCTCCAATGATTTTACAAGGTCCAACCTATTTTCATATGTTAATCTCACACATTTATATTTAAGAAGGACATAAAATTAAAGTCTTATTAATAATTTTTTTATGTCAATATAAGGTGAGATTTTTTTTCCCAATTCTTAAAATAATAAATCTTTATAAAATCACCTCACTTTACAAAAGAAACAATTTTAAAATTGATATATAACTTATAATTTTTATGGGTTCCAATTTTTTTAATAATTCATGCGGGTTATATTATTTTTATTATAAATCAAAATGTCATCAAAGAATATGACATGAAATTTTCTTATACAAAGCATATAAATAGTATTCATCATTCTCATGAACATGTTAAAGGCATATAAAAATCCAATAAGCTTGACTAACCATATATAAAGTTTATCAAGCATCTAAAATTAATTTATATTAAACTTTTGATCAAATATTGAGTTAACTATAACCAATTTCAACTGACATTTATACAAAATATTATATTTGTATATTAAATCTAATATATAATCCAATTAAGGAATACGAAATCAATTCATAATAATAATCTTATTTTGGGCCTGACTATCGAAAATCACACATTCATTATGTTCCACCCTTTTCGGTGCTATTAATGTATGAGCACATTGGGATAAAAGCTTTCTTATATAAAATATTTATTAAGTAACTCCTTGTTGGGGGTGTGAATGTATTAATTAAGTGATATAACCTATTAATAAGATATTTCATAAGAAAGAGATAAAAGATAATATCTAAACTAAATTTTATCTCTTATCTAAACTTATGATTAATAATTTTAAAAAAAACAAAATTCCATTAAATATTAACTCGAAAGTACATCATGCAAGAGAAAAGTGAAAGTAAATATATTAATCATACTTATGATTAATATCTATTTATAAGTGTTTCACTAAGTTAATGAAGAAAGGAGAATTGTGGGTTACCCATTCTCTTAAGAATGCTTATCTGCCTTAGTTAATTACACTTATTGATACCTCAGTAAGAAACTCTCAATTAATTAAAGTATAAATATTAATTTTGGTTTATTTACTTTTTAGATTTTCAATGAAAGGTTTGCATTTTAGCAAAAATTACCATAGTATGGTAGTCCATATATCAAATATCAATATGCAAGGCAAAGGTTGAATAATGATAATCAAGCAAGTTAACAGTCTAATACACAAAAATATCTAAATGTTAATCATTGCTAAACCACCAAAGACTCTATAAAGAATATGATGGATTCAAAGTTGTTTTGGGTAAAAGAAGAGTTATGTATGATACTGATATTAACTAGTAAACTAATATTTTTCTAGTCACCATTGAGGAAAAAGTATAAATAGATTTATTCCAAATCTTGTGGATCCATCATACTAAGCTGCTATAACCATTTAGTATGAAAGATAATCGACCCATCTCAGCCAAATGATGCTCAGTTAATCACCACAATTTGCATCATCTAGAGTTAAGGGAACCTAAATGAGGGCTTTTAAAATAATAGGTTATGAAAATGCAAAACTTATAGCCTTCACATGAACAAGGACTTATGGAAAGAATGGGCAAAAATCTAGCCATATAGATAAATTATCAAGACTGAATTTATGAACCTATTTAGGTCTAACTGCTATTAACTAGTGCACTAATATTTTTCCAGACACCATTGAAAATTAAAATTATGGTGTTTATTTTAGACGTGGGGACACCACAGATCATGGGGATACTAAAGTGATCGTATGACATTGAGGTATGATGTACTATCTCAAGAGATAGAGGCATCACCCTTCAATGGATCTCATCACCCAATAAGGACTCTTAAGGCATGATGAGTCTTTGAATATACCAAAGAATTTCCCCCTGCTTTACATGGATGAATAAAGCAGAGTTTATATTAAACTGAGTTTTAAAGTTCCCTATGGAGGCAAGCCTCCATATTTAATTACATCTTAGGAAAAGAAATTCTCTAAGAATACTCTTGATTAAAGTAGACAAACATCTTCTCTGAAGATTTCAAGGTTAGACTATCAAAGGATTGGTTATGTTTTGGAAAATCAATTAGGAAAGTTCAAGGAGAATACTTATTTTTTGAAGCTAAAGGGAATAAGTAGAAAATTCTCATGATACTAGGAAGCCTAGTGAGCATTCTAATTTCTCCTATAATTGAGCTTTATATATTTGAAAGTAGGATATATATTTGTTAGAGTTGAATTTCATTATATTGCTAGGGCTTATAATCCATCAACATAATGTTGGGGAAATGCCTAAGAAGTGAGGATTTATATTTGTAGCCTGAAGAAAATAACAACCTTAGGACCAAAATTTAGGGAGCTTTAGCACAAGCTAAAGTGCGACCTAAATCTAAGTGACAAGTGGACATAAAGGTTCACGTCCATAAGAGAGGATGAACCAACTGACTTCTAGACTTACAATCGTATAGAGTGGTTGTCAGCTAACTCCTCCTATGATTTTAATACCATATAGTCTGGTCTTATGAAATTACAACATAGTTGGGTTGTTATTTATTTAAAAAAGAGACTAAAGTCCTTAGACCCACACCCTAAGAGGCTAAAGTATGAGTGGTATGAGTAATGACTTAATCTAATGAAAAATATTTTTAAACTTTATTTAAATTTTTGACACTTCATTTGGACAAGGGCTTTAGGATTTTTTATATGCCTAAATGTGAGATGAAATGGATTATTGGCTAAATTAGCAAGAAATAGGTGTTTTCCAACACAAGAGATGTCCTCACAGGTCAAGCATTCACTTATCATGCAATGATGAAAATCCCCTAGTTTCAAGAGTGAAATAATATGTATGCATGATGTGAAACATTTAACATTCAGCTAAGGAGTTGCTAAATCATTTTTTAATTATCTTGATTTATATCCTAGGCTTTATGGTGAGGTTATGAGCTGTAGAATATTTTAATTATGACTGATTACTTGGGTAGAAAATTCATTTTAATCCTAAGAGCCTAATTACATCCAGGCCACACATTAGAGCATCAATCATTTAAGAGACTATAAAAAAGATGCAATTTCTAATACACAATCTAAATAAATTAGAAATCAATTTGTATAACTATCATAAAAGAATAATAGGCCGGTGCAGTTGGGTACCGCCGTACAACCCAAAAAGAGAAAAGATCAGTTTCTGAGCTCTACCATTATACAACCAGAATTGCAAAATAATAATTACAATTTATAATGAATGAATGCCATGGGGGCTTCATTCTTCATCCTTCATGTCATCATTTCTTTCCTCCTTGTACTTTGATTTGGTAGGTTTCAAAGCATCACATGGCACCCCAGGACAAAGCATTTTGGCCAATACTCATCCTGAACCCCCATAGCACTAATTCTAATTCCTAATACAAAATTACATTAAAAATAGAAAAAATAAATTTAACTACACCTACAAAATAGAGGTTAGCTAAGCATGCATACATTCCCAACAATTATATTTATAATTTAGACTTAGCACCCTACACATGGGTAACAAAGCCCGCCTGTCCTAACTTGGATTATGTTTAGGGGCTTAAGCAACCTACAAAAGAGAGCATTTATATTGATTTTTAAGCTTCCCCTTAAGCACAATCCCCTGTAAAAATATGATTAGGCTAATGTCGACTTACCATCCAGTGTACGAAGCATACACCTTAACATCCAGTCTAAAATATTACATCACAAAACAAAATATACACCAGACATACGCCGTCCTATTAGTGTTGACTTAATGTGTGTGTTATGGCTTGTGTGGCATGTTTCAACTAAGCATTAGTGTTGCATTTTCTAAGTATAGAAGGGTTCAACTTAACATGAATGGGGAATTTCACTTGAAATGATTTAATTGATTTGTAGATTTTACTTTGTGTTTTCTTTTATTTTATTTGATTTACACTTAGCAACTAATGTTATAAAAACAAGAAGGATTGCCCTCTTTCATTCCTACCTTAAGCCATTTTCTAAGGTATATTAATTTGATTTAGTTTTCTTTAGTGAATGACTTATTACATATTTTTAATTAATCTTAGGTTTAGGTTCACTTTAAATAATTCTATCCAATATGAAAGGCATCTTAAGATTAATCTAATTGAATTACTACCACATGACACATGCTAAATCATTCCTTTCCATCACATGTAACATGCATATGATTTAATCTTAAATGTATCTATACATGGAATATATTTTAGCACACTTATATGATGAAGGTATACATGTGTATTTAAAGTTTATATTCTTTTATGTGATCGAGTTATTTAAAGTGAACCTAAACCTAAGATTAATTAAAAATATGTAATAAGTCATTCACTAAAGAAAACTAAATCAATTTAGTATGATACTTCACTCAATTTGTTGGTTCTAAGATTTATGTCTCGAGGCTTATCCCTTGATCACAAACATAAAATGCCTTTATGCCAAATTAGTTAAATTTAAATCTTGACATCATGCTTGATCTTCGCTTTCATAGGTGCATACTTTGTTGGACTTCTTGATTGTTGTCATGTACTTGTCAAACTATCTTTGAAATAGATTTTTCAAGAATTTTCTCTCAGCATTCATATTATATAAATTGGTTTACAAATACATTTATTAAAGTGATCTCCATACTTCCATATTTTTAATGAGCCACCTATTAACTTAGTATGGGTTGTTTTGCTTATTTTCATGTCCAATACATCAATCTATCTATTATACTCAATATTTTCAATTTTTGGTAAAACAATACAAGTGGGTGCTATTGCCAAACTCTCTTTGATTGTTTGTGTCTTGCATTTTTACTGAAATTTATATTTTGGCCTTGTGATTTGAGAGAGATGGATTAATATTTTTGCGGTTGGAAAAAGATGAAGGTTTTCTCTCATATTATTAAGTGTTGCAAAATCTTTGGTCATGATTATATTGATGGTTTCATGGTCCATTCAAATTAAGGAAAATCTTTAACTATGGATCCTATTATTGGGGATTACTCTCTTGATTATGGTATGGGCATACAAGATTTATATGTATGAATATTTACGATCAAATAGAACTTACCAACTTGCTGCTTGCTCTCATAACCTTTCCTCCTTTGGGTTGTTCTCATGCACTATCAAAATATATAAATTTGTTTGTGTTTGTGCCTTTTTTTGATATTGATGGTTTGTTGGAGGTTAGGATCTCACTGCTTCTCTTTATGTGATATTTTTAAAAATGGTTGTTGGTCTTACTAAAACTTTTAAGAGTCAGGATGTGCATTCTGCTAGTTTGGTTGGATTGATTAATAGATTTATTAAACCAATTAAATTGAAACAAATTACAAATGGAATTGAACCGATTATATAATATGCAGAATTGAACTGGACTGATTGCAATATAATACAATTTTTTGGGTTCAATTTGTTTTACCCAAAATTTTAAATCCTATTAAAGAAGTGTGCATTCTATAAATTCGGATGAATTAATTAACAGATTTATTAAACAAATCAAGCCATTCGAATTATAAGTAAAGGAAATGAAAATTTTTTTAAAAAATAAAACAAAAATAAATAGCTACATATTTATTATTGAAACTTGAAAGGAGAATAGCTATTTATTCAATTAAAATTTAGTTTTCTCGTTTAACCAATTTAAAAAAAAAAAATTGAGCCAATAACCAAACATACAAGTAATTTTTATTTTAAAACATAATAGTGTACATTGATTTCATAAATCAATTGAAACTAACCAATTTTACTTTGTTCGGTTTGATTTTTTGATTTAATTACACCCCTATTTAAGAGTCAGCTCTTCCATATAAAGATACAACATGATGCTCTTTAAGGCTACTAATGATTGTGGTTTTCGAGTCAAGAACTTTATTGCCTCAAGTGTTAGCCATCTAAAGGTCTATAGTTATTCTTGCTCTTCTCCTCTATATAAAGATACAACATGATGCTCTGTAACGCTACCAACAGTTGTGCTTTTTAATGGTTCAAGAACTTTATTGTCTCAAGATTTTATCAGAAGTATATCTTATTTCTTGGATAAAAAGTTTCATTTGTGTTCTCTTATCAAGGCATAAATAAAAAATTGCTTTCTTCTTCTCTTAGACTTATCAATTTTCAAGCTATATACAATAACTCTTGATGACATTGGCATTCTTAACTTGGTGTCCCATTAAGGCTAGGTTCTTTCATCTTGTACTATGCACGAATGTTTAAAAAGGCGAAATCAGGAACTAAGCCATTTTGTTGTAGTGAGATGAGGTGTAAGCCTCGAAACCAAAAAAAAAAAAAAAAATGATAAACTATCAATATATTTACCTAGTTCATTATCATAAAGACACAAATCACAAATCATAATATCAAATATTAATATAAAATATAATTGAAATAAAATTTCATGTAAATATTTGCTTAAAATTTAAATACATCATGAGAATCAAGATCTATATTAATATCTTCATCACTTTATCATTTTTAGAAAAATTATTATATGTAACTATTATCCTCAGTATATTTCATCATGTTCTAAATTTTATTAAACTACTATAATTTTCTTCTTATTCTCCATAACTATTAATAATGTATTTAATGTAATTTTAAATAAAATAATAGATTAAAAATAAGTTGAAAAATAAAAGCATTAATTTAGCTCATGCTTCTTGGAGATGTATCACTGCCCAGAGATTCTGGCTCATGTTGTTTGATAAAGAAAAATAATACTGACTTGTATAATTTGAGAGAGGTAGATTGCTCAAAACTAAGAACTTTAACTTATTAAGATGGTGAGATAAGTAGATATAAAAATTTATAAAATAAATTAATATTATAAAAAAAATTAATTATAATTATTATTTATAAAAAATAAAGTGAGGCACTGCCTCAAAAAGCCTTGAGGATGTACGCCTTGGGATGTACGCCTTACTTGAAAAAGGCATAAGCCTCACTAAACTGAGTGAGGCTTTTCATGCGCCTCAATTCGAGGCAGACATAGGCCTCGAACGCCTTTTTAAACAAGGTTATTTGCATTAAAGTATTTTGTATCTGTGTTTTTTTGGTTGCAAAACTTTGTGTTTATTAATCTATGTATCTTTTTGATTGACTAGCTATATGTATAGAAACTAAATATAGAATTTTCAGTTGGATTCATGAAGAAAGAAAGAAAACCTAGGTTAGGTAAGGAGGAAGAATAAAAAGCTTCTGAAATTTTTTTTCCTTTCTTCTTTGAACCAGCTTCATAACTTGCCTCCTTATTACAGGCTTTGTTCAGAAAACTATATCATTAGCCCTTATGGGCTAGTGTGCTTAGCCTTGCATGCCTTTGCTTACTAGTCCGCCGTTGTCGTCCTCATTCTCATTGCACACTCTCTTCCACTTGGCCCATTGTAACTTGTTTGCTCTCTCTTTGTTTCTCTTGTTGCCTGCTCGGTCAATTCTCTTCTTAAAGCAGTCTGCGTAATGACTAATTAGGATGGTTCAGTTCAATTGAACCGGCTAAATTAGTTGGTTTAGTTCTATTTAATTTTTCTATCATTAACTAATAAATTTCATATTTATGTTGTTAAAAAAGAATAATTTTGGTTCTTTACACTTGTTCAACCATTTTTGTTGCCTGTATTGACTCCTTACTCTTTTCCTTTGAGAATCTGATCCTATTTTATTTACATTGGCTGAATGGTCCGATAACATGGATGTTCATGTAAAGAAACAAATGCTAATCTTCACCGTTTCATGGATTGTTGTGGGTTCATTGTTTCCCCTCCATTGATTTTGTTTCAGGTCTTTCATTTTGCCATTGTTAATTCACATTTTAGGCTGCTCAGCATTTAACCTTCATGACATTTATTTTAAGTCCAATACACGTGCAATTTCTTTGGAATTAGCATTATTTTTTTTCACGTCATTTTTTGAGCCATTGTTAATATCTATGATAGGTGAGGGCTGCTGCATTTAATTGTTTTGCCGGATTAACTTCTTCAGTTTTTTCTATGCTGAAGGAGGACATGCAAGAATCGATTATATCTTCTGCTGTATGTTTTTAACATTTTGTTGCTCACCTTTAGTAGATATCATTTCTTTAATCGAGGACAATATGAAAAGTGCATTGCTATGCTAGCTAGTTTCATACGACTTATAAATTATCATGTTCAGGTTTCTGCAACGCTGAATGATGAGGCTCCATCCATCAAATCAGCAGCTTGTCGAGCAATTGGTGTTCTGGCATCTTTCTCTCAAATTGTCTATAAGTACATAGTAAATCATCTATTATTATTTGGCAAAGCTTTTGTGATTGACTTGTTTGCTGATATAGTTTTGTTTTTTGCAGTGGAAGTTTGCTGAATAAACTCATTCGTGCAGCTGAGTTTAACACCCATGATCCTACAGTCTCGGTATCAACATCTTAATATGTTCTTTATGACTGTTTTGTTTATTTTTTAGGGATTTTGATATGACAAGATAAAATAAAGATATAAATATTAACAAGTTATTAAACAAGAAATAATTGGATAAAGATAGCTGGACTTGATAAACAAACTACAACAAATGAGCCGTAATCAAGAATCAAGAACTCCGTAAACCGCCAATAAAATACAAGGCCATAGAAAATAACGGCAAATAGAACCAACTACAAGCTCCACCGATACGAACGAAATAACGACAAAAGCAAATCAAGTAACGGATTGTACAAAATCTTACAAATGAGATAGCACCAAGATAGAAAGAGAGAGAAGAAAACTATAAATAGGGATGAGAAAAGCAAACAAGGGAAAAAATTATCTCAAGAAATCTCCTCCTCTGTTCCCAGTCAACTCTTCTTCTTCCCTGAAGTAGTTCCACGGTTGATCCTCACTGGAAGGTCTCTCCTCCGGCGAAATCACCGGCGAACTCCCTCGTTCCTCTCTTCCCCTGCTTTCTCTGGAGCAAGTCGGCTCAACATTCGATCAAACAAACAAAGGAAAGGATACAGTTAGGTTAATTCAAAACTTCATCAAACGGCTGAGATCAGATCATCATCCGCGTCTTCATCTCAATCAGACGTTCGCCGATCCGCCACTACATCACACCTCTCCCTCTTCAACACCTGTAATCCACTCAGATCAGAAAGAAGAAAAGCCGTGTGATCAAAACACAGATCCAAGGGACGAAGGTAAATCAACCAATCCAACGGTTCAAGAAACAGCTAAAGAGGGACTCGATCCAAGTGCTCCAATCCAACGGCTGAGCTAAAAGACGCTAGATCCAACGGATCGCGCATTTGTTCTCCTCTCTCAACTCGGGTTCGAAGTCACACGTAACTGAAGTCAAATGCATTAAGTCTAAACCAAGCCAGATCTGACCCAGATCCAAGGAAAACGAACTCAACAGAAACAGAATAGAAGAAAGAACTGAATTAATCACACAAGCCTCACTGTTTCAGACTTAATCCAGAAAATAGTTCATATCATTGGTGCTCTTGTTGATTACTACATCCTCAACTCAGAGGAAATATGGCAGACAGCACAAGGCATACAACAAAAACCCTTGAAGCATGTGTTACCAGATTGAACAACAATGAACAAAGAATGACTCACTATGGCATTGAATGAAATCTCAAAGAGATTGACAGCAATAGAAAAGATTAGAAAAACAACCTCAAAGCCAGGTATGTGATACATCTAATTCAGAATCCTATTCTCCAAACAGACCACATACACACACACCCATATCAATGCCTCTTAAAATAGATATGCCAAGATTTAATGGAGAAGATCCTAGAGGATGGATCTTTAAAGCGAGCAATTTTTCGATATCAATCCTCGATGATCGAAATTTTAATATCCTCAATATACATGGATGGACCCGCTTGAGGTATCAATGGATGCAAGCAAATAAACAATTGCATTCTTGCTCAAAGAACAAAATGCAAAGATTTGGCCCTTCTCTTTACATTTAAGAGGAGAACTAGCTAAGCTTCAACAACAAACAACAAGCAAATGCTTTTATACCGAGTTTGAAGACCTAGCTAACCAAATTTCGATATCCCACGGAATTGCTACAAAGTCGCTTTGAATCGGCTTAAACCGAAATTAGAAGAGAAATCGAGCTACAACCCGCTTGCAGCAAGCATTTCAATTGGCCAAGCTAATGGAGGATATCGATAAATACAAGAAATACAAAAAGCAACAAAGAAATACAAACACCTACACCGCCTAATCCACCACATGGCAATCAATATAGCAACAAACAGCCTTAGCCAACTTATGTGCATTCATGAGTGTCAATGAAGAACAAGAATATCAACTACAAAGAGTCAACCGTAAAACTCGGTGGATACAAGAAAATGCCTTAGAACCAAACTTCAAATATCACCATTCAATCCGTGTTAAGACAGACATATAAATGTCTAATTATAAAATAGCCTAAATAAGTTACGAATAATTCGACCATAGAATTAGCCTAGATAGATAAGTCGGATATAGCCCAATTATCTAGCATAAGATAGTCCACGTGATAAGTCATGGGGCACAACAATTCCTTCCAACTTCAAGTAGATGGCCACAAGATTTCCTGATCACAACAATACCGCCACATTACAAGTACAACAATCATTGACAACCCAAAATAAGATGGAGCGGTCATATAATACCACATATAGGTTGGATGATCCATATAACTCACGGAAAGCTCAACAACAACATGAAACAAAGGGTCGATAAAGAGAGCTTCAATCTAGACTTAAGACACCCAAGCTTTACACTACAATCAAAATCACCAACTCCGTAAGATGGATAGATGCTAATCAAACAACACAGAGAAATTATGGCCAAATGTTTAAAATCCAAGACTACTAAATCACGACAAGCTTTTACATTACAAGATTGCTCCTTTAAGAGTCAAGGAGGGAAAGTATTAATGCACTGAGAAATATCAAGAAACAGAGAAGCAAATATTCAATTTTGACCTTGAGGACAAGGTCAGTCTGAGGAGGGGAGTAATGATATGAACACATATCCCCAAGCCAAGAACAGAGAATAAAGATATAAATATTAACAAGTTATTACAACAAGAAATAATTACAGCCAGAACAGTAAGGCATTAAAGAAAGTTCCTTCAGGATAACTATTCAAAGATAAGTTAACAAAAGTCGGACTTGATAAACAAACTACAACAAATGAGCCGTAATCAAGAATCAAGAACTCAAGAAACCGCCAATAAAATACAAGGCCATGAAATAACGGCAAATAGAAAACCAAGCTACAGAGCGTAACGAACTAATCCGACAAAAGCAAATCGTAACGGATGTCAGAATCGTTACAAATGAGATAGCAGACCAAGATAGAAAGAGAGCAGAAGAAAACTATAAATAGGGATGAGAAAAGCAAACAAGGGGATGAAAAATTATCTCAAGAAATCTCCTCCTCTGTTCCCAGTCAACTCTTCTTCTTCCCTGAAGTAGTTCCACGGTTGATCCTCACTGGAAGGTCTCTCCTCACAAATCACGGAACTCCCTCGGTTCCTCTCTTCCCCCGCTTTCTCTGAGCAAGTCGAAGGCTCGAACATTCATCAAACAAACAAAGGAAAGGATAGTTAGGTTAATTCAAAACTTCATCAAACGGTGAGATCGATCATCATCCGTTCTTCATCTCAATCGACGTCAGCCGCCACTACATCACACCTCTCCCTCTTCAACACCTGTAATCCACTCAGATCAGAAAGAAGAAAAGCCATGTGATCAAAACACAGATCCAAGGGACGAAGGTAAATCAACCAATCCAACGGTTCAAGAAACAGCTAAAGAGGGACTCGATCCAAGTGCTCCAATCCAACGGCTGAGCTAAAAGACGCTAGATCCAACGGATCAGGCAGCACCCGCAACACTGTTCCTCCTCTCTCAACTCAGCCGGGTTCAGAGTCACACAGAACTGAGTCAACTCAGCTGCATTAAGTCTAAACCAAGCCAGATCTGACCCAGATCCAAGGAAAACGAACTCAACAGAAACAGAATAGAAGAAAGAACTGAATTAATCACACAAGCCTCACTGTTTCAGACTTAATCTAGAAAATAGTTCATATCAGATTTTGTTCTTAACCCAAATATATGTTTTGTAGTTTTACCTGATCATTGTCATGCCCACCGCCAAAAGGATAATCGCTTCATGGGCATTAGCTAACATATGTGATTCTCTTCGGCATAGAGCAATTGAGCTGCAATCAAGATATGCACGGGTAGATTTTGTGGTCTCATAATGGGTGTTGCCATTCTTTGGTATCGTAAGGTTCATTATATTGACTTTGTAAGCTGCAGGTGATCCAAGTGAATTTGAAGCACTCTCTTATAGTTGAAACCGCTTTTGCAATTGACAAAGGACTATGATAAGGTATGGATTTTAATTTGCTTCATTAATGCGGCTTCTCGATATACTTAGTGTCCGCTTAATACTGAACTTTAAAATGCTTTTGTTGCTATTGAAGGTCATTTTGATTGCATGAGTTGGTTTGCCATTTTAACTGATAGTTACTTTTTTTAGTATCTTAAGATGGTTATTGGTGTGGGATTGCAACAACTACTTATAGTAGTGTTCTGAAAGGATGTTTACGCATATAGATTTTCAGTTCTTCCGATGCTAATACTGACACAATCATATCATATGAGAGTGGGGTTATATTTGTAATGTTGTTTTACCAAGGTGGATGGTGGCTTCATGGGATGAGGGGTTATTTTTTAGTTTTTGTTTTCTTAGTTTCGGCACCTGGGGTTTATTTAAAGCTCTGCACTTTCAATGAATAAGAAAATCAGAAGTTTTAGTTTTCCTTGCGATGATTTCCTTGTTCTTTGAGCGAGTATAGGGGGGAAAAGGTTGTAGTGGAGTCTCTGAACTTTTCTACCATTGACCAATTGTATTTCAATCTATTTTGGAGTTCAACCATATTGCCTCAAGTTACCCCAAGTAATAAGTATTTGTGCATGTTAAACGATCTAAGAAAATGATGTAGAATATGCACCCAAATCAAAAGGAGAATACTTGGTGTATGTTGATAAAGAGACCTTCTCATTATTTGAAGGGTGTTAAATGTTGATAATGAGAATTCAATGTGATTGCACTACAATATCTTTCATATCCAATGTACTTGTCAAGGTGTGCAATGTCATTATTGATTGGAAATTTGTAAGAATATTGTTTCCTCCAAAATGTTGGAGAAGTTGATTATTCCAATGTAAAAACATCCAAGGGCTTATTAGCTTTCTTGGTTGTTGAAGGAAGATGAGCTGAGTACAAATTTTCATCAGCAAGAAACTTCAAGTTGTATGTTCTAATATTACTCCAATTTTTTGTTGTTATGAATATATGGGCAAAACAACAAACACTCTTCATATGTACAAGAATATCTACATTTTGGAGATGAGTTGGTTGTGCTTATGCCACTAAATGAATGAGTCTATGAAATTCCAATAAGGACTAGTGATGTTCAAATCTATGTTCATGAGGGCCATTAACAAATTGGAAGTTGCCTATCTCAATTCCAATAATTGTTTTACCCACTTCACAGGGTATTGGCTTTCTCTAAAATTGATTTGCATTGCATTTGATACCGCATCTGAGGCATATACTAGTAACAGATGGATCAAGGTTTGAGAAATGTGTAATCTAGATAGATTTAGAGTTTGGGAGATGGGACTTAACTTTGTTTAGTGGTTGACCCGATACAGCAAGTGGGATGGGAGGTGGAGGTTGTTGGTTATGGGAAGAGAGGAGGGGAAGCCGGAGGCTAGGAGGGAGGGAAGGAGTAAGGGAGGTCAGCAACTATGTGGGTTGGAAGAGACTTAGTGGAAAGAGAGGAGGGAGGTCATGGCTAATGGGTGGGAGAGGGTAGGCCAATGGCTAGGTTTAAGGAAAGGAAAGTGGGGTAAGGAAATAAGACTTAAGATTCAAAATTAAACTCAATACTTGATAATTCAATTGCAAAGAAAGTTAAAAGACCACCATTACAACTAACCATAAAGATATAGTTGCTAATCCAAGAGCCAAGAGGGGAAACTCTCATAAAATAAAATCAATCAAAAGACCCATAAACAAACTATAAACCAAAAACTTATACTCACACACCAACCCTCAACATAATAATAAGCAAAGACACACATACCTCTAGCTATTACATTACACCCAAAGGTAGTTTCCTTGGACTTAACCCCTCACAGGTATCTTGGGTCGAATCTTTCTAACCTAGTTAAGCCTGATTGGATTGCTTCGGGCTCTATGGTGATACTTTGTGTTAGTATGTGCTAAAAAAATTTCGTCAAGCTTGGATGTGATTGTATGACAATATTTAATGCAAGAAATGCGATATATAAATGGAAAATGATAACATTCACACTCTCCAACATATCCAACACTTTCATTTGACTGTAAGTTTGTCGATCATTTAGTAACAAGTTCATGGTGTACTTATGGCTTCTTGTTACATAGCTAGTACTCTTGGAGATCATTTGCAATGCCTTCAACAGATCTTTGAAATATTGTGCCAACATAAATTGTTTTCCAATCCAATGAAATGCTCATTTTTGGAAAAATAAGATTAGCTTTCATTGGTACATTATTTCTTGTGGAAGAATTGAGAGCCCACTCCTTAATCCTTCTCAAATATGTGAATTATCATGGGCTTGTATCGCTTTATGGATAGTTCATCAAACTTTTCAACCCAGTGGCTACTCTAATCAATTTAGTTAAAAAAAAATTGAAAAGTTTATGGGGACACAATAGGCTCCCCTTTTGGCTCCCCCAAACTTCAATATATTTGATTTTAATTATGATGACTTCAATGTGTGCGATTTGAGGCCATTCTAAATCAAGGTTGTCATCTAGTTGCCTTCTTCAATGAAGATTTCAATGTGTTGTTCCTATTATGACAAAAAATATGCCAAACATTGGAATTGCTACCTCTTAGCCATTGAGCCATATTACCCATATAAGAAGCCAACAAGGTTGTACTTTCTTCTCTGTTATCAGTAACCATGTTTGAATGTAATACACAATGACATAGATTTTGATTATGGTGCTTGTATATTAATTCTCTAAAATAACACATTTTGTTCCATGTCATGTACTCATAATGTTCACACATTGTTGATCTTTACCTTTTTAAGATTGTGTGTTTGATCTTCCATAGTTTATTACCTTTGATTGTCATTGAGCCTCTTTTGGAGGACTTTGTAGTAGAAAATGTGAAATAAACTTTAATTTAACACAATGGCTCATCCATAGACATAAGGATAAATGAAGCTATTAATCACAATCTTAGAAATTTATTATGATGTTTTGTTAAGAAGATTGTTTTGCATTGGGATTTTATTTTAGCCCAAGTTACATTTGCTTACAATCGATCCACTAGCTAGATAATTGGCTGAATTTTGTTTGAAGTGGTATGTGAGCAAAACTCCATCACTTTATTTGAGCTTATCTGGATGCCCACTACAACATATTTTAATATAAAGGTAGATAGATGAGCAGAGGAGATCAAGAAGTTGCACTAACAAATACATGATATGATATAAGAAAATGCAACCAATCATAAGCTAACAAGTCTTATAATTGAATTTCATTTTAAGGTGATTTTATTTGGATTCATTTATGGAAGGAATAGTTTTCCATGCTCCGCAATGATATCTTACAAACCTTCAAAGCCGGATGTAATAGAGAAGGTACATTTAGCTGACTAAATGTTTCTCAAACATCTATTCTTATAACCTTATTTACCATAGAATAGCGTGAGGGATTTATTTAGTTGTCTAAAGTCACCTAAATAGTACACAAGAACATTTATTTAATAATATCTACCAATATTCATAGCAAGCAGAAGCAATTCCATTGAAACTTTTAAATATAAATTACAGAGCATCTAATGCATCGAATAGTTTTAAAATTTACTGAATTCACTTCAAACTTATTTACAAAACTTTTCTCGCAAAACTTTCAAAAAAGGCCAATTCTTACTCCTCCAACTTATCCATTTCCCTTCTCCATAAAAATAATTATTTTCACTAATAAGTCGTACGAATTTGCAAGATAAGCAAATCTAATATTAAATTGAAATATTAAAAAATAAAATATTAATATGTATGCTAATCAACAAGTAAAATTTAGATTATGCATGATTTGATTTATATTAGTGGTTTAACTTACATTACAACATTTCACAAAAAACATAAATTGTATAATTTCCAATAATACTAATATATTAAAATATTATCTTTGAAATGTGTCATGTATAGTTATCAAGGTTATTGGTTAACATAACTTAGCTAAAATATTAATATGTATGCTAATCTGAACAAGTAAAATTTAGATTGTACGCATGATCAAGCTGATTTATATAATAGTGGTTTAACTTACATTACAACATTTCTTACAAAAAACATAAATTGTATAATTTCCAATAATACTAATATATTAAAATATTAGCTTTGAAATTTGTCATGTATAGTTATCAAGGTTATTGGTTAACATAACTTAGCTTAAAAGTTATGTTGAGAACCTTTTGTTTCTATAGGAGACTCTTTTGTTCCATTTTATATTATTTGAGTACTGTTGTACTTCTAGTGGAGTCCTTTTGCTCCTAAACCTACGTAGGTAACATCATAATATTTTACCTTTCTACACACATTTCTCATAAACTTATTTGCATGTCCAAATATTCAAATGCATAATATAGTATGCGAAATGATCAGAATTGAATAGGATAGTATGCTAAATGTGTAAATACAACAAGAAGTAACATATAATTAACTGTTCACTTGAATTGCATATAAGGACAAAAATTATGCAGATAATTCTATTTCAAATAAACTCATAATAGTTACTATTCACAAAATAAAGAATTTGTAGTATTAATAGTCAATACTGTACGCAAACAATCATGTGTGGAGGTAGAAATTTATTTTCTATATTAGAATTGCAAATCTTACCTAAGTGATAAATTTTTCTCATGAAATGAGCTCAAATCTTTTCATATATAAATAGAGACCTTCTCATAAATGCTCTTATTATAAGCTCAACAATAATCCCAACCTCATAAATTTAATCACTTTGTAAATTACAATGATGAATTCAAATTATCATATTAAATTAATCCTGATTACCTGATAACTTGCACTTCCTTCCCCAAGACTATTATCAACGCTTAATTTTTGTTCAATTGTGAAATAATAAAATTTAGAATATTCTTTAATATTTAAAGTTAATAAAAATTAATCCCACAAATTTCATGCTATAGATTTTAAATGTTATTCAATTTAAATTTATTTATTAATTATCATGCAACGCTTTTAATAATTCATCTCCAATTGCTAAAATATAAAATATAAAATTTCCAATCTGACTTTTTAACTTTTTTATAAGAAAATGAACAATATCTTAGAATATTTTATTAAATAATTTAATTTATTAAAAAGTAGAATTATCTAAAAAAAAAAATTTATTATTTAAATTAATGTAATATTAATTTTTATTTTAACTAAGAGACATATACACAAAATTTTCAATATACATACATACATACATATATATATATATATATATATATATAGCATTTAATTAAAATTGTAATTTAATAGAATTCATAATATTAATTTATTAATTTAATCATTTCATATTAGTTAACACATCAATTTAAATCATATATATATATATATATATATATATATATATATATATATATATATATATAGGTGTGCGTGTGAAGTTACTATTATAAATGCTTTTATCCCAACTAAATTAATTGATTTATGAAATAATATATAAAATTAATATGTATAATTTTTCTCTTTTCATGCCTACTACAGATGGCCGAAGCTCTACTTCTCTCGAGTCGCAGCTCATGTCACAAGGGAAACTCCTAACATCCTCGACAAACATGCCGCCGAACATACTAGAAGTCATGGCTCAACCCCTTGCCGACTCCCCTCTCTCCCTCGCCTCTCGCCTATCGTGCGAGATGGACAAACTGAGCGACATAAAAACAAAAGAATGCGGGAAATGCGAAGGAATTGGGGAAGGGTTAGGTTTAACTCTCCAATTAAGTGATTAATTTCCCTAATCAAATGTATATTGAGATTAGTCTGGAATTGGAAATGATGTGGTTAACAAGATAAGGATGAAAATTAGACATGTAACCAATGATATTTTATGTGGATGAGTCAATACACTTACTTTGTTAAAAAATATTATTATTATTATTAGTATTACTTTTTAAGTATATTATCTAATTAAATATATTATATATGTAATAATTATATAATTTCATATATATATATATAATCAAAATTTATTAACCAAACTACGCCTCTATGAATTTTTTTACTTTTCGATACTACTTGTGAATGCGACCTCTTTGCTATACTTAAGCACCCTGCAAATTCATGTTCGATCTTAGTGTTATTTATGAAAAAAGTCTTAAAAAATGGCTTCTATTTGTCATTCCTCAATCCCTTGGCTCATATAGAAGGAACTCTTCTTTTATTAGAAAATTACATGTAGCTCACTCAAACCTATGAGTCTCTCACATGACCCTCTATTCAACTATTCACTCACACTGCTCTAGCCTAAATTCCTTGAATTCTCTGTTGGCCGTTGATATCAGCGTGCCCGCCCTTAAACCCGTCGATCCACACGTATTCCTTTTGATTCTTCTAAAGCTCACACATCATTATTCTTTCTCTTCTCACATACATGTTAGATGTTCACTTGGGCAACCTAATTTCTCATTGATTTCATATTACTTTCGATCACTCCAACCCTCAATGGCTTGCTCATGCCTCCCCATCACCTGTTGGATACTGTGACCACTCTCCAAGACATCAACACTATCGTCCCTAAAGCCAACATAGGTTTACATCCCTCACAAATCAACTTCAAACATCAAATTGCACCCAACTCTGTCTCAATAATAGTCCATCTCTTCACGCCCTCACCTTCTACATATCTTTCAATTGCCAAACAAGCTCCCACTCAATGTTCACTAACACTTTAACTTGGTCTTAAATGGGTTAATTAATACATGTAATAATTATGGATTAATTAAAAAAATTAATGATAAGATAAAAATCAAACTAAATTAGTGGTTGGTTCAGATAATTCAAATATAATTCATTAGTTTACCTCCTTCGGACCAATAGCCCGCAACCTCGGGTGTCTAGACTATATACTATATACTATATGATCGCTAATTCTGAAAAACTTTATTTTCATTTATTTAATTTCTTTTATTTTATTCTTTGAGTTTGTCTAATTTTTTGTTGGTTGGTTTCAATTTAAGTGATTTAATTAATTTATGAGTTTACTTCTATTTTTGCTTTTATGTTAAAATTGAAGTTTAGTTTTTAAAGAATGAAGGATAAAATCAATTATGCTTTGAGCATAACATATTTTATTCAACCATCCTAAATTCTAATATAATCAAATTTTTCATTCATTTTAAAGGTTAAACTAAGATCTTAAGTATCCTAATTAGTCTCTTTTGAATTTATTTGGATGATTTGTTTTAAATTGAGTTTTATGTGATTAATGATTTAATTTTAGGTTTTAAACTCTAGGTAATCTAATTATATTAAGATTTTGAAGACTTTATTCTTATTTTATTTATTTTATTTTGATTAATGATTCTTTGAATC
The DNA here is from genome assembly GCA_021442155.1 of Cymbidium sinense. Lineage (NCBI taxonomy): Eukaryota > Viridiplantae > Streptophyta > Magnoliopsida > Asparagales > Orchidaceae > Cymbidium > Cymbidium sinense. The sequence goes on from CM038227.1 coordinate 78,596,984, forward strand.
TTAATTAGAAGTTGATATCATCATGATTGAATAATTAAGTTTGATTTGATATTATTTTAGTTTAGCTTAATTTCAAGTTCTTTAATTCATTTTATGTAATTATATTTTCTTTCATAACCTAACTTTATGTTTGATTTTATATTTCTTTTGATTAAATATTTATTTAATCTTATGCGTTTGAATTATTAATTTATTTGATTAAATTAATTTTACTTATTAATTTATCAATATTAAATGTTTGATAATTTAAATGAATTGACTTCTAATTCAAACTTGATTTATAAGTGCTTCATTATACTTTAATATTTATGACTTATTAATTTATATACTTACACTTCATCATTTAGATTAAGTTTAATGAAATATTACATGTTAAAGTTTCATTATTTAGTTTAATTTCCTTAGGGAGATTTTTGTTTATCAATCATAACCTATGAAACTTAGGCTACATTGTGCACCAAACCTATTTTAGGCAATTTTAACATTTAGGTTATTTAGGTTTGATTAATTTGATTAATTTAATTAATCATTTTTACTTGCATTTAGAATTGTGTTATTAATTTAAATGGATTTAATGAATCCCATATTTGAATATCAAATTTAGAGATTGATTGGTTTTCAATTTCAATTGATTAATTGATTTATTAGGAATTTATCAAATTAATAACTTAAGATTTGATTAAATTTTATTTTCTTTCATTTCATTAAACCCTAAGTACATAATTAATTAAATTCTTTATCTTCAGAGGATCAGGAGATTTTTCTTAAGTGTTATTATGTTAATAAAAATATTTTAAGTTGATTTTATAAATTTTTATAATTTCTATAATTTTTGATTTATTATTTCATTTATATTGACCTAAGGATTGAAAATCCAATAAGTTCTAACCCATAGGTCATTTGACGTTAAAATTTTTATGGCAAGTGGGTTTTTTTTTTCAATTAAAGTTCCCCAAAGTTTAACCTTAATCAAATGTGTAATTTATGTCTATTTGGGGTATTAATAATTTAATAAAATCTAAATTTATCTTAAATCAGAAAGAATTAATTAAAGGTTTTAATTTTGATCATTAAGAAGTTAATTAGGTCATTTTGAGGTTTATTAAGTTCCAGAGAGTTCTAATGGTGTTTTTGGGTTTACTAGTGTTCATTATGATGATCTAAGCTAATTTCTTAATTTTTCATAATTTTTTTGGTTTAATATTAATTTATTTTATTAAGTTAGGGTCTATGGCTTGAAAATTACATATCTATGGATTTATTTTTCAATAAATTCTAAGAAACTTATCTAAGGTGTGTTTAGACCTTAATTTTAATTCTCCAAAGTTTTAAATTAATTGGATTAATGGTATAGGTTTAATTTAGATTTAATTATTTTTAATTAAACTTAAATTAACCCAAAAAATACCCAATAAAAGTTGAGAATTTTGGGTTTAATAGATGCTCCTCATTAAGATGAATCCATAGAGTATTTTATTTTCTATACTTTTTAAAAAATTTTAGATATTTTTGTGTATTTTTAAATTAGGTAAAACTTAATTTTCCTGTTAAATATAGTCAGTGCCACGTGGCCTTGGCTGGTTTCCTTTTACACGTGGAATTGCGCCACTAGCCCATGTGGGATCCACACAAATCCCACGTCAAAAGGCAGCGGAGATGCGGGATTGGCTACCGTCCGATCAAAGAACGGACGATAGAATTTAACCTGTGATTCTTATAGGGTTCGAATCAAATGGTCTGACTAGATCATAGTCGTCCATTCCAAATAAAAGGAATGGATGGTGGTGAATTTGTCCCTGATCTCCCACCAAAAGCTAAGATTTGTCTGCCCTTAAATGGAAATTTTAGGTAATCTAGGCTGTTGTTTCTTGTGATTTTGATTTTGAAATGATCAAAGGTTGATTTCTTATTAATCTATATAGCTTAATGTTTCTAGAAATTAACTTCCCTTCATAAAGGACCAAACCATTGATAGGAAGTAGTGGAGTTGAACCCATACCTCGTCAGTTGTGGCAGGGATGATTTGTACACCTTTGCCTTAACACGACGAAGATTTAATGAAGAAATCTCAACTTACTTCCCCACAATCATCGTGGAGACCAAAGCTCCATCATTTGTCGTTATATTTGATCAAAATCTAGCTTGCTAGTGGCGAAGAACTTCTGTGAATGTTCATTTGAGTTTGTCTCCATCCAAGGAACATGTAGGAAGCTTCATTTAGGCATGAGGCAATCATGTTCCTCCTTTTACATTCATGGCTAAGAGCTTTAATCTTTTTTGCTGATAGCCATGGCCAATCTTCGGCCTGCCGGTGGTGAGAGGTTTAAGGAATAGCTCGACTCACCCTCTTCTTCCCTCCTGAATGTGTTTGAATGCTTAGCATTGTGTGAGAAGCTTTCCTCTCTCTTCTCTATGTTAGGTTGTTCTTTCGCTGCTAGCCATGGCTAATTTCTGGCTTACCATAGGTGAAGGACATGGGTAAGGGCTCAGTTGAGCTCCTCCTTATCTCAAGAACTCTTGGGGATGGTTAGAATATGGACATGGACTCTCCCTCTTCCACTTTGCTGCTTGACCGTGAGATTTTTATGGTAGAGAGGTCAAAGATGGACTTTTATGGGGGATTGAAATCCTTGGCATTTTGCATAGAAGGAGTAGGTTAACTGATTGGGATGAGCCCAAATCAATTAAGGTGAAGAGGTGGATGAGGTATGGAGGAGTGGAAAAAGTATTTGACTTCTTTGCATGGGTTTCTCTCCCATGGCTCCACCTCACTTCTTTTGATTTCATTTCACATGGCTTTCTTTAAATGGATAATTTCCTATTCAAGTCAAACCATCTAAGGTAGATTAAGGGTTGGGTTAAGTCCATTTGCATTAGATTTGGTTTAAATGTTTGAATTCATGTCATTTGGGTTTAGCTTTAGCTAAATTGATTTGGGTTAGTTTGATCACTTGATTGGCTTTAGCCTTGGATTCCAACCATTAATGAGTGTTCATTAAATGATTTATTGATCAATTGATCCATATCACATGAAGGTTTGATTTAATTTAGGCTAGTTTGATCCATTTGACCTAAATGAATCAAATTGGATTTTCTAGCCTATTAGACAATTTTAAGATTTTGGTTTAAACTTAATTGTGTTCAGTTGGTTATTTATGATGAATTGGGATAATTGGTTTCATTTTATGTTAAGTTAGATTTTAATTTTAACCTAGATTGGCCAATTTTGACCAATTTTGACTTAAATGGGTTAAATTGAGTCCAATTGGGTTAAATGATCAAATTAGTTTAATTAAATCCAAAAATTTATCGAGTTATATTTAATTATAATTTTCAAAAAATTTTGAACATTCTATTAGAATTTATTTCAATTTAAATTGGGTTTAAATTCAATAAGGTTCATTTGGGTCTATTTGGATCAAGTGATCCAATTAACCCATTTAAGATCCTATGGGATTTAGATTTATTTAGATTCATGTTTAAATATGTTTATTTGATGATTCTAAATATTTGAAATGATTTTATTTGGTCAAATTTAGGTTGGTTAACCTTTGACATGGTGGGACCCACATAGGTCAATTCTATATGAAATAGTTGACCATCCTTGACCTTCATTTGAATTTAGTTTTAGGTTCATTTTTATTCAAGCACTGACTTTGTGCTTGTTATTTGATTTGATTTCAATTTATTTTGGTTTTATTTGAATTTTTTTGAGTTTAGGTGATTTTGAGCTTAGGGAGGTTAATTGGGTTAACTACCTCAATTACCTTAGCTTAAGCTTAGTTCGATTTAAATTAGAATTTGTTCGATTTAGTCATATATTTAGATTTAAGGTTTGTTTGGATCCACCTAATCTTATTAGGTTAGGTTAAACCCTGGAAGGATTCATTATATCACCAAGCATAATGTCTTCAATACCTAATCAAGAGGCTCTCAATATAAGATTAGGTGTCCTAATTATTAGTTTTACAAATGATGTTAATCCCATTCAAAAATAAGATCAATAAGGACTAGTGTAAGGCTTCTCCAGTGAAAGGAGAGTGATAGAAGGGGTGATTACTCTCCCATGACCAAGGAAAAAAAATGAGAACTAGTTCACAATAATGGCCGACTTTGTCATAGTAGAGGCTTCCACAACCTATAATTCCATCTTTAGTTGACCAATATTCAACACTTTTAGTGTAGTAGTCTTGACATATAATGTAGCCATCAAGTTCCTCGTAGGAGGTAAGACGATCATAGTATGAGGAAATTTGAATCAACCAAGGACTTGCTACTTGAGAGCCATAAGTGAGTTCAATAGAAAAGATGAAGTTTTGAAATTAGATGTCACGTGAACCAGAGCCAAAGTTTTTATAAAAATAAAAGGGATTCATACCATGCAAGACTATCGGGTGAGTCTTCAAAGTTAGCTCAACTTTTTGCCCTAAGCATATTCAAGCACTTATTCGAACTCTCTTGGACGACCTAGATGTGTTTACCTAGACCACATTAAAAAAAATGGGTATTGATATCAATGTCGCCTATCATTGCCTCAATGTTAACAAAGGTGCTCGGCCAATAAAACAAAAGATAAGAAAAACTACAACACTGCTGCTTAAGCCCATTCAAATAAAAAAATGAGAAAGACTATAGCACTGCATGTCGAGCCCATTAAAGAGGAAGTCGCCAAGCAATTAGAAGCAACTTTATCAAATAAGTCTAGTACCCATAATGGGTATCTAGTGTAATAATGGTAGAAACATCAAGTGAAAAATGGAGAATGTGTGTCAACTTCACTAATTTGAACTCAACATGTCCAAAGGATGGATACCCTCTACTATGAAAAGATGCCCTTGTTGACTCAATAGCTGGCTATTCGGTGATGAGCTTCTTGGATGCATTTTTAGAATACCATCAAATACAGGTGCATCACTGGGGAAGAACTCTATTGTTACAAAGTAATGTTTTTGGGCTCAAGAACATAGGGGAGACCTACCATAAGCTAGTAGATCGAGTGTTCAAAGAGCAAAAAGGGAGAAATGTATAGATTTATTTTGACAACTTACTAGTTAAAGTAAGCCACTCACTTAACACATTTAAGACTTGAAGGGTACATTCACCACTTTAAAGAAGTGTAACATATGCCTTAGTCCTTTGAAGTGTACTTTCAAAGCCGGGTCTAACAAATTCTTGAGATTCCTAATCACCCTGAAAGAATAAAAAATGAATCTATATAAAGTGAAGGTAATAATTAAGATGAATTCATCAAAAATAATGAAATAAGTTCAACGACTTATAAGGTTAATCATCGAATTAAATAAGTTCATCTCCAAGGCAGGGGAATGCTGCTCACCATTCTTCAAAGTACTTAGGGGAGATAAGAGATTTGATTGGACCGTAGATGGAAAGAAAGCCTTCTGTGAACTAAAAAATTCTACTCATATCTCCACCCTTGCTATAAAGCCCAAAAAAGGAGAAACCTTGCCATTATACTAATGAGTTGATAAAGACTTAATCATTTTTTTTTGTTTGAGAGAAAAATGGAAAACAATGACTTATCTATTATGTCATAAAATCTTTATAAAGTGCCAAGCTAAATTACCCTATCATGGAAAAACTCAAACACATTATTTTAGCCCTAATACTCTAATCATACTTCCAAGCACACATAATATGAGTCATCACACACTTAATACAAGTTATCATGGATAATCCACTAAAGTCTGTACTCACTAAACAAGATCATTCCTAAAGGTTCTTGAAATGGTCAGTCAAATTGAGCAAGTTTGACAACTCTTACTTGCCCCAGACCATGATCAAGGCTAAGAACTCACTGATTTTCTCATTGATTTATGTGGTTCTTATTGTAATCCAATTAACTCAGAACCTTTATGGTGGTTATAGCTAGATGGATCTTTAGAAGAGTAAGGTATGGGTGTTGGTATAGTGTTGAATAGTCCAACAAGGATAACCATAACACAGTCGGTCAACTTTTAATAGCAGTTAATCATATATTTCATTATTTGATAGCAACTTTTAGGTTAGGCATATCGTATTCAAAAAAAATTTTATCATGTGATTTAGTTGCTTATTTTGATGTCAACTTTTAAGCACATGTTAATTTTTAGGATCATTTCTTGTCTCATGGTTCTTTAGAAAAAAAAAATATTGCTCTTTTTACTACTAAAGTTGAGTACTAAGAAGTTGTGTTGCTTAGGTTTTTTAGTTAAAAGACTTTAGTATTAGGGTAGAACACATTCCAATTAGATGTGACAACATCAGTGCTTTATGTTTAATCAAAAATTCTATTCAACACTCACGGACAAAACATATTAAGATTAAACACCGTTTTATAAGGGATCATGTCTCTAAAGGCAATGTTAATATTGAATTTGTTAATACTTATTTTCAAATTATAAATATTTTATTAAAGTTGAGTACATATTTGCAAGAATTGTGTTGCTTAGGTTCTTTAGTTAAAAAGACTTTAATACGAAGTTAGAACACATTCCAGCTAGATGTGACAACATTAGTGCTATATGTTTAATGAAAAATTCAATTCAACACTCACAGAACAAACATATTGAGATTAAACACTCTTTTTTAAAGGATCATGTGTATAAAGGTAATGTTAATATTGAATTTCTTAGTACTGATTTTTAAATTATAATTATTTTACTAAATTTTTACCTGAAGATCATTTTTGCACCTTGAAATGTACGCTTAACATACTAGATCCTTCATTTAATTTCATGCATTTTACTTTCATATTTTTATGTATGTTCATATCTTTCTTATGTTGCCAACATGAGGACAAGTATGTTAGTTTTTATTTTTTGTCATATACCTATATTTTGGGGAAAATACGTGATTTATGTCTTTATATAATTCACTTTCCTACATGATTCACTTACTTTATGACATAGTTTATTTTTCTACTGGATTCACTTTATTATATGATTTACTTGATTATACATACATAATTTATTTTGCTACTTGATTCACTTTGTTACATGATTTACTTAATTATATGCAAAAATTTATATTAAAATATTGATGTAGGAATTTAGTAAGTATGTGGGTTTCTATTTTTTCTCATATACATACATTTAAGGGAGCTATATGATTTATTTTACACATGATTCACTTACTTTATTACATAATTTATTTTGTTATTTGATTCACTCTATTACATGATTTAATTGGTTATATGCACATAATTTATTTTGCTACTTGACTCACTTTGTTACAAATTTTAGCTGATTATATGCAAAACTTATTTTAAAAGATTGACGTAAGATCATTCGCATCTTCATCCATATACAATACATTCATAGCTTTGTTATCATTAAAAAGGGAGAGATTGTTGACTCCATGAGTCCAATGACTCATTTATTTAATTTTGATGATAAAATTATATGATTGAAAGATACTTATATTTTATTTCAAGTGTTATAGAAAATTTACCAAACTCAACTAAGTCAGCTTGGACTTTAGTCCATTAAGAATTTTTTTATGAATTCCATAAATGATAAATAGAGCTCACAAAAATAATAAAAATGATTAAATACAAATATATAATTTTTGGTATAATTTTTTGGAATATTTTTGTCAAATTACTTTGCATGATTTTTTTTTTAAATTCAAGAAATTGTATTTTGGATAATTTAATCACTTGCATTATTTAAGCACTTATCCATTGTATCTTAAACTTAGTTTAGTTTTATTGATATTACATTAATTAAAATCCATACTTTATTTATTAATTCATCTATTTAATTTAAGCATATGACATAGAATATTTTTATTAATTATTATAATTATTCTTTTCTCTCTAATAATTACTCTTTTTTTACTCTCTTAAATTAACATGGCTTAATTCTTCATGGATTTATTTCAAAGAATTTTAATTTAATTTGTTTGAATTATTATATTAATTATTTTAAAATTTGCACCTTTTCAAATTCAACTCATTTCGAAATTTTAAATTTGAATTATACATTAAATTATTTTCAAAATTGTTTTCTCCAAACTAGGAATGTTTTGTTAGCCTCTTCTTGATTTGATTTGATTTTACTATTTATATTTATGTTGATTCAAATTTAAATTTAAATTAGATTGCATTGAATCATTTCCTTTTTCCATTAATCCTAATATTTGAAACTATTGATCGTCCCGCATAATGGATTTAAATTATTTTGTTTAAATTAAAATCAAATTGGTTCCTTATTTAATCTCTTGATTAGTCAATGGTTGTCTATATAGATTGATTTGCATTAATTAATGATTGATCATTTATGGTATATCTTGGTAGTCCCATGCACTGAGTTTTAATGAATTTATTTTATTTGATTTAATTCAAAGCAGTTCCATAATAATTCTCTTAATTATTTCTTAGATATTAAATTAATTAATTTGCATTAATTCCTCTTCCCTCCATGCTAAATCATCCCATACTATTTCAAATTTGAATTTGAACTCTTTCCAAGTTAAATTTCCTCTTAAAATTTTTCCTTCTTATTCTCTTCATGCATAGATCCCTCCTTATGATTCTCTATTTAATCTCTTACATTTTCATAATGCCACCCTCTTGATGAGCCCTAGCTTGGCCAACCTTTCACAAAAATATTTTCTTATGAGCTTCTTCATTCAAGAAGTAAAGTCTTCTCATTCTCTTTCACTTTAAGCTTTCTAAATAAGAGATCAATACATCTTCTTCAAGCCTTCATCTTGCATTGAAAGCGAGTCATTCAAGTCTAATCTTCCCTCTCCCAAAGGGTTGGAGTAAGAGTGTTCTTTATTTCATTTAAGTGTGCTTAATGATTTTGATTTCTTATATTGAATGATAAGATTGTAGTTTGATTTTGCTAAGTGTTTTTGATCCTTAATCAAACTTTATTCAAGTGTTCTAATCTTACAAATTATCATGGCTTTATGCGTGACTTAATTGTTTCAAATTTCTAAGGTTGCATTTTAAAGGATTTTTAGCTTCACATTTTGCAAGTATTTAAAGTTCAAAGAATTATTATTTTTACATAATTTCATCAAAATTAGTTTTTTATTTAGATTCATATCATTACAGTTCTAATTTAAAAAATAACAAAAATATTTTATGAGCTTTCTCTTATTTGTCATCTTATTATTTAGTTGGTTGAAAGTAATTTTTTTTTATTTAAATGTGAAAGTTAGATTTGCAGTCTTGCATTTTTATCTTATAATTTCAAATTATTTGGGGCTATACTCGCCCGTGTATGAGAATACATGATTTATTTGTATTGTACTTGCCTGATGTAGGAAAGTACGTGTTTGAGGTTATACTTATTTGGTGTCAGAAAGTACGTGTTTGTGGTTCTTACTGATGGAGGAGAGATTAGGAGTTATACTTATTTGATGTACGTAAATATGAAAAAATTGTTGTATTTTGTGGCATTTAGTGAATTTCTAACTTAGGCTGTTAGGCATGAACTTAAAGCCAATTTTTGAATTCAGCTGAATCACATAAAAATTCTTTTGCCTCTTATCCTTTTTACTTTTCTATATTTATTTTTAATTTGTTGCCGTGCTCTTTTATATGATTTAAATTATGTTGTAGCTAAATTTAAAAAAAAAAAGAAACTAAGTTTAACTTGAAAAATTTTAAGTACCTTCTTCATTCTCTTCTTTGATATTTATAAATATAGTATTTTTTGTAAATAAAAGATGTATTTTTATTTTAAAAATCAATAATGATTCTATTTTTAATATAATATTAAAATCTAAGTATTATTTATATAAGTCTAAAAATTTATATATTAATATATGTAAATATAAAATAATTTGTGCTATGGATGTAAATGCCCCTATCTGTCTTCCCACAGGTCCGTCCTCCATACAGTAGAACGTTAATTCAAGAGATCCCGCCAGCGATGGCGTCCTCGTCGCTTGACATCCGGCTGTGGAGAACGGCCTTCCTTACCCTCAGGGACGAAGCCCTAACCTCACCCCCACCTTCAGCTCTCCTAATCCTCTTTCGCCGCCTCTTCTTTTCTCAGACTCACGATGCCCTTGCCGTGGCTGCAGCATCCCTCCCAACATCGGAGGTGAAAAGTTTCTTCTGGTATATTGAATTCGTGTATTTGCTTCTCAAGTTATTCTTGTTTTCATTCAATGCGAGATGGCTTTAGGTCACTGCGGATGTAACACTCCTAGTGGAGTTGGCTTCGACTGCTGCACGATGTAGCGACGCAGTGGAACCTTTACTGCAAATAAGTCACCTGGTAATTCTTGCGTTTTTATTTTTTTCTTTTGCAATCTGCCTTAGCGCTTTTTGGAGTGAAATTTGTCACATGGAAGCTTTGACGTTCAATTGTAGGTTTCTGGGCTTTTAATTGTGATTTGTTATATTCTAAGGCATAGCAGTTTAATTGATGGTAGGCATGCCTCATGATTTTCCATTGGCGTTATGGGAGTGGAAGGAGATTCATGGGAAGTGAGGAGTGCGAGTACTAAGTTGGTTTTTAATGAAAGGATAAGGAGCTATATTGAAATAAATTTTTTTTTTTTAAAAAAAGTGCTTTTTGTCCTGGCATGCCGATGGCCATTCATCATATTGTTGAACTTCTTGCTTTGTAGGAAGTCCTCGTGTGTTTTGGGTGTATAAGGAAGAAAACTATGTGAAAGTGGAGATTATCTTTTGCACGAAGATGATTCTCGGGTTCAGATTTAAGCACAATCTAATAGAATTTGTTAGAAGTTGAGTTGAAGTACTAATTTTCTGTTTACTTTTAGCCAGTTGTGGTTTGTAGTTGGTGTCTTGTTAATAATATTTTGGATTTTTATAACATTGTGTACATATGATTCCTCCAACACTGTCTCTCTAGTCCTTTAGTTCACCTGTACAAGTATGCTCTTTAAGGAAGTAGTTTATTACCCAGACCTAAAATAAAATTGGCAAACAAAGAGTTTAACCACCATTTCCTTGTTAGGAACTTAATAAAGCATCACAAGAGGCTTGCAGTGCGATGACAAGAAACTTGTTCTTTTCTCTTTTCTTTCTATTTTGAGTAACTTGCTTTTTGTTTTGTGGATCCCTTCTCCTTTTTCTTTGACTTCTTTCTTTGTGTTGAGCCTATATTTCTTGCTTAATTGAGTATTCATAGTCTATAATCTTATTTTTAGTGGTATTTGCTAGAGGTGATTAATGATGTCCTTGCTGAAGTGGAAGGAAAGAAAAGGCTTACTTTTTGTGTAATTTTGTATTCATTTATTTTAGTGCAAAGTAAGACTAGCTATGTTTTCTACGACAATGGGCCTATGGTTGTTTAATTCATTGAGACTTTGAAAATAGAATAATATGATCAAAGGTGAAGATTGTAATTTGAAATCCTAGTTTGAATTTGGTGATTGAATGGAAAGTAATTTGTTTTAGTACTCATTGATCTTTTTGTAGGATAAGGTTAAGGAATTGTATTGGTCCATTACATGAATTTTGTTTTTAAGTTTCTGCTTTATATTAATGGCCAACATTGGTTAAGCTTAAGTATATGTTAGTACTTATGTGAAGATGTACCGAACCACTTTTGACTTTGGTTTCATTGTTCTTTCATTGATTAGCTTGCAACATCTTGTTTTCAAATTTTCTTGTTCTTTTGCTAGACTCTTGGGAATTCATAAGTGATCCATTTGATGGATACCTTAATAAATTAGTTTAATTAAGATTGATAAGCCTTAGTTTTTATGATATTTATGTAAAACTCTTAGTAGTTTGATTTTTTGGTGAAAAAAGATTGCAGTTTCAAAATTTTGCAACAAGGGAAAATTAAAAGGGTAAGCAATTTTCCCTTTTTTTTAAGCATGAATGACTAACTTTAGCATTGGTTTGGAGATCGCTTGAACTATTTTGATAGTTAAATCTCAACACAAAATTCTAATTGAGAAATTGACTTAATTTGCTCTGACTTAATTGTTTTTTTGTGCATGGGCATGAATGTCTTCATAGCCCTACTCATGTTTATTTATCATGAAATTTTAAAGTGCATTTCAATTGGTTGACCCCACTCTACCACACCAAAACTAGGGCATGAGCTAAAATTGTTGCCTAACAATTTGGCTTTGTTAGACTTTGCAATGATTTTCAATTGCTCGATCTAATTTAACTTAGCTTGAACTCAACTTGACTCGCCCTAGTTCTACAATTAACTTTAGCCTTATAGTGGGTTTCTTGAAACCTTGACATCACTACTAAGGTTTCTTGTAAAATTCTCATTAGATTATTTGGTTTTGTCATAGAATATGATGTAATGACATGCCAAGGTTTCATAATTAATCTTAGTATTAATGCCTAGGTTTATTATAACACTAGTAGTATTGCCGAGGTTTTAAGAAACCTAGGCATAAGGTCAAGGTTGATTGATTTTTTTTTTCTTTTGTAAAATAGGTTAAATCTCTACTATTATTTTTGAAATTTACTATCCTTTTTTTCAAATGACAAAACTATAATTCTGTGCTATAGAACTCTTCTTTTTGAATTGTAATGATGCTGCATAATCCTGCATAATTGAGGATGTATCCATTGTATTTCTGACTTTATGCGCCATTGATAATGACAATTTTGTATGGGATAAATCTATTCAATGGGATATACTACAGTTATTTATGATGACTGGATAATCATTTCCCTTTCAGCACACATTTTATATATTTACTCTTTAGTAAATTCATAACCTTTTATCATCCATAGCCGCCTTATATTTGCTTTTCCCCTTCTCTATAATTTGATTGCATATTGATGTTAAATAAACCACACAACAGTATACGTTAATTTCTTAGTTCTTTCTTTTCAAGAGATCTGATGAGAATTCTTTTGATTTTATCATGCTATTTAACATATATAAATCTCCTTAAATTATTTTAATTACTTGATACGACCTATTTAAATGAGTTTAGAAGCTCAATTTTATGCGGCATTATGGAGATACTGAAATTATTGCTCAAGCATTTGTTTTGAAGAGCATTAGGTAAGCTGAAAATACTCGAGGCCAAGGTTCTAGTAATATGCATGAAACAATGGAGGGAGCTCTGTGATGAGACTAATTATCTTGTTTTCTCTTCACCATTCATCTACGATGGTAACTGACAAAATCACCCTTCTGAATAGTTCCATTAATTCTTTTGGCGAAGTAGTCATCTGGAATCTTATTTGGTATGATAAAATCTAATACCATAAACAAAGGGTTTTTATTCATGTAAGCTGATTCTACATTAACTAATTGTTTCGTCCAAAGTTAATTGTAATATCAGGTCATTATCATTTGGGACATCATGTCATAATGGCTAAATGGGTTTTCAGACCAGAAAATTATATTGTTAAACAATATTTCATGCTTTCAAATTCACATATGATTTGCATATATAAATTTGTTGGCATAGCCAAGTAATTAAATTTAGCTTGTCCCAAAACAAATTCTGCGTCGATTGCTGTGATAACTTGAGAACAGCATGGTGATTTTAGGAGTGTTAAAGGATACAAGTTGTCATTTTCATAATCAAAATACTAAAATGGGGAAATAAATAGTGATGAAAATGAAAAGTTGTTTATTGTTTAAAGGGTAATGGATAAAAATGTATCACCCCACCGAAGTGAAGCACATGTGACCATCCAATTTCTATCCAATATTTTTACATTGAAGCGTTGTTGTTTAAAGGGTAAAGGATAAAAATGTAGCACCCCACCGAAGTGAAGCACATGTGACCGTCCAATTTCTATCCAATATTTTTACATTGAAGCGCAGACGTAGATTTTTATTCTTTGAGAGATTAGTTTACATGTTAAAGAGATCAAACGTTAAATGAAACTTGTAGTATGTAAGAAAACTAGAGGGCAGTTTTTGCATGCAAAGAGAGTTTTTATGGTCCCCAGTAGCAAGTGGCATGAGATAAGTAGGGTGTCAGGCCAGATAGAGTTTGATTGTTTTTTTTTCAGGCATAAAGATGGTATTAGCCAATTCTAACGTGTTATCAGATATTTGACTATTGAATGCAAATAATGGAAATATTAGTTATGTCTATTGTTTGATGCCAAGACAACTTGAAAAAAGAAAAAAAAGTTAAGTGCAGATAAAGTTCTATAGGATAGAGAGGCGCTTTCTGGCTTTCCTTTGGTTTGACATTCTGCATATTGCTTAGTTCTTTTTTACTATCAATGGATGCTATCTACAATACTTCTGAAATGACCTATTCACTATTTTGCTTTTAAGGTTCACAGCATAGGATGATAACATGTCTTTTGCATGAATCTTATCTAGATCGGTTTGATCTTGGTTCTCATCTACAATATACTGGTGGTATATGGTATGGTAGCTTCAACAGAAATTTTATTATCTTGTATTTGATCATCGTTGCTTGCTATTTGTAACTTTTTTAAGATTCTTCTTTAATAACTTCAAACACTTTCTTCAGTTTTCTCTTGGAGTTAGTACAAATCTACATATTCTATTTTTTTGAAGATATTTAAACTGTAATTTTAGTTTTGAAGCATTTTTATGCAATTTATTGCACATTGCACCAACAATTAGATTTCAGCCATACTATTATGTGATTATATGTAATCAAAATTTGAATTGTCTCTTGTTCTACCTACTCATTGTGGTCATTTGTTCCTGGAACTCATAGTATCATTTTTCATCATGAACTTTTCCAAATCAGTTGTTCTTCCGCTACATTTTATGGTTCTATTTTATTGTTTATTTGATTCTTGAGTTCATTCATGCCATGCACGCTATCCAGTTACTTTTGTATTTGTTAATTGTACAGATCCATGATGTTTGTTGCAGAGTTCGATTGGAGCTTAACTCATTTTCATGGACTGCGATGCTCAATTTTCTTGAACTTATGATTGAAAATGCACTTGGCAGTGTTAACAAGAAAAGCAATTTGAGCAGCACGTTTAGATTGAAATTGATGGCTGAGATTTCTGAAATTCTCAGGTTTGTTTGCATTCAATCTTTGGTTGAAAATAAGTACTTGGATTAGAGTTCTTTTGTGCTCGGAAATTTCCTGGTATAGTTTTAGGGGACATTGAAATAGCTTTGATATGACACTTAAAATACTATTAGTCGAAGCACGAATCTTGATGTTAAAAGCAAGCTGATCCGAAGTTGAAACTGGTCGAGAAGCTCTTAAATTATCCTTGAAACTTTGGGATATCGGTTAAATCCTTAAATCTCTCAAATATGAAGTGTTTATAGTCAAATCGAAGCGTCTCGACTGGTTCCAAGCCAAAGATCTTACTACGATTTGAGCGTTCAAATGCGAAATACATCATATGATCAAGGGATTATTTTGAGCCGTCAGTGAGTGGTATGCGGGTTTTGCGTGTATTCTGAGAGCTCCATTCTATAAATATCTCCTCATTCATGAGAGGAGCGGGGAGAGAGAGCTCTAAAGATCCTTCAAAGCAATCGTCGCCACTCGACGGTCGTCAACCACACCGCCGCCGCCATCACGTGATCCTCGCCGTCGCCAATCTCTCGTGGTCTTCGATGACTCCTACTGGGATTGTTCCTGCGTTTTTTAGGTGATTGTTCCTGCATTTTCGCAGTAATTATTCATCGCTGATTGCTCCGTAGTTAACATCATCATCTTCTGCTTCTACTACGACGATTTGTTGTCACATATACATTGTCCATTTCTCATCTTCTATAACCCCGGTATCGGAAGATCTTGTACTCAAAGCAGACACATGTGGAAGCTTTTTTTGGCCGTGGTTTTCTCTTTTCGAGATTTTTCACGTAAAATTACAGCTTTTATCGTTTCGCTTCTTTAAATACTGGTGTGCCGCTCCCCAAAGAAGCTGCTAATACTTTTACTCTACCGCGAACCTGCTTTCAAAGACGCAATGCAGACCGCTTGGGAACGATTCTATTATATCATCTTCAGATTTACCAAGCTCTCAACAAGATCAAAACCACTATCGAGATATGATTTCAAGCTTTTAAAAGCAAGAATGAAGATTCATCAAACTTCATTCCTTCGATTTTGTCGAAAACTAGAGCAACTCTTAATCGCGGTAAGACGCCTACGTTAAGCATCTAATCGATTACCATCCTAAGAAACAAGTCAAAGTCGGAGGATATTTCAACATCAGAAGAGATATTGCAAATTATGATTTTCCAATCATACTCATGGAAAAACAAGACCAATGTTAAGAAGCAACTTTGGTTACAACCACAAACGGATGTTGATTCGACCTCTTCCATACAAGTTAACGCCATCGCAAAGACTCGACAAACAACCTGTGATAGTCAAAATTTTCATGGACTTCCTACCTTCCATACAAGTTAACGCCATCGAGCAAAGATTCGACAAATAACCTAGATCAAAAGGTCCTATGGACTTCCTAACCTCTTCCATAGTGTTAACGCCATCGAGCAAAGACTCACAAACAACCTAGAGTCAAAAGGCCCTCTGGATTTCCTACGACTTTCCACACAAGTTACGCCATCGAAAGCAAAGACTCGACAAACAACCCAGATAGTCCCGTCCTGGACTTCCCACGACCTCTTCCATACGTTAACGCCATCGTAACACCGACAAACAACCTCGATAGATCAAAATCCTCGGATTCAATTCGACCTTCCATACAAGCATATCGTAACACTCGACGAACAACCTCTGATGGTCAAAATCCTCGGATTCAATTCAACCTCTTTCACACGCGTTAACGCCATCGTAATACTCGATAAACAACCTTGATAGGCCAAAATCCTCACGGATTCAATTCGACCTCTTACATACGTTAACGCTATCGCAACACTCGACAAACAACCTTGATGTCAAAATCCTCACGGATTCAATTCAACCTCTTCCACACAAGTAACATCATCGCACATCATGAGTAAACACTCGACAAACAACCTGATAGTCAAAATCTCAATGTCGCTAATCATCCCGCCGACTACGTTGCCGCTGTTGACTATTGCCGCGCTACATCGCTGACAAATTTCGCCGCCAACCTCAGAATTGACACCGCTGACCATTGCTGCGCCATCGCTGCTGAATTATCGCCGCAGAACGGCTATCACCATTGTTGCCATATCCACGCTGACTACGACGCTTGCCGCTGCTGATTACTGCCGCTGCCATCGCCACTTATCGCCGGCATCTCGGCTATCACTATTCAGGCTATCCATAAGTACTGACGCTGGCCATCGCTGTTGACTACTGCCGCTAGCATCGCTGATAACCTCCGCCGCTTAACCTTCAGCTGGCCACGCACCGCTGCCACACTATCGGATAATTTTCGCCGGTTACCACATTGCCGCTGGCTATCCTTAATTACTACTGACGTTGGCTCACTGCTGACTACTATCGCTTGCTGCTGCTGACAATTATTGCTTTCACTATTCGCTGGCCACGCACCACTGCTTACCGTTGCCGGTGATTCATTCACTATGTTGCCGCTGATTACATATTACTGCTGATCACCTCTGTGTTTAACCACGCTTCCCGGCTACTGTTACTGACTATCGCCGGCATTACCGCCAATATCATCCTTCGTTATTATCTCGGTGAATCCTCCGCTGCCCATTATCGTTGCTTATTATCTCGCTGAATTGACGCTGCACCGCTGACTTATCGCTATTGCTGCTGCTGACCACATTGCGCGCTAACCATTTATAATGGTTATCGCTGCTGACTACTGCCGCTGGTTATCGCTGCTGATTACCGTTGCTGCATCGCTGCTGCTGATTACTGTTGTTATCGGCTTAACCATTTCGGCACGGCTGGTTACCATCGTTGCCGTATTATCCTAATTAATCCACTGATTGCTTAATTGCATTACTGCTGCATTGTTATTGCTGCTGACACTCTTCGTTTGCCGCTAACCACTGCCGTTGCTGGTTATCGCTGACTACTGGTTGCTGGTTACCGCTGCTGATTATTGCGGTTACCGCTGATAATTTACGCTGGTTAATTATCGTTGCCGCCGGATTCGCTGACACTGACGTTGTTGCTGCCGACTACTGTTGCCATTGTTGGTTTCGCTGCCATTACTAGAGCTGGCTCACCGCCGGGCTGCCACGGCCATTACCGTTTTCCCGGCTATCGCCGGCAATCTCCGCCGGTTACCACTATCGCCGTTATTCGTTTGCCACCATCATGCATCAAACCCCTGCCTTCCGGTGATCGCTTCCTAACCTGACGGTCCGATGAGGCTGAACCGGACGAGGCCGAAAATCAAACCACGACGGCGGTATCATTTGATCGCCTCTAACCCGACGGCCCGACGAGCCAAGAATCGGACGAGTCGAAACCGAACCACGACGATACGTGGCCTGACGCTCTAACCCGGACGGCCCAACGAGGCGTGAAACCGGACGAGTAGAACCGGAACGACGATGTACCGCGGCTCGATCTTCTAACCGGACGCTCGAAGGTGAACGAACCACGACGATGTAATGTGGGCTGATCGCTTAACCCGGACGGTCCGACGAACGAACTAACCACAACGATGTAGCCTTGACGCTTCCTAACCCGTGACGGCCCGACGAGGCTGAACCGGACGAGACCGGAAACCGGAACCACGACGATGTACCGCTCGATCGCCTTCCTAACCCGGACGGTCCGACGAGGCCGCAGAACCGGAATCCACGACGATGTATCGCGGCCTGATCGCCTCTAACCCGGACGGTCCGACGAGCGGTGAATCGGAACTACGATGTATCGGCCTGATCGCCTTCTATCCTGAACCGACGAGGCAAGAACCGGACGAGCGGCAGAACCGAATCCACGACGATGTATCGTGCCTTGATCGCCTCAACCCGGACGGCCCGACGAGTCGAACCGGAAACGACGATGTATCGGGGCCTTGACGCTTCCTAACCTGACGGTCCGACGACAAGAACCGACGAGGTCGGAACTGAATCACGACGATGTACCGGGGCTCGATCGCCTTCCTAACCCGGACGGCCGACGAGGTCAAGAACGGAACCACGACGATGTACCGCGGCCTGATCGCTTCCTAACCCGTGATAACCGACGAGTAAAACCGACGAGGTGAAACTAACGACGATGCATCGGCTGATCGCCTAACCCGACGGTCCGACGAGGCCAAGAACCGGACGAGGTCGGAACCGAACCACGACGATGGGCCTTGATCGCTTCCTAACCTGACGGCCCGACGAGCAAGAACCGGACGAGTGAAATTGAACCACGACGATGTACGCGCCTTGATCGCTTCCTCGATCGCCTCCCCAACGCTTCTCGATCGCTTTCGATCGCTCCAAACTAACCTCACTCAAGAAGAAGGTGCCTTTCCCTCCTCTGGGGGTTTTATAGATCCACCATGGGAAAGAAAGAATAAATTAAAAAAAAAAAAAAACCTCTTCATTATAACATTTAGTTTTTTTTTTTAAAAAAAAATCCTCTATTCATTATGACATTTAATTTAAAAAAAAACCCTCTATTCATTATGACATTTAATTTAAAAAAAACCCTCCATTCATTATAAAATTTAATTAAAAAAAATCTCTCTTTATTATGATATTTAATTAGAAAAAAAACCTCTCTTCATTATGACATTTATTTAAAAAAAAACCCTTCTACTCATTATGACATTTAATTAGAAAAATTTTCAGATATTTTGGATGAATTAGATAATGTCATCCAAAAATAGAACTGATATGACACTTAAAATACTACACAAGACGAATTGAAAGCAAGTCGATCCAAGAAACCGGTCGAGATCGAAGCTCTTAAATTATCCTCGAAACTTTGGGATATCGCTTAAATCCTTAAATACTCAAATATGAAGTGTTTATAATAAATCGAAGCCTCTCGCCGGTTCCAACAAGCCAAAGATCTTACAATTCGACTTCATTTGAGCATTCAAATGCACTAAATACTTCATATGATCATCATGGGATCATTCCATGGAGGTTTTTTGTATGACTGAGACGCCACTCCTCCAATCTATAAATATCCCCTCATTCCTCATACGAGAGGAGGCCAAGCAGAGAGAGGAGAGCTCTAAAGATCCTTCAAGACAATCGGCCACCACTGACGGTCAACCACGCCGGCCGCCGCCATCACGATCCTCGCCGCCAATCTCTCGCTCCATCATGATGACTCTACTGGGATTGTTCTCTCGCTTCGCAGGATTGTTCTCGATTTCGCCAATTATTCTCTCGTGATTATCTGATTGCGATAGTTCACCATCATCGCTACTACTAAGAATCACGACCATTCATTGTCACATACTGTTGTTCATTTCATATACAATTGTCAGAACTCGACGAAGATTCAGACTAAAATGTATTACACATATTGGAAGTTTTATCAAGTCTCGTGTTTTTCCCTCTTTTGAATTTTCCACGTAAAATTCCTGAGTTTTATTATTCGCTTTTTTTAAATACTGTCTGACTCCAGAATAAGGAATACTTTTACTCTATGAATGATTTTCTAGCACGCAACAAGCTTTGCTTTTATTTTGTTTTACTTTGTTCTTTTGTTATCTAGGTTTGGTCTTACAGAAGCTGAATAAGGGAGCATATTGGTCTCATAAAGTAGGTTTGTGGAATCACTTTGTGAAAAGAGTTTCCTACCTTCAGAGCATGCAAATGATGACTCAATTGTATAGAAAGGAAATGATTTCCAATAGGGCCGTATAAATTATTGAAGGTCCCTGAGATGAAATATTTATAACAAAACCAAAAAGGTAGAATAAATTACTTGTCCAAATAATATGAAAATAAAGGTCAAATCCATATCCATTCTCAACCCATAAAATTTGATAACTTGACCTGTTTGGCCAGGAATGTTGATGTGCCGACTCAAACCATAATTGCTAAATTAACATTTTGAGGCTTAGACTGTGCATTTTTTTATTTAAGAAACTTCCAAACCTTGATTCTAGTCATTTCTCATTGTCATGGAGCAACTTGTCTTTTGAGTAATATTAATATAAATTCTCTTACAGATTCTGATTACTAACTCTAATTCTATTGTTCATTTAGTTGAAAGATGCAAAAGTTAATTTTCATCCAGATCCTATGAATTACACTATTTTCTAGCTTTTGATTTTGTTGTTATTGCTTTATCAGCTATTCCTGGTCGACATACATAGTCTCAAATGCTAAGAAGCTCTTGTCTGTATCCCAATGTTCTTCTAGATCTTCACTTCGTGCTTTTTGACATGAATTTTTTCTTTAGGTATTTTAAATAATAAACTGACATGATATTGTTCATATTTGAAGAAAATATTAGTCTTGACTTCAGAATGACAAACCAAATAAATTAATAAAAATTAAAACAAATTTAAAACACAAAAGTACTATAGCAGGCCATTCCCAATTACATGGCCTGCTATGGTATTTATTTCCCCTAAGCTGCCAATCCATTAAAGTAATATCCAACTTGAGCATCTATTGCTAAACGATCCAATCACGATTTGTGGCCTGGAACATTCTTTTATTCTTTGCTAATTTTTTTGGTAAGCTTTCAGTATTTTATTATACTAGCTGTGCTCCTCAGTACAAACGCTGATGGTATTATGGTGTGGCCTTAATTTCCAGGTTCATTATTAAGGTATACGGGAGAAATAGTTTGATATCAGAGACCAATCATTTGGCAAGGCTTCTTATATTTATTATCTCAAACTTGAATTCTGAGATGCTTTCCTTACACAATGAAAATGACAAATGGCATGCTAATAATAGTTGGTCTGCCAAGCCCAAATACAGCTACTTATGTGAGATACAAATTATGGCATTATCCCTTCTGGGTGATGCTTTATCTAAAATTGGAGCTTCTATGTCAGAAAGTTTATGGGATGCTGTGGTTGAGGTTGGCACTATTTCTCCATTTATGTTTGTTTCTATCATACAATTTACTCATTTTCTTTTTATAAATAATAGGTTTTGAGGAAATTGATGGATTTCCTGGCGTCAAAAAATGTGATTGTTGATAATGTCATGTCCAGGTACTCTTTTTTATATATTTTCTAGGATTGTTATTGGAGGCAATGCAATTCCTTGAACTTTATTGTAACATGTATCAGATTCTATACTGCCCTATTTCACTGTCTCCATTTGATTCTATCAGATCCAAAAGGTTCTTTGTCAGCACATGTGAGTTTGTAACATTTATTCCTGGATTCAGCTTGTCCAATTTTTTTTTCTGTTTCTCTCATGAAACTTTCCCCCTTTGTTTATAAAACTTGAAAGGTCGCAGGTTTTGCTACTACATTACAATTGTTTTTAACATACGGTCTCTCTAGTAGATCTTCTTTAACATCCACATCTGTTGAAACAAAAAACAAAGGGATTAATTTTGAAAACGAGAAGTCTGAAATTTTGGAATCACGGAGAAGTGAACGAGTTCCTTATAGACCCCCTCATCTACGAAGAAGAGAAGTAGCTAATGTGTGCTTACCAAGTGCCGAGAGTGCTTCTGATTGTGGGTTTTCTAGGTTAAGTTCATTTTCATCAGATTCAGAACACAGTGATAACGATGCAACTCCACTTGATGGTGATCATCATCGTAGCTCCAAAGCTAGATTAGTGGCAATTTTGTGCATACAGGTATACTTTTTTATTTAATCCTTTTCTGCATTCAGTTTCTTGAACAGAAATTTTAGTTTTTTATTACTTATTTTTTTGATTCAATGATGGGATGAGATTAACGCTGAGGACATGTAGTATTGGATTTAAATGCTTGCTAAACTGTTTTTCTATCTGTAGATATCGGTGGAAACTCATCCCGATTTAGATTGTACATATTTTATGCTTTTTAGATGTGTGTTAGTAGTATAAAACTCCTTATATATAATTAGAGAATGAGTAAAATGTTCAAGGATATATCCAATTAATATATACCACTCAACAGATATAAATCATTTTTCAATTAAGATATTTTTCTACACTAAAATTACCCTCAAATTTGAACATATATGTCAACTAGATTGAACTTGAGGTCCACATGCTATGGTAAAGGTATTAGCCAATTATTCTTGATTGACAACATGAGAAGTGATGATTTTTTTGGCAGAATATCATCTTTAATGAAGTGACATTTAACTTCAGTGTATTTAGTCCTCTCATGAAAGTCTGAATGGCTAGCAACTTGTTTATATTGGTTTAAAATCATAAGTTGGGTAATAAGAAAATTAGAATTCTTAAGAAGATTTTTTTATCCATATCATTCCCACTCTGAGTGAGCTATGAATTTATATTATGCTCCAGCACTAGATTTGGCTACAACTATTTGCTTCTTATTCAGATCACAAGATTTTTGCAAATAAAGATATAATATTCAAAAATTGACTTCATATCTTCGTTTGCTCTTAACATAATCAATATATGTGTAGGCTTCAACCTCATGATTACTTCTCGAATCAATTAATCTTTTTTTATGTGATCTCTTAACATAAAAAATCTCAAAGCAACCTTCCTCATTTGGATTTTACATGTGCTAGTTAGGCCACACTAACAAGAAATGATATATTATTTTTAGTGATAGATAAGCTTGTACACTAAACATCAATAGCAAACAAAATCTTTAAAAATTCTCTTATTCTCATATGCTTGCAATGTATCCATGGGAGAGTCAGTAGGTTTGTATCCAAAAAGGCACATTTATTCAAATAGGTATGTAGCATGTTCTCTTTAAGAGATAGAAACACCTTTTTTATTATAGGCGAAGTCAATACTGAAATGTACTATGAGTGCAAACATATTTTGAAGATGATGCTTGAACATCACTTCTTGTGAGAGAAATGGCATCAACACACATAGCAAAACCACTGTAATGTGATGAGATTAAGTTTTCCCTTTTTCCCTTCCCTGTTTTTCTTTCTTGTTAATGTTGCAGCCATTGTATTATCCAATTGTAGTTATTTTTCATAGATCAACATGGGGATCTAGTTTTGCTCTTCTTTAAAAGTACAGTTTTAAGCAAGATGGTTGTCTGGGATGATTCTTTATGAATTGTCTACTTGTCTTATGAAGGATCTTTGTATTGCTGAGCCTAAGTCAATTACTTCTCTCTGGACTCTTCTTTTGCCTGAGAGTGATGTTTTGGAACCTAGGTTAGATTCTCAGACTTCTTGTTTTGATTGTGTTTTACTATATTTATGACGCTAAATTTTCATAAGTTGAAACAATTATATTTGCAGGAAGCATCATCAAACGCTTATGTCATGTTTGCTTTTTGATCCCATAATGAAGGTAATATTCTTGAAGTATTATCGGATTCTTTTTAGCTGCATTGCTTTTTGAGCCTTTTTGTCCTTTTTCACATTTAGCATTTTTTGAAGGTGCAGGCTTTTTTATTCCTTGAAAATTTTATAGTTGCCATGAATTGACATTTCTTCAACTTCAAGTTTGTTAAGACTTAATCATTATTATGTATACTTATTTCAAAACTACCATTGATTTGGATGATAAATGCTAAAGATTGATGTTTGGTTATTTGTTAACCGTAGAACTCAGCAAAAATAATGAAATGAACCAAAAATTGAATTTACAAGTGTTAGGGCTTTCCCATATAAGCGGCATGCCATGACCAAACCTAGTTGTGATGACAAAGTAGGTAATGGTTTATTATTAGCCCATCACTCTTCAATGTCACGTTGCAAGTTTACTTGATTTGTTAAAAGTAGGCAAGTCCTAATTATGACGTTATCCCTAAATAATGCACTAAACTTAACCTATCGTAATGAAAAGTAAGGACTTGCTAAAACTAAGATTAGATTTGCTACATGGAGTTTAGGTACGTTGAATGGAAAGGCAAGCTAATTAGCCCATACGATGATTACAAAATGAATAAATATTGTTTGCTTGTAAGAAAATTAATGAAAATGAGATGAATTCAATGACATTGTGGAAGGATGTAAGTCATTGTATGTTAGAAGATTTACAATATAAATGAGCTAGTTATAGTAGTGCATGGAAGATATAAAATTTTTGAGGTAAATAAGGTTGGCTTTTGGTTAGGGGATGGCTATTAAGATAATTATTGACAATGGCATACTAAATACGGTTTGTATTTGTGCTTCTCAAGTTGGATTAGAAGATTGTTCAAAAAATTTGGGGGATTACAAAAACGCTGGGAACTGTTACAAAGAGATATGATTGAGATTGAATAGTGTTTGAGGAGAGGGAAACTAATTTGTGTTTTCTGATAGAGGTGAGGACATAGTAAATATCTTGAATAGAGAAACATGAATGCTGTTTGGATGGTGAGCGATGATAAGCAAGAGTGAAAGACCAACACGTTGTTGCCCGAACTGGCTTCTTAACAATCATTAGGAGCTAATGCGATAACTGTTACAACACAGTGAAATAGTACGCTCACTTTGCTCATGGGCATGAGGTGAGCTGTGGGCCATGTAGCTAGCACAAGAGTGAAGGACATGCGCCCTCATGCGTGTAGGCCGCATGAGGGTGAATGATGTAACTAATCTAGTGGCTATGGACATGGACACACGATTAGTGTAACAACCTATGCCAATAACTGCACTGAGGGAGAGAACCTAGCAACATATAGCAGGATAAGAAGTATATCAAATGTGATGTAGTATGTATTAGTTCTAGCCTTCTAGGTGGTTTACTATGATTTGCATGTAGGTTTTAGTAGGTTAGATTATAATGATTCATGGTGGGTATGGAATAGAGGAAAATTACTATGGGAGGCATTATACTGGATTTTTGAATAACTTACGATGTAGCAATTACTAACATATACTTAAGAAATAGGTAGAATAATGTGATGACACAATATCATAAATAGATATCTTTTTACTCAAAAAAAGATTGTTTGTGGTGATTATAAGATGATTTTTGGAATGAGATTGATCTTATAACATTGGTGTAGTTAGAGCTGCATATTTTAAGAGTATAAAGAAAACAATCCGGCTTCAAAAATTATGGTCCAACTATTCTAATAGAGTTTTTGGTTCTATATTAAATTTTTTAAAATACATTTGATTTTAAATTATATACTACTTAGAGATTTCACCATTATTTTTCAAGGATTTTATGATCTAGTTCTAGTTTTTCTATAGGTGTAAGCCTTATGTTTTATTATCCCCCTGATGATGTGAGAGAACATTTGATTAAGGCTAGTCAATATGTGTTAAATGTTTAGCTAATAGTTGGAGTTGCTAGAAAGGGAGTTGATTGTAGAAGAGAAGATTGACTCTTATGTGGGCGTGCGAGTATTGATGAGAATGAGGCTAGGGGAGATGAGAGGGTGAGCGATTGAAGAACGTGCATGTAAGAGGAAATGATAAGAGAATCATTCAGTCATGCCAAGTGTGACCAATTAAGGAGTTCAAAGGGTGCTTGGGTTAGGAGATCGGTGAGTGTTATTGCGTATGAGTGATAGTGAAGGTTGGAGAGGACTGTAGTTATTTCAATGAGCTGAAGAGTGAAAGACAGATTGGAGAGAGGATTAGCTAGTCGAGTCATGTCTAGTAGCTTTAAGTTTTGATTTTTAAATTTATTCTTTTTTTTTTTATGATATGAACTTCTAAGAGATGTATAGTTTATACTAGCTGCCTTGTAGGACATTTGATGCTATGGAATTCAAAAATGTTAGAAGCCTTTCTTTATAAAATTTATATAACACACATACATATATATATATATATATATATATATATATATATATATATATATATATATATATATATATATATATAATCTTAATTTAATATAGTTTAATTGAATATAATTGATAATAGTTATTTTAATTTTAATTATATATTATATGCAGTCATAATCATCATCATCATCATTATATTAAACATGCATTTAATCTAATTTAATTTAATTTGATATTTTCTTAATGATACAATTTTTATTTTTCTTGCAAAATGCATTGTTCGTGCATTTTCAATTGTGTGCTGCAGCTTGTATATGGGTAAATTTTGTGTTTCATTTGTTGCGATGGATAGGATAATATGGGTGTGCTCTATAAGCAATTTTGATGTTTTGGACATGTTAGCACAATTCATTTTGTGAAATGGGTGATGATCATGCTCCTTCGCCCGGCATCACGTTTGTAGTTTTTTGGTGTTGCGAGAGATCTTTTCTTGGTATTTTTGATGCTTTGGATGTATCATTGGATTTTGTTCTATGAATGAGCGATATGTTAATTAATTTGATTTATGTGACATGTTTTTGATTAGATTTGTATGTCATCACATTTATGGGCATTACTTTGGTCATTTTGATTGAATTAATCATGGTGGTCCTTTCTTGATATTGTCAACTCTAAGCGCATCATGACGGGCACTTTCACAAAGCTGATGCTTATTCTACAATTTTGATTACAATCAATGCTTTCAATTTATTTTGTGTGATGTTGTATTCAATGATAGCAACTAGCTTCTATTATGCTTGAATTCTGATTATTATCTTGTTAGTGTATACGTGTAGGTCAAGAAAATGATCCAAGAAATAATTGCCTGGGATAAGGTGGTTTAATTTGATAGGGGAAAATTATCAAACTTTGAAGATATAATGTTAAGAGAGTCAAATTAACAATCTTTGATTGAGCTTAATTTGATGTGGTAAAAGCTAGTTCCATTAAAAGGATTCTCACAAGTTTTAGGAGAGTTTAAAAATGATTGTACATTAATGATGAGATTTGGTGGTGAGGAGAAGATTTGAAATCTTATTAAGAAATAAAAATGTGTTAAAAAAAAACTACTTTTAAGTCTTGTAATGATTGTTAGAATGCTAGACAACTAGTAATAAAGTTAGCTAACAAAGCAAAAAAACTACAACTTATGATGTTTGATATAATATATTTGGTAATAAGTTATAAAAGTGTTGTATAAAGAAAGATAAATCATAGAGATTTAGAGACTTTGGTTAATTTAGATGCATTAAAAGAGAAGATAATATAATCTTAGTTATAAAAAAATTTTAAATAAAATTGAAAATGCTACTTGAGAAATTATTAAATGGCAGTATTAATGAATTTTTTTTTGGAATTGTATAATAAACAAAATGATGAGGTATATTATAGAGAGATAAAATTAAAATAATGAGACATACAATTGATTGGTAGAGTTAATCTAAAAAATATGCATAAATGAAAAGTTTCAAATGACATCCTTATTTAAATTTGGAGGTTTATGATGTTGCTCTAATGGTTTGGTTGTTAAATCTTTTCAATGATATTCTGTTAAGATGATGCCTAATGATTTAAGAAGAATAAGTAATATTGTGCTAATTATAGATGAATCAAACTTATGAGCTATACAATGAAGCTGTGGGAGAGAGTATTAGAATAGAAACTTAGGAAAAAAATACCTTGATTTCTGAGAATTAATTTGGTTTCATGCCAAGAGCTATTAAGAACTATTTTTGTATTAAGGTAATTAACGAAGAGAATTATTTGAAGCAAAAAATAAACTTCATATACTTTATATTGATCTAATGTCTCTTATATTGATTTGGTGCACATTTAAGATGAAATGTATGTTGAAGGGATATTGAAGTTCTAAAAATATATATATTATGGAGCAATTATTAGTTTTAGATGCAGTTGAATAAATAGATGATTTTTAATTACAATAGTATTACATTAAAGATCAACATTGCATTTATATCTTTTGTGTTGATTATTAAATTCCTACAAATGATATTCAAAGTGTGTTGTCTTGTGTATGCTTTGTTTAGATAATATTAGTACTAATTAGAGATACATTTGTTAGAATATATGAAAAGTTAGAATGTGGAGTAAATCTTTAGAAGAAATATAACTTTTAACTATTAGAACAAAGACATAGTATATGCCATATAATTTAGTGGGTATGATATTAGCATTTATTAATGAATATTATTAATAATTTTAAATATTTTGTCTCTATTATACAGTCAAATAGGAATATAATTGATGATAGAACTTCCATAGTTATTGTTGGTGGTTAAAATTGAGAAGAATCTTTGGAGTTTTATATGAGAAGATGATATTATAGAGTCTTAAAGGTAAAATTTATAGAATTTTAATTAAGTCGATGATGTTGTATGAATTTCGGTTTTAGGAAATAAAAAAAATCTTTGATACCTATGTTAACTGTGATATAAATAAATATATTAAGATGATTCATGAAAAAATTAGGAAAAGTAAATTAAATAATGATTATGTTACATGAGTGATAGGATTGCTATCTATTGAAGATAGAATAATTGAAAGTGGACTTAGGTGATTTTGACATGTGCAACAAATGGTAGGAAATGGACATATTAGACTGGTGGATAAAATTAGTTTTAGAAGATTAAGAAGTGAACCATGATAACTTTGATATAGCTTGTTCAAAATGATTTGCAAAGATGGAAGAATGTATTTAATATTTCAGATAATTACTCATTGGGAATGAATGAAACATACAAATTCATATAGATGACCCAATAGTGGTGTGTAAGGTTAATGATGATGATGATGGTTCAAATACCTTTTTTTCCCCTAGAATTACTGAATTCATATTTTGTGAACTAGTTCTGTAATTTGTTGTATATTTGGTGTCATTACCTTGTTTCATCTAGTCCGAAGTATCTTACCTTCTCTTTTGCAGATAAGGATTGCCTCATGTTCAGCTTTAGCTGCTATGTTGGATGGGCATTCAATTGTTTTTTTGCAAGTAGCAGAGCACAAAGAAACCATTAAATGCAGTTCATTTACAGCACTATCCAGCTCACTTGGTCAAATATTGATGCAGTTACACACAGGTGTTTAACATTATTTTTTAAAATTTTTGTTGAGTAATATCTGCAGATTATTTAGAAGGCCAAGGCTAATTTGGGTTCTTAGGTCTTTGTATATTGGGAGATGCTAAGTAATTTATGTAATCCTTGTAATTGTTTAATTTATTCATCAATTAATCCCATAGAAACTTAAATTTACTGGATGTGCCATTGCTGGTCTGTTCAACTCACTATTTAGTTTCATGTGGTCACTAGGGGTGTGTTCGGTGATTTCGGAGCCATAGCTCGAAATCGCTCAGCATCGATAATTCGGCTCGAATCGCTCGTGGCTCGAAGTTTAGTTCGAGCCGAAGTCGGATCGAATCGAGCTCGAGCTCGATCCGCTCGGCTGAAACGAGCCGCTCGAAATCCATCGGCGGTTTGAAATCCAAACGAACGAATGCAAAGCCGGCCTCGTTCGCTCGAATGCAAACGAGCCGCTCGTTCGCTCGTTAGAATCTCGCCCGTCATCGGACGGGCGATCTTAGCTCTGCCGGCCGTGCGCGCCCGTTTCGATCCGCTCGCGAGCAGCGAAGCGGCTCGAGCTTCGGCTCGGTCGAAATAAATTCGAGCCACATTTGCTCGAAAATCGGCTCGTTGCTTCGAGCCGATCGGTCGACAAATTGGTCAGTCGACTTCGAGCCACGATCTTCGAGCTAATTTCTCAGCCCTAGTGGTCACATGATTGCGGAACCTGGTGCATATTTAGTTTCGATATCTAAATACAAGCATGAACATCTTATGATTTGCTAACAAAATCCACATACAATTAATATTGAGCATTGCATAAAAAATCATGGACTTATTTAATCTGAATGGTTCAATCTCTTATTTTAGTGCATTTTTGAAGATAGGTCAATGGAGAAATTTAGCAAAATGTTTTAATTATAATATTCTCTATACAGCTGTAGAAGGTAAATTACCATTCCATATATATGTTCAAATTACTTGCACTTGTAACTTTTTTATGTTATAGTTGCTAAGAAGCCACGCAACATTCGTAGGTCTAAAATTTGTGTTGTTTTTGGTTTTACAATACAGGTGTACTGTACCTAATAAGGCGAGAAACTCATGACGGATTGCTGGTATCATTGTTCAAAGTTTTAATACTTCTAATATCTGCTACACCGTATGGTTCCTTTCTTCAGATTGTATCTTTTACATTTTTTATGCTTTTTTACTCCAGTTAGTTTAACTTCTGAAAGATATTTGCCATCTTTGTGAAAGAATATAGTGTTAAGATGGCCTTTCTTTTGAATCTCTATAGTCCTGCATTTCTAAGTTTATTTTTAGATTTAGGGCATTTTAATTTGAATATTTTTTAAGTATCAAGCTTTAGGCTCTTTTATCTCATCTTCTTTGAAGATTTTCCCATCTCTTTCTCCAACAGGTATGCTCGAATGCCAGTGGATCTTTTGTCAAATACAATTGCTTCGGTGCATGATAGGATACAGAGGGACCTTGCCTTTAAAATTGAGCACATCGGCCTCCTGGTTTGTTCCATTTGACTTTGTTCTTATTGTTATGTGTACTGTTATGTATCTTATCTCAAGATCATTTGCAGGCAACTGCTATTAGTTGCTTGGGGGCAGCACTATCTAAATCACCGCCTTCAGCACATGCCTTGAAAATGTTTGAAGAAGTTATTTCAAGAGGTTTGGTTTCTTTTTTGAAAACTCAGACATTCTAAGCCCACAAATGCCCCATATTAATCGCATTAGTTGATTTTGTGCTCATATCAGTTGCAATACTGCCTTTGTTTATGTTCTTTTTTTGGTTTAGTTAGTAGCAATTTTTTTAACCATGTTTTGAGCTTTTTATGAAGATCTTAACAAGGGAAATGTATTCCAAAGAGCTTTAAGAGTTATGATCAGCAGCTTATTGTTGGAGCAAGCTTACTATTCTGACCTTTGACTTATGCTTTATGTCTTCATATATAGAAATTTAGACTAAGGTTTTTAACAAAGTTTCAGTTTAGTTTGTCAGTTCGTGAAATTTTCGATTTCATTGGTTTGATAGATTTAACAGTTTTATTATTTGGTTTCAGTTTTGGTTTCCATTTGAATTAAAAATTAAAAGCATAAATTTGATTTTTTAAATAATAGAAAAATACTGTTGCAAATTAACAAAATAAATAGTTTTAATTGTGAATAATTTTTATACATATATATTATTCCAATCATGTGCCCCTATAAGCTGATTCCTTAAATTAGAGCACATGCCTGATGCTAAGTTGATGGTCACTATGTTTCTTTAGGCATGAATATAATTAAAACACATCATTTTAGATATATTATAAAATTTAAGATATTTTAATTAATAAGTTATCATTAATTTAAATTTATCATATTTTCATTGATAATTTGAACAAAGGAAAAATTCATATAGATTTACTCCATTATTTTTTTAAACTAAATTTATGAAGTTGCCTATAATTCAAAATATAATTATTTGTATTTGGTTAGTTTATCTTATTCTAAATCTATTAATATGATTAACTTTATTGTGAATGATTACATTAGTATGATTTTTCTTATTATTTATTAGAAGAATTTATACTAATTCTATAGAATGATTAATTAGCAGCTATAGCCTATTACTTTTATATTTGACTAAATAAAGTTATTATTCTACTATTGATGGTTCAATCTTCTAATTTTTTTTACTAATTCTATGCGATGATTAATCAACAATTATTGCTTGTTGCTTTTATATTTGACTAAATAAAGTTATTATTTTATTTTTATTAGTCTAATCGAATTGAAATAGTGGTCGATGTATATTATGAGTTTGTTGAGATGTCCATATACAATTGTAATGATTTTGGGTAAGGACTATATAAGTGAATAAGTACTCGATCAATAACTTTATATTTATTCATTTAAAGCTCTTCAATATTTATTTCTTTAGATAATTGAACAATATTGAAAAATGTTTTTTAAAGCTTGATGTGGCTCGCTTTTTCATTTAAATTCATGAACATGCTCATTCATGGTTTGAGAAATAGCATGCTAAAAGCTCGATAAAATACTTATTTAATACTAATTTATTTATTTATTTGACAACTTATTCTATATTATTACCTCAATCTTGTATTTTTCGCAATTGAAGAGTTATTTGTGTTACCAGATGTATAAATATGATGAAAATATTGGACAATTAAATAGATGATTAGATTAAAAATCTAATTTTTTTATTATCATTTGATAATAAAATTTAAAAAAAATCTTAATGCTGTATTAAAAATATTTATTTAAATTAACAATAGATAATAAAATATTGAACAACAAATGAATTGATGTATATATGAAAGATTTAATTTTGTTATTTATAAAATGTTAGAAATAAGGTCGAGTAAATTAATTTTAAATTTAATAAAAAATTATAAAAGTAATTATGATTTTTATTAAGACTTTTTTTAAGCATCCTACATACAATTAGGTTTGATTAAAGCTTGATTATGGCTTGATATCATTTAAAAAATTAATAAGTTTGAACATAGTTTTGTAATTTGAGTTATGTTCAAGCTTGTCTCAAGCTTGATAAGAAAATGATTGAATGAGTTAAGTAATGTAATATATTTGCTTGACTTAGTTCATTTATGGCCTTAATTATGGAATACCTTTGCTTGATCTTGCACTTTCTATGCCAAGAAAATATTTTGAGGCATAAGTGTTTAATTTCAAAGTCATTCACCATGATTCCTTTGTCTTATTTCTTTGTCATGATTACTAATTAATATAAATCAACGTATATAATAAGGATTATAATTTTAACTTTAATGATTTCCTGACTAATAGTGTGCAATCAGTCTATTGTTGGGATTACTTGTGCATTTTAATAAGGATCCTAACAATAGTTATGCATTTGTCAAACCAAACTCTTATTGATTGTTTTAGGTCATAATAAGATTTCTTGAGTCTATTGTATTTATTTATTTTTAATTACTCTCAAACCCAGGTCGTAGTGTGGTATAACCATATAGACTCTATCTTGAAGATCTCTATTTAAGAAGTTAATTTTGATTTCCAATTGATGAAGAGGCTAGTCTAAATTAGTAGAGGATAACCAAGTTAGTGTTAATCTTTGCAATTATTACAATGTTTCTTGTTTCGGTCATGTGCGTTTGAGTAAATTATTTTTCAACCACTCTAGCTTTATAACTCCCATAAGTCTTGTATTTAATATTAAATTTTTTTTTACGCAACTGATTTCTTTTTTTAGCAAGATTGTGAGTTTTCATATGCTATTTTTTTCAGTGCTTGTATTTCTTCATGAATGACATTTCATCGTTCATGTATTTTTAATGCTTCTTAAGTGTTTTTGGGGATGTCCATGCTAGAAAATTTTGTTGTAGAGGCAAGGAAAATTGAGGGGATAAAATTTCATAAAAATATGAAGGGCATTTTCATACATGGCACACAATTCTTATAAATTTACATATTTAACACCAAAATTATAATATTTACAAAAATAGTATTTCTTTAATATTACATTAAAAATAGCACCATTAATAACTTTTTAAAGTGGAATGCGCCTTTTGTAAGCATATAATGTGTTATATTTGTAAATATTAAATTATAGGTGTTAGATATTTAAATATATATGAATTATGTGTTATGTATGTAAATCTTTTAAAATATAATTGCTGATTGAGTGTTAGGTGCAAGTAATTGTATTTTTCTTTTGGGCAGCCAAGTTGTTACAATCAAAATTGGTGATACCTTGTAAAACATTGTTTGAGCATTATTTAGACACTTGGCTAAGCTCAGGAGAAATGCTTGATATTTTTGTTAGTTGAATTTTCCTATCATGGGAATAGACGGTTCCTTTGTTTCTTGGTTGTATGTGATCTTAAAAGTTTTCAGTGTGTTCAGGGGAATGAGATTTGAGTAGTTTTCGGAAATATATAAGTTTAAATAGAATAATATTTATCTTATCACAAAAATTATATTCATTGAGCAAATTGTAGTACTCTCCCTAAATGTAAGTTTGGGGAAAAAAGGTTGATTAAAAAATTTACATTTATTGCATTGTAGCTTTTTTGGTACTTGGAGAGTAATATTTGTGATCTTGTTGGTTAGGAGAGTAGTCAATAAAGATATGCTTTATTAACTTTGGGTTAAGTTTACTCATTTCATAAGAAGGAATTACAAACAAATAGAACAACAACTAACTTTAAGGGGATGGTGGAGGTGAGGCTATTTGTTGGATAAATTTTGATGATAATATGAGAAGAGTTTTTGAATTTAACAAGAAGCAAAACCTTCCCTTAACAATATTTTGGATATTGCTGGTGATCATGATGAAACTAGCAGTTTTCATAAGGCACATATTGTTTATTTTTGTGATCTCATTTTGTTAAGTGGTATTAATATAAGAGCTTCAATAAATAATTACTTGTTGAAGGAGATAGTAATCAGTACAAATATCTGACCTGACAATTTTGGATTCTAAATTAAGTTTGCTTTTAATGATGAAATTTTTTAAAGAGTTGACATGTTTATGATCTATCTTTCATTAAGAAAATTCAAATAATTTTAGTGTTACCTTTATCAAATAATATGAACATCATATCTCCGAAGATTTTGATAATCTATGATGGTCTTCAAATATATCACTACGAATAACAATAAATCATTAAGAGGTCTAATATGGATGGCATTGATATGTGTTTTTGGTGTATTTTGGCAATTGACAAGTTTTAATACAGAATAATTTAAGCTTTTTATTGATTGAAGAAGGGAACAATTTTTTAAGGTATACCGATTTGTGATGACCAAGATGGAGGTGCCATAATATTATTGCACTCTTTTATAGTAGGATACTTATTGAGCATGTTTTATGTGCAATTCAGGACTTTCTACAGGACTTTCTACAACATTCATGAGCTGGAGTCTATCATTTTTCTTAACATGCTAGTTGTTCTTTTTGAGATTGCATTCTGGAGTTCATAATAAGTAGGGAAAAGCTTAGGTGATTTTACGGATAGATAAGAGATTGCAAGAAAGTTTGGGAATCGTTAATTTCGAGTTTGGAACCATGGATTTGGAGATGTTGATTGTTCTAGTACATGCTGTTGAGACAAAGTTCCATTGACAATCCTTAGTGTAGTTTTTGAAAAGGTGATGTGTTTTATAAAATAAAGAAACATTCCCTATTATATAATTATATTATCTCGGGTCTACAATTTATGATTGGGACTTCTGAATATTTGAGGTAAATGCATTCAAGACCACATCATTTTGAGCTATTGATCCAGTTCTGATTTTAGAAGTGCTGAGTTGGTTAAATATTTTTTTGCTACATATCAATTTGCTGTTGCTTGAATGTTGTTGATGGTGTTACTTTTTGAGAATCATTGTTGGTTGCAGATATATATCCCAACCTTGTTTTATAGGTTTCCAATCAACAACATTCCCATGTAGTTTCCATTAAGTATCTTTTTCTTTGTTTGTACATAAAACAGTGGTTATAATAAAAATTTCATTGGAGGCTAAATATCTTGTGAAGCAAGCATCGAGCCCTCATAGTAACTTGGAGCTTCTTGGTTTTCCATCATGTTGTTTGTGCAATTTTCATCTATTCAGAAAACAACAACAATAACAACAACAAACTTTTATCCCACTACATGGGGTCAATTATATGAATTCTTTTTCTCCATGATGTCCTATTAAATGTCATATTCTGATTTAACTTTAAAAAAATAAGGTCATGTTTTATACTTCATAGCCAAGTCTTTTTAACTCTACTTCTGCCTTTCTTAACATAGGCTAAATATATTACATTTACTTTTTGAACTGAGTCATCAAGCGGCCGACATTTTATGTGACCAAATCATCTGGGGAGACTCTCTCTAATCTTATCTGTCACTAGAGCTACTCCAACTTTCATCTATATAGACATTAGAAAATTTTTTTGGGTAAATGGATGGATTTTTATTTCAATTATCCCACCTTGAACTTCAAAAAATTCAATGAGGAATTTAATATCCTTCTTATAATAATTGTTTACATTCTTTAGATACTGTCATTTCAGTTCTTCAAATACATGTAGTTTCTATCAAAGCTGGTAATTGTCTTGTAAGAGATCGGCTCATTAATGAGCTTTTTTGTTGTGACATCCAAATTTCTTTTGAGGTACCACAGTATAAGGAATTTTGATCAATTTCATTTTTCATGTTTTCAATAAGCCACTACATTTTAAGATTGTTTTCATTTTGCTGTCTTCTAAGTTTTGAGTTTTCTTTTAATGGAGGAATGACTGCACCAGTTTTAAATAATCATCTTTCTCTCTCCTGCTGATGAACATTATAATTGATTTTGGACCATTGGAGGTAGCGTTGCACGTTCAACTTGGGCTTAATATCTAGTGGGTTAGAGAAGCGTTCTTGATTGCCAATGTTGTCGTTAAGTATTATTTCACGATTGGAGGTGGCGTTGGAGAAGTTTCTATTGGATTGCATTTCATGTTTAGCCATCATTGTAGTTAAAACAGAGGATGAATAATGAGAAGAATTACAAGATTAAGTGGGATAAGAAGATTAACAAAAATAACTCTAATACCATGTTAAAAAACATAAATGCAAAAAATGTTTAGAATATCAAAGAATAGAAGTTTTCAATATCTTATTCCAATGAGTAGAATCAAGTGCTGTTTATATAGATGTTTTAAGGACCAAGGAATGAAAGGTGGCAAAAATTGACAATAATAGGGAAATAAGAAAACAATGAAGTCAATAATATTATACTCATTTTTATGAAACTAAAAAACTATGTAATTAGGCACATGTGGCTAGGATTTTTTTGCTTGATTTGGTGGTAGAGCTGTTGATGCTAGCAAAGGACAAAAGCATATTTTTGAAATTCTAGGAGCTTGATTTGATACTGCGAGCTATCCGCCTCGATGTAGTATCCATGATTGATTCTTGATTTGTAGCAATTGTTTTTACGCCTTGAGAGTTATCCACCACCCTTTTATATTCTCGGAAATGTGTTCTTAATTTGTAGCAGCCATCACTCATTCTTTCTAGGGTTGTCCGCCCCTTTGATCTTGTTCAAAATTTTCATGCATCCATTTTTGATAGTGACTCATCTAATTCAGACATTATAATTGTTATGACATGTATTGCAATTGTGGATGCTTTTTTTGTCTTTCTTCATGTGATCTAATGCAGTCGGGTCTACCATCGAA
Organism: Cymbidium sinense; assembly: GCA_021442155.1. NCBI lineage: Eukaryota > Viridiplantae > Streptophyta > Magnoliopsida > Asparagales > Orchidaceae > Cymbidium > Cymbidium sinense. The sequence goes on from CM038227.1 coordinate 78,634,894, forward strand.
GTAGTTTTTTCTTTTAGTTTGCAATGAGAATATTTAAGAATTTATCTTTTTGAGTAACCAATCTTATTCTTATGATGTTATTGATTATGCTTCTGTTGGGATAATAGGTGGTTATTTTTGATTTGCTGTCTAAATTGTTGAAATAGGATGCAGTGAGCTATTGTTATTTGTCTCTGTCCTGACTCTCTTGGAATTTTCTAGTTCAACATTTTATAATGGATTTTTAAATGAGGTGGTGGATTTCTAGCATTGGTGTTACTGAACTTGACCATGGCTTCTTCATGGCTATAGTCTCCATCTTTTAAGGTGGATCGTTCACATATGTTTTTGTCACTTCTTGATGATTGGTATCCTTGTTATTTTGTTTTCTTGATAATAAGCTTTATTTGTTCGGTTTGCAGACATTTCTGGTTGTAGCATTTCTAATGGTACTTTAATTCGGATGGATGCTTGATAGCAACCATCTTGCTTGTTTAAAAAACTAAATTGAAAAAGTAATGAAGGCTAGAATAACTATTAAACATTCAATATTTCACTGTAATCTTTCTAGGTTCAGTTACACTAAACCGAAAAAATAAACTGATATATTGCATTGACTTTTTAATGACACGACAATTTGATAAATTTTACTTGAACAAACAACCCCTTGACATTAGGAAATGTCCAGTATTGTTATTATATATTTCAGTCGAATTTATGTATTGGCTTTCTATGCTATTTCCAAGTTTAACTCTACATTGATTTACTTAATCCAGGTGTCTTATCTCAACATGAAATGAGTGCACCTTTTCTTCTGATTGAGCTCTGTGAACAGGGAAGACATCCAGCTATTATATTTGAGTCCCTTCAGGTTACAGTACTATTAGTTTAATTAGATATTACTCTCTTGCTTTTTAATATTTGTGTAAGTTTCTTGCACTTGAAAGCACTAGCCACTTGACGAGGTGTAGAGGTTGCTTAAATTTGGCATGTTACGTTTTCATTTTGTCACTTCATTTTTTATAGTTTGATAAGATTCTAGATTTGTAGCTTTGTTTTTTTACTGAAGGTTCCTCGTTTACAAGGATAACTGAGTTGCTGGAAAAAAATGTGGGAAATTAGTGAACGTATGATGCTAGGAACGAAAGGCTTTCATTGCATTTTGATATGTGAATTTCCAATTATCTCGTGTATTGATTCCTTTATGCTTATATTGTTTAAAAATTTGTTAGACAATGAGTTTTGGCTTTGGCAATCATTCATATTGCAAATTTCTCTGTTTAGAGTTGTAACTATATTATGCATTTATCATGATAGATTGCTGAAGTAGGCTTTTATGCACATCCATTCCTGATTTACTTAATATTTGTTTGTGCTTGTAGGCCTTAAAAGTTATATCACACAATTATCCATGCATAATGACTGGATTCTGGGACCATGTTTCAGCAATTGCTTACAGATTATTGCATATGCCAGTCACTCCTGATTTTTCCAGATGCATTGTTGGCTCATGGAAGGGAGATTCTGGTAAAGGTTCGGGTCCTACTAGTGAAAGATGCATTGTGGCTGCTATAAAGGTCTGATTTGTTATTTGTTTTTCTGTCTGCCATATAAAGTTATGGAAACAACAACAACAACAATAAAAAGTTTTTATCGTACTATGTGGTGTTAGCTACATGAATTCTTTTCTCTAATGTGTTCTATTAAGTGTCATATTCTCATTTAATTCTATTTTTAATAAAATAAAGTTATCTTTTATACTTCATAAAAAAGTCATTTTAGGTCTACCTCTATTTTTCTTTATAAAGGCTGAATCAAATACATCTACTCTCCTGATTGAGCTATCAGACGGCCGACATTTTATGTGAACAAACCCTCTAAGGAGACTCTTTAACCTTATTTGCCACTGGAGCTATTCCAACCTTTTCACGAATATATTCGTTTCTCATTTTGTGTCTGTAAGTGTAAAGACACATCCACTTGTGCATCCTCATTTATGCAATACTTAATTTTATGCTTCTCTTTTACTGGCCAATATTCAACATCATAAAGCATTGCAGGTCTCACCATCATCTTCTAAAATTTTTCCTTAAGTCTAAACAGTATGTTTATATCTATCACACAATAGGCCTGATGCATTTCTCCACTTCAGCCATTCAACATGAATTTTACTATTAACATCCCCATCTATTTTATTATCACTTTGAACAATGGACCAAAGATACCTAAAACGATCATTCTTTTTATTGACTTGATCACTCTTTGCCACTTGCCATCCAATAGATTTCCTATGACTAAAATTATACCGCATGTATTCGGTTCTAGATCTATTCAAACGAAATCCTTTAGGCTCGAAGGTTGACCTCTATAATTTAAGTTTTTTTTGAACACCTCTAGTTTTTTGAATGAGATGAATATCATTAGCAAAATGTGTACACCAAGGTTCATCCTCTTATAAATGTCTAGTAACAACATCCATAACTAAAGCAAAAGGATATGGATTTCAAGCCGATCCTTGACGTAATCATCTGAAATAGGAAGATACTTGGTCAATCCTCCTTGTGTTTGAGCAATATTAACAATTTTAGTATACATGTCATTAATGACTTGAAAGCAAGCAATATTATTTTTTTTCTTTTCTAGAACTCTCCAATGCTTTTCTCTTGGAATCATATGCTTTCTCTAAATCAACATATATTATATGTAGATTCTCCTTGATCACTTCATACTTCTCCAAACCTCTCAATAGATATATATATCCATAGTAGATCTACCCGACATGAATCAAAGTTGGTTTTGAGAAATTTTTGTATCATATCGTAACTTATACTTAATTACTCTCCCATAATTTTAATGTATAACACATTAATTTAATCTTTCTATAATTGTCACACTTCTGTGCATCACCTTAATTCTTAGAATAAGAATGAACAAATTCTTTCTTCATTCATCTAGCATATTTTTTGTTTTTAAAATAATATTAAAAAGATTATTATGACAAAATTTCTTGATTTTCTAAGTATTTCTATTGGAATATTATCAAGTCCTATTGCTTTTCCACACTTCATTTTCTTAAAATCTTATCAATTTCAGTTTTACTAATAAGACAATAAAAAAAATTCCTATTTTCATTAAAAGGATATTAAGGTCACTAAAGTCAATTGTATTCTCATAATCTTATTGAGAAGTTTATTAAAATATCTCATCCACCCATGTTGAATATTCATTTCTAAGAAAAATAATTTATAATCTTCATTCTTAATGTACTTCACTTGAACTAAATCTTTATATTGGATCTAAATTTATTTGTGATTGAAGCAGAACCTTGGGAGATATTTAGGCTGCAGGGTTGATGAAGAGGGGAACAACGAATATTGGAGAAAATGAGAAAAAGATTTGATTTTATTATCTTTTGAATAATCTTTATACAATTGAAGAGGGAAGGAATTCCCTTGTGTGTGTGTGTGTGTGTGTGTGAGAGAGAGAGAGAGAGAGAGAGAGGATTAAGATTTCTTTTGATTTAGGCCAATCAAAGTGAGCTATCCAAATTCACCAGCCAAACTCCTTAAAAGGAGCCCCTCACCCTCCTTTTATAATGTTTGGGCAGAGGGGCAGTACAGGAAATGAGTACAAAAAAGGATTGGTCGAGTATGTACAAGAGACTTGCCTGATCGGAGGTGAGTGACCAGCCTTGCCGAATATGTGATGACTCATTCTCCTGGGTGATTGCTCTTCTCTGTTGTCGGAGGGTGCTATTCTTGAGTTGCTTTGAGAGGAACGTCCTTTACTAAATGCTCTCCTGTTGGGGGTGAGTCTGCATCTGGTAGTCGACCCCTATGTGCTTATTGACTTCGTCATGCTTGCGATGATTTTTTAGTATTTAGGCTGTCTGTTTATTTTGGGTATACATTCAGCTCATTGATTTTTCTGCTCTATTGTAGAGACAACTCGTGAAAACGACAGAAGAATAAAAAGTCAAATTAACTCATAATAAATGCTAATGAAGGAAAGAGAATTTTTCATTAAATGTTACATCACCTTCTGACTGGTTCAGACTTCTTTAGTGTACCCCTGCCCCCCTTGGGCTATAAAAAGGGCACTGACCTTTGACAATATTTATTGGACCTTTTGTTTATGATTGGAAATACGCCTTTTCTTTTTGCTATTGAGTTTGTTACTACACACACTCATCATGGGTTTCTCATGGTGATGTTGATTCTTCAAAGCTGTGGGTTGGCCTCTGAAAAAAATTGAAATCCAAGAAGCTAGCGGAGGTCACTGTTGTTCACTTAATGAAGATGAATTCTTTTGACACCCCTGCCCTTAGGATCCCGATTGCCCTAGCGGAGTCGTCGGCCGAGGCGAGTGTTTTGTGCTAGCAGAGAGTGCACCAAAGGGAGGACTTTCGCCCCCCCTTGTTCGCCACAAAAAAGTGGTGGTGAAGTGGCCGATTGTTACCTCCCCCATTCTTACCATCATGGAGAGTCCCATCGAGGTAGGATTAAACAATTTTATTATTATTATTATTATTATTATTATTATTATTATTATTATTATTATTATTTTGTTTTTGGATTTGGTATTACACTCGATTAATAATGGCGAGTGTGCAGGAGGTGTTGGAGGGCGACAACGGGTGCCCGACGTCTGCTCAAATCATCCGTTTGGGCAGTTTAAATAGTCATGAAAGAATGATTCATATTTTTGTAGGCGAGCTGCTAATCATCGTCCGAGTGAAGAGAAGGTTCGCTTATTCGAGCAGTGACTTCCTTCTCCAAGGATTCTGCCCTTAGAAGACTGTCTTGTTGAAATCTTTTTTTTTTCAATTTTTGATGAGTTTGTTCATCGTTCAGGGGTGGCTCCCGACCCACCGTGAGTCGAGGCAGCGATGCCAAGCTTTGTACTGATGGAGGGGCTGACTTCTCAAGGGCTGCAGGTTGAGATGCCCGCCTTGTCTGCTAGGGTCAGTATCAGCTTCACCTCCGCCGACATCCAAGGAATATTAGCGAGCTTTCTTCCTCACAGTGGAGAGTCTAAGAGGAACGAGTCTACTCTTGCGGAGGAGGGGAATGTGGAGAAGGGTCCTTAGGCACTTATAGAGTTGATCGAGCTCATGATACTGCAGGGAAGAGTCGCCATTCTGGAGAAGGATTTGAGCTCGTCGAGGTAGGAAGTGTGTGAGCTTATATCCTTGTTGGAGGCGAAGTCAAAGCGGAGGTAGGCTGTTGAAGCTGAGTTTTAGAAGGACTTGGCCATTATGAGGGCCTAGTTGGTTTCTCTCCAGTGCTTGGTGAATTTGAAGGTATCTTCACTCTTCATTAGTAGTGCTAATTTTATGTTCAACTATATGTGGAAGAATGGAGACCTCGGTGAGGATTGACACTCGGATTCCATTGTAAAATAATTTTAAAAATAATAATGGTTATAATGAGTGTTTGAAATTTTTTTTTTCATATTTTAAAATAAACAAAGAAATAATTATAGGAAAATTTTCATATACTCGCTTTTTATTTATTGAGTGTTGTTCCATCGTTGGCGGTGACGAGTAGGAGCTCATTTATTATTTTTGTCTTCATGTGCGTTGTTTAAGATTTTCATGAGATTTTGTAATCATTTCATCATTAAATGTTCGACGTGACGTTTGTGTTACCAAGTCATACTTACCGCGTCTATAAATATAGTTTTGCTATAGGTATTTGAGACTTTATTACAATTCTCTGTCAAGTGAATGACTCTTTGATTCCTGCAAGTATGCTATGTTCTTTCATTTCTCAAAAGTGAGTGAGTTCAATGGCTGGTTTGAAGAAAGTAGCGAGTTTGTTCATACTGTCCAAGGTCAAGGAGATTCCCTACCTTAATCCACGAACGACAATCTTCGTCTTCCACTATTATTGCCATAGCCACGCCGACTACACTATGAAAGTGGTCGACCCTGATTAGAGGCTTAACTCGACCAAGATAAACGAGTTATGCATACCCCTTGACCATTTCAAGCTTGGTTTTTGGCTCCCCCTGTTTAACGAGTGGGTAGAGATTCTGAACTACTATTAGGTTATACCCTCTCAGATCTTGCCAAACTCTATGGTGAGTATAACCACATTTTTGATAATGTTGAGAGAGGAGTGGCTGTTGTGGAGCATAACTCTCTTCTGCCATGCCTTCATTGTGAAGGGGCATAGTGACGGGACCGTTCAATTCTCGACAGTCTTGCTAGGATTCGTGGCTTGTTGAATAAGGTCAAGAAGTGGCGATCTAAGCTTTTGTTCATCAAGAGCTCGTCATCTTAGCTAGTGTCGATTGTGCCTACCACCTTCTTGGCGAGTAGGTCGGCCTTTCCTGAGACAAATCTTCTGGTGGAGGCAACCTTGAACAAAGTGATTGATGGGACTTTAAATGTCAGTTACTATCTCTTCTACAATTGAGTTTTCAGTGTTCTCAGTGGTAAGTGTTTTGTACTTAGCCTTCTTTTTTGATTGTTATGGTTTTTTCTGACTCGCTAGATCTAATGCCCGTACTCGCTTTATCAGGCGAGGATGTTGCTGTGGCTCCCCCACTCCACTCTTCGGTTGTCAGGTTCCTCGAGGACGTGGCTTAGGAAGAGGGTGCCGAGTTTGCCCCAGCTAAATTCAACAAGGAGGCGGGGCCGAGTAGTACTCCCAAACAGTCCAAGAAAAGAGCTGCGAGCTCGATTCATTGTGGTTGTTCTAAGAAGAGGAGTGAGCCTGTGAAGGAGAAAGGGAAAGAGATAAAGGAGGACAAGGTGGAGTATGCGGAGGACAACTTCACCCTTGATCTCATTCAGCTGACCAGCGAAGCCTTTATTTTCGGTTGGGATATCTACTCGACGGGACTTTACGTTACCCTAGAGAACCTTATGGATTGTCGACTGCCATTTACCGTGATGACTGCACAGGCGATGTCGTAGTAGTTGACTTGGCATATCTGCGATAAGTTCTTCATCAAGTGGAAGAATCTCTCTGTGACGAAGGTGGAGTTGGCGGATTTGAGGCAGTCTCATCTCTGTCGAGTCTAAGCCCACTGATCTCCAGGAGGAGGCGAAGTGACAAGAGTAGGAGATGGAGCGAGTAGTTCTAAAGCTCACCCGCCTTACTGAAGAGAAGAGGCAACTGGAGGAATAGTTCTCCTGCTATACAGAGTCCCAAAAGAAAGAAGTCGAGTTTGCAAGTTTTCTAGATTTGATTGAGTACATGGGACTATTGGAGGAGAAATTCAAGGCAAGTGCTGACTTTGTAGTTGCCAAGTTCATGGAGCATGGCCAGTTGAGTTCCAATTTCTTAGATTTCTCTAATATAGTCGTTCTTTCAGACTCCGATGACGACAAGAGTGGCACGGCTGACCCGCTTCTTACCTTTTTTTTTTTCCTCTGTACACATTTTTTATGCTACGAGTTGGGGAGGAGAAGTGTTCCGTGTAACTCCGTATTCGCTTTCGTGTAAATGTTATTTCTATAAAAAAATATTTTTGAAAGATGTATTTCTTTTGTTTTTTTTTCTAAGTACTCTTGTTCTATTTGGATGGTTGTGCTATATCACACTTGCCGGTGCTTTGGTTGCATCTGATACTTAGAAAAAAATCCAAATGTCGATTTGTGGGGCGAGCTTGTTACCTTTAATTGGTGATTACTGCGAGTTGGCTTCTTATCTGTTGGTCGTGGCGAACATGTTCTTTACCTTGCCAACTAGGAGCGTTGGTCTTTCATTAGGTTGCCAACCTCACGGGGTGTTCTCACACCATAGTTGTCAACTAGGAGAGTTGGCTTTTCATTAGGTTGTTGATCTCACGGGGGTGTCGATCTTACACCATAGTTGCCAACTAAACTGTCTTTCATTTTTATAGAATAAGCTTAAGCGAGTTTTTAGAAGTTAACTCAAGAATTGCGTTTCCGACTACAATATCCTTGGGACAGGAATGATGCACCAAGTTTTTGGATCTTCTACTCGGGCCATTGTGGTTTGCCGAGTGAGACTTTTTCCTTGGCCCAAAAATGATGTACCAAGTGTTATGAGTCATTGCATAGCTCTGCGAGTATTCATGACGGGATTGCTTCACTCGACACTAGTATTCTTGAGCCAAGAATAACGCATTGAGTATTTGGATCTCCAACTCGAGTCTCTGTGTCTTGCCGAATGGGATCTTTTTCTTAGGCCAAAAATGATGCACCAAGTGTCTTGAATCAATGCACCACTCCCTAAGTGTTGTTCAGACTTGTCGAGTATCTTTTCCCATACTCGCCAAGTATTTTTTTGTCTTTTATATATATATACATATTCGTTAGGTGTTTTTAACCAGCAAGCTGAAATTATATAAGAAATTTTGACTTTATTAAGTGAATCTGGAAAGAACATGAAGATTGTTGTTTACATTGATCAGGAGACACTAATCGCCTAAAGGGAAATTTTTTTGTCAGGCTCTTAGAATTCGAAGTATGTGGTAGGTCTTGCCCTTTGTGAGTCTGAAGTTGGTAAGCTCCAAGGCCAACTTGCTTTTTGATACTATATGGGTTGTCCCCTGTGCGGGCGAGATTGCCTAAAATGTTTTAGCAAGTTGTCTCGTTTATTTTTTTGAGAACTAAATCGCCACTCTTGAAGTACTTATTTTTTATGTGGCAATCATAATACCTTGTCATTCGTCACTTTATTTCCTCTTGCCTTAGCGAAGCCTCATTCCTCAACTCTTAGGAGTTTGCCTTCCCCAACTCGACGATGTTCTATCCTAGCTCCGTAGTCACATGCATCCTTTGGTTGTGGAGTTCATACTCAACTGGCAGCACTGCTTCCATCCCATATGAGAGTGAGAAGGGGTGTGCTTGGTATCAGTAGTTGGAGTCATTTTGAAGGCCCATAGTAAGATCGGTAGTGCGTCAACATATTTAGCTTTAGTGCCCTTTACCTTCTTCTTCAATAGATTAAGGATCATCCTCTTTGCCACTTCCACTTACTCGTTACTCTGGAGGTGATGCACTGAAGTGAGCTTCAACTTTATTTTTTGAGACTCGCAGAAGCCTCTCAGCTCTCGGTCAGTGAATTGTGGCTCGTTATCAGTGATGATAGTCATCAGTATGCCATACTTGCAAATAATGTTAGTCCAGATAAAGTTTCTTACTACCTGGGTGGTCACTTTGGCGAGTTGCTTAGCTTCGATCTATTTACTAAAGTAATCGATCATGACCAACATGAATCTCTTTTGTCCACTTGTTATTAGCAATGGGCCAATTAAGTCCATCCCTCAGATGGTGAAGGCCCAAACACTTGTAATGGTTTGCAGAGGCTGTGGTGGCTGTTGTTGAAGGTGGGTGAATTTCTGACATTGCTTGTATTTTCTCGTGAATATCTTTGCGTCTTTCCTTAGTGTGGGCCAGAAACATCCCTGCCTCATGATTCTGCGAGCGAGTGTTCTCCCACCGATGTGGCTATCGCACTTGCCAGTGTTTTTCTTCCAATACTTTTCTTTGCTTTGTTTCTAGCACACATCTCATATTCAATAAAGTCACTAACTTCTAAATAACTCGCCTTCAATTAGTGTATACTGGTCATCTTTTATAATAAGTCTTCTTACGTCATTTGTGTTTTCATTTATCTCCCCGTTTATAAGTACTTTTTGATAAGGTCCATCCAGCTAGGCAAGTGCTTATGATTTACTTATATCAACTCTTCTTCCTCAATACTAGGTTGTACGAGTCGAATCGTGGAGTGTCCTTCAAGCCCACCCGTTATGTAGAGTAAATTGGCGAGTTGGTTTTATTTTCTAGGGATTTGCTCAATCTTAAAGTACTCCAGTTGCCCAAACTTGGTTTTGACTTTGAGCAGATATTTTTGTAAGAGCTCGTCTCTAACCTCATAGTCCCTCTTAACTTATTTGACCATCAGTTGTGAGTCTTAGTAGGTCGTAATGTGTAATGCTCTTGGCTCTTGGGCGAATTTGAGTTTGACGAGTAAAACTTCATATTTAAACTGGTTGTTTGTTGATCTAAAGTTAAATTTAATCGACTGCATTATGGTAATCCCTACCAGACTTTTTAGCACTATGCTGACACTTATTCCATGTTCACCGAATGATCCGTCCATGTACAACTGCAATAATAGCCCTTGGTTGACTAGGAATTACTTCGAGTTGCAGAAGTCAACGAGGAAGTTGGTGAGTGCCTGAGCCTTGATTGTCGTGTGAGGCGAGTATGCTATATTGAATTCCCTCAATTTTACTGAAACCATTTTAGCAACCTTCCTGAATGATCAAGCTTGACGAGCATCAATTTGAGCGGGTTATTATATGACTTGAATTGAGTGGGCATGAAAACATGGTCGTAGTCTTCTTGCCAAAATGATGAGCACAAGCACGAGTTTCTCCTTTATGGGGTAATTTAACTTGGCTCCTCTCGAGGACCTATTGATGTAATAAACGGGCCATTACTTTCCACCTTCTTCTTTGATGAGGACAAAATTGACCGAGTCTTCTCTGACTCCTAAATTTAATAATAAGGTTTCTTTTTTTCGGGCTCTGCAATAAATGTGGTGAGGTGAGTAAGGCCTTAAAGTCACCGAAAGTCTTCTTGTATTTTGGAATCCATTCGAACTTCTTGGCTCTCCCGAGGACTTTGAAGAATGACGAGCAACGCTCTCCATCATGTTGAGTTGATTTTTCAAAATGATGTGTGGCATCTAGTATTATCAAAAGTATTAGACGCTCTCATGGTTTGAATGCCCAATGCTAAATGTACCGGACATCATATATGCTTGTCTAAGCAAAATTAGGCACTAAGGGGAAATATTTTAGTACTTATAAACTAATTTTAAGTATGATGAATATTTTTAAAATATGTAATTGTTACCCTAAAGTAATTGGAGGTAAATATAAATTTCCAAGTTATATTGTATTTTTAGTTTAAAATTCTAGATAAATAAATTATGTTAAGCAATTATAATTAGTTACCAAGTTTTTAGCATGCATTGTGATGAAATTTTGTAAATTTATACCCACACAAAATATCAAATGAAGTATTTTGATGTTACATTTACATTCCTGATTTTTCATGTTTTATTGTATTTTAAGTTCAAAATTTTGATTAAATATCACAATGCACGGAGCTTTGGTATTTGCATGGAGAGAACAAGCATTCAGATAGTGTAATTAGGTTTTAAATTTTAAATTTTTTTAATTAATCAATACTCATTAAATAAATCAAAAGAGTCACTAACGAATATAATCTAAATTAACATAAAATAATTAAAATAAGTTTACCTTTCTTTATTTTGACCATGTCTTTGATGTAATTGTTCTTTTCTAATCTAAAGTTTAAACCTAAAAATGGTAATTTAAACATGGTGAGCTATCAACCACCCAATACTCATATTTTTAACCTTCAATAACGTAATAAAAAAGAAAACAATATGCATGTTAGTCAAACATAATTAATTAGTGTAAAATAATTATGAATTTATGTTCATTTATAAATTTTTAGGAAAATTTAGAACATTCTATCATATAATATATTATTTTATCTATATCATTTACATCCACATGACTATTGTATGAGTTTTGTATTATTTAAGCTATATCAATATCAATAAACTTTAAAATTTATATGCATGAGTAATTTAGCGTCCCCAACTAGTACCATAAGAGGGTGAAATGACCATATTCTTCATGCACATATAAGTATATTATATAGTTCGTTTTATTCACATTTTTATATCATTATATATAAAATATACATATTTTTATAATTAATGAATAAAAAGTTAACTATATGGAAAAACTTGTATCATTTATATCAATACGGCTAACATTATGAAAGAATAAATGAATCTGAATAGAATCTTATATTTAAATTAATTAGTATCTATCACTATTCATGCAATTAGTTCAAAAGAAGCACACATTATCATAATTTAGAAGAGTATTCATCTTGAATTAGATAACTTACTTTATCTTTAACTCTTAAATGTCATCCTCTAAGCAAGTTACCTAAATCAAAACACACATAAGATTCCTGTAAATTTTCTTTTACTTATTAAATTTATCTCGATCCTTTAAAAATTTCTTTTTATTCTATTTTGCTCTCATTTAATTTGAACAGATATTCTTTAGAATTTTTTTTTTCCAATTCTATTTAGTTAACAGAATACTCTTATTAAAATTTTAGTACCACAATTACTATAGTTAATCTTCCGTTTAATTTTTATTATTATTAAACATTTATCTTTTCAATTTCTTTTAAATCCTACTCAGCACAATTTTAAAATTTTTCTCATTTATTAATGCTTATATTGATTATATATGTATTTTTTCTCTAATAATAATATTATTATTTTATTTACTAAAAAAGTCTATCATTGAAAATTTTCTACTATAAGACAAATTTTGCACGAGTCAAAATTAATATTTTCTTATAAATTTTTAATTGTATAATTCATTTTATTTTTACTTAAAAAATGATTTAATATTTTTTTTGTACTTTTAACTCTTTAATTTCTTAATAAATTTTTAATTAGTAATATCAATCCTCTTTTTTTAATATTATAAGATTTTAATAATATTTTTTTACACATATATGATATAACAAACTCAAAAATATTCTATTATGAATTATTGCAAGTTTAAAACTGAATATTAGTTATATTATATAAAAAAAGGTATATATAATTAGTCTAATTTAAAATCGTAGATAAAATTTCATCCATTGTAAAAATTATATTGGAATCTTAAACTTATTTTATATTTGGAAAGGAAACCCCTATTTAAACTCCAAAGCCTGCACGAGGCCACTTGTTCTCGAGCCTCGTAGAGGTGCAGCTTGATCTCTTCTCTCCCATATTCTTACTTGCATGCGCATGCCGTCCCCTTTGGCACCTTGCTCGCGCTCCTGTGCACCATCTCGTGTACACCGAATCTTGTACAAGATTCACATGTCGTTACTTCTCCGCTTCTCTTATGATCACAAGCTCCTTCATACAGTCTTGCTTGCGCTCGATCACTTAGTTGCTCGATTGAGCCCTCTCTATTGTATTCGCACACTCATTGCCCTTCTCTAATTCCTAGTTTATTCCTTCATCTCCTCCCCTCTTGTTTGCTCGGCCCATCTCCTCTTCATCGTCTTCTATATTTGCTAGGCTGTTAACATTGATTCAATTAGATCGTCACTAATTAGTTTCAATACCCCTTTTTTTAACGAGGTGTTACATTAAATAGGTTATCAATAATAATAATAAACTACGAAGTTTGTATCTTATATTGTGATTGAAAGTTGAAAGTTTATACTCACAAAAATATAAGTTGAAGTATTACTATGTGCACATTGACATGTTGATTTTTATGTTCTAATCATCTCTTTTATTTTTTATTATTTTATTTTTTTAATATAACACACCTTTGTTGGTGAATTTGAGAATGAAATGTGCTTTTTAGTATTTTGAATATCTTTATGATGGTTTTCCTTACGTGGAGGTTGCAATAATGGCTTATAGTTTTTTAACTGTGGCTCCATATTTTACACCTAGCTCTCTTAAGGGAGTTTTATTTTTTCAAGTTAAATTTTGAGAAGACAGATTAATTTGTATATAACATATTATCCAAATATTTCTTTCTCATTTTATGAGGACTTTATGAATTGATTTTAGGTTTTCCATAGGTGTAAATTTTTATCGCAAATTACCTCTCTTGATAATGTGAGAGAAGTAGATAACTTTTGAATAAGATTATTAGATTAGGTGCTAAAAGCTTAGCTTATAATAACAAAAATAATTCATTTTTTGGATTGAGAAATTCACCACTTTTAATGTCATGATTGACCTGGTGCTTGAAATTTTCAAGATGAAAACAAACAATTTGATAGTAAAATTTTTATTTTCAAAATTTTCTTAATCGCGATACTAGTTTTGAAACTAATAACTACAAATAAAGTGAAAGAGCTACAAATTTATTCTAAGTTAATGTTATAAATACTTATCTCGAAGTATTACATTAATAGTAAACAATCTGTCTTCTTTCTTTCACTCATTTTAATTCAAACTTTATCTTGAAAATGTTAGATAAAAAATATAATAAGTTATCAAAAATCAGTGAATACTCATACTTTCAGATTATAGTAACATGACAAAAAAAGAAATAATATACATGCTGTTAAAAATAATAAGTTAGTATGCATTCAAGTGATAGTTTATATCCAATTATGGTTTTATTAAGAATGTTTAATATATTTCATTGTACCATATACTAGCTTACTTTATTTATATCATCTACATTCGTCATAGAAGCTACCGTTTAAAGTTATATCATTTATGACATTTCAATATCTATAACGTTTTTCATATATATGCACGAGTACCTTAGCATCTTCAACTAGTGCATGAGGGGATGAAATACCATCATATTCAACATGCAGATACAAATATTTTAAATAATTCATGATAATCATATATTTTCATCTCATTCAACATTTATCTATTACATAATGCATAAACTTAAAGGAACAGATAAATCAGGTTAGAATATTGCATTTTAGAATAAGTAATATCTATCACTATCCATATAAATTGATTTAGAAGAAAAAAATGCTACCATAATTTTGAAGTAAGAGTACTCTTCTCAACCTAAAAGTTTGATCTTACTTTGCCAAACCCACATGTACAGCCCACGCATAGCCCGCTAGCCACCGATGCTCGGTTGACGCCCCTCGCAAGCTCTCATGACGTCGACGTAATGCCCTTGCTTGGTCTAACCTCGTCTCCCCCTCAGTTCGACTCCCCCCTCCGTCTACTGCTTTCTGTGTTTCATGGGAGAGGATCCTGACGCCTCTTTAATAAACAAACTCATTGATGCCTATTTAGTTGAACTGGCATTAATCGATTAAATTTTTTTTTATTTTTATATTAAGCATTAGACTTTGTCATATCTACTCTTTTTGTGGTGCCATTAAGGGGTAAAATCACATGATTAGAAGATACTTGCCATGTCATTACTGCATGAGATATCTTAGAGTGACCATAGGAGTCTACTTATACAAAATTAACAATTTGATCTGAGATTATTTTAAACTTATGATTCTCTACAAACTGTTATGAATAGTGGATGGATATTTGTCTTAAGTTTTTAGATGATAAATTTCACTCGAGTATTTTTGAGTTTTATAGGTTTTCTCGTGATTTTTATATTTTAATTATATCATTAAATGGTTTGTGATAGGTGTGAAAGTCATATATTTCTCTCTAAATTAAATCTTTCAAATGACAGATTGTTCTGCATAAAATTAAGAATTTTTCGGCCCTAGCGTTTTAAATTTTTAATCTTTAGCAAAATTCAGGAGTTGATGTGAAAAATTATGTGGAGAGCTATGTTCAGCAGAATTGGGAGCAACTGGCATGATCGAGAGCTAAATGAGTGTTTGACATCTAGCCTGGTGCTTAAGCACTCAACTTGGCCCTTAGGTTTCAGAACTAAATGTTGAGGTGCCCATCAGGAGTCACAACACAAAGAAACTGACTCTTTGGCGCCAGATTCGTACCTAAGCATGTGATCAAGATTGAAAACTTGGTGCTTAGGCATCCAATTCTACTGCCTTGACGCAAAACCTAAAATACATTAGTGCACAAGATAGAGAGCTTTATGCCTTAGGCGTTGACGGGTGCTAAGCACAATTTGCCTTAAATTCACTCAGATTTCTTTCTAAATACGGAGGATTGCTTGCAGTTAAATTTAAGAATTTTTTGGGGATAAATTTGTGGACTTGTACTTTTTTTTTCTTTTTTCTTTTTCTTATAATTTTGGAGGGTATTAAGGCAAGGATTTTGGAGGCTACTTTCAAGGTTTTGGATGAAGCTATTGGAGATGATTTTCATGGCTAAGGAGGTAAAGTGAAGAAGGCACTCTTTTTCATTCTTCTTTGAGTTTTCTGTTTTCTTTTCTTTTTCTTTGCCTTTATTATCATAAAGTTCACGTTGATTATTGTCTAGTTTTCTTACATTTTAGCAAGAATTAAACATTTCATCTTATGCGTTGGGATGTAACCTTTGTTGTTTTGTGTTTGTTTGAATTTTAATAAAAAATCAGAGTTTTATTTTTTTATTATTGTGCATTTTGTTATGAGCTTTTATACTTATTGATTAACTACCATCTGTCAATAGTTTAGGAGATTTGTTTGAAATGAAGATGTGAAGAATGTCCCTGAACAAAAATAAGATTTATATATAAGTTAGCCAAGCAAAGAGATACGAGAAGTTAAGATTTAGTTCAAATAAAATGCATTAAGAATGAAAATCATATAGTACTTTTCTTATAAGAGTGTTGAACGTAGGTGGATGGGATATTTTGATAAACTTTTCAATGAAAGTTATGAGAATACGATTGACTTCAATAACTTTAGCACCTTAAGAAATTATGTTTTTATCGTCGTATTAGCAAAGTTGAAGATGCTTGAAAGAAAATGAATTGTGAAAAAGCAGTAAAATCTAATGATATTCCAATGAAATTGTGGAAATGCTCAGGAGATTAAGGAATTTCATGGCTTACTAATATTTTTAATGTTATTTTAAAGACTAAAAAGATGCTAGATGAGTGTAGAAAGAGTTTGTTAATGTGTCGTACATTAAAATTATGGGAGAAAGTAATTGAGCTTAGAGTACAATGTGATACAAAAGTTTCTCAAAATTAGTTTGGTTTCATACTGTTTAAGTCTACTATGGATGCTATACATTTGTTAAGAGGTTTGATGGAGAAGTATAGAGAAAGCAAGGATTTACATATGAAATTTATTGATTTAGAGAAAGCATATGATAAACTTCCATGAGAAGTGCTTTTAGAGTTCTAGAAAAAAGGAATTAATATTGACTATATTCAAATCATTAAGGATATGTATACTAAAGCTGCTACTTGTGTTCAAATACAAGGAGGGTTGACCAAATATTTTCCTATTTTAGTTGGATTACATCAAGGATCGCCTTTAAGCCCATATATTTTTTACTTTAGTTATGAATGTTCTTACTAGTCATTTACATGATGATGTACCTTGGTGTAAAATGCTGATGATATTCTTCTTGTTGATAAGATGAGAGGGAGTTCAAGAGAAACTTTTTTATTTTAGTATATCTAAATTTGAATATATGAAGTGTCATTTTAGTTGTAGAAGATATAATGGTGGGTTTGTGATATTGGGTGATCAAGTCATTAAAAAAAGTGAACGTTTTAGATATCTGGGGTCTATTATTCAAAATGATGGTGAAATAGATGGGGATGCTATTAGTAGAATTCATTTTGGATGGCTGAAATAGAGGAAAGCATCTGGCCTATTGTGTGATAGAAAAGTACCGCTTAGTCTTAAGGAAAAATTTTATGAGATAGTGTTAAGACCGACAATGATTTACGATGTAGAATGTTGGACAGTAAAAGAGAGGCATAAAATTATGTTAGGTGTTGTAGAGATGAGGATGTGTAGGTGGATGAGTGGCTTTACTCTTATAAATAAAATACGGAATGAATATATACGTGATAACGTTGGAGTAGTTCTAGTAATAGATAGGATTAGAGAGAGTCTCCTTGGATGGTTTGGCCACATAAAGTGTCGGTCATTCCTAGTTAGAAGAGTAGATGTATTAGATGTTCCTTATGTTAAGAAAGATATAGGTAGATCTAAAAGGACTTAGCTAGGATGTATAAAATGACTTAGTTTATCAGAATTAAATAAGAAATTGACATTTAATAGGATAATGGAGAAAAATGATTCATGTAGCCGACCTCATATAGTAGGATAAAGACTTGTTGTGCTCTTTTGGTAGATTTTGGTGTAATTTTTATTTTTGTTATATCACCTTAGTTTTATCATCCAAATAATAGCAAATTAACCCAATTTTGGTATTCAACTTCCAATTCTCAAGGGAACGATGCTCTACTCGTACTTTATTAGTTGAAAGTGATAATGTGTTTCTGTACGTGTGACGCTATCATCTATCTAGTTTTTAGCGCTGTTGTCAGAAGTTGTTACATATATATTGATATTAAGTTGGTTGCTATTACTTTAGACAATTTTTAATTTTCATACTAATTATCATTTTTCTTTTTTTGTGTCTACTCCATTTTGTGAGTTAGTCGTAGTGTATGCATCATTCTCATGGTGAGCCACCGCCTCTTATAGATCCATAAATAGAATGAATGTTTTGAAGAAGATTTATAGAAAGAAGAGAGCCAACTCATAGATGCAATACATATGACCAATCTGGAGAATAGTGTAACAATGGGAATGGGGACAATAGTCTTACGAGACTAAGCACTTCCTAGAATGCACGATATCTCCAAGCTATTCTTATGCTTGGTGTACAGGCCAACATCTTCGAGATTATGCTTGCTACTCTGCAGATGATCCATAGCTCTCATTTTGGGGTCCTAGTGTTGGAAGATCCAAATGCCCACATCACAAATTTTTGTGAAAATTATGATACATTCAAGTACAATGGAGTATCTGACGATGTTATCAAATTGAGACTATTTTCATTCTTGCTATAGAATTGAACTAAGAGTTGGCTAAATTCTTTGCCCATTAACTTCATCATAAGTTGGGATGATTTGGCACATAAATTTTTATTAATGTACTTTCCCCCAACCAAGACTATTATAATGAGAATATAAATCTCCAATGTCATTGAAATGGATGGAGAAACTTTGTATGATACTTCAGAGAGATTCAAAGATCTATTGAGGTTGTATCCACAACATAGATTACCAAAGTAGATGCAAGTGTAAGCATTTTATAACGGATTTGCTGGACCAACATGCACTTTGATCGACACTGGCGATACATTTATGAGAAAGATGTAGGAAGTTGCATATGACATGTTGAGCAAGATGACCACAAATAATTGATAATGGCTAAGAGCATGAATCATGCTCAAGAAGTTGGTGGTTGCGGTATTGGATATAGATTCCATTGTAGCTCTCATAGCACAAGTTGCTTGACGAAGCAACTAAATACACTCATAGGTTGTGGCAATGTGGAGAAAGTCACAATATCATGGAGTGCCAAACTAATAATCCATTTGCTCAGCCTTATTTAGAGTAAATAAACTTTGTGAGAAATCAATCTTTGAATAATCTATAATTCAACTCATACAATCTTGGGTAGAGGAACCACCCTATTGTTTCTGGAAAAAAAAAAGTTCAAATAGGACAATAGTCGGGTTGTTATTAATAACCTCTCGGTTCCAACAACAAGGAGGTTATCAACTTCCTTGCCTTAACTTTCAGGTCCTCATCAACCGAAGTTAGATGCTCTATTATTGAAGGAGGCTTTAACATAACTAAATGCTATCACTAAGAAATTCATGACTCGCATAGATGCAATACTAAAGAGACATGATGTCTTATTGTAGAGATAAGAGACAACAATTAAGAATATAGAGTTTTAGATTGAACAATCATCTAGTCATTAACCTGGACCACTCTCTAGCAATATTGATGTAAACTCGATTGAGCATGTCAAACAAATGATGCTCATAAGCAGGAAGTAACTGGAAGATTCTATAAGCTAGGTGAAACTTTTAGAAGAGATGGAAGAGAACTGAATAGGCTAGGAGAAGCTTGAGAAGGCTGAGAATGATAAGAAGCAGCAGGAGAAAACTTAGGAAAGGAAGTGTGACTAATATTAAAGTTGTTTTCAGACAATTTGTTTATGTTCCATCACTCCTGTATCTTCATAGATTTAAAAAAAAAAAGAAAAAGAAGCTACATTAGTAGTTTTTCAAATTTCTAGAGGTTATAAGAAGCTACATGTCTACATACTCCTTGCTAATGCACTAGATTAAATGTTCAATTTTGTCAGGTTTTTGAAAGAAATTTTAGTAAAGATATTAAAGTGGATGATTATAAGACAGTTGCTTTAATAGAGGAGTGCAAAACCATTCTTTAGAGGATATTGCCCATAAAAGGGAAGGATTTGAGTAGTTATACGATTTTCTATGTTATTGGTAGATAGATATTATGGTAATGCTTTTGTGTCCTGGGGGCCAACATAAATTTATTGTCGCCTTTAGTGTTCATAAAAATAAGGCTAGGAGAAGCTATGCCAACCACACTATCCTTATGGCTGGTAGACAAGTCAATAAAATATCTTGAGGCTATTGTTGAAGATGTTTGGGTGAAAGTTGAGAAATTTATGTTCTCAGTTTACTCGTTGATTCTGGATATGTAGGAAGATAAGCCCAACTATTTGATTATTTTAAGGAGATTTTTTATATTTTTATTTATTATTATTATTATTTTTTTGTAATAGGACATGCTCAGATTGATATCTAGAAAGGAGAGTTAGAACTCAGGATCTAAGATAAATCTCAGATTTTCATGTTTTATTTAGATCACATGAATCAACTTGAGAGGATGATCTGTAATTTTATGTTGCTCAGCAATACTGGATAGACCAAGTCCACAGAGGAGATTGTGAGGGATTGCTAGGAAAAAGAAAAGGGACACGAAGCAGGAAAAAGATATAATCAACAGAAAACTCCTTAGAAGAAGAAGAGTCAACATTCATCTCATGAAGTTTTGGTAATGAAATCTATGCTTTAGGATTATGAGGACAGTTCAATAAGAGTAAGGCATCGGTAGCAACAACACTTGCTGCTAAACAAAAAATGACATTGTGTTAAGGATGATAAACAAAGCACTATTGGGAGTCAAAAATTTCTCTATTAATTGTGTTAAAAAAATTGTATATGGCTCTTAGGTGCTAGGCCCACAAGTAATTGAAATTTTTGGCAATTTATTCAAAAATTTGATGCTATTCTTTGAGTGGACTTGGGGGAAAAATAATTAAGATGCTTTTTGCTAAGAGGTTGGAGAGATCAAGCAAGAAAATTGAGTAAGACCCACATTTGTCCAATTATCAACCACTAGATTCTCTTAGAAAAATATAAATAAAGTGGAAGGGGAGATGTCTCCAACTCCAAACCTTTTGAATCTCTTTGCAGCTCTTGCCTATCTTTTTTCTTCAACAAAGAATATCCTCGTATTATGATGATGCCTCGAATAAAAAAGGTGCCTCCTTTGTTGCTGTTTTAAGAGCATCTGATATAAGAAAGTTTTTCTCACATATCTCCTCTTAAAAGTTCAAGAAGATCTTCTCCTCGAAGCCATGCATCTTGGAGAGGGGCATTTAGGATCCAAGTGGCATATTTAGGTAATCATCATTCAAGAAAGTCATAGATTTTTGTAATACAACTTGGCTTTGCATTTGTGTTGGTAGTACAGAAATTCTATACAAATGTCTTGGACCATATGGATGATCAATGTTTCATATGGGGAAAATATGCACTATTAGCAGTAGTTGGATTAACACTTTTAATGATTTACCATATATTTCGGATGATATATACTTAATTTTTTAAGGAACGACCTTGACTAAGATTAAATTATTTATTTTCTGGCACTAGGCACTTGATGGCATCATGGATTTTTCTGCTCTGACTCACTACAAAATTTAGAGCATGATATGCATTCATTTTAGCATGACTACTCCTAAGTGGCTTCTTAAATGACATCACAAAGGAGTGGGCTGTGCTGAATTTCACAATTTGGTAGGATTTATCAATTGATGTGGATGTGTTGATCATATTGAATATCCTTCATACTGTGAGGTTCACAACTACTAGAGGCTTAGATTACCCTTCTCTCATACACAGGTTATGTTTACAAATGTTAGTACCTATGAGTGCATCAAAAGAGGCGGCATCTAAAGTCCTTCGTGACCAGGAATAAGATTGCACAGATTGGATCTCTTGTGAGACATCAACAGTAGGAATTTCATGAAGAAGAACTCCTTAGAAATTAGTGATATCCTCACCATAAGGGGCAAGGTGCTATTTCGTATCAAGAGATGAACAATTTGTAGATTGGGGAACCCGTTTTGAAGGACTTAGCAATAGGATGGACATGATTGAAAGGAGGCAGCGACAACTGCAACAAAGACTACATACAGATCTAAACTACTTAAGATGCATTATGATTATTTGGGGAGATTCAACACATCTCTAGCTGATATGTTTTCTATTTGACATCTGAATGTTGGACCAAGGAATATCATCTTTCCATCATACTTGCACTACCCAACACCTCTTGTCCACGAGGAAGATAAGGAAGCAGAGCAGAAAATTGACAAGTAGCTTTACCATGTTGGGAAGTTTTCATCTCCTGTTATATTGTTACATTTTTACTATTTTTATTTTCATGCATTGGGGACATTGTATTGTTTAGCTCAGATTGTTGTATATTATTGCATTTGGCACTCTGTATTCTTAAATAGATCTCACTTTATGTTTTATGTTTTTCATTTTATTATGTTTGTTTAAGATTGTGTGTGAACAGTACTAATAGTTATATATTTTGTGCTGTTTGTTTTTGTTAAATATTTTTGAGGGAGGAAGATGGCAAGAGCAAAAAAGAATTAATCTAATCATTGTTTGATCTATGTTATGAAAATTGTTTGTTTAATTGTGAAAGAATAGGAAGGCATGAAACTAAAATCACTAATATAGTACTGTTTGTTAATTAGTTGAATAAAATAGTTTGCTTAGATTATATACGGTATGTTTAATTGCACTAGTCTATAGTATCATTAATCACATTTGTTTGTGATTTTATATATTGCATTAAGTTAAGTAGGAGTTGAGTAGAGGATATGCCCCATGAGTCACTATAAAAACTGAAAATTTTATTTAATTGGTTGTATACATGGATAATTATAAAAGGGGAAATGAATTGGGTGTTTCTAGCATCACATAAAAAAGATATGAATTGCCATCCACAAAGTTAAAAAAAGACATGATTCTATGTCTATAGGTAGAATTAGATCTCAGACATAAAATCCTTTTATAACAAAACTTCTATATTTATTCAATTAATTGTGAAAATCATGTTAAATACATACATCAAATAATAAAATTTTCAAAGCTTGGATGCGAGTCTAGAGTTGTTCTTATTGAAAGACTTCTTGCTTAGCGATAAATTTGATTTTATTAAATTTGTATAAATTTGCAATAAATGTTAAGTGGTGTGCCTCAAGTTAATGTGTTAGTTTATAGTTTAGTAAATTATTTTAATTAAAAATTAATTTGAATGGTTTGCATAAGTTGATTGTCAATGCATTTCAAATAATTAACTGTTTTTTTCATATCATATGGCCTTTAAAAATTAATCAAGGTTTTATCTTGAATTAAAGAAATCTTAGATTTTATCATTGATCAAACATTTAGGTTTTGCGCAAGGACAAATAAAGATTTAAGTGTGGTAGAATTTGATTGATATGAAATTTATATAATTTTCTTTGCATTAGAGCATTCATATTGCTATGTGCTTTTGTATAAATTTTATGATTTCACAACACTGACGATTAAATTTTCAAATCTTTTTGATTTGCATTAATTGGTGCGAAATCTAGGAGTAAATGCCAAAAGATGTATGGAGAGCTGTCTGAAGCAGAATTGGGAGCAATTGGTGTGATGTGGGGATGTTTTGGTGCTTGACGCTTAGTTTGGTGCTTTGGTGCCTAGTTTGGCACCTAGACACCATAACTAGGTACCTAGGCGCCTACTTGGACTCATAAGACGAAGAAGTCAGTGTTTAAGCAATTGACCTCTACTGTTTAGGTTTTATACATGGACTCAAGTAGGTGACAATATAGAGAGTTCAGCGTTCACATGTCTAATTCTATCATCCATGCACTAGATCTAGAATTCATAAGCGCACAAGACAGATAGCCGATGCTTAGGTGCCCAACCTTCGCACCTAGGCGTTGACAGGTCGCTAGCTCTGATATGCCTTATATTTGCCTAGATTTGTTTTTCCAAATGTGAAAGATTGCTTGTAGCCTATTTAAAAATTTCTAAGGGATGAATCTAGGTATTTCTCTATCACTATTTTCCCTCTTTCTCTTAGAATTTGGCAAGGTTCTAAAGCAAGAATTTTGGATGTTGTTGTTAAGGTTTTGGCGAAAGCCATTCGAGGAGATTCAAATGGCCAATGAGATATGGCGAAAAAGCAACACCTCAGCATTCTTCTTGAGTTTTATCTCTCTTTTTTTTATTTTATTTTCATAGTGTTCATGTTTGGTTATTATATGATTTTATTTTATTTTACAATGAACTAAAATTTTCTTTCTAAGGGTTAAGATGTAGCCTTTATTATTTTATGTTGATTTTAATTTTTTAATAAAAAATGACTTGTTTTTCTTTTATACTGCATATTTTGTTCAAATTTTTTATGCCTATTAATGAATTGACTATCCATCAATAGTTTGTGAGGTCTGTTCGAGATCGAGAAGTAGAGAACGTACTCATTTAAATAAAATATTATGATTATGGATTGTAGGTTAGAAATAACTACGAAAAAGTTGTATAGTCCATATTAAGATTTAAAGAGCATTGAAAGTTGTATAGTCTTTCCCTTGAATCAAAATGAAAAAAAAAAGATGGAAATTCTTCATTTTCAAATGGAAGTATAGCACTAGCTTCAGCTATTTTTCTTTGTAGCGAATACGCATTTAGTTCATTCTAATGAAAAAAACAAAACTAAGAAGATGGTGTTTTCTTTAGGGACATCAGTTATAAGTGTAGTAAGAGTCGAAGTTTTGGATAATGACTTTTTGCTGATTCTTTGTTATTCTACCTCCTCTTCTGGTTAGGAATAAGCATCCCTCTATCGACAAGATAAAATGAATTTCTTTCTCCTTCCGAAATGGAAATCAAAATCATTTTCTCCGTCCTTTTGACATATTAATATATAGAACAACGAAAAATAGATAAAAAAAGATATCGAAAAAATGAAAAGAAAATAGTAAAGAAAAAGAAAGAAGAAATCTAAAATCAAATAAAGAAATATTCAAATAAAAAAGAAGAATATAGAAGTTCTTTCTATTTAGCGAGAACTCCCGTTTTTCACTAGGAGGAGGTAGGTTGTGTGGAGAAAATGAGGAATTTAGACTTTCAAGAGAAAGATAGTGACCATCGTGATTGGACTTCATTAAAATCGATAATAACTCTTTACTTAATTAAAAATCATAACCACATAAATCACATTGTCTTTTCTGTTTACTAGTGAATTGTGCTGTAGGTATGGGGGAGAAACCCTTGTTGTCTTTTTTGTTTTGTAAATTGTTTTTCACTTTTTGTTTGACTCGTTTTTAATGTCTTTACAAAAAGCTATCATTTCATTTTGGATTAATTCAATTGCAAGCTAAAATTTGTATTTGTTCAGCATTTTTGCTGCAACAAATGACTTTTTGTTGCCGGAGATTCATTGCTGAAGCTCTTGAAAATATGGCAAGCTTTGCATGTGCTTAATGCAAGTAGTTACATTATTGACACATATGGTAATAAGGCTTTTGAAAATGCACAGTCAACTCATTCAAGGTTCCTATCAATGTGCTCTTTGATCTTGATGCCACTCGAGCTGAAAAGACAAAAAAGAAAAAGAAAAAGAATGAAAGAATAATGAAAAAGATGATTGTGGTGTTTTAATTTGGAATCGTAGGGACTACACAGATCTTAGGGGCTACTTATTAAAATGATTGAGTACGACATCTAAGAGATAATATACTTTCTCGAAAGATAGAAACAATATCCTACAATGGACTTAATCATCTAATGACTCCTAAGGCAGATTGGTCTACATATATACCAGAGATTTTTCCCTTACTCTATATGGATAAGTAAAATATGGTTTATTTTATGCCATGTCTTTTAGTTCCTTATTGAAGCAAGCTTCCATAGTTAATTACTTTGGAAATATGAATTTCTAAGAATGCCCTCGATTAAAGTAGTCAACTAATATCTCCAGAGATTCAAAGGTAGATAATCAAAGAATTGGTCATTTTGGAAAGCAATCGAGGAGAGCTCAAATAGAAAGAGTTCTTAGTGGATTCTAAAGGAGAACAAGTAGGAAGCACACATGATACTAGGAAGCTTAGTGAGTGTTTCAATCTACCCTATAGTAAGGTTTTATATTTTTGAAAGAGAATTATTTTTTGAGTTAAAATTTTATTAGAATGCTAATATTTAGATTCTAATAATACAAAATTGTGAAAATGCCTTAGATGTGAGGATTTATACTAGTAGTAAAAGAGAAAACAAGAAGTTTCTAAACCTATATCTAGAGTGCTCTAGCATAAGCTAAGAGCTCCACTTAATTATACTCAAAGGAATATGATATATTGGTTCACTTTCACTAGGGAGAGTGGATCAATCCAGACTTTTCTGGACTTATAATCGTCTGGAGTGGCTGCTAGCTAATTCCTCCTACGAGTCAAAATAATGTGATCCGGTCTTATGTAAGTGCAAGATGGTTAATCTGTTATTAATTAGGAAAGAATCTAGAGTCTTAAACTCACTCCCTAAGAGACTAGATGATGATGAGTATGCAAATTATCACCTAAATTGTTGCAATAAAATTTACATATTTTATTTCATTTTTGACTCTGGTTTGAGAGAGTTTATGCATATATACATGATGAAAAATGATTATGAGCTAAATCAAAGAGAAATGGTGTTCTCCACTACAAGGGATTGCTCTCATAGGTCAAACCTGCCCCCAATCGTGCAAGAGTGGAGATCTATTTACAAGAGCGAAACAATATGCATGCATATTGTTATAATATACAATCATACAACTAAGAGGTTACTAAATATTTATTCTTTTGATTAACTTTCTAAGCTGTAAGATGAAGTTGTGAGTTGTATAAAATTTTTTTAGTTAAGAGTTGTTAAATTGAGGTAGAAAATTTAATTTTTCCTAAAGAGCCTACCGTATCTAGACCACATAGCAAACAAACACACTTTAAGAAACCTATAAAAAAGCATGATATTTTTATTGCACAATCAATGTAAATATAACAATCAAACATTAATCACATAAAGGAATAAAAGGCCAATGCAGGTGAGTACCGCCATACACCCCAGAATAGAGAAGAAGTTGGGTAGCCGAGCTCTACCCTTATATAGCCTGAATTATAATTCATAATAAGAATAGAGCTATGGGGGTCTTCAATTCTTTTTTTTAATCTTCACTTCTTTGGTTGGAGTACTTCAGGCTTCACAGGGCCTTGCAGGTCTATGCCTTTTGACCATTGCTCATTCCATTGCTCATCTTAAACTCCATAGCACTAATCATAATCTTATTGCAAAATTACATTTTTGTAAACGAAAAATCTAACTATACCTGCAAACAAAGATTAACTTAACAAGTATGCAAATCAAACAATTATATTTCATACATTTAGACTTAGTATCTTGCCCATGGGTAACTATACCCACTTGTCCTAATGGATTATACTTAGGGACTTAAGCAGAACCTGCAAGCAAAAACATTTATGTTTTATTATTATTACAGCAGTCCCTTAAGCATAAGCATAATCCTCTATGGAAGACATCATTAGTCTAATATTGCTTTGATATCTTGTCTACGCACGAACAATTCTAACATTTAATCTATAATATTATATTACAAAACAAAACACATCACCACAATAATCATCAGCCTAACCTAATATTATGATCGATGACTTAGAATTCTAATATGTGTGTTAAGGCCAAGTGTGGTATGTCTTAACTTGACTTTTAGAGTTAAGATTTTCTAATGATTGAATGTTCAAATTCCTTATCAATAGTGGCTATACTTTAAGTTGTTTAAAGTTTAGATAAGATTTTAAATTACATGTTTTCTTGTTTGTTTCTTAATTGTAATTTAATATTATAAAGAGAAGAAAGAGAGTTGATTCTCTTTAATACTTTAGGTTGATTCTAAAGGATGAATTTTCATAACTTGTAAGTCTTTTAGTGAAACATTCATGAATTTTAATTAGATTTATGACTTAATGAGTGCTATTTAAACATGAAAAACATTTTAAGATTAATGAAGCTAAATCATAATTAAATGAGTAATATTTTGTTATCTTAACTTCATTATCAATATACATCACTATTTTACTTTACTTCATTTTGATTGAATGCATATACATATATATTCTATATATCTATGTATTTCTTTTAAACACACTTGAAGTATGAATATGTATGAATTTTATAGCAAAAGGAATTTCATTTCACATTTATACACATGTATAGGGATGTAGGAAACTATACAAGTACGTGCCTTTATTAAACTAGGGAAGTGAGGTTATTTAGAACCTCCTTAGGGCTACTTAAAGCCTCGTGTTCTTGGGATGTTCAAAATATATACTTGTTAGCCCCAAATACACATATACACATACATAAATATAAGGATGAAATTATGAAAAGTTGCAAGTTATTATTCTTTTAAGCATGGAAGATAAGTAAATTTTATTTTTTTTTGTCATTTATAATAAAATTTGTAAATACTAAGCTTGGATCTAAATTATTTGATTAACAATTAGCATATGATTATTTATTAAAGAGAGAAAATAATTTAAAATTTATTAGTGATAATAGCCACATCATATATTTATATCTTTCCACATCATGAAATTAAATGTAATATATTCTTTTTTAAATTTAAAACATAAATGTATGAAACATATGAAATACAAATTTGTGATAATTAAAATAAAATAATTACACTATCAAATGATTCATTTGGCTTCATAAAACTTAAGGACAATCACATTAAATAACCATACCTTAAGTCTAATCAAAGTCTTTTTAGGATCTTAGTTTTATGATTTTGAGTTATTTAATTCTAAAGAGGGGAAACAACAGTTAGTGTTCAACTCATATCCATGTTTATTTGTTAATAAATTTAAAAATAATTTAATTAGTTTTTATGAATTAATTAAGTTTGGCCTATTAATAACCATTTAATTACCCTCCGAAAAATCTCTTAATTTGATTAATTATTAACCAAGAGCCCATAAATCATGATGATATCTTTGGAAAATAAAAATTGTAATGTTCTAAGGATTCTAATCCGATTAAGCTCATGTTTAATAAATAATTCAATTAAGAAAATTAAGTTTATTGCTTTTATAATTCCTCACACCGATAGAGATTCATAATATCAATAAAGATTTTTATATTAACTAAGCACATAAGAAGGGTTAATTAAACATATTTTTATTAAATGAGTTAATTATTATGGTTTCATATTTAAATTTCATCTAACCATTTAATAAATTAATTAAGCACCTTAAAGGTAATCTTGGAAAATAATTAGGAAGAGGGGTTCTAATTATTATTTTTGATTATTCTTACTATTATAATGATTAAATAACACTGTTTAATCATTTTCATAATTTTCTTAATCTTAATAATTACTTAATTGCATAAGAGAGATAATTTGGGTTTAATCACTTGAGAAATTAGCCCAAGAAAATTATGGGAGGTAGAGATCATCCCAAATATTCAACATGTCAAATCTTAAGTTAATTAAGCAAGTGATTAGCGCTTAATTAAGATAATTAGTGGAAAATCCTAATTAGTCATTGTTCATTGGATGAAACTTAAGAATTTTTTTTTACTTGGATTCTTCTCTATCTATGCTTTCCATAAAGGGTTTATTTATATTTTTTTATGTTTCCACAATTCGTTATGATTTTTTAAAGTTATGTGTAATTAAAGTAATTAATGAATGCTTAATTAAATCTAATTTAATTACTTTTATAATTTAGTGTGATCCAAAAGGTGTAATTAATTTTTTTAAGATCTATGATGTTTATTAAAGTGATTTGAATTATTTTGATGAATTTTCGTAATTTTTAATTAATTATTTATTTAAAAATAGCTAATTCCCTTCAAAAATTAATAACTCTTAAATCAGAAAGTTAATTAACTTGAAATTTTTATGATAGATAGGCAAGAATATTAAATTTCTTTTTTTGAAATTTTCATGTTGATTAGTTTTGTATTTTAAGAGTAATTAAAGTAATATATATTTCACTAAAACTCAACTTACTCCTAAAATATACATCCAAATTTGGGGTTTTTAGGTTCATTGGATTCCTCTTAAAAAGACAAATCCATAGAGTCCTTATTTGCATTTTTTTTTGATTTAATATTTTACTTTTTATGATTTTTTGAAGTTTCGGATCAGGTTAATAAAATAAATAAAAAGGAGATCTAATTGTGACCATCCATTCTATCCAAGTAAGATGAACGGCCCGGAGGTTGTCTTCCTCATGAGAGGTAGATCAAAAAAGTTTAGATAGATGGGATGCACCCAAAACATCATTGTATCTCGCGATCTTCCGATCATCTAAGTCGGAAATAGCTTTATTTCACATAGGAGAGTTGAGAGAAAGAAAGTACAATGGGATCTAAAGAAAAATCCTAGATTCGTGCAAATTTTTCGCCGAACACAAACATCTATGATTGATCTGAAGTTTAGAAAAGTTATCTCACCGAAGCCCACGTTCGATGGATACTAGAAGATCTCCTCGGATCTCTTTCTTTGCCTCCCTATGGAATGCTTCGGTCGCTATGCACCACCACCCGGTGTTAGAAATTGGTGGCTCTTGGACTTAGAGAGCACAAGAGGTGGGGAGATGGGTTTTCTTTTGGTTGGGAGGTGTGTGTGTGATTTTTTGGTATGTTATCATGAAAGGAAAAGGGGTGTGTAGAAAATTGCCCTATTTTTTTTCCTTCATTCCCTCCCATGTGAAGAAATTTTTTTTTTTCTCTTCATGCTCCAT
This sequence comes from Cymbidium sinense, assembly GCA_021442155.1. NCBI lineage: Eukaryota > Viridiplantae > Streptophyta > Magnoliopsida > Asparagales > Orchidaceae > Cymbidium > Cymbidium sinense. The sequence goes on from CM038227.1 coordinate 78,665,519, forward strand.
CTCTTTTTCTTTATTCCCTTGTGTTTGGCATGCCCATTTCTTTATTAGATCCAAAATTTTGAGTGGATTTGGTGTATGGGGAGGCGAGAACTCATTTTGGATTATGATTTGAGTTGACCCAACTTAACCCAAATTGAGTTAGGTTGAGTCAAATGAGTCTTATTTGTCCAATTAATTTAAGGTTAAGTTTAAACTATATTAAATTAATTATTTATAATACCTATGATTAATTAATGTGATTTAACTTAAGCCTGAATTAACTCAATTTAATCTAAATAAGTCAAATTGGGCTAATTTGGATTCATGGGCCAAATTAATCAAATTAGACAAATTCGACCCAAATGAGGGTTAAATTGAGTTTAATAAGTTTTAAAAGTGATTTAAAGTAATTAATTTGGTTTAATTTTAATTTATTTTGATTTCATTTTAATTTATTTTGATTTTGGCTTGATAGATTCATATAGGTCAATTTGAGTCAATTCGGGCCAGATTGATCAATTTACCAAATTGGCTAAGTTGGGTTCCATTGAGAGTTGAGTCATATTTAATAATCAACTTAAGAATAAATTTAAGTTTTGATTTGATTTAGTTTAGGTTGAGTTAAGTTTTAATTTAGACTCATTTTTTATTCAAATTGGGTTCAATGGGTCAAATTGGGTTCATGTGGTTTAAATGACCAATATGACTCAAATTGAAGTATGTTTAAGTTTCAATTATGTTTGATTGAATATTTGAAATGATCTGGAGTAATTGATTTTAATTAATTTGGATTTGATTTTGATTTAAACCTATTTTGCGCCAATTTGGGCTTAATGCGTTAAATCAGGGTTTACTTAGGTCAAATGACCAATTTGGTCAAATCAAACCCAAGAAAAATTTAAATTATATTCAAATATAATTTTAAAGTATTTTGGAACATTTAATTTAAATTAATTTTAATTTATTTTGAGTTTAGGTTCAATAGGGTCGGTTTAGTTTCATATAGAATAGATGACTTAATTAGGCCATTTGAGTCATCACTAGATTAAGAATTAATTAGTTTAGTGTTCTATTATATTAATTTGATAAATATAAGTATTTAGGATGATTTAAATTGATAAAATTTTGATTAATTTGATTTTTAGTTTGGTGGGGCCCATATAGGTCAACTCTTGGTCAGACGACCTGATTGATCACTTTGAACCCCATCTGAATTTATTTTTTGGTTCATTTATACTGATGTATTGATTCCGTGCCTTTGGTTTGGTTTGGTTTGATTTAGTTATGATTTTACAGGATTTTCTTGGTTTTGAGCCCAATTGGTTTAATTGAGTTAATCGAATTCAATTACCTTAATCCGGGTTTAGTTAAATTCAGATTTCATTTTAATTTATTATTTTAATTTCTGCTTTAGTTGAGGTTGTGTAGTTAGCTACTAATCGCAATATCATAAGTGCCTAATTAGAAAGCTCCTAATCTAAGGCCGGAGATTCTAATTCACTGAGATTATGGTGATTATTAATCTCACTCAAGGTTAACATAATCTTAGTGCCTAGATTAAATCCTAGGTCTAAGAGCAAGTTGTTATCCTCAATAAAAGCGAGGTCAACAATGACTAAGATTTAATAGAGAAGCAGATACAATCATATGAATAAGAGAGCTAATACCAGAGGGAACACTAGAGAAAAAAAAAGGAAAAAAAAAACTGGATTGATTTTTGATTAGTTTTGATGCTTTCCACTAATTAAATTTTCTATAATTTTTTTAAATTGTCTAAGAAACTTTTTTTTTTCAAGTTTATGGATGTTTTGCAAGATTTTAGGTTTAAAGAATATTTTAGTTGCATAGGTCCATTTTTTTTTGTTCAACCTGATTTATTAAAGCTATGTTTAGGTACAATAGAAGGTTAAAATTCATGAAAATTTACATCAAAATTGGAGAAACTGATTCTAAGTATCTAGCTTTCAGCCAAGGAAGCTACTATGGTTTCTTATGGAAGAAAGAATGCTTCGAAACTCTCATCTTTTTTTCATCCATCCTTTCCTTCTGTAATGCATAACGTGCAGCGATTCTGAAGTAACTTATTAGCCAGTTCTTAAGTTTAACTACATAGAATTTTTGGGGATGCAGGAAATCTTATATTTCTTAAACTTGACGTATGCTAAATTATTATTATTTTCAATCATCTGAAGCTAAATTGTGATTCAGGTTATTGATGAGTGTCTGCGTGCAGCATCTGGATTCAAGGGAGCAGATGACCTTTTAGAGCATAGATTATTAGATATGCAACTTATATCTAATATAACCAGAGAGAAGAGGGTTGCTTCTGCCCCTTCACATGAATTTGATATCTCAGATTCCCCAAATAAAGATCTTACAGATTACTCTTCAGCAGTTATGCAATGGTCTGAGGTTATCCAGAAACACCTGCCTCTTGCTATATGCCATTGTGCACCAATGGTAGGTGAATCTGTTACAGAGTTACATCTTTGTATATTTATTTTCTCTATACAAAATTTTATGGCTTCAATAATATTATTAGATCTAAAGGTACATGTTATTTATATAAATTTCACTATGGCCTGCCATTTACGTAATGAATTGGAAAGTCAATGCAAACAATGCATGCTCAGTTACTACAAAGATTAGGCCTATTACAACAAGGTGCCATCTCAATTTATCACATCAACCTTCTTCCTTATACATCCACATATAGAAAAAGAATCTATGATGTTGGACATCTTAAAGAGGTATACTGCCTAAGCTGTTAATTTGAAGGTTATACTTCTTATTTAAACATGGAAAATTTTAATTTTATAATGAACTATGCCTTGTATTAGCCTAATTGTCTTTCTTTTCATTTGAAATTCATTTTGTGGAAGTTTGCACATTTTATTGACTCATGTTACTGCAGCATGTAAGAAAGAAAAAGAAAAAAGAAGGAAAGCTTAAGAAAAATAAATTTTGGAATAAATTGTTAAACTGACATGTGCTCTCTTCTATCACTTGGGGTCAAAATGTCATCAAGTATATAACTAAAAATTTTTCAATGAAAGGTTTAAGATCATGATTCATAGTTCTCATACAATATTCAATGTCTTAGTTAAACCAAAATATTTTACTAACCATTCATATAATCCACCCATTTTTAGCTTTGAAAACAAATTTTCTTTTATCTCTGTCACACTTTCTCAATGATTTAGTTCAAGGATCAAGTTTGGAAAAAATAATAGCTCTTTTTATCATATCCAACATACCATCCAAATTTCATATATAAGATAAACATCTCATCATAATTATTAATTACACTGTTATGTACAGTCAATCACTACATACCATCTCTTCATGGTAAATCCATTCTTAAAAACAATCAACTATCTATCTATTAAGCATAGCATGTTTAGTTAGATAATATGACAAATTAGATGATAATGATCTATCGAATAATTTAATGGCTTCCTATATGTTTTTAAGTAGTCATTATTCATTAGGAAGATAATGAAGATACATTTGAAAATCAATAACACTTGATAAGCATCCTCATATATGGATACACTTTGAGGCACATAATATTTCAATTTTATAATCATCAATCCATAAATCAATTCTTTGTCTCTTTTTCAAAAACATGTTGGCTGAAAAATGTCTTTTTTTTTCAATTTATTAAGAAGACTAAAATCTGTTGTTGATGGCATATATGTACTTTAGGCTTTAAAATTTTCATTTCCCTGTTTCTTCTAAACATATATATATATATATATATATATATATATATATATATATATATATATATATATATATATATTGTACCTCTTGAAATGAGTCACATCTAAGTCATGTGGCTTGAGTTTATCCTAAATAATATGTTTGAGATCCATGGGAAAAATATTACAGCATATTATATCAATATATAATAAATTGAATGTGAACCTAAATTTTTTGTTTCACAAAAAATTTCGTTTATATATCCAAACTAGTTTAAGTTTAAAATTTTACTTGAATTCATTCTACTATTTGATAAATTAGGTAAGGATAATCTATGAATCAAATCAATAACTTGTTGTTTGTCTCTAAGTTATGGTAATTCAACATGAAGTTCATTGGGATGTAATTCTTTAAAATTTGATAATGTTTGATTAGCATCCTTGGGCATAGATACAAACATGGTCACAACATCATTTGATTTCTTCAATTCATTGGGAGTACTACATTCTTTCATAGATGATATATATTCTTATATGATTAGCAGACTTTGCTCCAAAACACATTGGTATTGTACATCTTAAAGTGAGAACCATCTATATATATATATATATATATATATATTATACCTCTTGGAATGAGTTACATCTAAGTCATGTGGCTTGAGTTTATCCTAAATAATATGTTTGAGATCCATGGGCAAAATATTACAGCATATTATATCAATATATAATAAATTGAATGTGAACCTAAATTTTTTGTTTCACAAAAAATGTCGTTTATATATCCAAACTATTTTAAGTTTAAAATTTTACTTGAATTCATTCTACTATATGATAAATTAGGTAAGGATAATCTATGAATCAAATCAATAACTTGTTGTATATCTCTAAGTTATGGTAATTCAACAAGAAGTTCATTGGGATGTAATTCTTTAAAATTTGATAATGTTTGATTAGCATCCCTGGGCATAGATACAAACATGGTCACAACATCATTTGATTTCTTCAATTCATTGGGAGTACTACATTCTTTCATAGATGATATATATTCTTATATGATTAGCAGACTTTGCTCCAAAACACATAGGTATTGTACATCTTAAAGTGAGACCCATCTAAGTCTTAGCCATAATCTATCAATGTCTGTGTGCAACATCCTTAAGCAAATATTACATCAAAATTTATCATTTTATTGTAGCAAGATGAATGGGAACCAAACTTCTTTGTGTTACAAAAATTACAGCTTATCTAAAGCTATGATCTTCATACAAATCCCACTATCTATAATGAGTTTGCATAGTTTGCCATCATGCTTGAGATATGTTTAAAAGATTAAAGTTTTTTTTTTTTTTTTTTTTTCAATTTAGACTCAGCTTTATGTCTGGGAATGATACATCAAATATCATTCTAAGAATTTTATATTAGAGTATGTTTAAAATAACATCTATCTTCATGAAATTCATGAGCATCATCACTTATTATGTTTATTACCTTGCTTTCCACATTAACTTACATGCTCCTTTTAGGACATTCAATAACATAGTAACCCATCTAGCAACATATAAACAAAGCTTTATAAAGAATTTTATAATTAGATACAATAATATTAACTTTTTTTTTGTCTTCATAAACAATTTGTGTTATATATTTTGTTGGTAGTGGGTGCATCAAATTGTGTTCGATTGTTTTGAAGTGAAGATACTTCTTCAGTACATGTAATAACTCACGTAAGTGTATAAAATTTTAATATTTTTGCAAAATCTAATCCATGTTAGAAGGGATACTCAACTATGGGAATGCAATATTGTTTTATCTATGTTTTTGATACAACAATATCAACAACAATAACAACAAGAAGCTTTTATCCCACTTCGTGAGGCCAGCTAAATGAATCCTTTTTCTCCATTGTGTCATATTAAGTGTCAAATTTTCATTTAATTCTAATAAACTAAGGTCATTTTTTATACATCTAACTAAGTCTTTTTAGGTTTATCTCTACCTTTCCTAGCATAAGGAGCATATAGTACATCTATTCTCTCAATTGGGTCATCTGATGGCCGACGCTTTATGTGGCCAAACCATTTAAGGAGAGTCTCTCTAATCTTATTTGTCATTGGAGGTACTCTAACCTTGTCACGTATATATCCATTTCGCATTTTATCTTTAAGAGTAAAGCCACTCATCCACTTGAGCATCCTCATCTCTACAACACCTAACATAATTTTACGCTTCTCTTTTACTGGCTAACATTGTGCACCATAAATCATTGCAGGTCTTACCACCATCTTATAAAATTTTCCCGTAAGACTAAGTGGTACTTTTCTATCACACAATAGGCCAGATGCTTTCCTCTACTTCAATCATCCAAAATGAATTCTACTAATAACATCCTCATCTATTTCACCATCATTTTGAACAATAGACCCCAGATATTTGAAATATTCACTCTTTTTAATGACTTGATCACACAATATCACAAACTCTCCATTATATCTTCTACAACTAAAATTACACTTCATATATTCAATTTTAGATCTACTAAAATAAAAAACTTTTAGACTTTAAGGTTGACCTCCATAATTTAAGTTTCTCTTGAACTCTCTCTCTAGTCTTGTCAACAAGAAGTATGCCATTAGTAAAAAGCATACACCAAGGTACATCATGTAAATGCCTAGTAAGAACATTCATAACTAAAGTAAAAAAAATATGTGAGCTTAAATCCGATCCTTGATGTAATCCAACTAAAATAAGAAAAATATTTGATCAATCCTCGTTGTATTTGAACACAAGTAATAGCTTTAGTATACATATCCTTAATGACTTGAATATAGTCAATATTAACTCCTTTTTTTTAGAACTCTCCAAACCACTTCTTTTGGGAGTTTATCATATGTTTTCTCTAAATCAATAAATATCATATGCAGATCCTCCTTACTTTCTCTATACTTCTCCATCAAACTTCTCAACAAATATATAGCATCCATAGTAGACTTAAACAGTATGAAACCAAATTGATTTTGAGAAAATTTTCTATCACTTTGTAATCTATGCTCAGTTACTTTCTCTCATAATTTTATTATAGGACACATTAATTTAATTCATCTATAATTTGCACACTCTTGTGCATCATCTTTATTCTAAAAAATAGAAACCAACAAATTCTTTTTCCACTCATCTGACATCTTTTTAGTCTTTAAAATAACATTAAAAAGATTAGTAAGCCATAAAATTTTTTAATCTCTTGAGCATTTCCACAATTCCATTAGAATATCATCAGGTCCTACTATTTTTTCACACTTAATTTTCTTTAATTCCTCTTCAATTTCAATTTTGCTAATACGACAATTAAAATACATTTTTCTACTTTTGTTTAGGGTATTAAGATTGCTAAAGTCAATCGGACTCTCACAACCTTCATTGAAAAGTTTATCAAAATATTTCATCCACCTATATTTAATATCCTCTTCTAAGAAAGGTATTTAATGATTTTCATTCTTAATACATCTCACTTGAATTAAATTTTTACTTCTACTTTTTCTTTTTTTGACTAACTTATACATACATCTTTCACCTTCTTTGATATCCATTCTATTGTATAAATCACTAAAGTTAAATTTTTTGTACCACATATTGCTTTCTTGGACTCTCAACGGACCACCTTATATTTTTCTTAATTCTTCAATTTTTTTCATTAAATGAAGTATTACAACAAAATTTTTTATTTTTTATCTTCTCTTGCACATTTTGACTCCACCACCAATTATTTTTATTAAAAGAAGATTTTTCTTTTAATTCTCCAAGCATATTTTTTGCAACTTGCTTAATCTCACTTGTAACTTTTTTTCACATAATATTAGCATTCTCATGAACATCTCAAATCCTAAGATCTTGTAGCTTATTCTTAAAAATATTTTTATTAGTGTTCTTTATGTACCCCCATCTAATCTTAAGAAAATATTTCGATTTATTTTTCATCTTCGAAGTCTTTAGTTATGGATGTTCTTACGAGGCATTTACAAGAAGATGTACCTTGGTGTATGCTTTTTGCTGATGACATTCTTCTTGTTGATAAGACTAGAGGAGTCCAAAACTTGAATTATGGAGGTCAACTTTAGAGTCTAAAGGTTTTCGTTTAAGTAGATCTAAAACCTAATATATGGAGTGTAATTTTAGTTGTAGAAGTTTTAGTGATAGTGTTGTGGCTTTAGGTGATCAAGTCATTAATAAGAGCGGCGATTGATATTTAGGCTCTATTGTCCAAAATGATGGTGAAATAGATGGAGATGTTATTAGTAGAATTCAAGTTGGATGGTTGAAGTGGAGGAATGCATCGGCCTATTATGTGATAGAAAAGTTCAAAAAAAGGGAAAATTTTATAAGATGGTGATAAGACCAATGACTTATGTGCGAATGTTGGCCAATAAAAGAGAAGCATAAGACTAAGTTAAGTTACGAGATGAGGATGCTTAGGTGGATGAGTGGCTTTACTCTTAAAGATAGAATGCAAAATGAGTATGTTGGAAAAGTTGGAGTAGCTCCTGGTAGATAAGATTAGGGAGTCGCCTTAGATGGTTTGGCCACATAAAGCGTCGGCCGTCAATGACATTAGGAGAGTAGATGCATTAGATTTGCCTTATGTTAAGAAAGGTAGAGGTAGACCTAAAAAGACTTGGTTAAGATGTATAAATAATGATCTTAGTATACTTGAATTAGATGAGAATTTGACACATAATAGGACACAATGGAGACGAAGGATTCATGTAGCCGACCCCACCTAGTGGGATTAAGGCTTGTTGTTGTTGTTGTTGTTGTTGTTGTTGAAGTCTTTATCTTAAAATCTAAAACTAGTAGTCCATACTGGGTATTTAAACTTTCACCCAAAATGACCTTACAATCTAAACGATATTTTTTCTTATCAGAAAATAATCAATATGTGTTTTTGATACTAACTAAATCTTAATTTAGATCATAACCTATAAACTATTATTTTAGGATCTTTAATTCCGCAAAAAATAATAATTGTTCTAACTAATTAATGTTCTTTGTTAGTTGAACTCATCAACTAGCTGATCATGATATGATGAAGGAATATATATATATATATATATATATATGTGTGTGTGTGTGTGTGTGTGTGTGTATGTTATATATGTGTATATATGTGTATATATTTATATATATATTAAATTTTTATATAATGATTCTTTCATTTGGGCTAAAGTAGTTATAGTTCTTTGCTTATTTTTCCTTTATTTTTTTATACTCATCATACACATTTTTGCTTACCTAATTAATTTTAGTTTAACAAATCTTGCTTGATACCCTCCCAATATTATTTTTTTACTTTATGAAATTAAGCATTCCCATTTTCTACTAAAAAAGTCTTACAATGTATTTTTCTATTAATATAGATGCCTTAAACCTTCTTAGTTATGTTATCATGTATGCCATAAATTTGACTTCTATGATTATTAAACAACAACATGATGGAATCGTGGCTAACAAAATTGAAGCAACAATCAATCCTCCCAATAGTTCTGTGCTGATTCAAGCTAATGCATAGGAGCAAAATGCCAAACGAACCACATGAAATCAAACCATACGGGAGGGAAGAAATGTTCAAAAAATTAGAGAGAGAGAAAGAGAGAGAGAGAGCACATTCCATTATCTGTAGAGATTATCATGGGCATATTCTTCAAAAGAAAATTTTAAACTGCTAATGAAACTAGTTAAACCCTTGGCAAAGGCTCTTTACTTGCTCTATGTTGGGGAGGCTTACAATAGTTGGTCTCTTCGATGCTTGAATGAATGAGTTCCCTTTTCTAACTCTAGGGTTTTACCATTTTTGTTTGCGTGTGTGGCAGCATATGGCAATGTATACATTACAACAACAAGCCTTTATCCCACTATGTGGGGTTGGCTACATGAATCCTTCTTCTCCATTGTGTCCTATTATGTGTCAAATTCTCATTTAATTCAAGTATACTAAGGTCATTTTTTATGCATCTTAACTAAGTCTTTTTTATGTGGCAATGTATACATTAAAAAAATGAATAAATTTCTAATTTTTGATGTTTCTTAGTTAAAGAAGAAACACATTTGAATTAATATTGGATTGGTTTATTATTTTGGTGCAGGATTTTTCAGATGGTAGCTTGAGTTTTTGAATGCTAATCTGAGTTCAAAATTTTAATTCATATTTTGGATTGTTGTTTGTAAATTATAGGAAGCTAGAAACATGGCTGAGAGAATTCATTCTTCAACTCTTCATAACTTTAATAAGCATTAATGATGGTCATATGTTCTTCTATATGCATGAAATACCCCTAAATTAGGATCGTGAAAGTATCTTTATCCTTACATATTACTCTTTAGTTTCTAACATAGAAGTCGTAGGCACTGATCTCAATGAATAACTATATTGAATTTCTAGTTTCTTCTACAATTAGTATCTATAACTGAACTTATGCTAACCACGTATCTATAATTACCTTGGGCTGACCCATCAATATTGGCCTTAGGCCAATCTAAAAAAATATAGGATGTATTTTGTATCATTTTTTTAAATATCTTTAACAAGCTATATTTTTTGTCGTTACCCTTTTCTACTTGCCTTTCATCTTTGGATGATCTTGTGGATGTTGATGGCCATCCTTCTCCATCATGCTATATCATTTCAAATATTTGTGCTAAATCTCCATTGTTTTCTACTCCCTCCTTTTTCCTTCGCTAACACAATTAGAGAAAAGGTTCCTTGTAGTGATACCTACCTTCAAGTTTCTTTTTACTCTGTTAATATGGTTCGAGCTCTATTAGGAATAAGTTGACCATGACTTAATAAATCCACTCTTATTTATTTAGAAGCGGAGATTTTCGATTTGATAGCTTTATTTTTATTTTTTAATTTTTGGTTAAAAGTTTGCCTTTAGTTGCATGAGCTTAGAGATTATTTGTACCTACATGTTTTATCTTTGTTTGTTAGATTAGAACTCTGTCAAACCTCTTAATCAATGTCATATGCTTTTCAAGATATCTTTGGAAATATATTATTTAAATCTTTTTCTCTTTTACACTCATATTATGTGAATGGCCTATGAACATGTATACTGAAGTGTTCTTCATACTTTGATGCTTTAAGGAGTTCTCTGTTACAGTTATTTAGGTTGTCTTTTCTCATGTCGAGGTTTGCGACATTAATCAACCCACATAATGTTCCACATTATGTTCTTTGGGTATATTTTTTGACAAACCAATATAATTGGATGCTACTAGTGCTAGAGTCTCTTGAATGTTTATGATTTTACTTTTGTAGAGATGAACATGTTTGTTTCGTTGGGTCAGAAGAATTAACCAGCACTTTCACACTTGAATATTGGCAAATTGAAGGGTTTGCATTATGTTGCAAGTCTTGTAAAATTTTGGACATAACTATGTTGATTGCTTCAAGGTCCATCCAGAATTTAGGAAATCATCCTCCCGCACTCCAATTATGGCTTGTTTGGTCATAGTATTTGTACATATATTTTTTCTGTTGTAAATACTCATCAAATGGAGCCTACCAATTTGCTAGGATATGCTATTCCTTTATCTTGGTATCTCTTGGAGACTCTCATTCTATAGATATTTCTCTAGATTCATCATTTAAGTCAGTGCCTTTACTTGCTATTAGTGATTTGTTGGATTATAATATCCCCTTAGGTCCTTTATCACTAGTATAATCAGTTTTGAATGTTGGAATTTTTGATAACTTAAAGGTCATGCCTGAGTTAGATAGATGTCAGTCTATTGAGGGCCCTTCTATTACTCATTATTTTGTCTCCATGTGATATTACAACTATGTTCACTATTTTTACAATTATTATTTTGAAGTGGACGTTGTTGATTTTTTTAGCTTGTTCTAGACTTATTATTGTATTAGAAATTTATTTGGTTTAGTTGATTAAAGTGTTTGAACAAAAAAATCATTCTACATTCACCTTTATTTACTTGATTCCGAACTAGTCATGATAAATCCCTTGATGATTTTGGTATTTTAGAGTTAGCTGGCGAATGAATGTCCACTTGTACCTCTCCTCTTAGACAGACATTATTCATTATGATTTATGTTATATGATCTAATGTATTTATGATGAGAGTCTTGTATAACTACAAGTTCTTGTATCATTTTTACCGTCTAGTTTTAAAACTTTAAAACAAAATTCTTATCACATTGAAACTAATTAAAATAAAAACTGGAAATTCAGCTAATGATAATGGGCTTTAAAAATCTGAAAATGGGTCTTGTTGTTTGGAGTACTAGAGTTGCAATGAAGAATTAAAGCCTAGAAATTCAAAATTCCTTAATTAATTATGCACATTATCCACAATTTAGGTTTGTTAATTACAGTTCTTAATATTATTCTCTCAAATTCTGCATTAAAAGTTTCATTTTTTTTCAACATAAATCATATATTAAATATCTACAATTCTTTTAAATAAATATTTTATCTTTTTTACTAATATCAAATATCAAAGAACTTGAATTTTAAGTTTTAGATTTGTCCTTGTACATCAAAATATTAAACCCAGGAAATCTTTAATCATCATCTGTGTGTCCTTGGTGATGCCTTTGATGACCTATCTCCACCTTGATTTATTGACTTATCTAGCTTCTCGGGACATCTTTGCTTCCTTTGTTGTTGTTTCTTAGTGCTAACATTGAGGCTTTATCATGATCTTTGTCTTTATCCACACCTCTCTATAGTCATATTTTGTTGGTGCCAATGTTATCAATGGTTCTCTTGCTCCCATATGCTAGATTACTCCGAACGTGGGTGCACCACCTTCTATGACTTCTACTCCCCCTTTTTCTTTTGTTGGGACTTTAGGAGAAATGTTTTTTGTAGCTAGATTAGCTTGCCAATTTTTATTTATACTTCCAACATGGGTAATCTTTGGCTAACATTAATCAACAACTATCTTTTATGGTAAACTCAGTCATTTTTTTAGATTGAGATTTTGGATATGACAAAGTCTTTTTCTATGGTTTGGTTGATAACTTTGCTTTCGGCTTCTTGAGTTTGGAGATTATTCATACATTTATTTATGGTTTGAGATTGCATAATATGAGGAACGCGTCTTAGCATTTTGTTTTTGGTTGTTGCTTCACGAGGTTTATGCCTTATAGAGTGATATGTGACGCATACATCTCACATGATATGGGATGCACCTAGCCTCAACATTGATGAGCTCGATGCAATTTAGAGTTGTGCTCTAGTTTTTAAAAATAAGTATAATTAAAATACAATTAATGTCACTATCAGCTTTCAAGGATGAGGAGGCTTCATTAGTTTTTTGCCATTAGATAATGAATGGTTGTGGATGATAACAATAAAATTATGCAATCATATTTGTAACAAGAAGACTTCAATGTTGGGTTCTTCTATCGAGATAAAAGTATAATTGATAGGCATAGCATAAGTCAACAATAAATTAATAGAAAGGTTTTTATAAAAATTAATGTAACAGAAATTGTAACCATTAATATTGTCTTTATTTTAGACTTTAATTTAGTGATTATTTGTTATAGAATGGGAAGATGATTGTGAATAAAATTGAGGAGGAAGATTATGAGAATATTCACACTACTCAGTATGAGGTATGTGAAAAATCAATTCATCATGATGATGATTCTAATGAAGACCCACTAAGTGACGTTGGGGACATCTAAATTTGGAAATTATAATTTTAGTAGCTTATCATGTTCTTACTTTTATATATGTGTGGAAGAGAGACTTATTATGTTGAAGTTATTTTGAATTATTATATTTTTATTTGATATCTTATCTTACTTTGATATTTGTATGACACATCTTATTTCATGATTTCAGAGAGACTTGTTAATGTCACTTATTATTTCATACTTTGATGTGAGTATGATACTTCACTCAATTTGTTGGTTCTAAGATTTATGTCTCGAGGCTTATCCCTTGATCACAAACATAAAATGCCTTTATGCCAAATTAGTTAAATTTAAATCTTGACATCATGCTTGATCTTCGTTTCATAGGTGCATACTTTGTTGGACTTCTTGATTGTTGTCATGTACTTGTCAAACTATCTTTGAAATAGATTATTCAAGAATTTTCTCTCAGCATTCATATTATATAAATTGGTTTACAAATACATTTATTAAAGTGATCTCCATACTTCCATATTTCTAATGAGCCACCTATTAACTTAGTATGGGTTGTTTTTGCTTATTTTCATGTCCAATACATCAATCTATCTATTATACTCAATATTTTCAATTTTTGGTAAAACAATACAAGTGGGTGCTATTGCCAAACTCTCTTTGATTGTTTGTGGCTTGCATTTTTACTGAAATTTATATTTTGGCCTTGTGATTTGAGAGAGATGGATTAATATTTTTGCGGTTGGAAAAAGATGAAGGTTTTCTCTCATATTATTAAGTGTTGCAAAATCTTTGGTCATGATTATATTGATGGTTTCATGGTCCATTCAAATTAAGGAAAATCTTTAACTATGGATCCTATTATTGGGGATTACTCTCTTGATTATGGTATGGGCATACAAGATTTATATGTATGAATATTTACGATCAAATAGAACTTACCAACTTGCTGCTTGCTCTCATAACCTTTCCTCCTTTGGGTTGTTCTCATGCACTATCAAAATATATAAATTTGTTTGTGTTTGTGCCTTTTTTTGATATTGATGGTTTGTTGGAGGTTAGGATCTCACTGCTTCTCTTTATGTGATATTTCTAAAAATGGTTGTTGGTCTTACTAATACTTTTAAGAGTCAGGATGTGCATTCTGCTAGTTTGGTTGGATTGATTAATAGATTTATTAAACCAATTAAATTGAAACAAATTACAAATGGAATTGAACCGATTATATAATATGCAGAATTGAACTGGACTGATTGCAATATAATACAATTTTTTGGGTTCAATTTGTTTTACCCAAAATTTTAAATCTTATTAAAGAAGTGTGCATTCTATAAATTCGGATAAATTACTTGACAGATTTATTAAACTAATTAAGCCATTTGAATTATAAGTAAAGGAAATGAAAATTTTTTTAAAAAATAAAACAAAAATAAATAGCTACATATTTATTATTGAAACTTGAAAGGAGAATAGCTATTTCTTCAATTAAAATTTAGTTTTTCCGTTTAACCAATTTTTTTTTTTTTTTTAAATTGAGCCAATAACCAAACATACAAGTAATTTTTATTTTAAAACATAATATTGTACATTGATTTCATAAATCAAATGAAACTAACCAATTTTACTTTGTTCGGTTTGATTTTTTGTTTTAATTACACCCCTATTTAAGAGTCAGCTTTTCCATATAAAGATACAACATGTGCTCTTTAAGGCTACTAATGATTGTGATTTTTAACGAGTCAAGAACTTTATTGCCTCAAGTGTTAGCCATCTAGAGGTCTATAGTTATTCTTGGTCTTTCTCCTCTATATAATGATACAACATGTAACGCTACCAACAATTGTGCTTTTTAATGGTTCAAGAACTTTATTGTCTCAAGATTTTATCAAAAGTATATCTTATTTCTTGGATAAAAAATTTCATTTGTGTTCTCTTATCAAGGCATAAATAAAAAATTGCTTTTTTCTTTCTCTTAGACTTATCAATTTTCAAGCTATATACAATAACTCTTGATGATATTGGCATTCTTAACTTGGTGTCTGATTAAGGCTAGGTTCTTTCATCTTGTACTATGCATGAATGTTTAAAAAGGCGAAATCAGGAACTAAGCCATTTTGTTGTAGTGAGGAGAGCCTCCAAAAAAAAAAAAAAAATGATAAACTATCAATATATTCACCTAGTTCATTATCATAAAGACACAAATCACTAATCATAATATCAAATATTAATATAAAACATAATTGAAATAAAATTTCATGTAAACATTTGCTTAAAATTTAAATACATCATGAGAATCAAGATCTATATTAATATCATCATCACTTTATCATTTCTAGAAAAATTATTATATGTAACTATTATCCTCAGAATATATTTCATCATATTCTAAATTTTATTAAACTACTACAATTTTCTTCTTATTCTCCATAACTGTTAATAATGTATTTAATGTAATTTTAAATAAAATAATAGATTAAAAATAAGGTGAAAAATAAAAGCATTAATTTAGCTCATGCTTCTTGGAGATGTATCACTGCCTAGAGATTCTGGCTCATGTTGCTTGATAAAGAAAAGTAATACTGACTTATATAATTTGAGAGAGGTAGATTGCTCAAAACTAAGAACTTTAACTTATTAAGATGGTGAGATAAGTAGATATAAAAATTTATAAAATAAATTAATATTATAAAAAAATTAATTATAATTATTATTTATAAAAAATAAAGTGAGGCACTGCCTCAAAAAGCCTTGAGGATGTACGCCTTGGGATGTACACCTTACTTAAAAAGGGCATAAGCCTCACTAAATTGAGTGAGGCTTTTCATGCGCCTCAATTCGAGGCATGCCTCGAGGCATAGGCCTCGAATGCCTTTTTAAACAAGGTTATTTGCATTAAAGTATTTTGTATCTGTGTTTTTTTGGTGGCAAAACTTTGTGTTTATTAATTTATGTATCTTTTTGATTGACTAGCTATATGTATAGAAACTAAATATAGAATTTTCAGTAGGATTCATGAAGAAAGAAAGAAAACCTAGGTTAGGTAAGGAGGAAGAATAAAAAGCTTCTGAATTTTTTTTTCCTTTCTTCTTTGAACCAGCTTCATAACTTGCCTCCTTATTACAGGCTTTGTTCAGAAAACTATATCATTAGCCCTTATGGGCTAGTGTGCTTAGCCTTGCATGCCTTTGCTTACTAGTCCGCCGTTGTCGTCCTCATTCTCATTGCACACTCTCTTCCACTTGGCCCATTGTAACTTGTTTGCTCTCTCTTTGTTTCTCTTGTTGCCTGCTCGGTCAATTCTCTTCTTAAAGCAGTCTGCGTAATGACTAATTAGGTTGTTTCAGTTTCAATTGAACCGGCTAAATTAGTTGGTTTAGTTCTATTTAATTTTTCTATCATTAACTAATAAATTTCATATTTATGTTGTTAAAAAAGAATAATTTTGGTTCTTTACACTTGTTCAACCATTTTTGTTGCCTGTATTGACTCCTTACTGTTTTCCTTTGAGAATCTGATCCTATTTTATTTACATTGGCTGAATGGTCCGATAACATGGATGTTCATGTAAAGAAACAAATGCTAATCTTCACCGTTTCATGGATTGTTGTGGGTTCATTGTTTCCCCTCCATTGATTTTGTTTCAGGTCTTTCATTTTGCCATTGTTAATTCACATTTTAGGCTGCTCAGCATTTAACCTTCATGACATTTATTTTAAGTCCAATACACGTGCAATTTCTTTGGAATTAGCATTATTTTTTTTCACGTCATTTTTTGAGCCATTGTTAATATCTATGATAGGTGAGGGCTGCTGCATTTAATTGTTTTGCCGGATTAACTTCTTCAGTTTTTTCTATGCTGAAGGAGGACATGCAAGAATCGATTATATCTTCTGCTGTATGTTTTTTAACATTTTGTTGCTCACCTTTAGTAGATATCATTTCTTTAATCGAGGACAATATGAAAAGTGCATTGCTATGCTAGCTAGTTTCATACGACTTATAAATTATCATGTTCAGGTTTCTGCAACGCTGAATGATGAGGCTCCATCCATCAAATCAGCAGCTTGTCGAGCAATTGGTGTTCTGGCATCTTTCTCTCAAATTGTCTATAAGTACATAGTAAATCATCTATTATTATTTGGCAAAGCTTTTGTGATTGACTTGTTTGCTGATATAGTTTTGTTTTGCAGTGGAAGTTTGCTGAATAAACTCATTCGTGCAGCTGAGTTTAACACCCATGATCCTACAGTCTCGGTATCAACATCTTAATATGTTCTTTATGACTGTTTTGTTCATAATTTTTTTTAGGGACTTTGTTCTTAACCCAAATATATGTTTTGTAGTTTTACCTGATCATTGTCATGCCCACTGTTCAGGTGCGTATAACTTCTTCATGGGCATTAGCTAACATATGTGATTCTCTTCGGCATAGAGCAATTGAGCTGCAATCAGAGATATGCACGGGTAGATTTTGTGGTCTCATAATGGGTGTTGCCATTCTTTGGTATCGTAAGGTTCATTATATTGACTTTGTAAGCTGCAGGAGATCCAAGTGAATTTGAAGCACTCTCTCTTATAGTTGAAACTGTTTTGCAATTGACAAAGGACTGTGATAAGGTATGGATTTTAATTTGCTTCATTAATGCGGCTTCCTGATATACTTAGTGTCTGGCTTAATACGAACTTTATAATGCTTTTGTTGCTATTGAAGGTCATTTTGATTGCATGAGTTGGTTTGCCATTTTAACTGATAGTTACTTTTTTTAGTATCCTAAGATGGTTATTGGTGTGGGATTGCAACAACCACTACTTATATAGATTGATGCTAATACTGACACAATCATATCATATGAGAGTGGGTTATATTTGTAATGTTGTTTTACCAAGGTGGATGGTGGCTTCATGGGATGAGGGGTTATTTTGTAGTTTTTGTTTTCTTAGTTTCGGCACTTGGGGTTTATTTAAAGCTCTGCACTTTCAATGAATAAGAATATCAGAAGTTTTAGTTTTCCTTGCAATGATTTCCTTGTTCTTTGAGCGAGTATAGAGGGAAAAAGGTTGTAGTGGAGTCTCTGAACTTTTCTACAATTGACCAATTGTATTTCAATCTATTTTGGAGTTCAACCATATTGCCTCAAGTTACCCCAAGTAATAAGTTTTTGTGCATGTTAAACGATCTAAGAAAATGTTGTAGCATATGCACCCAAATCAAAAGGAGAATACTGGGTGTATGTTGATGAAGAGACCTTCTCATTGTTTGAAGGGTGTTAAATGTTGATAATGAGAATTCAATGTGATTGCACTACAATATCTTTCATATCCAGTGTACTTGTCAAGGTGTGCAATGTCATTATTGATTGGAAATTTGCAAGAATATTGTTTCCTCCAAAATGTTGGAGAAGTTGATTATTCCAATGTAAAAACATCCAAGGGCTTATTAGCTTTCTTGGTTGTTGAAGGAAGATGAGCTTAGTACAAATTTTCATCAGCAAGAAACTTCAAGTTGTATGTTCTAATATTTCTCCAATTTTTTGTTGTTATGAATATATGGGCAAAACAACAAACACTCTCATATGTACAAGAATATCTACATTTTGGAGATGAGTTGGTTGTGCTTATGCCACTAAATGAATGAGTCTATGAAATTCCAATAAGGACTAGTGATGTTCAAATCTATGTTCATGAGGGCCATTAACAAATTGGAAGTTGCCTATCTCAATTCCAAGAATTGTTTTACCCTCTTCACAGTGTATTGGTTTTATGTGGGTTGGAGGAGGTGGCTGACTTTTAGGTGGAAGAGAGGAGGGAGGCTGATGGCTAATGGGTGGGAGAGGGGTAGGCCAATGGCTAGGTTTAAGGAAAGGAAAGTGGGGTAAGGAAATAAGACTTAAGATTCAAAATAAAACTCAATACTTGATAATTCAATTGCAAAGAAAGTTAAAAGGACCACCATTACAATCTAACCAGATAAAGATGCTCGACTTGTAGGATTGGGGATATAGTTGCCCTAATCCAAGTGCCAAGAGGGAAACTCTCATAAAATAAAATCAATCAAAAGACCCATAAACAAACTATAAACCAAAAACTTATACTCACACACCAACCCTCAACATAATAATAAGCAAAGACACACATACCTCTAGCTATTACATTACACCCAAAGGTAGTTTCCTTGGACTTAACCCCTCACGGGTATCTGGGTGAATCTTTCTAACCTAGTTAAGCTGATTGGATTGCTTGGGCTCTATGGTGATACTGTGTTAGTATGTGCTAAAAAAATTTCGTCAAGCTTGGATATGATTGTATGACAATATTTAATGCAAGAAATGCGATATATAAATGGAAAATGATAACATTCACACTCTCCAACATATCCAACACTTTCATTTGACTTATGATGTAAGTTTGTCGATCATTTAGTAACAAGTTCATGGTGTACTTATGGCTTCTTGTTACATAGCTAGTACTCTTGGAGATCATTTGCAATGCCTTCAACAGATCTTTGAAATATTGTGCCAACATAAATTGTTTTCCAATTCAATGAAATGCTCATTTTTGGAAAAACAAGATTAGCTTTCATTGGTACATTATTTCTTGTGGAAGAATTGAGAGCCCACTCCTTAATCCTTCTCAAATATGTGAAGTATCATGGGCTTGTATCGTTTTATGGATAGTTCATCAAACTTTTCAACCCAGTGGCTACTCTAATCAATTTACTTAAAAAAAAAAAAATTAAAAGTTTATGGGGACACAATAGGCTCCCCTTTTGGCTCCCCCAAAAACTTCAATATATTTGATTATAATTATGATGCCTTCAATGTGTGCGATTTGAGGCCATTCTAAATCAAGGTTGTTGTCTAGTTGCCTTCTTCAATGAAGATTTCAATGTGTTGTTCCTATTATGACAAAAACTATGCCAAACATTGGAATTGCTACCTCTAGCCATTGAGCCATATTACCCATATAAGAAGCCAACGAACAAGGTTGTACTTTCTTCTCCTGTTATCGAGTAACCATGTTTGAATGTAATACACAATGACATAGATTTTGATTATGGTGCTTGTATATTAATTCTCTAAAATAGCACATTTTGTTCCATGTCATGTACTCATAATGTTCACACATTGTTGTTCTTTACCTTTGATTGTCATTGAGTCTCTTTTGGAGGACTTTGTAGTAGAAAATGTGAAATAAACTTTAATTTGACACAATGACTCATCCATAGACATAGGGATAAATGAAGCTATTAATCACAATCTTAGAAATTTATTATGATGTTTTGTTAACAAGATTGTTATGCATTGGGATTTTATTTTAGCCCAAGTTACATTTGCTTACAATCGGTCCACTAGCTAGATAATTGGCTGAATTTTGTTTGAAGTGGTATGTGAGCAAAACTCCACTTTATTTGAGCTTATCTTGATGACCACTACAACATATTTTAATATAAAGGTAGATAGATGAGCAGAGGAGATCAAGAAGTTCCACTAACAAATACATGATATAGTTACGAAGAAAAATGCAACCAATCATAAGCTAACAAGTCTTATAATTGAATTTCATTTTAAGGTGATTTTATTTGGATTCATTTATGGAAGGAATAGTTTGCCATGCTCTGCAATGATATCTTATAAACCTTCAAAGCCGAATGTAATAGAGAAGGTACATTTAGCTGACTAAATGTTTCTCAAACATCTATTCTTATAACCTTATTTACCATAGAATAGCGTGAGGGTTTTGTTTAGTTGTCTAAAGTCACCTAAATAGTACACAAGAACATTTATTTAATAATATCTACCAATATTCATAGCAAGCGGAAGTAATTCCATTGAAACTTTTAATTATAAATTACAGAGCATCTAATGCATCGAATAGTTTTAAAATTTACTGAATTCATCTCAAACTTATTTACAAAACTTTTCTCGCAAAACTTTCAAAAAAGGCCAATTCTTACTCCTCCAACTTATCCATTTCCCTTCTCCATAAAAATAATTATTTTCACTAATAAGTCATACGAATTTGCAAGATAAGCAAATCTAATATTAAATTGAAATATTAAAAAATAAAATATTAATATGTATGCTAATCTGAACAAGTAAAATTTAGATTGTACGCATGATCAAGCTGATTTATATAATAGTGGTTTAACTTACATTACAACATTTCTTACAAAAAACATAAATTTTATAATTTCCAATAATACTAATATATTAAAATATTAGCTTTGAAATGTGTCATGTATAGTTATCAAGGTTATTGGTTAACATAACTTAGCTTAAAAGCTATGTTGAGAACCTTTTGTTTATATAGGAGACTCTTTTATTTCATTTCATGTTATTTGAGTACTCTTGTACTTCTATTGGAGTCCTTTTGCCTCTAATCCTACGTAGGTAACATCATAATATTTTACCAATCCTAGCACATGATATTTCTCAGCTAAACTTATTTGCATGTCCGAAATATTCTTTAACAGTCACATAATATAGTATGCGAAATGATCAGAATTGAATAGGATAGTTTGCTAAATGTGTAAATACAACAAGAAGTAACATATAATTAATTGTTCACTTGAATTGCATATAAGGACAAAAATTATGTAGATAATTCTATTTCAAATAAACTCATAACAGTTACTATTCACAAAATAAAGAATTTGTAGTATTAACAGTCAATAATGTACGCAAACAACCATGTGTAGAGGTAGAAACTTGTTTTCTATATTAGAATTGCAAATCTTACCTAAGTGGTAAATTTTTCTCATGAAATGAGCTGCTCGAAATATTTTTCATATATAAATAGTATCAACGAGACCTTTCCTCATAAGTGCTCTTATTATAAGCTCAACAATAATCCCAACCCTCATAATACTGCAAATTCAGATGATCAATTTAATCACTTTGTAAATTACAATAAATTTGCAAAAAGAATTCAAATTATCATATTAAATTAATCACTGAAAAATTACCTGATAACTTGGGAGTTTTCACACGCACTTCCTTCCCCAAGACTATTATCAACGCTTAATTTTTGTTCAATTGTGAAATAATAAAAATTTAGAATATTCTTTAATATTTAAAGTTAATAAAAATTAATCCCGCAAATTTCATGCTATAGATTTTAAATGTTATTCAATTTAAATTTATTGATTAATTATCACGCAACGCTTTTAATAATTCATGTCCAATTGCTAAAATATAAAATATAAAATTTCCAATCTGACATTTTAACTTTTTTTATAAGAAAATGAACATTATCTTAGAATATTCTATTAACTAATTTAATTTATTAAAAAGTTGAATTATCTCAAAATTTTTTGATTATTTAAATTAATGTAATTTATTAATTTATATTTTAACTAAGAGACATATACACAAAATTTTCAATATACATACATACACACACACACACACACACACACACACACACACACACACACACACATATATATATATATATATATATATATATATATATATATATATATATATATATATATATATATATATATAGCATTTAATTAAAATTGCAATTTAATAGAATTCATATTAATTTAATCATTTATATATAATTAATATGTATAATTTGTCTCTTTTCATGCCTACTACAGATGGCCGAAGCTCTACTTCTCTCGAGTCGCAGCTCATGTCACAAGGGAAACTCCTAACATCCTCGACAATCGACGTCGTAGCGGCTTCCTAAGCTTCAATTCTCGCTACAACACCCCCTACACATGTCGCCGAACATACTATAAGTCATGGCTCAACCCTTGCCGACTCCCCTCTCTCCCTCGCCTCTCGCCTATCGTGCGAGATGGACGAACTGAGCGACATAAAAACAAAAGAATGCGGGAAATGCGAAGGAATTGGGGAAGGGTTAGGTTTAGCTCTCCAATTAAGTGATTAATTTGCCTAATCAATTGCATATTGAGATTATTCTGGAATTGGAAATGATCTGGTTAACAAGATAAGGATGAAAATTAGACATGTAACCAATGATATTTTATGTGGATGAGTCAATACACTTACATTGTTAAAAAATATTATTATTATTATTAGTATTACTTTTTAAATATATTATCTAATTAAATATATTATATATGTAATAATTATATAATTTCATATATATATATATATATATATATATATATATATATATATATATATATATATATATATATATATATATATATATATATAATCAAAATTTATTAACCAAACTACTCTATGATCTTTTACTTTTCGATAATTCGACCTCTTTACTATACCTAAGCACCCTGCAAATTCATGTTCGATCTTAGTGTTATTTATGAAAAAAGTCTTAAAAAATGGCTTCTATTTGTCTTTCCCTCAATCCCTTGGCTCATATAGAAGGAACTCTTTCTTTTATTAGAAAATTGCGTAAGCTCACTCAAACTGAGTCTCTCACATGACCCTCTATTCAACTATTCACTCACACTGCTCTAGCCTAAATTCCTTGAATTCTCTGTTGGCCGTTGATATCAGCGTGCCCACCCATAAACCCGTCGATCCACACGTATTCCTTTTGATTCTTCTAAAGCTCACACATCATTATTCTTTCTCTTCTCACACATGCTCACAAGTACCCTCAGTTGAGATGTTCACTTGGGCAACCTAATTTCTCATTGATTTCATGTTACCTTCGATCACTCCAACCCTCAATCGCTTGCTCATGCTTCCCCATCAACTGTTGGATACTGTGACCACTCTCCAAGACATCAACACTATCTTCCCTGAAGCCAACATAGGTTTACATCCCTCACAAATCAACTTCAAACATCAAATTGCACCCAACTCTTTGTCTCAATAATAGTCCATCTCTTCACGCCCTCACCTTCTACATATCTTTCAATTGCCAAATAAGCTCCTGCTCAATGTTCACTAACACTTTAACTTGGCTATCGTGTTTACATATAGTGGCTTGAAAACCCATTGTTGATAAGGTATGCTCTCAAAGTTCCCAAGTCGTTGACATCCCAAGCTTCCCATAGTCATACCTATATTCATAAATTTCTCTTTTCATTATATTTTTAAATCTCCCTTTACCTCTCCTCATTCTCACTCTCTCTTTATATATAAATATATAAATAAAAAACAGTTTATATATAAAAAAAAGAAAAGGAAAGAAACAAAAATAGAAAGATTAGATTTTGAAATATATATTTCCTCGCCTTGCTGCAAAATTTTCACCTCTCCCCGGTGTCGCTGTTCTCGTACCTATGCAAGGTCTAAATTGGAAATGATGTGGTCATTCTATGTAAGTATACATGTATCTTTTATCACACCTCAAACGACCCTCTCTTAGGACCAGTCTGAAATGTAACATAATAGGATAACTTCGATGCATTTTCCACTAATTCATCCCGATATATATCGATTCAGGATAAACAGGTGAAAACAGAATCCCATTAAATCATTACAAACAAATTCTTACATTTGAATTCTTCGATTAATCATTTCATATTTAAATAATATATCTGAAAGTATGTAATATCAAATATTAATATAAATATAGAACAATTAAAGATATTAAAATAGAAATTGTATGTACCCAAAAGTTTTTTACAATCTCTCAAAACTATATACTAAAACTATATAATTTATAAGGTTTGTCTAGTCACTACTTTTCTTGTTCTTGCTTGAAAATAAATATGTAATTAAGCTAAAAGACTAGTGAGACAAATAGTGATAAAATAAATCTAATATATGATAGAAGAAATAATGTGCATATAAAATTAAACTTGCATGAGAATAGCAGTAAGTAAAGACATGTTTATATGTGTAAGAACTGAACAGTAGTAAATACTTGCTAATAAATATAGAGACTAAATAGCAGTTTGTAAGGTTACGAAATGTAAATAGTAAATAATTGAGATGTTTATGCATGTAAGCAATTAATTTTATGAAATTTTATTCCAAACTGGGTAATTACCTCTAGCTGCCTAACCGCCTTGCACTTGAGCCCCACCAAAGCCTCAGCTCCCGCCAAGCTGCACAGTGGAAGAAGGGATCATAGGAAGAAAGAAAAAAATAAACGAACCAGCAGCTTCGGTTTCCCTAAGACCTGTGAATTCCCTTGTCACGAGCAGCTCCTGTCCACGCCAAGAGCTGAAGTGGGGAAATAGTGTGTGACGGGAAGGAATTAAGAAAAGGATAAGATGAGAAGTGCTAATTTTGATTAACACATAATGTAAATTTAATTATTTGCTAACTCCTTTTAATCACAGGCCTTAAAGTCTCCATTAACTCCCATCATTCTGCTGCATGCACACCTTAGTGGAATTCAATTATATTGCTACGGTAATCCTATTTTAATTTATTGGATAAACATAACATTGGTTAAATATTAATTAAATTAATTAATAAGTTACTTCATATAGTTATTTTGATTATTAAATGAAAAATATCATCATTTTATTCAATACAAAATGTGGAGTTTTAATAGAAGACATATAATGACTTATGGAAGTTGTGAAAAATAGGGTATATTTTAAAAATGCAGAATTTAAATTTCCTTTTTGAAATTTTTTTTATTACATCTTTCTTGATGTGATGGTGAAATCATACGTTAAAATTTCACATGCAGTTGAAAATCTATACAGCTTTTCTTGGCATGTGGGGTAGAAAATCCGGCCATGATGTCTTATACACATCTCATATACACCTTTCTTGTTATGATGGGAAGGCCTGAGATATTCTTCGATGCCCCCCTTGTATGGTGATGTCACAAAAATTGTTACCAAAATTCTTTTTTTGCACTTAAAAAGAACAAAGCTAAAATGCCTTTGAATACTAACATATTGCTAATAAAATTATGAGAATAAAATTACAAATGAACACTCCAAATGCAATGCTTGTCATCGTATAAGAACAGAATTGAATATAAAGAGAACTTATGAGGGATTTGACAACTTTCCTACATGTGTTAATGAATCCCCTTTCTGCCTTTGGAACTCACAAACTCTGTACTATATGAGCCGAGCTAATTGAACGGAAATAACTATTGGCAGGTACTCTATTTATAAGTAGAAAAATATTTTATATGTGACCTACTTGAATAAATTGGAGACAATGCAAGCAAAGTTTCAACTGCTTTAAACACAATAGAATATTAAGCCTCCAATTTTACAGTCGGATATGCAAGCACTTATGCAAACAAAATCGGAGCAATAAATATGAATAAAATACTGCGTGTGTATTTTAGCATCAAAGTATTTGCATAAGCAATTGAATCTGTACAAATTTTAAATCAACTAGCACACTGAAAGTGTGTATTTCTCCATAAGCGCATCTTTCCTGAAAGAGTAGTCGTGCATAAATTGAAATGCTCACAAACATGTAACTCTGAAATCATAATATCTTCAAAGAAATGCTATGAGCATGAAAAGCAAGATAAACTTAAATTTATACTATTTTAAGAATCATGCAATAGCTTTGAATTGCAAGCAATCATCTTGAAGTAAAAAAAAAAACTCTTTTTCAAACTCAAACTCATTATCATGTCGTATGGCGCTCACAAGCAGGCTCCCTTCCTTATAGGGTATGGAAGTCCAACATTTTATAGTTTGATTTTTTTCATATCACAAGAACTGAAGTTGATAAGGTTTAATTCTTTGATGGACATTGACACAACAGTTTAAGACAGTAGTTATTGCAAGAATGATTTTATGTTTTCTACTCCCAACTGAATCAAGCAACTTGATTATTATTGTGCACTAGGAATTTGTCACTTGGTCTTGATATGCATTTAAGTTGTTTTCTTCAACACTTGCATAAAGCTTCTTGATACGCATTTAAGTTGTTTTCTTCAACACTTGCATAAAGCTTTCAAAGCTTTTTTTTAAAGAGAAGTCTTTTCAAAAAAATGAAAACTCTCAAGGTCACCTTGCTTATGAAGCAGGATGTAAATGCAATTCTCTGATTGAATCCTATATGTGTAGGATAAAGTTAATGAGGTTTGTAATGCAGTGAACGTTCAAATGTGTATTTAATTGATTTGTGAACACATAATTATGAACCCGATTCTCAACATGCAAGGGGGGAGAGGCTATAAGGCTTTAAGCAATAAAATTTAGTATTGCTCCAATAATAGGCGTAGTCATTATACATCATAATTTGAGGGATTAACTATCAAAATCAAGTTTCAAATACAAGTACTTTAAGCAAAGCCTTGCCCCAATGATGGGCATATTGAAAATAATTCTCATCTTGAGGGGATTCTATTATAAAATATATTATTTAAAAAGGCGAAATCAAAATTGAGGCATTTTGTCATAGTGAGGTGAGCCGTAAGCCTTGAGGCTGATCGAGACGTAAGCATCAAAACAAAATAAATAAATAAATAAAGCATCATAAAATAAAAAATAAATCAGAAAAATGATAAAATATCAATATATTCATCTAGTTCATTATCATAAAGATACAAATCACAAATCATAATATCAAATGTTAATATAAAATATAAATGTAAATAAGATTTTATGTAAGCACTCGCTTAAAATTTAAATGTATTATGAGAATCAAGATCAACAATAATATCATCATTATTTTATCATTTAAAAAAAAAAATATTACATGTAACTATCATCCGTAGAATATATTTCATCATATTCAAAATCTTATTAAACTAATACAATTTTCTTTTTATTCTCTATAATAGTTAACAATGTATTTAGTATAATTTTAAATAAAATAATAGATTAAAAATAGAAAGGAAAATAGATGCATTAATCTGGCTCGTGCTTCTTGGAGATGTGTCATTGCCTATAGATTCTTGCTCGTGCTGCTTGGGAAAGAAAAATAACATTGCCTTGCATAGTTTGAGAGAAATAGATCGTTCAAAATTAAGAATTCTAACTCGTTAAGATAATGAGATAAATAAATAAATAGGTATTATAATTTATAAAATAATTTAATATTATAAAAAAATATTTATAATTATTATTTATAAAAAATAAAGTGGCATTGCCTCAAAGCGCCTTGAGGCATTTAGCCTTAGGGCGTATGCCTCATTTGAAAAAGGCATAGGGCTCACTGGACCGAGGTTTAAGCCTTGAGGCACTCTTCATATTTCGTAGTTTGAGGTGCCCCTTGAGGCGTACGCTTTGAACGTCTTCTTAAACAATGATAAAAAATGTCCTTAATTTCAAAGTAAAAGCAACTACTCATTTATCCTTTATACAATTTATCGAGTATGACAAATATAAGTTGGAAAATAGCCTACAAAGAGCTAATGTCATATCAAGTGTATTTATATGATTACCTTAAAAAAATCTCACACATATGAAGATTTGCAGGTGCCTTTTGATTGAGTGATTTATTGCCAAATGACACCTTTATATTATATTGATTGCTAGAGTTTGGTTGTTCCCTAATAATTTGGCTCATGAGTTGTGAATCTTTAGGTGTGATAGGGTAAGGGCCCCATACCCTATCAAATGCACCTAAAGATTCACAACTCATAAGCCAAGTTATTGGGGAATATCTAAACTCTGGCCATCAATATATACAAGTATGCGTCCACACACCAACACATTACTCTAAATTGTGGAATGCCATTATCTTTGGGTGACATTTTTTTCTCCACTAGATTAATTTTTATTACTGCAAATCCAGGGCTTTTTTATATAATTTACTTAATCATGTGTGCATTTTCATCTACCATAAACCTACTAACATCTAAAAGTGTGAATAAAAGTTTTAAAGCAAGCAGCAAAAACATCTACAGGAGTCAAATCTAGCCAACTTTGAAATCTACTACTTTATCATTAGATTTTACCATTCTGCAACCTTATAAATGAAGCACAAGGTGCAGGTGAAGGTAATTCGAAGGTGAAATTGATGGAAAGTGGTCAAGTAATTAGGAGGGGACTCTCTTAGAAATTTGAGTGGAAGCAATATTAATTTTTTTTTATTTCTTTTCTTGAATTTTTTTGAAAGCCATCATGCTTCCTAATCTTCCTTTGCAACATTCTCAAAATTTCAAATCTGAATGCGACAAGCATCTTTATCTTTATGGTCACCATCTACGTGTACTATGGCAAACCAGAATTGCTCGCATTCACAAAACAGAGTACATTTAGTTTCCTTCTGAAATTGTGAATCAGGCTAAAATCACTTTGGTATGTAATATTAACCAGCTCAAATGAGGTATCTTGGCTGGTGCAGGTTTAGTTTGTTTTTCACTTGTTAGGTTTTTGTTTAAAGAGAGGTGAAAGGGTATTACTTTGACTTAAAGAAAAGCTTGGGCTGTAGCAATATGGTGGGAAAAATGAGTGCGATGGATACAGAGTGGGAGAGAGAAAGGGTTCGGTAGTGATAATAGTGGATATGAGTGTGTCTGAAGAGATGGGGCGATTAGGATATAATTGGAGGTTCATCATTCCTATCTCTTCTTGTTCTACCATCAATATGATCAGTGTCCATAAGCTTAAGGTAAACGAGGTAATGTGACAAGATTAAAATTAATATATTTGATAACTAATTCCCTTTTATTTATTCATTAATCATCTTAATGGCTTTTTTTATATGATGCTTATTTACTAGTCTAATCTATCGGTCTTGTACCACTCTTTTCTTGACATTGTTGACCAACACATGTTATAATGTTTTGTGAGTTAAAGTTGGCTAAAATAAAATTAGTGATGGTCGTCAAATGAATTTGCATGTAAAAGTTTAATTCAAGACCCCTTATTTGCGCATGAATTCATGTCACTCAATGAAATTCATTGATGCATTCGGTAGTATTGAAACAATCAAGATAAAAATTTTTCACTATTAGTCAAACCAAATGTGATGAAATTGACGATTGACGGAGGCGATGTTTGCAAATTGATCATGAATTGCCTCAATCATTATCAAAATGGCTTAAATGATCCTCATTCGCAAAATGCATTGTTCGAATGCCAAAAATCTATCAAAAAATAACTCTTCATGGTCAATTCCACCCGACTCGATGAAATTGGCCGACTATGGCTTATACTCACGTGAAACGAGATAAAATTATTTCGATCGCTATTGAAGATACTCAAATGATGCCCATTCACGAAGAGATGGGGCATAGTGGATATGAGTGAGCTTGAAGAGTTGGGGCGTTTAGGATAAAAGAAAATTTAGTAGTTCAATTCAATAAATTATGTTGTTTTATCTTATTCAATGTAGGAAGAACCAAACTAATGGATGGAACACAAGCAAGCAATAGAAAGTTATGTATTTAGTTTCATTCAATCCCATGAATTGGAGAAACCAAGTATGATTTCTTTTTGGGTTTGCAGTACTTCTGTGTTGTTCCATTTTGCTTAGTCGTAATGAGATTCTCCATTTCATGTGGATCCTAACTTACATCTTTAAAAATGTTTGTGTCACAAACTTTTATATCAGGAATGCTTAGATATAAATACATTTTTCTTGCATGTTACGTTCTTCCATTTGACTAGATTGACATTCAATTTAATGTTTTGCTGCATGTCTTCAAAATTAATTCATTGGGCACATTTCTGGTCAATTCCTGATGGGAATACAACATATTTTTGTCAATATTCTGCTACCAATTTACTTAATGTTCTATATAACAATATAAAGTTGTTCCTCTTAGATCAAATCAAATGCTGTGAGGGCTCTTGGACATATATCAAGGTTTCTCAATTTCAATAGTTACTCTATGTCGAATGAAGTGATCAAGATTCCCAAGGAGTCATACCATTCAGCAAAAAGCCTTGAATTTTCCAAGGTTAGCTTCTGCACGGAATATAGTTCAGCAGTATCTACAGGCTGTGGTTCTACTAGAGACATGTATGGAGATCCTCGGTGGCTTGAAAGAATGGTACAAGCTTTTCTTTCATGTGTGACTACTGGAAATGTAAAGGTAACTAGGTTTCCCCTCCTTTTACCACATTTGTAGCTTTGTCAAGTTATTTACGTAATTTCCAGTTATATTTTTTTGGGTGAATGACATGCAAAGTACTCAAGTATAAATGGTGTTTCCTATAGGTCCACGATGTTAGAAATTCTGTGCAACATTGTCTGGAAGTTGTTTTTCAAGCATTGGATAATATTTAGCCATATGTCCAGGCTGATGGCATCAAAAATAGGTGTTCGCTTTCATCGCTATTGGACTTTATTCCTTTTATTTTAAGTTTCTAGCTTGAGATGTTTGGACAGTTAACTCTTCAATACTTTTTTGTTTTATAGAAATCTTTGCATCTTTGAGTTGCTTACGGATCAACTTCTAATCTCTAAATTTTTTTCGCTAAAATAGAATCATCATCAATTCTTAATGGTGTTAAAGGTTGCTTTATCACATTCTTTATTCTTGATAAAAATCGATGATACTTTAGCATTAGTGATTAATTTTAGTGTATATTCTAAGAGGGTAGTGAATTCGGCTTCATTTGCATAATGGATTGGTCTTCTTATCCCTGCATCAATTGATAAATTTTTTTTACATCTCCCTCTTGTACAAAAAGCTATTAACCACTTATAAAAATTTTGCACAAATTCTTCTCATCTAATCATATTGTTGGATTGGCCACCAAATTTATTTTGTAACTGTCCTTACAACCATCGCTATGCGTTCCCCTCAAAAAGTGACTGCGATAAGTGTTATTCTTCTATCCGGTTAGCAGGACACATTACCAATAATTTTCTCTACTTACATCAACCAATTCTCAGTTTCAATCATTCCTTTAGCTCTAACAAATAATTGTGGCTTCATATCTTGAAATAATTTCAGATACTTATCAAGTAGAGCTCCTCCACTCCGATTAATTTAAGTTTGAGAATTTTGGATTAATTGCATTGCTGCAATTATCATATGAACAAAAGCATCAATACTAGCACTCATATTATTGGATTGAGGGTCTATATTTTCTTCTTAAAGCTGCATAATTAGAGGTTCATCATTACTAACTCTTCTTGTTCTACCATCAATATGATCAGTGTCCATAGGTTTAAGGTAAACAAGGTCATGTGACAAGATTAAAATTAAAATTATTTGATAAGTAATTCCGTTTTATTTATTCATTAATCATCTTAATGGCTTTTTATTCATTAATCATCTTAATGGCTTTTTTATATGATGCTTATACTAGTCTAATCTATCTATCATTCTTGTACCAATCTTTTCTTGACATTGTTGACCAACACATATATTATAATGTTTTGTGAGTTGAAGTTGGCTAGAATAGAAGTTAATGATGGTCGTTGAATTAAGTTGCATGTGAAAGTTTAATTCAATATGCCTTAGTTGCGCATTAAGTTGTCTTGTCACTCAATGAAATTCATCGATGCATTCGATAGTATTGAAACAATCAAGATATTAATTTTCACTATTAGTCAAACCAAATGTGATGAAATTGACAATTGACAGAAACGATGTCTACAAATTGAACATGAATTATCTCAATCATTATCAAAATGGCTTAATGATCCTCATTTGCAAAATGCATCATTCGAATGCCAAAAATCTATCGAAAAATAACTCTCCATGGTCAATTCCACCACATTCGTTGAAATTGGATAACTATGGCTTATACTCACGCAAAATGAGATAAAAGTATTTCAATCGCTATTGAAGCTACTCAAATGATGCCCATTTACAAAACAAACCACTTTGATGTAATTTGGATGTTAAAAATAACTAAAATAGACATGCATTTTGCATCGGTTGACACACAAATGTGAAATGTAGAATTACTTGCTCTTGCGAGATGGTGGCACATGGTTGGAAATGCCTTAAGAATGATAATTCTTGCAAAATAATAATATGAAAAAAGTTATGGCTAAACTATTTAAATTAAATTAAGCTCAAGTTGTAATCAGTTTATTGTACCATCTATTTAATATAGTTATTTTTATTCTATAATCATATATATAATCTTAAAATTAAAATCATAATTACTATTAACATTTAGGTTAATCACATTAGATTAGATTAATATAAGTTAAACTAAAGTGAATGTTTATTATATATACATATATATATATATATATATATATATATATATATATATATATATATATATATATATATATATATATATATATATATATATATCATTATTGATCAAAATCAATATCAATAATTAAATTTTACTTAAAAATGATATGTAGTTAACTATAAATGCATAACTCCATTTAAATTATGTTTGGTCATAGTTATTATTAAAAAAAGAATTGAAACAATTTAATTGAAATGATCATACAAACTTTTTTTTTAACTTATATATATATATATATATATATATATATATATATATATATAATATAATAAATTATAAAGTTGGATCTACATTGAGAAAATAGTGAAAAAATCTTGAGAAAAAATAGAGAGAGAAGTTAAGAAAATTATCAATTTTTATAAACTTCATTATCTTTTCATTATTATTTCGTCATTTCAAAATCATCGCTCATGTCTGAAGGTAAAAACTCAAAAATGTTGAAAATATTTAAGTACCTGTGCACATTTCTCCAACATGACGGAAAAATTACAAAACTAAGTAATCGCATGCATTGTTTCAATAAGGAGAGAAAAATTATATTCATTTCTCTCGTGCATATATTGTAAGGCCTATGTGCGCTTCATAGTAACTTAAATTGCCTTTTCCTCAGAAAGTGTACAAAACTCTCGAATTGCATGATGATTTTTAAAAATCGAAATGTCTAAATGTACTATGATTGGTATGCTAAATACTTAATTATATTGTTTGAGAATATTGCGTATGTTATAATCAAAATTAACTTAAGTTCACTCTTGTTTTGAGAATCATGCAAATATTATTGGCAAATTAATATTTATTTTAAAAATATATGCATCTTCTTTAAATTTAAATTCTAAAAATGATGCATGTACACTCTCAAGCGAGCTACTTCACCTGTATATGTTGGAGTTGTAAGTCCTATATAACTAATCCGATCCTTCTAATGAGGATATGAATTGAAAAGACTAGTTGGATTATACATTCAATCCTATTTAAGAAATTATTTTGTTTTATATTTGCATACAACCTTCAAAGGCTTACATTAAGAAATTTCATATTCAAAATTACAAATTCTTTTGTTCAAAATTGAAAATGTGATCATAGACTGTAACCACAGATCCGATCTCTTTAAACACAAGTTGGATTAGACGGGATATGTAATGTGAATTTAAATCACACATGGATTATAAGCTTGATTCTTTATGCGCAGGCTAATAAAGTTGGCGAGATCTAATACCTCAATGATAGTTAAGTTGATTGAGAATATCAACCAGAGGAGATATTACCATAAAAATTATCTTTAAATTTTAAATCAAATTATTTTGAAGTTAACTTTCGATGAATTACGAAAAGTTTGATAAACTATCAAAGTATAAAATATCCAAATGAAATTTATTGTTTAATGCTTAGAGCAAAATTTACCCTCTCTACAAATATTTGTCGAGGTTGATAATTTAAAAAAAATTAGCTTGTAAAGGAGCCAATGCCTTATTAAATGTGTCGCAATGATCATTTTTAAAAGATCTCGCACCAATAAGGACGTTATACTTTTTTTTTTAACCAGGCGGTTTAGCCTCTCAATGGTTCTGCCAGATGACGGCCATGCCACAACTCTTTGATTTGATGGTTTTGCCTCTTGAATTGATATAATAAATTATACTTACGACCACAGCCTATAAGTGTTCCAATGGCTTGGCCCCTTAAGTTGTGAATCATATAGTGTATTTATTAAGACGCAAAACCCTCTATTAGCTAGGGTTAACTTAAGATTGTTCCTTTTACCCAAGTTCTCCTTAGATGAAGTAACTCATTACTATTGATAATGATCTTTCAGTTATGTTGGGTTGATTACCTCTTTTGATTAAATTGACTAAGAATTATGGTAGTCCGGGATGATGAAACTATGAGATCTTGATCGAGCTTTTCAACATTTCGCCCAGCATCTGCTTTAAGCTAAAGGTGGTGAATTTCATCAATTTTAAACATAAATCACTGCTATTATATGTTAAGTATTTAACAATGTAATAACTAGCATTAATTAATTGAATGTTCTCACAAAATAAGGATGAAATCTCTTAAAACTTTGAATTAGATCTAAAGTGCTTGGAAAATGATGATGAATCATAATCTAATATGCCTTCTGAATGATTTACTTGGAAGTACATAAACTCTCTTATGGAGAGGCTAGGTGTGAATTTTCGGTGCTTATAGAGTCACCTCGAGAGCTTTGAGTATCGATGCGAGAATGGATGGTTGGATAAATATTTAAAATATTTTCATATTACCATTACTGAGAAAGAGCCAACTAAATTATCAATTTTAGCTTATAAGCATTTCATATTAGAATACATCACATACATCACTTTCAATATTAATTATAATACTTAGCTTTAAATGAAAAATTTCTACTATATATATACTCTTGTCTTTTATTCATTCTGTTATTAGAGATTTTCCTAAAAAATGATTATCAACTAAAAAAATGAGTTAAACATCTCAGTGAATAGTTATACTTTTAAGTTATAGTTATTCAAGAATTAAGAAATAGTATGCATATTAGTTTTTATCAGTAAATCAATATCATCTTTTATTCATGAAACAATAAGAAGAATGTATTTATAAAAAGTGCAGGGTCAAAAATATTTTTTTTATTTTCGTTTAAATGCCATAATTTTTATGCTTAATAATACATTCATCACATGATTAACCGTCGAAATGTGTACTTGAAAGGTATAATATGTAATAATCTTTTTTCAAATCAATCCCGGAGGGTAGGTAATCTTTTTCAAACTTAACTCAAAAAGGTGCACAACCTTTTCCATTTTCATATACATGCATTCGTACATTATGTCACCAATTAATACTATAGGGGAATGATCTCCATTAATCAACATGGATAAATAGTCACTTTATAACATATTCATTTCTTTTGTCATACATTTTATTAGTATCTCTGCTTATTATTAGGAAAATCGTTCAAGATTTAATCATGAAAGGATTTAAAATAGCAATTACATCAATATGAGGCTTTAATACATTTAGAAAGAGAAATTTATTTTACAATGATTGTTTGGTGTCAAATAAAAACTTTGCTTAATTAACACAGAAAAACATGAAAGTAATAGCAGTATATTTTGGCATTCACATTTAAGCCATACATTATAATTAATGCATTTTAATCAAGTACTATAAGTAAAATATATATTTACCCACCTTTAATAAGGTTAGTTTATTTCTTTCTCTTTGAGTGTTTTGTTGATGTAATATCTGAAACATAATCGTATATTTGATTAGTGTATAATAAATTATTTCTATGTTATGATTATTTTATTATCTATTTTATTCTATCATTTAAATGAATTTTTTTATTAAAGTACTATATATACTTTTAATTAGATAATTATTGCTATTGTTAAAAATAATAGTTTATCTTTTAACTGTTATCATTTCTTCTCTTTTTAAAATTAAAATGAAAGTAGTTTGAAATGTAAGATATATTATTTAATTCTATTTTTCTTATTATATATATATAATTAAATTTTAATTATTATTATTATTATTTTTAGTAACCTTTAAATTACCTCAAAAGTTTACAAAATTTTTATATTTATACTTTTTTTATGTACATGTTTGTTAATTTATTAAATTAAGTTGCCATGCCAAATCTCTTCACGTGGCAAACTGTTTAGATGAATTTTCTTAAAAAATGAGAAAAATAAGTATATTTGTATTCATTTAACTTTAAAATAAATGCTTAAAACAATTTAATAAAACCCCTAACCTCTCATCCCTCTCAATTTGGGCATATCTCTCTCTCTCTCTCTCTCTTTCAAATCCCCCCTGTCAATCTCTGATGTTGTCTCCAAATAGTGAGAGTCATGATTTGTACCTATACCATTACTTGTGTTTGGTTACAATTTTTTTTATATTGATTAGATATTCCTTTAAGCTTATTATTCAAGCCTTATGAAAATTTATATGGATGCATTCTTGATGAATATGCTTAAGTGATCATACTTTGATCATTCAGTGGAAAGGAAAATTTTATTACTTTAGTTTAGGCTGCTTTTTTTTTCATCTCTAGATTTACTATTTTAACTAGTCAACTCTATATTCTCTTGGCTCAGTTTTTGGTAAGTTGCTTCAGTTATATGATATTATTGATAAAGGAAGAAATTGCATGAAAACACATCATTGCTCACTAACAATTATTAAAAACTAAGGAATGACTTCTATATTAATTTAATTAAGTAAAAATCATGTTTAAGAATAAATTAAAGCTAGTATGTAATTGATCATTTACGCTTCTCTATTTCTTGATATGTATGCAAAAATGAAGAAGAAAGTGCTATTAATTGTTGTAAGACTTAATGGAAAGATATCTAGTTAGGAGATGGAATAAGGAAGAATGAATGAAGTCGTCACCAGGGCAGTCACTATAATTTGGTTGTATATGAAAAAGAGAAACACAAGCAGTGCATGACTGATGATGGATAGGAGAGGAAGAAGATGGTTGTGGCTTCAAGGTTAAATGATAGCCGGGTTCATGGTTGGAGGAGTAAAATGAGAGAGAAAAGAGCTATTGCCTCGCAACTTATAAGGAAGAGCTCAACTATGCTTGCAATTAGGAGTGGGAGAAGAAGATGCATGTAATTTTAGAAAAAGAGAGGGACTTGCAGTCTATGCTAGGAAAAAATTAGTTATATGTAAATCGTTACTCGATTCCCTCGTTATACCATGGTGTTGATCGGTGAGGTAGCTAAAGAGGTAATGGATGAGGCCTTAAGTGGCCCATGATATTACACCCCGCTAAGATATCCTACAACCAAAGCAAGATATAATAGATAGGGTAGATTTAACCGATTGAATGTTTCTCAAATATTTCTTCTCGAAAATTTTTACTTGCCATAAAATAGAGTAAGAGATCCATTCAATCATTGAAATTCACCCAAACATTATAGAGGAATATTTTCATAAGAACAACCTACTAAAATCAACCAATATTCATAGCAAGTCGAAAGAAATTTAATTGAAACTTGTAATACTAAATTACAAAGAATCTAAAACATTAAATTTAAAACACTAAACTTAAAATTTTATTAAAATTTACCACAAAATTTGTTTACAACGGATTTCCCTATCAAAATATTTTCAAAAAAGGGAAAAAAATGTAACTTATTCTTCCCTTTTCCTATAAAAACAGATATATTCATTTAACAAGTTACAAGACTCATCAAGATAAGCAAAGCTAATACAAAATTTAAATACTGAAACTTCGAAATCAACATATATGCTAATCAGAAATTTATTAAAAAAACT
Source organism: Cymbidium sinense (assembly GCA_021442155.1). NCBI lineage: Eukaryota > Viridiplantae > Streptophyta > Magnoliopsida > Asparagales > Orchidaceae > Cymbidium > Cymbidium sinense. Next base: position 78,704,187 of record CM038227.1, read on the forward strand.
ATATATATATATGATTAACATAATTGTGCAATTGATAATTCTAAACTTCATTTTTTAACACTTTGAAAGAAACATAACTTGCATGTTTATAGATATGACATGTATCAAAATTTTAGCTTTGAAATGTGTTATATATAGTTATCATAGACATTGGCTAATGAAAAATAGTTCGAAAATTACATTAAATACTCTTTTACCTTTATAAGGAACTTTTTTTATCCATTACATATCATTTGAGTATAATTTTTCCTTACTTTATATCATTTGAGGACCCTTTGCTTCACTTTATACTATTTGAGGACTCTTTTGTCTAATTGAGAACTTTTTTGACCCAAACTTACGCAAGTAATATCATAATATTTTGTCAATCTGATTTCTATTACATGATATTTCTCTTCTAGGCATGTTTTGAAGATTGGTATTAACATTAAGCATGAAATGCTAAATACACTTTTAAAAGTGGACACAAATGAAATGAAACAACTTTTTAGTATTACAAACATGCCTAAATGAGTGAATATCCCAAGAGACAACATATGAAAAAATTTCAAATTTTAAATGTAGTAATACAGGGATTGCATATATATATATATATACTCTACACATGATTAGGAATATACATGAAATTGAAAATTTATTTTTAATATTAGAATTATAATTCTTACCTAAAATTTTAGGTAAACTAATATTTTTATGAATATATTAATAAAATATAATTTAATTATAGGTATTAGTATATATATTAATTGAAATTAATAATTAATAATTAAATTAAGAATTTTAGATTTAAAAACTCTGATTAACCCCTAGTTTCTCGTCATTGGCACTATAACAATCCCATAGTGGCACACTTAGCTTGATATGTAGTGGAAAAGGAAGATTTAATTGGGTAATTAGTTATTTAATCCCTTTTCTCCTCAATTCTTTCAAAATTTCCTTCCCGTCGTCTCGTGTCTCACGACATTTTGTGAGGAAGGCAACATCGAGGGTGTGCTAGTTGAAGCTTGGATCGTTGGATGCTAGGGCTTCGGCTTCTCATCACCTTGCACTCACACGTGCTAGTGTCAGAAGCGAAGTAGGAGTCGAGGCGGATTAGCTTCTCGCCCCCTTGCACTAGTTGTCGGTTGCTACGTATTTTCTATGTGATTGGGGCTCGACTCTCGGTAACTGTGGGGTCGAGATTGTGCTCGGACGATTGTGGGAGTGTAACAGGTAAGTGATATGATAAGGCTAAAGATTAAAATAGATATTAATAAATTCTATATAAATATATTTTTTAATTTAATAAAATAGTTAATTATAAATAATTAGGTTAATTATTTGTAGATTAAGGGTTTGTTAATAACAATTTTATATAATTTTATATTAATAATGTATATATATATATATATATGTAATAGCTTAGTTGATTTGACAAAATTAAATCATATATGTGCATAGAAATAATTATTTGCACATTTTATATAATTAAATGTGAAATAATGAATTGAATTACTTAAAAAAATTAAATTTAGGGCTTAGCAGTTTAGATTTCTTGTAATTTGTTAAATAAAATAATGTTTATTTATTGATAATTTTATTAATATTATATTTAGTTAAATTTTGAGTTAATGAATTAAGTCTATTTAAGATAATTAAATAAAATGCTTTAAGGCAAATTTAATTTTTTGTTAATAAGTTATAGTAAAACTATATATTTTATATTTTAAATTTCGATCAAATATGAATTTTTAAATTGTTACGTGACTTAGTTAATTGAATAAATCTGTATTAACTAAAGAGTAATATTAATAACATTAAAGTTAAAGAAATTGATTTTAATTAACTTCAAATATTTTAATGAATATTCTAATTTCCTATTTTTGTAATTTTATTGGAGTAAAGCATCAAAATAAAGTTTTGGAAAGGAAGATTGTGTGATGATTGTGGATTTGTCATCTAAGTTTCAAATAATTATTAAAGCATAATAATTCCATTAATTTTAGTAAATTTATTAAGAGATTAAATTAAATGTAATACATGGATATTAATTTGGGAGTTATTGGGTTATTTTTGGTTTCGCAGTGTTAGATAAATCTTATTAGTTGAAAAACTTATATGAAGAAAAGCCATGTCGAGACATTTTATGTACGGAAAAGGTTATCGACAGCTCATTTCATTAGAAAAAAATCTTCATTTAAGTAGGATTTGTATTTCTGGTACAGAAAATAAGTTTTTTATTTTTTGCATTGTTATATGTAGTATGTTGATTGCAAATCATGTTAATTCTTTATTTTGTGAATAATAACTGTTACAAGTTTTAATTGTCACTAATTTACATGCACAACTATTGTTATTATAAGCAATTCAATTGAATAATTGATTTAGTATTATTTCATATGATATGCATTCAATTTTTTATTTTTATTTTTATTTTTTTTAATTTTATTAGTAGTTATATGATATGTATTCAATTAAGTAAGCTTGTGATATAATAAACTATTCTATTTCAAATCCTATTGTTTGCATGCTTACATTAAACATTTAATTGTTAAATGATAATTGCAGACATCTAAATAGGCTTAGCTGAGAAATATTATCTGATAAAAATCCGGTTGGCAAAATGTTATGATGTTACATATGCAGTTTGGGGAAAAGGGTCCCTAGTGAGCCAAAAGGGTTCTCAATTGATATAAAGTGAGGCAAAATGATTCTCAAATGATATGAAATGAGGACAATGTACCTTTCGAGCTAGTTTACGTAGTTAATGATCTTGATAATTATACATGATGCGTTTCTAAGCAAAATTTTTGATATACATTGTATACTTGCAAGCATGCAAGTTATGCTTCTTTTAGAATATTAAAAAAACTGTAAAGCTTAAAACTACCAGTTATACAATTATGTTGATTATATATACACAATTTTATTTTTTAAATTTTTTATTACATGCATATTGATTTTTTTGCTTTAGTATTTGAATTTCATATTATATTTGTTTATCATATTGAGTCTTATGACTTATTAAATGAGTACAATTGTTTTTACTGGGAAATTGAAGGATAAGTTGGAATAAAATTTTACCCCATTTCAAAAGGTTTTGTGAGGGAAGCCATTGTAAATAAGTTCTAAGATAAGTTTCAATAAAATTTTAAATTTAGTATTTTACATTTTATGCTTTAGATGCTCTCTAATTTGACATTAGAAGTTTCAATTAAATTGCTTTCGCTAGTCATGAATATTGATTGATTGTAATAGATTAATCTTATGAAAATGTTCATGTGTATTATTTTGGTGAATTTAGATGATTGATTGGATCTCTTACTGTATTTTGTGGTAAGTAAAGTTTTCAGAATAGCTATTTGAGAATTATTAATTAGCTAAATCTACTATCTCTGTTACGTCCTACTTCTATAGGTTGTAGGATATAATAGCGAGGCGTGATAAAACATGGTATCAAAATATATGAATTTTGAGAATCAATTATGAAAGCATAATCGGATTTAGAGATGATAAGAAGTGAATTGAATCCAATTTAATTATTACAGAGCATAGGTGGATGTAGTGTTTATAAGTGAGTGATGTAACACGATTGTAAATTTGTAATATATGTTTTATACCATATAAATGCATTAATATAAATTCACAGCCTTGCCAAGGCATGGTTTGCAATTGATTAATACACCCAATGAGAAGTGTTACATATTTCTTAGAGGATTGAGAGATCAATTGAAATAGTCTTTAATTCCTCTCAGGATAAAGAATTTTGTTGAATTAGTTGAAAGTGACAAACTTCGAGATCATTTTATGGATATGGTCAAGCAAACATGGGACACTAGTAGTAAGAGGGGACAGATGGCAAGATTTGGGCCATTTAAAAAGCAAAAGTTCATTTAGAGGCTGCAACAATAGTACCAACAAAAATAGCAGTAATATCAACTGGGTTTTATAATTTTAAATTTAAAGTTATTTAATTAAATTAAATCTTAGCAATTGAAATATCTAGTAGCCACTGAATGTTCCAGTAAGTGGATTTTTTCAGGTTGCTACAATACCTAGTATAGTAATGTTGCTACAATGCTAGCTACAGTATTTTTGAACAATAAAATTGCATAATTACTAATTCAGTTTAAGTTATAATTAAAAAAATAATTATATTCCTTATGTAGTAAAATTCAATTTGAAATTTTTTGGGGAATACAAAATTTTAGGTCTATCTTAAACTAACTTATAATTTACCTTTTTGTTCATTTTGGTATTATACTTGATTTGGCCAATAGCCATGTTTTATTTTGTGGTGACATTTATGAAGGACTTTTATGTGGGATAAAAATGAAGGATATTTCAAATATGTTCCTACTTGAAACCCATATATCTCAGTTATCCACATATAGTTCAGCTTAATTTTCTTGTATCAGAGGGATTCTATGTAGAGGCATTTCTTGCATTATTTATTTTATCTTGCATATTTTTTATTCTGTACAGCTCTTTTTTTTAATTTTAATACTAATTTGTTTTTATTTTCTAATGATTTTTATCTATACGTAATAGACAATCATTCTTTTTTTTTTAGGTCTAGCTATAGCATTCTGAGTTTATCATCACTGTGAGGAGTTTGTTTGCAAGCTACACTGTTTTTAATTAAATTTTTAACTATAATTGTTTGTCTTTTGTAGGTCCAGTGGAATGTTTGCCATGCTTTGAGCAACTTGTTCATGAATGATACATTAAAGCTGCATGATATGCACTGGTAAATAGATCAAGCATAGCTTTCTAATTTCATCATTTCATACGAATGCAGCTGATCAATCTCATAATTTTCATCTTTTTTATCAGCACCATTGACATTTTTATTTAACGGTCTTATAGACTTGTTTATGTCAGTTGAAGCATTTCAGATTAACATCCCAACTCAATCACCTTGTTCGTATGGTATTTGTGCTGATTAAAAAAAAAAAAAATTTGAGCTTGTCTGCAACAATGCCTGTGCTTTGTCTTCATTTATGACAGAAGAATACTCATTTTTATTCATAGGTTATATCTTCTGTAGCCTTGTACAAAATATTTCCATATCTTCAAAATTCATATCCTTTTATATTCATTCCCATTGAGCTCTACATGATTTTTTGATTTTATTATGTGCAGGTATCTTTAAATAAATTATAATTTTGTTCCCTTCGATATATTTCTCTTTCTTAATCCATTATTTCTAGCTAATTGTTGCCTAAGTTGTGCATCTATTACCATTGTAAATGCCCAAATTGTTTTTCTATTTTCCTATACTTTTATCTTTAAAGTATTTTGATTATCTCCTTGATATAAGTTTCTTATCTTTTCTAATTTTACAACACATTTTTCTTTGCATTAATTTCTATCATACTCAAATTTGGCTTCTAGTAATTTCTTTTTTTACCCAACATTGCATATTATAATTGGTCTATTTATAGGTTTTAAAATCTTTCTTTGATTCTCTATTATATTATCTTAATCTAATGATATACTCCTATGCCTTCTCTTTATTTTAATTACTCAACTTTAACTACATTTTTTTAATCCATTTGGATCAATTGTATGATAGATTGAAGGTACTTAAACAGTCAAGTTTTAGTGTCATTGGTTCTTGTCATAATATTGATTGATAAATAATAATTTTGTAATAATTACATTTATATTTTATGAATCAATCTTTGTTGAACTAATTTTAATTTTCCGATGTTTAAAATTTTTCTCAAATCTTTTAACTTTATGTATACTATAGAACCAATATCCTTTTATTATAACTAAGCTATCCTTAAAATAAATTATACTATTTATATCATCTTGAATATCTTTTGCAATCTGCATATTCAATAGTAATGATATATAATTAATTTTTGTCGCTTAATACAACTATACTATGATTGAAAACTTTTTAGTCATTTTTTGTCCTTATAATGCTAATTGCTACATATACATGACTTTGACACGTCCTTGTCCTTAATGCCTCACAAATTAAATCTTTCAAGAATATTCTGAGAATATGCTATTCTTGTCATTTAATTCTATTGTTTTTATAATCTTAGAACTATAAAAAAGCCTCTAAAGTTAATCTTATAAATCCAAATTAAATCTCTGATATTAATATGCCTTTTTGTTAGTATTTGTTTTATTACACTTTCTATATCTTCTTTCTTAAGCTCGTAAGTTTGATTTTTATATAGTTATCTTAATTTAAAATATTTTCTCTGTTCTATCTGAGATTCTTTTATTTTTAAAATTTCACTAAAAATATATAAACCATTAAACTTCCATATCTAAAAAAATTTAAATTTTGAATAATATTCATCTTCTTTTAGTCTGAAATTTTAGCTTTATACGTTAAATGTTTTTATGTCTAATCTCAATTTCATTTCTTTTTTTTTTTTGTTATCTACATTTCAATATTTGTGGATTAATCGACAATAAGCTTCATAATTCCATTTATTTTCTTTGTCAGCATTAACTATTTCTTTGAATTTTCATCGGATAACTTCTCAAATTAGATTTTATAGTTTTCATAAAAATTTTCAACAATAAATATAATTTTATTATCTTTATTCTTATCATTTTTTGTTCTAGTTTTTAGATCCCTTTTCTCTTGAATAGCTATTTAATATATTTTCTTTATCCTTGTTACCATTTATATCTATTTTTTTGGATGACCTGATTTACAAGAAAAAAAGATTCTATGTTGATGTGTTGTAGCAATAACAAAGTTGATATTGACCATCTTTTGATTTTTGGCGAATTATATTTGAAGGAATCTTAAATTTTGATCTTAAAATGAATCTACTCAAATGTGTCTTCATGGTCTTTATAGATAAATTTCTTCGGTATTTTATATGCCATATGGATCAAGGCAAAATTAAGGCAACAATTGAGATATCTTTGTAAATTGCCTTTATTCGTTGCATTCATTACAAAAGAGGCTCACATTCATCCATCTAGCGCCTATCATTTGCGTAACATAATGAAGAAGATAAGAAGAATGCTCTCTTAAATATACACAAAAGTGAATTGAAGTAGGAAATGAGCTATTCATTGATTAAGGTCTATTTGATGTTGATCTTCGTTGCTCAAAACCTTTGTCAAAATATGTTTCTCATAAAATCATCCCAATTTTAAGAATTGATTTGTTTGTGTACGTTATGAACTGATTGATATTGACTAGTTGCTTAGCCAGATGAGTAGTTTTACTCTTGCTATTTAACATCACTTATGTTCCTCAAAAGGTAGAAGGGAGCACATCTTAGTCGGCTTTCATGTTGCACTTACTATTTTGATAGATTCTTCTCTTAATGATGATCTATATAATAAGTAGTAATTACTCCTTAAAGAAAGAGAAAATTAATAAATCTAAGAATTAAGTTTTGGTAGAGCTTCATCAATCATGTTTGTTAGATGTCCAACCTTTCGGTGAGGTAGTAATGGTCTTATTTTCTTCAAAGTTGAAGGACTATATTGAGATATTCATTTTTCATTATTAAATCAAAAATTAATAAGGAAGTTGAGTATGCATCATTGGTAGTATGTCTCTAGTTGCCAAATTGGATGAGAATTTGAAGCCTTCAAAACTTTAGTGATTCTCTACATGTCAAGCTAATTATATGTCATCTATAAAATCAACAAGCTTGCATTGACTTATCATCATAGCAAGTCCTTAAGTTGATGAAGCAACTATACTTTGTTATTATATTTTGAGTCTCCGAACATTGCAATGGTAAAATAGACTCTAGGTATAGATTAGCCAAAAAATGTCAAACCTAAATGATGAGCCTATGTTTAAGTTCATACTCGTAAAATTCTTGAACTAAAAATTCTCAAACCTTGTCGGAGGTTTCATTGTGTTATCAAGTTCAAGTTAGAAAGATGAGACATCAATTGATTTTTAAATCCCAATCAATCAAGAAAGAACAAAAGAAGAAATTCTATCAACCCTGTTGACCTCCACACATGATCCATGAGTTGGATTGGATTTTTGGAGTAAATTCGACGGCTTTGAATGCAATATCGTGCAAATCAAATCTTAAATACATTGGACGTCGTCGAAATTGCTTGAAACGATTTTCGATCGACGAATGGATTTTTCTTCGTCATTCGAGCTGAAATATCGCATCTGCATGTCGGCGGTCAACCGTCGAGATCGGCCGTCAACGCCAACGCATATCGGAGTTAGGAGGTTGCAACGATGTCCAAACGACCTTCGTTCGCAAAATTGATCGCGTCGTTAGCATCGAAACGCTGAAACCTATCAAATGAGATTGTTTGTGCTCAATTTAGACGAGTCTGCGTGAATGTCGATCCGTTAGAAGTGATAATGCATGTTTTTGAATTGAAATTGATCCGATTCGACACCAACTTGAACCAAATGATCTCCGATCGCGAAACAGACTATGTCGTTGCGTTTCGAATATCAGAATAACCTAACATTGATATCCAATTTGTCTATGTGGTGATACGATTGCGAAAAATCAAAATTGGGGTTTATTTTATCTTGAATAGAAACGAGAGCCTACTTATATATACACCTACTATTACCTAACCTTAAGACCACTCCAACAGCTCGATACTCCCATTCGAGCGTCGCATATTCTCGTTTCTTTGTGGGAAGCACGAGCAAACCAACGACAGCAGCCACCCAACCTCCCTCTCCTTTCCTGCGAGGTTGAGTCGAGACTCCCAACCGAGCGACACTCTCGAGCCTGCCTCCTATTCACGCAAGCCGAGCTAGCCGCACACACCGAAAGCCGGCCGCAACCATCCCAACCTCCTCTCCGTTCGGCTGACCCTCTCTCGACAAGTAACTCTCTTCCCTCTCTTGCGACTCCATGGCAATCGAGCCTGTTGGTCTGTGCTGCAGTGTCGAACAGGCTACTTCTACTCCCCTTCCCGATCCGTCCATATTTGCCACAGGCCGGACCAATCAGCAGAAATCCCTCCTGATTTCTCTCCCGCTCTATCTCTGTTGTAAATCAAACTCCCAAACTGAGAGCTGCAGCCCTCTTGGCCTTATCCTGTTTCTGCTATAAGCCGAACAACAGTTGACCCTCCCTAGATTCCCGTCCTATTCCAGTCTTCCCTGTTGTTTCGGCCTTTTTCCACCAAGCTCGATACATAGTAGTCTTTATTTCCCATTTTCCCTTTACTCCAACACGTGACAAGCAACCTGCTGTCTCCTTCCTGCTTGTAACACTCACACAGCCCTTAAGCCAATTGTTCATATTTTCCCTTCCGTGTATTATCCAGTCGAGAATTATCCAAATCTTATGTACGTCATATCCTAACTTTACCATGCGGTCTATTAACTCTTGAATCTGTATGAAAGAAATGAGGGGGATATTATATCGTGGATTCTACACAAATTAAGATTTTCAGTTTTGCTGTTGGGCAGTATCTAAATTAGCTTTTTATTCTGAATGCTTCTTAAGCCTTGCCATCAGATTATGGTTTCATTGCTAGATTAAAGTAGGACGAAGGGAGAGTGGAGTTCATATCTCGGCAGGACCTGAAGTTGTTGTCTTTCTGATTGGTAGCTTATAGATTACATCCCACCCATAAGAAAATCTCAAGATTTTTATTTTATATGTGACTTAAAAATATCATGTTTAGCTTGTTTGATTCTAGATCCGCTTGAAATAAATTGCTTAATCCTCCAAAATGCCATCACTTCGTTGATTTATATCTTTTCTTCACATGGGATTCCTGATGCTCATATTTATGATTGCTTCATAATTATAAATATTTGTTAGACCTAAGTACTGCGTATGCTATTTTGTGATGAGAAAATCAATGCTTTTTTACTGTGTGAAGGGCTTATGCACGCTTTTAAGTGTGGGGGTTTATGATGTAACGTCGTGAGGGATCGAAAATTAGAGGCTGAGGAATTACAAGATCTCGAAGCTAAAGAAGCAGAAAATTCAAGAAGAAGGTGCATTAGCTAAGGCCCATTTATGATTTCATCTTTTATTTATATAATTTTAATTTTCTTCTAGAAACTCCATGTTTGAAATTTTGCATTTAAAATTCAAAGCATGACATGTGAAGTGGTTGAATCCTAAATAATAATAATATGTGAAATGGGTGGATGGCATAAAATAATGAGAATAATTTAATGCTTCACATTAATGTGGCCACCACCTTTCCCTCCATGTTTTGAATTCTATTTTCTTTTGAAAGATGCTTGTAATGGCTATAAATAGCCCCTTCTTAGAATGAAGGAGATCTTTTAATTACAAATTATTGAGTTATTCTTGTGGTTTGAGAGCTTGGTGGCCAAACCTTGGCAATCCCTGGTGGGAGTCTAGTTATCCAACATATCTTCTTCCTTCACCTCCAATACGTTCTCTCAATCTCATCAAAAGAAAGAACACCCACCTCCATCAAATTTGGTATCGAGCGCACGGAAGGAGTAAATTTGGTCAAAGTTTCTTCAACAAAGGGCATCTCAAGTGGTGGACTTGTCTTCAAATGAGTTTTCTTGGACTTGTGAGGTTAATTAATTTTCTTTTATATGATAGTTTAAATACATATTAGTAGCTTGGAAAGATATATATATTGCTTGTAAGTTTACGGTGATAGCATAAAATTTCAATTAATAAGCTCTATTATATATTTTAATCATTTTTCAATTGTGTGAACTTATGCACCCCCCCTCTTCCCAAAAAAAACAAAACAAAAAAAAAAAAATTTAAGAGAGCACTTTAGTGAGGTAGTGCTTTACCCTAAAAATAATCTAGCCATTAGTGCAAATCAAAATCTAATTATTTGTTTTATTATCTTTGTTATTGTTTATGATTAATTTATGATAACTTGCTTTTTAAAAAAAAAAGTGGTTTGATAAATTTGAGCATTTTTTTCATTGTATTAAAAAAAATAAAAAAACTATGCATGCATAATAATATAATTGTGTTAAACCTGATGATTTTGGAAATAAATTTTTATCAAAAGACCTAAACTGTCTAAGAGATTTAAGTGGTCTTGCCCTCTCATCACTGAAGTTCTCTTAGCTAAAATTTCACTTTGATTGCAATTATATTATATTATATTTATTTTTTCATTGATCTCTTTTCATATATCTTTTTTTTTTTAAAAAAAATCTCATGGCACCAAAATCTTTCTCAAGACAAGTTGAAAATTTGACTGTAGATTAGATGCTAGATCTTAGGATCCATGACAATGAATTAAAAACTCAACAAATATCAGAAGAGAGTGAGAATCAAATGGAAGAACATAAATAATAAATGCAAACTCTTATTGCTCATTTATAAAATAATATAATGCTAACTCCTCCAATATCTGCTCAGATTGTGCCAATAGGGATAGATGAAGAAGATTCATATCCAAATCATAGAGAAAACCAACCACTTAGAAGACCATTATTTGCTAGAAATGGTGGAATGGGGGAAAATTATTTTAAGACTATATAATACTCTAATAATCCATTTCGAAGAGTTAAAGTAGAAGCCCCAACTTATGATGGTATACATAACCTAAATAAATTTATCAATTGGTTAGTTCAAATGGATGACTTTTTTGATTGGTATAAAATGGATGATTACTAAAGGGTTATCTTTGCTAAAATAAAATTGATAGGGCATGCTAAAATTTATTGGACAAATACTTTAGTTAAAGATCAAAGATATGGAAGGGCAAACTTCACTTGGATAGAAATGAAAGAAATGTTAAGAACAAGAAATAAGAAACATAGTCAATTTAACTTTGAGAAGGTAATCATCTATGGCGAATATTTGAATAGTTTTGAAGATCTAGTTTCTAGAACTGATTGTGCTGATAATGCTTGACAATTAATTAAGAAATTTATTATTAGACTTGAGACTGACATTAGAAATGAAGTTGAATTATTTGACCCACAATCTTTAGAGGATGCATTTCATTATGTATTATTGGTTGAACAACAAAAGAAATTTATTTTCATCTCTAAAACTAAAAGTCAAATACCTTTTATTTCATCCCACAGATCTATTCTTAAATCCACCCATCCAAATGACCCAATCTTGTTGCCTAAAACTTCAATTGAAGTTAGCTCTAAGAGCGCTAGGGAAGTAATATATTTTAAATGTCATAAAAAGGGTCATATGCAAAATCAATGTAAAGCTCAAATCTAATTTTTAGAAGAAGTTGAAAACCAATAGATGATAATCTAGAAGAAGTTTATGATGACACCCCATTATCGATGAAGAATTGGAATTAAGCGATGACCCGTTAATGTGATGAGATGTCTTATTATAATTAAAATGAGACGAAGATTGGAGGAGAAAGAACATTTTAGTATGTATGTGTGTAATGAAAAGAGATGTAGGTTAGTTATAGATAGATGAAGTCTATGAATATCATTTCAACACCTTAACTCAGCTAACCTAAAATTTGAATCCACCATTTCATATTAGCTGGGTAAATCTTACATCTCTTCCCATCACCAATCGATGTTTAGTTCTAATTAAAATATGAAGCTATGAGGATCAAATTTGGTGTGATATTTTCTCTATGGACATTACTCATATTCTCTTAGGACTTTGAATGTATGATATGAATGTTATTCAATATGATAGGGAAAATACTTATATTTTTAAACATAATAATAAGACTATTAAACTCTAATAAAGCCAAAAAACATCCTCCATAATACCACACAAAACAACTTCTGACTTGTAAACTAAGCCTCTATTGAAGAAAAATACCAAACTTCAATTAATTATCATTGAAAATTCTATTATTAGGCTTAATACTATCATTTCTGATTCTTACTTCAAAACATCTACTCTTCATTCTTTGACCCCAAAGATAGAAACAGTAGGTTTTGAAGATTTACGAAAAGAATTTTCTGATCCATTTCTTCTCCACATATTACATGTAAAAGAAATCATACTAGACTCTAATGAGACTACATATCTGTGGTCCTTTCTTTTCGATTTTAAAGATATTGCACCCATGAGCTTGATGAGTACCTCCTTTAGAGACATTCAACATGCTATTGAGTTCTTATCCGGTTCTCAACTTTTTAATCTTCCACATTATAGGATGAACCCTATCGAGCATATTGAGATTAAAAAACAAGTTGAGGAATTATTAAAAAAGTGTTTTATTCAAGAGAGTTTTAGCCCTTGTGCAGTCCCAACATTATTAACTCCAAAGAAATGGAACATGGCAGAATGTGTGATGAAGCAATAAATAAAATTACTATCAAATATATGTTTTATTCCTGTAGATGATATGTTAGATTTACTCTAGGGAAATTTTTTTTCAAAGATAGATCTAAAAAGTGGATATCATCAAATTCAGATTAGATCAGTAGATGAGTGAAAGACAACTTTTAAGACCCCTAGTGGATTTTATGAATGACTTGTCATGCTCTTTGGACTTTTAAATGCTCCTAGCACATTTATGAATACTGTTCTTAAACCATATATAGGTAAATTTTTGGTGGTGTATTTTGATGATATTAATTTTTTAGAGTGAAAATGAACATCTACCTATAAAAAATCTTTGAAATATTTTGACAAGAAATTATATATTAATTTAAAAGTGTTTCTTTTGCGTAATCTTTTTAGGCTTTATTATATCATTCTTGGACTTAAATCCTTTTAAAGTAAAAGCAATCTTAAATTGACCATCACCTAAAAGTTTTATTGAAGTTAGAAGCTTCCATGGTTTAGCCATTTTTTATTGGAGATTTATCATTAATTTTAGTACCATTGTTGCTCCGATAATTGATATACTAAAACTAGATAAATTTTGTTAGACTCCTAATGCACAAAAGTCCTTAGAGCAAATTAAAGTTCTTATCACTTTAATCCTTCTTCGATTTTCTAAAGCCTTTGAAGTGACATGTGATCTTGAGGGTGAGATAGGTGGAATTTTAAGTCAAGAGAATCATCCTGTAGCATTCTTTAGTGAAAAGTTAAATGAAGCCAAATCATATTCCACTTATGATAGAGAGTTTTATATTGTAATTCAATCCTTAAGGCATTGACAACACTATCTCTTACATAAAAAAATTATACTTAATTTTGATCATCATGCCTTAAAATTCATTAATACTCGACGAAAATTAAGTCATTGGCATGCAAAATGGGTTGAATTTTTACAAGACCACTCTTTTGTTCTAAAGCATAAGCCTGAAATTGAGAATAAATTTGTTAATATTTTATCCAGGGTAAACCTAATGATTTCCTCTTTAGAATTGAGAATCCCAGGATTTGATGGAAGTAAAGATGATTATATTGTGTGCCCTGATTTTCACCTAATTTATCTTGAACATTTATATAAACTAATAACTTTACAAGAGACAGTCTTGATAACAAATTGATATTTATATAAAGAAAAATAACTATACATTCCTTGATCTTCTCTTAGAGAATTTCTTATCAATCGAAATACATCTTTGGGGTGTACATTTTGGAAATGATAAGGTATATGTTTATTAAAAATAGATTTTATTGGCCTTCATTAGATATTCAAAAATTAATTGCTTCAATGTTTAATTTGTAAGCTAAAACTATCAAACAAAGTGCGGACAATACGCTTTATTTGTTCTTTATAGGCCTTGGGAAGACTATCAAATTCATTATTTTATGATAGCTCGAGGCATGATAGTATTTTTGTTGTAGTGGATAGGTTCTCAAAAATGACTCATTTCTTACCTTGTTCAAAAACAAATGATATTTCTTATATAACCAAATTATTTTTTAAAGAAATAGTGCGACTCCATGGTCTCCCTTTAACCATTGTTTCTGACAAAGATGTAAAGTTTGTCTCATATATTTAGAAAATATTATGAAAATTATTAGGTACTAAATTAAAATTTTCTTCTTTTTCACGATGGACAAATGAAGTAGTTAATGTATCTTCTTGGGAAATTTGCTTAGATGTTTGGTAGGTAAAAGTTTAGGAAATTGGGATTTACATTTATCAACCTCAGAATTTGCCTATATAGTACTATTTCTAGAACTTTAAAAAAAATTATCATTTGAGATAGTTTATGATCAAAATCATGACGACCAATAGATGAAACAAACCTATCATCTCATGTATTTTCTGATGCAACATTCTCATTTGCTAAAGATTTTCAAAGCCTCCATGAATATATAAGAAAACAAATTACTATAAGTAATGAAAACTATGCTTCTAAGGCAAATTTTAATCGTTCAACGAAAGAATATAAAGAAGGTGATTATGTATTAATTCACATTCGGCCTGAGCATTATCAAACAACTAGATATAAGAAATTACATGCATGAGCTTGTGGTCCGTTTAAAATTTTTAAGAAAATTGGAACTAATGCTTATCACCTTGATTTGCTTGTTGATATGCTCATTCATCCAATTATTAATATTGAAGATATTCTATCATATGAAGGAATTAGCAAATCTCTACTTGTTCAGTCTAACTCTTTAGTAAGAGATATGACACCGTACTTGCAGAAGCCCTCTTACTTTGAAGTTGACTATATTATCACTGAGGAACAATCAAACATTTTTAGTTCGTTGGAAGAATAAACCACCAGCTGAAGACACATGATTGACTAGTATTTATTTGGAGACTCTAGCCTCACAATTAGTAAAAGACTTCTCAGATTTCAACTCTACGGAGCATAGTTCAATTGAGCCTAGGGGAGTTGATGTAGAATATCATGAGGATCCAAAAATTAGAGCTCAAGGTTCATTTTACAGATCTGGTAAGCCAAGAAAATTCAAGAAAGAAGAAGGTATAACCCATTAGTCTGCTAAGACCCATTTTATGATTTCATCATTTTCATTTATGTAATTTTTAATTTTCTTCTAGAAACTCCATGTTTAAAATTTTGCATTTAAAAATTCAAAGCATTATATGTGAGCTGGTTGAATCCATATAAAATAATAACATGTGAAATGGGTGGATGACATAAAATAATGAGACAATTTAATGCTTCACATTAATGTGCCAACCCATCTTTCCCTCCATGTTTTGAATTCTTTTTTTTTTGAAAGATGCTTGTAATGGTATAAATAGCTTAGTAGAATGAAAGAGTTCTTTTTGGCAATTCTTATTGAGTTATTCTTGTGATTTGAGAGCTTGGTGCCAAACGAAAATTCTTGGTGGGGCATTTATTATCTTCCACTCCTTATACCAAGTTCAATCTCATCAAAAGAAAGAACGCCCATCTCCATCCGTTTAGAAAACTTCTTATGCCGTAGTGTTGCAAGAGATTGACTTTCGCTTTTTTTTAAGCGTGGTAGGAAACTTTAATACTCGATGATCTGGGGATGATCTTTGGGAGGTATCAATTTCATTCAAAACACTTGTGGTATGATGCAGCCCCCTATGCTTGCCCCTTTTACGATGCTGCCCCATATGCTTGCCCCTTTTACGCAGGTATTGAAGGTGTTATGCATGCTTTTTTAAATGTGGTGAGTTTAGAAATCTCTCTAAGCCGCAGTGTTGTAAGACACTAACTATGCATGCTTTCTTAAGCATGGTAGGAATGCTTTAGCATTCCCAAAACAACCCCTTATGTGGGGACGTCAGGAGGCTGTCGAAATTTCATCAAAATAGAGATTGATAATTAATGAAATTGAAATAGTTAAAGAATAATATTTGAAGCTTAAACGAGTAATAAGATCAATAATTAAATTAAGTACAATATACAATGCTACTGAGATAAGATTGGACTTATAATCATCTGATTGACAATAGTCTATAATAAATATGCTCTTGAGATATATATGAGTGTTCGGATAAAAAGGTTATGTATTGCATTAACTTTGAATCGATCCTATATCTCATTCAAATGCTTCAAAATCCATACAAGCTTCTAAATAAATGAGTATAGTGTTTTTATGAATTTCAAGATGAGTACATGCTCACATTCACCATATCAGCTTATGTACAGAAGATTTAAAGGAGATAATTCAGCATGAATTTCAAAATTGATTTATAGACAAACTCAAACACTTTAAGATTCCTGATGATATCTTGAATAGAAATACTTGTATCAATCGCCTTTTATATGATTTAAACACGCGACGACACTCTTATAAACTTTGAGGATCTTTGTATGAGTTGATCAGTTGATTGGCGGTGTTAACAAAACTTAATAATATTGTTATAGATTTTTTCACTTGAGAAAGTCTCTGAGAAGTTAATTCTGTCAGATGATAGTATAACGACTATCTCTTAAATCTCCAACGATGACTGAGTTGATTGAATATATCAACTGGAGAGGTCATTATTATCAAAATATCTAGGATATTTATATTCAATATTCTCAAATTCAAAATTCTCAAAATATAAATCTAAATCTGATCCTCTATTATTAAATTAATAGAGTCGACATGATCTGAAATAATAAACTAAATGATCAAGTAGACTTATATATCCCGATGATGGTGTGTTGAATGAAGATTTCAACCGGAGGGATACCGTCATTAAAATGCATTTGCAATTCAAGATCAATTTAATTTGAATCTTTTAAATCAAGTATTAATTTAAAGGAAAATTCTAATATGCTATTATGTTATAAATGCCTAAATGAAATTTAATCTTTAAAAGCTTAAAGCAAAATTCAATTCATCCACATTCCGTAATTATTTGTCAGAGGTGACAAATTAAGAAAATTCTGGCTTATAAATGAGTCAATGTCAATTAGTGTATTTATATTGTCAATCAATCTCTGCTAGTGGGGCGTACATGTCTCTCGTGATTTGGTAGGTGAAAGCTATATATTGGAATTTGGAGTCCTCGATTGAGTGGCTTCCGAAAATGAATTACATTCTGATCCACTTTTCGTATGTTCTCCAATACTGCTGAGATGTGAACCATGGTTAATGAGCAAAAGTTCTTTGTTAGCTGGGTGACTTAAGCGTGTCTTTTTACAAACACCATCCGGGTTCTGAGGATTGCATGACATAACTTGATTGTTGATAGGGATCCTTGGGTCAGGGTTGATTAGATTCCGACCTAAGTAGATTATGGGCCCGATAACGGGATGTTATGAGATCTTGATCGGGCATGTCATTATTCTCTAAACCATCCGCTTAAAGTTAAAGGATGATGAATTTCATAAATCTAAATTTTAAAACTTTTACTTACATTTCTACATTTAGCGATTTAATTTCATGAAAGTTCTCTCTCGGCGTTGAGAGGGTAATTAACTATAGTTGCTTCCATAGAAACTTTGGCAGAATCTAAAATCCTTGAAATAAGGACGAAATCTCTAGGTGGTGTCTTATCTACTATTTCATATGCCTTCTAAAAATTTGATTGACATTTAATCAAACTCTCTTCATCGAGAGGTCGGTGGCGAATTTTCAGAGCACACAAACCCTATATGAGGGTCTTCAAAATTAAGTAAATAGGATGAAACTTCAGTTAATTGTCACTTAGAAAGCGATAAAATGCAAATAAAATAATTTTACAAATATTGCAGGTGGAGGGTTCATCAAATTTAAGTTAGCAAGATAGAACTTCAGCTAATCTTTACTCTCTCAAAAAGGGTTCATCAAATTTAAGTTAGCAAGATAGAACTTTAGCTATTCTTTACTCTCTCAAAAAGGAATGAAAACACAAATAAACCAAAATTTCAAACCTTTAGGTGAAATGGTCATCATACTTGAGCTAATAAGGTATGAGCTTGGTCATGTCTCATACTCCAATCCAATAAAATGCAAATGAAGCAATTTTGCAAACCCCATTGTTGAAGTATTCATCGAATTTAAGTCAACTAGATGAACTTTCATTAGTTGTTCTTCATTCTTCAAAAAAAAAAGAAAAAGAAAAAAGCAAAATACACATAAAGGAGTTTTACAAACGAAGGGGTCATCAAGTTCATGCTAAAAAGATACCATTACGGTCCTTTGAACCCCAACCAATCAACGTTTACAAGAAGAAATTATACCAACCCCAAGGGATGAGGAGAAAATTAAAGAAACATGTTAGGAGATAACTTGAATTATATCTCACTCTCCATCACATACTGCTTTGGAAAACCAACATGATGAGTTTATGCTTAATGTGGAGTATGGCTAGCAGGATTGTGCAATCAAGTCTTAAAAGGCAAGGATCACCTGTGGCATTGACAATGCTAGAAGAGGCTTTTTGGAGTTTTAAACTTGACTCTGAACTAGAGAATGAGGTTATGAGTGCTTAGCAAGCATCTATAATTTCAGTAGGTGTACCTTTACAAACCCTTATAGAACTAGTGCTCAATGTGTTGATTCCAAGCAATCACATTGGTGAAAGATTGCATTGTTTGGATGTTTATAGATCATATTATGGTGTCTTCATCATTTGAATGTTGGGGCACAACAAAAAAGGGCCTATTGATGTAGCATCTTCTAATGGGTTTACTCATTGAAGTTGGTCGAATTCACTCCATTTAGAGATGTCACTACTAAGCATATGGTTAAGATTTTTTCTTCTGATGTTGTCTACTTATTTGGTGTGTCATGTAATGTTATATCAGACAATTAGATGGCTTTTAACGTACCCTAATATATAAGTAATTTTAGTATGACGTGCATTTCAAAACCTACATTCATGAAGGCTATTAAGGTCATATAGTTTTTTCCTTTTTTAAAAAGCACACTTTTAAAAATAATGATGTAACCTATCATTTAGCTTGAATCCAAATTTGAATCTCTTGACACCTATATTGAACTTGTGATGAGGTAGTTAAAGAACTACACTCTAAGTATTTAAATTTTTACATTATGTAATTTATCCATAAATTCTTGGTATATACTAGTTTCCTTATGAGTAATGTAAGCATTGTTGTATCAACTTAGAGATAGGGCTGTCAAAAAAGTTTATTGTTCGCGAACAGCTTGTGTTCGGCTCGTTAAGTAACTCGTGTCCGGCTCATTAAGTAACTCGTGTCCGGCTCATAAAGTAACTTGTGTTCGGCTCGCTCGTTAAGCAAGCAAGACAAACACGAACAAATATTTTAAATTCGATTTATAAATGGGCCGAATATGAACAATCCTTTGTTCGATCGTGTTCGGCTCGATTTAGCTCAAAATAAAATATTATTTCATTTTATTTTATATATATATACATATATATATCAAAGTTGCAAGCATGGCTTAGTGGTTGGAGCTTTTATCATGCAAAAGAATGGCCCAGGTTCAAATATTCTTACTGATTTTTCGAATTATTGCTTTTCGAGCCATTTCAAACTTATACGAGCCATTTCAAATAATTCAAGTTGAACACGAACATTGAAATTTCGAGCCATTTCGAACACAAGCCGAACATGAACGTAGTAACTTTCAAACGAGCCGAACATGAACAAAGGTTCAGCTCGTTTATACCTATACTTGGAGATTCTATAATGGTAAACAACTTATATATCATAAGCTAGATTGATAACTGAACATTGACAATATATTTTTGTACTAGTATTGCATTATTTGGTATTGAATTTTATCATTTGTGGCATGCATATTTTGACCATAATATAAGGTGTAAAACAAAATTTCTATATACATATCAATTCATTGCGACCCCACATAGTGGGATAAAAGTTTGTTGTTGTTGTTGTTTTTGTAGTATATCAATTCATTGCAATGTTTTCTTTTTTTTCTTAATTTTTTTGAGATTTTTTGAATTAAATTACATTTTACATATATTACAGAACAAATGAACAAAATTTATGATCCTTTTCTTTTTAAAATATGTATTAAAGACTTATGAATGGAAGATCAATCTTTACATTGATGACTATATATTTTAAACATACGTTCAATAGTATAAATTAACACTTATCCCAGAATATAATAAGGCACAACTCCTACGCTATTGGAATAACAAGATGCAAGTAGTCAAAAGAATGAAGTCCTATTTTTGTGTCATGGTGCGTAGTGCATCGCATTCATATTACATTTAGTTTTCTTTCTTTTAGGATTTAAATAAAGTTTTTTATATTTATTTTTGCTATTTTACTATTTGTTGCTATTATTGCTATTTTATTTATTTAATTGTAGATACCACCGTCCAGCCTACCTTCACACATAACCTTCTCCCAAGCCAACCTCATGCAAAACCTTGAGCAAGCAATATGTAGACCTCTTGATGCAAGTGTGACATGATGAACCTATGGCTTCAGTGGCATAGCTTTCTTTTTGAGTACTAATCTCCTATAGCATCGAACTTAACCCTAGTTGGATCAAAACCCAAGAATACCTTTTCACCTTTGTTCTTTTTTTGCCTTTCAACAAAGTTTGCAAGTCAATCAGAACCCTATCTTGTACTAAGATTACTCTTTCCAGTCCCAGCCTTGCACGTCTTTGGTCTTATTTGCTAGAATATGCAAGTTCATCTTCTCTTCTATCATTCTTTATTTGTTAGAATCAACATTGATTGTAGTTTTGTTTACTATTTTGTATTTCTTTACAATGATGTTATTGTAGCATTTTCTTTCTTTAGTTTGTCTTGATTTGCTATTTGTATTATGCTTAATTTTTGCTCGATGTAATTTGATTAAAACTTGTTTTAGTTTATTAATCTATTATTGTTTTGAGTTAACTTTATGATTTTTGTATTTTGTTTAATTTGCAGAACTATCATCTTATTATTTTTAATATTTTATTTTGCTGAACCCAAGCTTCAATGTTTGATATTATGATCTAGTATTGTACATTGTTATAACAGTGATTATTGTTACAAATTTAATTATTTTTATTGTCATGATAAATTATTTTATAATCTAGTTGTCTTTTTAAACATTATTGTATGTCAAAAAAGTAGGGGTTCTATTATATGAAATTGATTGTGATCTTTTGTATTAATATATTTTTTTTCTTAATAAATTATCTACAATTTTTGTTTAGTTGAGCCACATTTAATGTGCTCATTATGCCTTATGCTATACCATATGCTTTATGCTATGGCTCTAAGGGACTAATGAGATAGGGTGTGAATCATAACTCCATCTGCTTCAGTTATGAAGATGCTTACGATAATGGGAGCATATTTTATGATTGACATCTCTTAAGTCATTGTTTATGAGGATAAATTACTGTTAATAGTTTCTACATGATTTCAACATTTTCTTTTAATCATTAAATTTTATCAATTTTTGTATCATCAATTTGTTGCGTGCTTTTTTGTGATTGTTTATTTTATTCTTATTTTTTATCTAAGGTTGTTTTAACTTCTGCAATATCGTGCTGTAGCCATATATAGCTTCGATGTATACTCATAGCCTTCTGCTATATTTGTGTAGGGCGCCTACTGTTTACAGCATTCTTCTTTTGCTTATTCGTGATTCAACTAATTTTAAAATCAGAATACACGCTGCTGTTGCATTGGCTGTACCAGTATCAAGGCTTGGTGAGGAATTGTTTTCCTTGTAGAACTATAATTGTCATGAGCAATTTTTATTGATATTTTTGTCTAAATATATGTTTGGTTGTTTTACTATTTGATTTGCTTTCTTGATGAATCAATATTGTTTTCCGCTAATTCTTTAAAGCTTCAACATCTTTACTAAAATTAAATTATATATTATTAAGTTAGATTGTTAATAAGGTGACCATGTTATTAGTTATTAAGTTAGATTGTTAAATTTTTATTAGTTTTGTTCTAGATTTTCTACTTTCCACCAATCTTCACCATGTTTCAACCTGCCAAAGCATTGTTATGAACTAACCAGTCATCTGTGGAACAAACAACCATAAATTATCGTAGTGAAATCCAGGAGACCTTTTGATGCAAACATAACTTTTAAATTTTATTGTCATGATTGTTTGTCCTTTATGTCTTTTAGACTTCATTGTCATTTAATTATTTTATTAGGGATATATTAGCCTATGACATCAGTTTGGGTGCAGCTTGTTAGTATTTTATTAGCACTTACATTGGTATTTTACTGGCACTTTATTAGAAATTTTTTAATAATTAGTTCGCAATTATTTATTTTTTTGCATTTATAAAGAAATTTATTCTAGAGTGTGTTAAGCATGTTTTTATTATGAAATGAATAGAAATCTTGATGTGTATTTTAGGGTCCTGATTCATCTATTGTGGGATTTGATCCTTGATTACGTGTGATATTTGAAATTTTTTTATGAGAGATAATCTCTTTATTCAATTATGAGGCATGCTTATTTATTACTTTTATTTATTTATATTGCTTTCATTTTTTTTACATTTTATGCATATTTGGATATTTTATTAGCAGGATCATTTACAAATCCGATTTTGATTTAGTTCTTTGTTTATTTTTAAAAAATTACAACACGTCCTCTCACTTCCCATCAATTCCTCCCTTCCATACTTCCATACAAAATAATAAAATTATTGTTCATGAAAAACAATTTGATTAAAAAATTATTTTTTATGTAATATTTAATTAACTATTCTAAGATGGTAAATTTTTGCCCATGTTAATAGCAAAAAAATGTTTAAAAGAAAAGTGAATTCACCATGCCCTCAGGTTTTTGCCTTCATGCCGGTTCTACTCTTTCCTTAATATTATCCACTTCATCTCCAAACATTTTCTCTGCAATCTTCGCTTCAAATTAAAAAACAAAAATCTTTAGTTTTCAACTTTTTTTCCCAACCAAGGTTAGCAACCTTTCTAGGCCTCTTCAAACTTCCTCCAAAATCAAGTTCAAAATCTAAGAGATAATTCAAACTCGAATTTGTTTTTTTTTTTTGTTTTTTAATTTTTTGAATTTTTTTATTATTTTGATTTCAAATCAATTATGTTTGGCATCTTAAAATATTTATTTTTATTCTTATTAAATATTAAATAAATTAATTTATGTGGTCATGATGTTTTGGACATCATAAACGTCAACTGTCCGATGACTCAATTCGGAGAGTAGATTTATTAGATTCGACCTATGCTAAGAAACGTGGAGGTAGACCTAAAAAGATTTGATTAGAAAGTAATAACAAATGATCTTTTTTTATTAGATTAAATGAAAATTTGACACTTAATAGGACATAAGGGAAAAGAAGGATCCATGTAGTTGACCCCACATAGTGGGATAAAGATTTGTTGGTATTGTCGGTGATGATAGTGGTTATTAGTCGAGTAGTGGTGACATTGGTGAGACATTGATGATGTTAGCAGCAGGGATAGCTTGCAAGTAGTAGTGACTGGAGGTGTCGGCTAATAGTGCCAGAGATAATGAATGACGGTGGTGATAATTATTTTTAAAATACTGAAAACACTTTAAAATTATTTTGAGGGTTTTTTTTATACAACTTAATTTATTTTAAAAAAATTAAATAAGTATAAAATATACTAAACAAATATGTATTTGAAAAGAAAGCAAAAGCAAAAAACAATTGAAAAATAAAAATAAAAATGATCTTGACTTGGCTCTAAGTAATCTACTTGAACACCTTAACAAGCTTTTTTCCCTGCCATGTATTTGCATTCTAAGGCATGATCATTGTCTAGTTCTATTACCCTAAATTGTGAAGAACAAATTTAAAGGAAAAAAAATTAATGAAAAGAGAAATATAGAGAGTAAAGAAAAAGGCTCCCATGTTCTCCAACTTAAGGGTTTAATCTCATTCTTATGGTAAAAAGCACAATCAAGGGGTTGGCATTTACACTACTACTTCCATTCGAGCCTGTTAAAGTATTTTAAGTTCATGGAATCCTTTAGATCATTAAAAGTGTCATCTATCATTTATTGGTCTATAACTAATGGGGCATTACGTTTGCTTTGGTGTTTTTTTTTTTTAATTATCTCTTTTTAGTGTAGTGTTTTGGAGTTGGTGGAATTGATATAATGACAATAACAACAACAACAACAACAACAACAACAACAACAACAACAACAACAACAAGCCTTTATCCTACTACGTGGGGTTCGCTACATGAATCCCTTTCTCCAATGTTCCTTATTAAATATCATATTCTTATTTAAGATCATTTTTTATACTTTATAAACAAGTTTTTTTAGGTTGCATCTACCTTTATTAACATAGGCTGAATCTAATATATCTACTCTCTTTATTAGGCCATCAAACGGAGGATGTCTAGTGTGATCAAACGATCTAAGACGACTCTCTCTAATCTTATTTGCCACTAGAGTTACTCCAAAACTTTATCACGTATATATTCGTTTCTCATTTTGTCTCTAAGTGTAAAACCACTCATCTATTTGAGAGCATCCTCATCTCTACAACACTTAATTTAGTTTTATGCTTCTCTTTTACCGGACAACATTTGTGCCATAAAGCATTGCAAGTTTCACCACCATCTTATAAAATTTTCCTTTAAGTCTAAGCGGACTTTTCTATCACACAACAGGGCAGATGTATTTCTCCACTTCAACCTTGCAACTTGAATTCTACTAATAACATTCTCATATATATTACAATTATTTGAATAATAGTCTCGAGATATTTAAAATGATCACTCTTTTTAATAACTTAATCGCCTAATGTGTCTATCCACTACTAGATTTTCCACAACTAATATTATACTGCATTTATTCAATTTTAGATCTACTCAAACGAAAGCCTTTAGACTCTAAGGTTGACCTCCATAATTCCACTTTTTATTAATCTCCTTCTCTGGTCTCCTCAACAAAAAGCATATACTGAGGTACATCCTCTTGTAAATGTCTAGTAAGAGCATCCATAACTAAAATAAAAAAGCTATGAGCTTAAAGCCGATCTTTGATATAATCCAAGTGAGATAGGAAAATATTTGGTCATAAAATTTTGAATTTTTTATTTTGGCATAAGTATAATCATTATATATCTTCTAGATATCTTGATATTTTCATCACTAAGATTGTCATTAGTTTGTTAGCAGTATGGTAGTAGTTTCTAGCATTTTATTTGTGATTTGTTGTCAAAAGCTTTCAAACTTTTTTTAAGTCATTTTCTTATTCATATTGCTTGTGGAACTCCATCTGGCAATAGTTGATGAGATTTTAGGTGTATGGGGACAATTATGCAGATTATGGTAGCTCATTTTCTGATGTCGTTCAAGGGCTTGAGCATGCACTAGAATCTTTACGTTCACACCAGTCAATGATGCCATCAAATTTCAAATATAAGAATAATCTTGAGAAGCAGGTTTGGCTAAAAGCATGATGCTTGTTGTAGTTATTTTTATTCATAAAAATCTTTTTTATAAATGTATTTATCTCTGTGTAATTTGTTTTTCAGCTGAATCTGACCACCTTACATGTCCTTGGATTTGTTTCATTGGAGGATGGCCTGGTTCTCAAAGATTTTTTTCTTAAGGTGTGGTCATCTTCCTTTAAAATCTTTGGTATTCACATATTATATGCCTATTCATGCATCTGTACATATTAGATCTTATAGATTTTTTTTTTTATAAACCATAATTTTTAGTGCAATAAATATTTACCTTTTTGGGAATTGGAATGGTGGTCTTTGTAAGGATATCATTGCTGACAAAAATATTTTATTTGGACAACATTTGTAGCATTTGTTTGTGTTTGGAATGTCTAGAGTAATGGATTTGATAAGAGTTCATCCTATTGAAGGGATTGTTTTACATGAAGTGTTTTATGAGTCTATATGTTATAAATGATTTCAGGAATTTGCTAATGATTTTCAATTATGCGTGACAAATTTGCTCTAAGAATGACATTTCCACACACATAATGATCCTTATTTTGAAAAAAACAAAAAACAAAACTCTTACTTTTTAGCTTAGTTTATCCTTCCATCAAGTTCTTTCTGGCTCTTAGATCAACACCTTTATTGGCCACACCTATGATTGGAAGGTTTGAATCCTTTCTACCATCATTGCCACCTCATGGATGGTAGGCTGGTTTATTTAACGTGTTTTTACATTGTCGGTCTCACTACATGGTGTTTCTTGTCCAAACATATGTGCCTTCTCCTAATGGTACTGGGTTGGCTTGATGATCCACAGAAAAAAGATTTTTTATGTAGTGATAAGATTAAAAATCTTGATTTTTGTGAGCATGGTGTCATTGGCAAGGCAGAGGCTCAATTTTTATCTACCGTGCATAGAAAATATGCAGTTCTTAACTACATTCATTCAAATCTTTGATGGCCATCTTGAGTAGAGTCGCATGGTAGTGCAAGTACTTTTTTTCTTAAACTGACCATTTTAGAAATTATGAATTTATTTTTTGAACCTTAAGAATGAGGCATTATAAAAGTTAAAGAATGGAAGGAACTCCTTGAGACTTGAAGTTACAAGAAGATGACAAAATTGAGGGCATCTACAACAACAACAACAACAACAACAACAACAAGCCTTAATCCCACTAGGTGGGGTTGGCTATATGAATCCTTCGTCTCTATTGTGTCCTATTATGTATCAAATTCTCATTTAAATCAAGTATACTAAGATCATTTTTTATACATCTTAACCAAGTCTTTTTAGGTCTACCTCTACCTTTCTTAACATAAGGCAAATCTAATGCATCTACTCTAATCTCATCGGACGGCGCTTTATGTGGTCAAACCATCTAAGGCGACTCTCCCTAATCTTATCTACCATTTGAGCTACTAACTTTTCCGAATATACTCATTTTGCATTCTATCTCTAAGAGTAAAGCCACTCATCCACCTAAGCATCCTCATCTCTGTAACACTTAACTTAGTCTTATGCTTCTCTTTATTGGCCAACATTCGCACCATAAGTCATTGCAGTCTTACCACCATCTTATAAAATTTTCTCTTAAGTTTAAGTAGAATTTTTCTGTCACATAATAGGCCAGATGCATTCCTCCACTTCAACCATCCAACTTGAATTCTACTAATGACATCTCCATCTATTTCACCATCATTTTGAACAATAGAGCCTAAATATCTGAAACGCTCACTCTTATTAATGACTTGTTCACCTAATGTCACAACACTACCACTAGAACTTCTACAAACACTCCATATATTCAGTTTTAGATATACTTAAACGAAAACCTTTAGACTCTAGAGTTGACCTCCATACTTCAAGTTTCTGTTGGACTCCCTCTCTAGTCTTATCAACAAGAAGAATGTCATCGAAAAAAGCATACACCAAGGTACATCTTCTTGTAAATGCCTAGTAAGAACATCCATAACTAAAGTAAAAGATAAGGCTTAAGGTGATCCTTGATGTAATCCAACCGAAATAGGAAAATATTTTTCAATCTTCCTTGTGTTTGGACACAAGTAATAGCTCTAGTATACATATCCTTAATGACTTGAATATAACCAATATTAACTCCTTTACGTCTAGAACTTTCCAAAGAACATCTCTTGAAACTTTATCATAAGCTTTCTCTAAATCAATAAATATCATATGTAGATCTTCCTTACTTTCTCTATGCTTCTCCATCAAACTCCTTAACAAATGTATAGCATCTATAGTAGATCTACCTGGCATGAAACCAAACTGATTGTGAGAAACTTTTGTATCACATCGTAACTTGTGCTCAATTACTCTCTCCCATAATTTTAATGTATGGCACATTAACTTAATTCCTCTATAATTTGCGCACTCTTGTGCATCACCATTATTCTTAAATATAGAACCAACAAACTCTTTCTCCACTCATCGACATCTTTTAGTCTTTAAAATGACATTAAAAAGATTTGAAGAAATTCCTTGATCTCCTAAACATTTCCACACTTCTATTGGAATATTATCAGGTCCTTGCTTTTCCACATTTCATTTTCTTTAAAGCTTCACTAACTTCAGATTTACTAATACAACGATAAAATGAAATTTTCTATTTTTGTTTAGGGTATTAAAGTTGCTAAAATCAATCGTACTTTTAGATCCTTCATTGAAAAGTTTATCAAAATATCTTATCCACATATTTTCAATATCTTTTTCTAAAAAAAGCATTTTATTATTTTCATCCAATACACCTCACTTAATTATGTCTTCTTATCTTTGGTGCTAACTTATACATACATCTTTCACCTTCTTGGTATCTAATCTATCAGTATAAATCGCTAAAAGTTTAAATTTTCAGATCATATCGCTTTAATCTCTACAGGACATTTTATTTCTTTCCCAATTCTCCGAGTTTTTATATCTAAACCAAATTTTATAATAATATTTTTTATTTTTTATCTTTTCTTGCACACTCTGACTCCACCACCAACTATTCTTATTAAAAGAAGCTTTTCCTTTTGATTCTCCATTCATCTTTAGAACTTAATTCACTTATTTTTTTTTTCTCACATAATGTTAGCTTAGCAGAACATCCAAAATTCTAATCTCTTGCAGCTTCTTAAAATATTTTTATTTATTTTTAAGCTTCCCTAATTCTAGGACAATAATTTGATTTTTTTTTTCTCTTACAACCTTTCATCTTAAAATCTAAAACTTACAATCGATGTTGGTTTCTTAGATTTTCACTTGGAATGATCTTACAATCTTTATAATCTGAACGATCTATTTTTCTTATCAGAAAATAATCAATCTGTGTTTTACTAGATCCATTTTTATAAGTAATAATATGTTCATCTCTTTTCTTAAATAAAGTGTTAGAACTACAAAATCATAATAAAGCAAAATCTAATATACTCCTACCTTCTTCATTACTACCCAAATCCATAACACCATGAATACTTTTAAAATCTTCTACCATTCTACCAACATGTCTATTTAAATCTTCTCCAATAAATACTTTTCTTCAAGAGATATCTTTGTATTAATCCCTCTAATTCATTCCAAAATTTTTCTTTACCTACCTCCAAACCTACTTGAGGAGCATAGACACTTATAAAATTGATAATCTTAGTATCAACAATCTTTGAAGCTATAATTATCTCCACATCTATTAATATTTATAACATTATCCTTCAAACTTTTATCTATAATCACACCTACACCATTTCTAGTTCGACTTTTACCTGAATACCAAAGTTTATTATCAATCTCCTTGGCCTTCTCCCCAACCCATTTAGTTTCTTGAACACATAAAATATTTATCTTTCTATGAACCATAATATCTATTAATTCCATTAATTTACCTGTAAGAGTACCTATATTAAAACTGAGGGGATATAATATGATAAAATTTTATGCTAATGAATTCATTAAATTATGCAAAGATTAAAGTGTAGCATGAATTACACAGTACGACTGACTTCATAGCAGAATGGGCTAGTAGAAAGATTTAACACAACCATTCTTGGAAAGGTAAGATGTATGTTGAGTATTGTACGAATGCCTACAACATTTTGGGTCGAAAGTAGTTAATAATACAGCATATCTAATTAGTAGATATCCTTCTTTTGCAATTGATTTCAAGACGCTCAAGAAATTTGGAGTGAAAAAACAAATGATTATTCATTGTTGAAGATCATAAATGCAATGGCTTGAACCACATGTTGTGGAGTGCATTTTCATTGGATATTTTGAAGGTGTCAAAGGGTACATGCTACGGTGCTTTGAGACAGATTTGACAAATTGTATGGTAAGTAGAGTAGTTATCTGTAAGGAGCAACAAAAGAGTTACATTGTTTCAGG
The DNA here is from genome assembly GCA_021442155.1 of Cymbidium sinense. Lineage (NCBI taxonomy): Eukaryota > Viridiplantae > Streptophyta > Magnoliopsida > Asparagales > Orchidaceae > Cymbidium > Cymbidium sinense. The sequence goes on from CM038227.1 coordinate 78,734,626, forward strand.
TAGCAAGGTTCAAGTCAAGTCAAATTCCCCTGGGAAGAAGGAAGACAATGGAGCTTGAGCTGGAACATCCAAGCCAAGAATATCATGTTGTCAATGGCCAAGAATTTGTTGAGGCTGATCTTAAAGAATCCAAGTAGCCAACCATTAAAGAAGTAAAAAAAGAATATATGGATTTGCAAGGGAAGGACCTAATCATGATGTCGAAGTACCATGAAGGTGGGGACATGGTGATCTCATTACATATACTAGCAGATTTGATGAACAAAGGAGAATCAAAATTATATAAAGAATCCATAGAGTGCTGAAAGAAATCAATGACACAAGTAATGCAAGAAGAAATGTTGTCATTAAAGTTAAAATAACACTTAGGAATTGGTGGATAAACTAAAGCATTAGAAAATAAGCTGCCAGTGGTTGTTCTGAAAGTAGAAATCAAAAGGAATTTGGTACAAAACTTGATTGGTTACAAATGGGCTTCTCTCCAGTTGTGGATTATAATGAAGTATTCTTTCAAGTTGTGAGATTCTGAGGCACACATCAATTAGAATCTTGTTTTCCATTGTTAATCAATTCAACCTGGGACTTGAACAAATGGATGTGCTCACAACATTTCTTCATGGAGAGTTGATAATATTTATGAAGCTTTGTAATGGTTTCATTTAAATAGGAGTTGAAAATTAGGTATTCCTTCTTGCAAGATCCTAGTATGGGCTTAAGCAATCATCTCAAATGTGATAAATGAAATTCGATGATTACATATTGAAGATTAGTTTTTTTGAGTAACTATAATTCATATGTTTATTACAAGAATTCTGGAGACTTAATGTTAGTTTATCTTTCTTTTATGTTATGACATGATTCTTGCAAGTGAAAGCATAGTTGAAATATTAAAAGTTGAAGTAAGGTTTTAAGCTGAGTTGAAATGATTGATTTGGATATTTCAACGAAGATTCTTGGAATGGATATAAAACTAAATAGAATTTCTAAAGAACTAATTCTATTTCCAAAATTCTTGCGTGAAAAGGGTGTTTATGTGATTTAAAATCCAAAATTCTTTCTGAAAGCTTTCTATATTTAAAAGCTCAATATATGAAGCTTAGCTAGATTAAGTTGTCACTAGATGATGAGAGGATGTTTGTACCTTACCAAAATGTAGTTAGAAGCATTATGTTTGCTACGGTTTGTAGTGGACTTGGTTTAACAAATAGTTGAGTGTGATTAACAAGTATGTGGTTGATTCTGTTAAGAATCATTTGAGATAATGAAATAGGTTATTAGATATATAAAATAAACCAGGAGTTAAGCTTGAAATTCAAATGCATAGCTCCCATGAAGAGATATTTAAGAGTATGTTGATTTTGACTTTGCAACAAATGAGGATATTGTAATACCCAAAAAAAAAAAAAAAATTCAGAAAGGTAATTTATTTTTCACATTTTAAAATATACCATATTTTTTTATACACCCAAAAATCATTGCACGTTTTTTTATAAATTTCTACTCTTCAATTTAATCATTTTGACATATAGAAGTCTACACCAAATATGGATAATTTTATAAATATAAAATGACCTAATTTATTTATTTATTAAACAAAAATTTAATGAAATCACTATTTTAATTAAATTTACTGTAGAGAATGATGTTTTCCACTTATTAAGCATGATTTCCCTTAGTGGGTTAAGTATAGGATTATGATTGGTAACTAGAGGATTTATTAATGTGATTAATAATACTTAATGGCAAAATCCAGCACCCATTTCCTCACTAAGTCCTCTCCAGCTTTTCGTTAATTCCTTCCCTTCTCCAGCTTGAGTTTTCCCTTCCACCTGCTGCCCGTGAATTCCAAGTTTGTGCCTTCAGTGTTGTTATCACCATGCCCCTACTACCGTGCTTCAAGTCACGGTATAGGCTTCAACTGCAATCGTGGGAAGGGAAAAGCAAGGGAGGATTTGTAGAATGGTTTACTTGAAGCAAGGGAAAAATTAGTGAGGGAAAGTTGCAGGTAAAACCAATATGTAAGTATATTATATCAATTATATTTATGTGTGTATATATATATATATATATATATATATAAAATAACTAAATGATTCTAATAATTAATTAAAACTAAACCAATTCTTTGCTAACTTTAAGTTAGCTGAAGGTTAACTATGGTTGTAATGGCCTGAGGAAGTTAAGTGAGTAAGAATAGAGATTACAAGAGAGGGAAAATAGCACAAGAGTTGTGGATTTGAGAAAGAAAAGAAATAAGGTATATTTATTTACATTTACATTGTTTGATTAAATAATCTTTTGTTGATTTCATGCATTTCTTTATTCAATTTGATTTATGAAGCCAATAGTGAAGCTTTGGTAGTGGGATAATTGGAGGAAATCAAGGAAGAAAATGATTGAGTATAATTAGTTAGAAGTTTTCTATATTAGTTGGCTTGTTATTGAGGATTAGATGAAGAAAAATTCTATTGAGGTAATAAAATGCTATTCATATTCAAAAATAGATGTATATGGTTTAATAGGGTTGTTAAATCAAATGAATTGTATTTTAAGCTGTATATTTAAGACATCGAATACGTCACGTTACTGATCTAGACACCGATGTGAGACTTGTAATTGCTAATTTAAATTTAAATCTTTGTAAGACTGTTGGTTGCCACTATTTTTACTACTTCGTGTGGATGTTTTATACTTTGCATCTAGATATTTCTAATATATTTTGTTCAGATACAAATGATTATATGCAAAGCCAAAAATCATGCCTCGTTAATTTATTACGATTATAATCAAGTCTGATTCCTTAGTTCATGTTATATTGTTGTGCATATTGATTAATAATTTAATGCAGATATTGTAAATGCTCAAATGTAAAGTAATATATATGATAAGCTAGAAATATCATTAAATTGCTATAAGTGGACTATTTCATGATAACCTATGTAGGTAGACAAAATTTTTAATGAGATGAGCCTTTGACAGGGAATCTTAAAGTTCTTGACTCTTAGCATGTAAGTTGAATTAGATTAAATAGCGCTAGGGGGGCTGTTGGTATAAAGTATTGATATAGCCAGCTTTATCAATAGTTTTGGCCAACAAATCGAGTGATGTCTCTCATGTTTTATAGGAGTTAAATATAAATAATATTTCTAATAATACAATTTAATTTAGAACCAAATAAAATTTTATAAAATCAATTGCCTAAATATATTGCTATTTACATTGCATAGCCTTACAGACTACTATTCAGTTCTTATATTTAATATTGAGGTAATAAAATGATATTCATATTCAAAAATAGATGTATATTGTTTAATAGAGTTGTTAAATCAAATGAATTATATTTTAAGTTGTATATTCAAGATTTCGAGCACGTCACATTATTGGTCTAGACATCGATGTGAATTTGTAATTGCTAATTTAAATTCAGATCTTTATAAGACTGTTGGTTGTCACTATTTTTACTACTTCGTGTGGATGTTTTATACATTGCATCTAGATATTTTTGACATATTTTGTTCAGATACAAATGATTATATGCAAAGCCAAAAATTATGCTTCGTTAATTTACTAGGATTATAATTAAGTCTGATTCCTTAAGGTCATGCTATATTGTTGTGCATATTGATTAATAATTTAATACAAATATTGCTAAATGCTCAAATGCAAAGTAATATATGTGATAAGCTAGAAATATCATTAAATTGCTATTGGTGGACTATTTCATAATAACCTACGTAGGTAGACAATTTCTAAAGAGATGAGCCATTGACACGGAATTTTAAAGTTCCTCACTCTTGGCATGTAAGATGGATTAGACTAAATAGTGTCGGGGGGTTGTTGGTATAAAGTATAGATATAGCCAGCCTTATCAACAGTTCTGGTTGATGGGCTGGGTGATGTCTCTCATATTTTATAGGAGTCAAACTTGTATAAACATAAATAATATTTCTAATAATACAATTTAATTTAGAACTAAACAAAATTTTATAAAATTAATTGCCTAAATATATTGCTATTTATATTGCATAGCCTTACAGACTACTATTCAGTTCTTATATTTAATATTAAGGTAATAAAATGATATTCATATTCAAAAATAGATGTATATTGTTTAATAGAGTTGTTAAATCAAATGAATTATATTTTGAGTTGTATATTCAAGACGTCGAGCACGTCACATTACCAGTCCAGACACCGATGTGAGACTTGTAATTGTTAATTTAAATTCAGATATTTATAAGATTGTTGGTTGCCACTATTTTCACTACTTCGTGCGGATGTTTTATAAATTGCATCTAGATATTTCTGACATATTTTATTCAGTTACAAATGATTATATACAAAGCCAAAAATCATGTTTCATTAATTTACTACGATTATAATCAAGTTTGATTCCTTAGTGTCATGTTATGTTGTTGTGCATATTGATTAATAATTTAATGCAGATATTGCTAAATGGTCAAATGCAAAGTAATATATGTGATAAGCTAGAAATGTCATTAAATTGCTATTAGTGTGCTATTTCATAATAACCTACATAGGTAGATAAAATTTCTAAAAGGATGAGCCATTGACATGGAATTTTAAAGTTCCTGACTCTTGACATGTAAGTTGGATTAGACTAAATAGCATTGCGGGGTTGTTGATATAAAGTATAGATATAGCCAGCCTTATCAATAGTTCTGGTCGACGGGCTGGGTGATGTCTCTCATATTTTATAGAAGTCAAACCTATATAAATATAAATAACATTTCTAATAATACAATTTGATTTAGAACTACAAAAACTTCATAAAATCACTTGCCTAAATATATAATTATTTCAGTTGTTTGATATTCACATTGGATAGCCTTACAGATTGCTATTTAGTTCTTATATTTAATAGCATATTTTTATTACTATTCAGTTCTTACAGTTACGAGCATGACTTTACTTAGTGTTACTTTTATGCAAGTTTGATTTTACATACACGTTGATTCTTAATTTTTATTTTGGGTTATCTTTAGTCGCTCTATATTTATGTTGATATTCGAGGTTAAATGCTTCTATACATGTGATTTAAATATGAATCGATTATAAATTTAAGATATAAGAGTTTATTCATGATAATTTAGTGAGATTTAGCTAAGTCGATTACATGAGAGAAAGGAGACTCACCCGTGAGGGGCCAGTGCAATGTGTCAAGTAGCGAGTCCTCCAAGCACATTCATCAATGTTGAAATGTGTTGTCTGGTGTGTCCGATAGTGGCCATATGTGGGCAAGGCTTCATGTGAGAGATAAGTATATTGGATGCAGAGCGACTAGCTTGATCATTTTTATCTCAGATTCGCCTGTTTGGGACAAGTCTTCATAAACGAGTGATTCACTAACATAAATTTTATCTTATATCATCGGATGTTTTTGTTTTGGATCCTTGCCATCTACGAACAGTATTGAATGTACTCATACATCTTGGGCATACACTACTTTACTCATTCATTTTACCAATCAAATCAATGGAATACCCTCTAAATACTATCAATAACTTATGCTTTTTAATTTTAGGCCATATGAAAAAATTTTAACAAAAATTACAATTAGTTTTTCATTAATCAAATCTCTTCATTACGCTCATAATTTCTTGGATGTTTACATCTATCAACTCTCTCTAAAGGAGAGTTCTTTGCATGCCAAGAGAGTTAATGTATTATAGGCTTTCATACATTCATACAATCCAATGTAGTTTGCAAAACCTCAAGTAATCATAGGCCCACTAGCAGAAGTAAAATTAGATTGGACTAAATTGATTTCGTTTTCAGTTCTATTTAGGCTTATCTATATTTATGTCCAAAGTCTTGTGTTTTTTATTTGATTCATTTTATTTTGTGCTACTATTTTTTGGACTAAAATATTTTAAAATTGAATGTTTCATGAAATTGGATAGGATTAGATTGCATTTAAAGTTTGATTTTATTTTTGAAATCCTATTTTCAATAAATAGGGATCCGTGCCATGCATTTGAATTATTATTGATTGAATGAAATTATTGGTTGCTAATTGAGTGCCGCTTAAACCTTTTTGATCTAAGTTGTGTATGATATCTTCAAACTTTGTACTTTTTTTGTTTTTACTTGTTCTCTATATTAAATTATGAGAAAAAAATTTATGAGACAGTGCATGCAAAACGCAAATTAAATAGTCTACTTTTACTCCTCTATTTTACCAATCAAATCAATGGAATACCTCTAAATACTATCAATAACCTGTGCTTTTTCATTTTTTCATGTGAAAAATTTATAACTAAAATCACAATTACTTTCTCATTAAACTCTTCGTTAACAAATTTTGGTTCATGTAATTTATGATTAAATGATGATGTTTTTTGGATGGGTATGTCTTTACTTTTTAATTATGTAAAATACAATGTGTGATTTTGATCTTAAGAACATCCTTATGTTTTAGGCTTATTGTGTCTTATATTTTTTAAAATTTTATTTCCACCTTATCTTGTCATCTTATGTTCATATACTTCATATTGATGCTGGTAAATTAGAAGCTAATATCAATTACAAAATGATTGATGTATCTAACTACTATCCGAAGTTGTTTGCCTACTTGGTGAAAAGATATTATTGAAGCATGTCCTTTCATGCATAAACACTATTTGTAACCTTGATTTGTAAATCATTCTCGGATGTTGTATCTTTTCACTATTTTTTCGTTTATAAATGACAGAGAACATAAGAGCAAGACAGAAATTTTCTTGTTTAATAAAGTGGTTGATATAAGACAATACATAGACTAATCTAGGATTGAAATAACGGAGTTATCAGAGACTTTCCTATTACTTCGACATAGTGTAGGCGCTGAAGTTTAACGGGGAATGATTCATGTGATATGTGGCTGTTGAATCCATGATCTAGGTATTAGTGCTAACATTACTTTAGGTTTTTAGTCAATAAAAGTATAAATTCGTTTGACTGTGCCAAGGAGTAGACACCAATGGGTTTAGCATTTTTTTTTTATCATCTTTAGCAATTCTCTAAGTCTTTCAGGCTCTTCATTATGAAAATCTCTGTTGTCTAGGCTTGCATCTAACTTTGTTTAAGTAGATGCCTTCATTTTGAGGGAAGACCGGCTTCATTAGGATTTGAAAAGCTCATCAACAAAAATTGACAATAGGTGGGTACCTGATAACAATAATGATGTCTGCAGTTATGTAAGATGGATGCAATAATTAAGGCTATGAAATGGTCTCTCGGTGGATTGCAAAATCAGCGTGATCGGGCTAATGAAATTATGAAAGTAAAACATAGAATTGGCATTACTTAAGATTACTATGGCATAGAGCAATGTGATGGGATTGCCTACGTGTCCTGTGAGCATTATAGCGCAGAGCAATATGGGAAGAAATGCAGTCTTGGCATGGAGTACAAGCATTGCGTCCCACATTAGTGGGACAAGATTATTGATGTCATTGCGAATGTGAAGGCCTGTCAAAATCAAGATAGAAGTCTGCATATAACAGATTATGTTCAAGAATGTGCAGAAAAGTCTCAGTACACAAAATTGAAGTTGAAGATGTGCGAAGAAATCACATCAATTGACTTGTGGCTTCCATCAAAGAAAAATATACATAAGCAAATGCTACATTGGATTACCAGGCATTCTATGCTGCATGCTGCTAGCATGACAAGTTGACAACTACGACTTTGATATCTTGCCCCTGCATTTGGTGACGTCTAGTTTCCCTCATGTAGAATAACTAGTCAAGTGCAGTTTTTAGCTGCTTTGAAAACAGAGAACCATCATGCAATCAGAATTATTTTTATTGAATCTACTGAATTTAGTAAATTGCTTTGCTGTTCATGCATAGTTATCCGCTCCCTTGTGTTTATTGATGTTGATATGATAGCAGCAAGTTTGTTCTTCCGCAAAGTTTTGTTTTTTGTTTATATGTTGCAGAAAGCTCACTTTTTCGAGGGCTGGTTCAAGTTTCTTTGCTTATCTGTGGTGGAAAGTCAAGATCAACCCACCACGAGCATGGTTACATTTATTGGGAACCCTGCTGATGAGTCTGCTCCATATTTGCCAAAGGAAGCAATGGTACACGCAGCACTCAAATCCTTATACAACATATACGAGTACAACAAAAATTATGACATTGCTGAAAGATTTGGGAAGTTGATCAGTATGTTCGCCTGACCTATATCCAGTTCCCTGCTGCCAACGTGAGCTTCTCATATTCAAAGGCATTTTATCACACTTTTAAGCATTGTGATCTCGAGATTTGCTTCTTGATCAATGAAAGAAAAAGGCCAATCCATTGAAGAATATGTATCTATCTATCTATATATATATATATATATATATATATATATATACACGCAAGTCAAGGTTTTCAGCATATTTTTTAATGCAATTGCATTCGTGGAAAAAACGTAATTCTCTTTTTTCCAGGGATGCTCGAAGTTGCCGAATTCTTGTCATATCCACATGAATAATGTTTATCGCTATGACCTTTTTTGTCCCTGAAAAACATGCAGCACATATAGCGTTTGATGGTTTTTATTTGTTATTATTATTTTTATTTACAAGTTAAGTTGATTATCAAGGCCCAAGTAATTTTGGAAACCTAAGTTAAAGTTTACATATATGTCCGCCGTAGTCCTCACAATGGGATTGCCTACCGTCATGTGTTCAATGATGGAGAAATTAGCTCTTTTTGAGTTTTCTTTGGTTGGTAAATTCTCTTTACGGCGCCCTACTCTAGGTAATATCCGATCTTTCTTCCATAGCTTAAAGCTGAGTCTTCACTATCTCATTGATCCTCGACATATCCTCATTCGGTTATCAAATGATTTAGATTATTCAGTCTTTGCTCGCCGTCCTATTTTGTGTATAATTGTCAAATGCTTCTTGAAATGGTCACCTTTTGATGTTAATCATTGTTCCTGGCTTGCTTTTCCCAACATGAGAATTCACTATACTACCAAGTTGTTTGCGGTTGGGGCTTTATTTGGTAGACCCTTCAAATTAATCAAGCCAGCTAGATCTCATCTTGATCTTGTTTGATTGACAAAAAAATACCCCGAAGTTTGGATGTTCGAAAAAATTTGATATAATCAAAAAAGTAGAATTTGTCTTGCCTTTTGTCAATCAGATCCATGATCATTCTTTGTGCTACACCCTAACCTTAAAAAGAATATACACGGGATACTAATACCTCTCGAACTGGGAAAGAGCTTATGTGCCTAAAATTACTCATAATGGAATTCATCCTCCTACACCTACCCCTTTAGTACTCTGATTTGTTTAATGAAAACATTAAGCTTGGTATAAATACTACGAGGTGTAAAACTAATGATAACTTACCAGACTACTCCTACTTATAATAATTTGGCTCATGACAATCATTTGCTTCATTTGAATCTTAATGACAATTTGAATGGGAATCTTATATTGGATCAAAATAATGTTGATCCTTTGGTGTCGAATTAAAATCGAATATCAAAAATGATATTATTAATTAATGCAAGAACCTCTTTCTTTCTGATAATACTGCAATCCAAATTTCTCATTTTAACTCGATCGAAGAAGGAGAAATCACTACTAAAACATTGACCGATACTACTCACGGATACCAAAAATCAATCCCTTTCGATACTTTGGATCGGATAACTTCTAAACCTATTAAAAAAAATCTTATAAAGCCAAAATGACTAATAATTCACTTAACCACACGCTCTTCTCTAATACCTCACAAATAATTTTGTCCTCTCTTCCTTTTTGTTCCTTCCACGTGTGGTTCAGTGAAGTTATTATTATTTTGGCTTTATAAGATTTTTTTAATAAGCTTTAGAAGGGTCTATCAAGATCCGTATTCCATCGAAAGGACGGTTTTGTATCCGAGTAGAGATCCAATATTTTAGTGGTGATTTCTCCTTCTTCGATCGAGTTAATGAGAAATTTGGATCTATCACCAGAAATAAGGGAGTATCGCAATTAATAAGACATATCATTTTCATCGATGATGGATATTGATTTTGGTCTGACACCAAAGCGATATTATTTTGATCCAATATAAGATTATTCAAATTAATAAGATTCAAATGAAGAGGATTATCATGAGAAGCCAAATTACAAGTAGGAGTAGTAGAAGTTATCATTAGTTTTGCACACACCTAGTAGTATTTATACCAAGCTCAAAATATTTTTCATTGACAAATTATACTAAAGGAGGATGAATCCCATTATGGTAGCTTTAGGCTAAGCTTTATTGGCTTTCCGCCCAAGAGATATTAGTATCCGATATTCTTTTAAGGTTAGTGTAGACAAAGCATTCGAATGATGAATGATCTTACAAATGAGTGCAAGAAATTTTAAATTCTACTTCGATTATATCCAATTTTTTCAACCAATCCAAACTTTGGTATTTTTGATAATGTCAATCTCAACCAAGATGCGTAATAGATAGATCTAACGATTGATCAATTTGAAGGGTCTACTAAATGAAGCCCCAACCGCAAAACATAACTTGGTGAGTACATAGTGAATTCTCATGTTGGGAAAAGTAAGCCATAAACAATAGAGATTCCTGACATCAAAAGGCGACCATTTCAAGAGACATTATACAATAAAAAATAAGAAAGACTCGAGAATAATCTAAATCATTTGATAACCGAATGAGGATATGTCGGATCAAGAGCTAATGAAGACTCAAAGCTTTTATGGAAGAAAAATCGGATATTATCTAGAAGGTAGAATTTCCAACTAAAGAAAACTCAAAAGGCTTAGCTAATTTCTCCACATCGGTCGAACACATGACAAAATCCAATCGGAAGAGGTTGAAATTAAGTTAACCGAGGCATTAGAGCAAGGGATCTTAGAAAGAGCGCCCTAAAGGACTTGACGAGGCGATTAGCGGTAATCAATCCAAAATACCTTTAGGGTCGGAGGTTAAAGCCGGCGCATCCAGGAGCGATGAGTTCGGTTGTGTGGAGAGCGATGCCTCCGCCATTGAATGATCCAGTGAGAATCACATAAGCAACCAGAGGAAGTGCAAACAAGCAATAAAACAACGATTACGATTGGGGTGACCTGCAATGCGGCCAAACCGCAGAGAATTGCACGGGAACACAAAATCGCCAGAGAGGGAGCGCAGCCGAGAGGAAGGAGCGGTTTTTGAGGTTTTTGGGGTTTTAGAGTTCAGTTAGGTTTAGGTTTAGGGTTTCATGATTAGGGCTTAGGTTTTAGGGTTAGGGTTTAGGGTTTAGGGTTTAGGGTTTAGGGTTTGAGGTTTGAGGGTTTGAGGGTTTGAGGATTTGAGGGGTTGAGGGTTGAGGGTTGGGTTGTTGGGGGTTGTGATTTCTTTTAGGGTTTTTTTTTTTTTTTGGGAACCCCATGTGGGAATTTATTGCCACAAAAGAGGGTTACAAGGTCCTTAAAGGGGATAAACTCCAGAACTATTGCTCAAAGAGTTACAATCAGCCTAGGGAGTAAATCCCCCAATCTAAGTATATCCAAAAGCAACAGAAAATAATAAAGCAATCAAAAGATACAAATTGATTAACATAATAAGCCAATGGAAGATAATCCTCCCAGGATGGGAGAATGCATGACACTCTGGAGCAAACCTACAAGAGGACAAGAGAGAAGCACCTGCAAGAATGTAAATAGAAAGAAGTTAGAGTAGTTAAGGTAGTACAGACAAAATGATAACCGAAAAGTGCATAATCTAAGAATGATAGTAAAGAGTTGTGATAGAGAAGGCTCAGGCTCAGTTACACCAAGCTGGGGCAGAGGCAAATATGAGCATCTAGACTTTAGCAGAAGGGTTACATCACAAGAGCTACTACTAAATCAAAAGGGAGTGAAATCATCACAGCCATCATAGCCAACAAACCTGTATTGCATCCATTTGATAAAAGTCTTGATATCCTTAGTACCTGCAAATATAATCAAAACCATATACATGGTAGATAGAGAGTCAGCAAAAGCCAGAATGAGAAAGGGGTTCCCATCCTGGAAATAAGACCCGATATAAGCCACCATGTCAATGAATACCCAGCACCAATATAAGAAGTTCATCATATTGATTAGGCGACAAGCTCACATAAGTCTACCCATTCGGATAGAGCATGATAAGGTTTGAATATGAATTAGTTAGATCATCTTAGTGGTGCATTAGTCTAACAAAGCTAGGCAAAAGATAAGAGAGGCAAGAAATAAAATGGTTTTCATGAAGCAAAAGTCATAAACAACAAATAGTACCACATTGCCGTTGAATTAATTAAGCCGCAAGAAACGAAAAGTAAACCCCGGGTCAATTGACCACGAGAAGTCAGATGGGCTAAAAAAAAATAGCAGATAGTAAAAATAAGGTAGAGAGCGACTCCCACCACAAAACATTCGTAAGAGATAATCGGATCAAAAGTTGATGTTGTTGCTTAGTTGCGAAACAAGAATCCAGTTACAAAAGCAATGACAAGAAAAAACCGGGTGAGCAATAATCTAACTATCTAAAAAGATAAAAAGTGATTAAGAGCGGTAAGCGAGAGTACTCATGATCGCATGTTCTCATCGGCCAAGAGAGGGAAATAACAAAGGAAAGATCAAATGCCGATATTAGTAGCAAAATAAGACAAAAAGAAAACTAAGAGCACTTGCTGAAACAGGTACTCTAAAGACCAAAAACGAACAATGGAGGCAATGATACAATTCCATTCCTGCAAAGAGATATTAAAATAGACATGGGATTTCACAAACAGCAAAGTAACAGCAATAAGGAAGGTTGTAGCCATTTGATGCTCAACAGCTTTCCTACCTTGGACAAAAGTAGTTAAGCTGCAAGGAGCAAGAAAGTTAGCAAAACCCCAACTCATCTCTGATTCTAAAAAGAGAATGAGCAAAGTAGCGATAGGAGGGATAGGTAATGAACTCCTCACCACAAGCCAATCCAGAAGAGACATTGCAAAACAGTTCGAGGTGATTGCTTAGTCACATTAATCCAATTCTGCCAAGGATAATGACAATAATAACCAGGAGGTTGGCCAATAACCCAATTATGCATATAAGATAAACCATTGATTAAGTTCAAGCAGAACAGAAGAATGATCTTCAAGATTTGCATGTTCCCATCATAGCATACAGAGGGAAAACAACAACAGGGAAGACCAACAGCATCCCAGATGTTAGCAGCAAAGACAGAAAGAAAAACAAAGAAAACTTGCTGGGCAAGGTACTCAAAATTCCAAAAACCAACAATGAAGACATTGTTACAGTTTTACCTATTAAGAAAAGCAATCTTTAAGATAAAAGATATAAAATAGAGAATGAATGAGTTCAAGTAATTCCCACCAGAGTAAACAGTAGTACCCATAACCTCAACAAAGGCAGAATGAAAAACCATTAACTCCAAACCTGCTGAGCATGGGAAACAAATCCAGAAATAGCAAGATTGACAGTAGCCTCAAGGGTCCATATCAGCCAACAACTAAGAAAGGAGGTATCAACAAGTTGACCATAGGAAGAGCCAATAAGAGTAGACAGTGCATAAAATGGATCCCATAATAAAAGAGAAGAATTCTGACTATGACAAACAAAACCAGGATGTAAACAACAACAGCATGTGTGATCAAAAACAGCCGAACTGATAATAACACAAACAGTTGGAAAATCGAGAATCAAAAAACAACCATAAATCACAAAGACAGCAAATTGGAAACAGGTCCCAAAAAACCAATGACTAGCATTGAAAGGAATAACAAGACCTTTCGGATCGAAAATCTCTAGCAGGCCCGAGAATGAAAGGGTAAACACGAAAAAATCAAAAGAGAAGCCAACATGAAAACCCATTCAGGGAGCAAGAGAAGACAAATAAAAAAAAACAAATTATCTTCAGGCAAGAGCAGTATAAGAGATTGACCAAGGCCCCAATCTCAGAAACATCCTGCACAAAAAGGATCTGCTGAATAAAACAACCAGAAACAATCTGAAGAAACTCCATCCAGGTCAAAAAGTAAACAGTGCAAGAAGAAACAACAGAATGCCAGAGATTCCACCCAAGCAAAGTAAAAAGAACATAAAAAGATAGCCAAGAAGTAATAACAAAGTTCTGCACAATAATAAGTCTGCCAGAAGGGGTAATGAGGTCAGCAGCAGCCTGTAAGAAAACCTGCAAAAAATAACCATGGCAGGTGGAAGAAAAAGAAGAAAGCCCCCCCACAACAAGATCCCACCAAAGGAACCTTGCTGAATTAGAAAATGGATTCCAAAGAGAGCATGCTGAATGGGGTCCAGATTCCAGTATAGACAACATCCAAGAAGATAAATATTAGGAAAAAGGCCAAAAAACCTCTTCATGCAGAAAAATAAAATAAAAGATAACTCCAGAATAAAAGGAAAAGCGTCCCAAGCTAGAGTCAAAGAGAATATCTGACCCAAGATCTAATAGGAGACAAGCGATGTCAAAAGCCGTCCATTATCATCATGAAAAATCCAACAACCTAACAGTAAATCATCAAAATAAATATTGCAACCAACATAGTGAACACTAATACAATGCATAAAAACAACATAGGTAACTAAGATGTTCCAAGCAGTAATATCTTTGAAACTCGGATCACATCAATTGCGGCGCATCATCACTTCCAGTGTTGGGTAGCAATGTTTTAGGTCAAGGCCATTTAACGGTCCCCTAAAATATATGTGGGCAAAAGAAATCCAACGAAATAAAAAATAATAATAATCGGTTGGCCAATCATCAAAAGAACTAAACGAATACAATAAGCCGATGTAGCGTAAGCAGGGCATACATACTCCCAATGCCTAAGACATAATAAATAGCATCAGAAAATGTCTAAGCCCGTGCTGTTAGTAATATTGAAGAGAAACCACTTCTAGAATGGGAAAACAACAACATCTATTTGCATAAGAAGACGACAGAGCTACTACCAATTAGGAAATGATGAAAAGGCACCCTTATTAAGGGGAAAATGCAACATCACAAAATAGCAGCCTGAGGCACGGAAATTAAATTTGAAATACAATGATGAATAAGGCCATTTTATTGATGGACAAGTTGTCCATTGACAGATGGAACGTCGAGGCAGTGACAATCTGCCATTGCTTTCCCTATGTATTCACTCTTAATGAAAAGATGTTGCCTTTCAGAGCCACAGATATGGCGGCAACAGCAAAAGCTTTTTTATGTTTATGTTTGCCTTTCTTAATATAAGTCAAACTAAACTGCATCCGATAGGTGATTAAATTATGATGATTCATCTGATAAAACCACTAGAGCTATTTTAATCTTTTCATGTATATATTTATTTTATATTTTCTTTCTAAGTGTAATGTTACTTATCCACATAAGCATTTTTATCTCTGCAATACTTAATTTTATTTTATGCTTCTTTTTTATTAGTCAATATTTTGCATCATAAGTCATTATAGATCTTATTACTATTTTATAAATTTTTTTTTTAAAGTCTAAGCAATACTTTTTTGTTACACAATAGATTAGATAGATTCCTCCATTTCAACCGTCTAACTTGAATTTTATTAATAATATCTCAATTTAATTTACCATCTTTTTGAATATTCTACGTCAGATATTTAAAACATTAATTTTTTTTAATGACTTGATCACCCAATGTTACAATTCCATCACTAGATTTTTTTTTCAACTAAAAGTACACTCAATATATTTGATTTTTGATTTACTTTAACGAAAAATTTTAGACTCTACAACTTGCCTTCATAATTCAAATTTCTCTTGAACTCTCTCTTTAGCTCTATCAACAAGATGAATAATATCAGTAAAAAGTATACATCAAGGTACATCTTATAAATTTCTAGTAAGAACATTCATGATTAAAGAAAAAAAATATAAGCTTAAAATAGATCCTTAATGTAATCTATTTGAAATACGAAAATATTTGATCAATTTTTTTCAGTGTTTGAACGCATGTAATAGTTATGGTATTTATATTTTTAATTACTTGAATATAAGTAATATTAATTCATTTATTTTCTAGAATTTTTCAAAGTACTCTTGGAATTTTATTATATATTTTTTTTAAATAAAAAAATTAAAAAAATATTTTAAAAAAATTATATGTAGATCTTTCTTCCTCTCTCTATACTTTTCCATCAAACCTTTCAAAAAAAAATGTTTAACATCCATAGTCAACCTGCTAAGCATGAAATCACATTAGTTTTGAAAAACTTTTGATTAGTGTCATAATTTATTTTTAATTACTCTCATAATTGTAATATATGTTGCATTAATTTATTACTCTATAATTTGTCCAATCATTAGATATAGTTTTATCTTTAAATTAAAATTTAAAAAGTTAGTATGTTAAAATTTTTTTTGATATCTTAAGCATTTTCATACTTCTATTAAAATAGCAATATATCTTTTTTTTTTCACACTTCAATTTTTTTTAAAGTATTATTAATTTTGATATTACTAATATGATGATAAAATAAAATTATCTTACTTTCATTTAGGTTATAAAATAAAATAATCTTACTTTCATTTCGAGGATAATTGTTTTGATAATGGTTTTATTATTCTAAAGAAGGCCGGAGTTGGAGAAGGGCGATGCAGCTTTGATAAAGGACTAAAGGATGGACCAATAATGATCTACGATGATGGTAAATTTGATAAAGGACTAAAGGATGGAGCAAGAATGATCCCGCGATGGAGAAAATATTACGTGCAGAGTTTGGACGTAACTTTATGTTCAGACGTCAATCGTTACGCAATATATATCTAATATAAAAATATGAATTTTTTTACTTAACAGCGTTGTAACTGGACGCTTAATGCTTTTACGTTACCCGCGCCCCACCTCCGCTTTAAATAGCGGGAGAAATGACATTTGAATGCGCGAGAGAAATTTAAAAGTAATATATAAATAGATTTAGAGCATAATATATATTTTTTTCAAACAAATCGAGCTCACAGATAGAAATAGAAAATCTCATATCATTTTTCGAGAAAAATCGTGAAGATGGAGAACGAATTTGGAAGTTGTGGTCTTGATGATATTGTGATTAATTTAGCGAATGTTGTATTAAATAAAAATGTATCGATAAATTTTTTGAATTATTTTATATGTATATTTTTTTAGGATTTATTAGTGATATTCTTTGAAATTCTTTTATTTAATATATATTTCTTATACTATTAGGAGTTCTTTCTAAGAGGACTTTTTTGCTTAAGAATTATTTCAGATCAGATTCTCTCAGACTAATATAACACATTTTGTCAAATTTTTTAGATTTTTGACCCTGTTTGGATATAATATGTTTAGTAAATGGCATTACAAGCTGTTTGGAGGCTGATTGGTTGGTTTTTAGAATTATTTTGCATGTATACTCTGTGTACTCTCATGAGAGTATATCCCATTTTCTCATTCTTTTTTAGCTTTTTAGGCCTGTTTGGAGAGAATATGTTTATTAGATTCCATTAAAAATAATTTGGAAACTAATTGGTTGATTTTGGAGGCAGATTTATATGCGAATTCTTTATACTCTCATGAGAGTACAGATCATTTTCTCATTTTTTTTTCCAGATTTTTTGGCCTGTTTGGAGAAAATATGTTTATTAGATTCCATGTGAATTTGGTGATTTGTTAGTAGAGATTTGTCTGTACTCAGACTCTCAGTACACAAACCATTTTCTCATTTTTTTCTAATTTTTTGTTTGGAGAGAATATGTTTATTAGATTCCATTAAAGTAATTTGGAGGTTGATTAGTTTTGGACAGATTTGCATATACTCTCTATACTCTCAGAGTATATCATTTTCTCATTTTTTTCTCGATTTTTTGAATATATTTATATTAGATTCCATTGTACAATTTAGAAATCATTGGAGTCAAATTTGCATATGTACTCTCTGTACTCTCATGAGAGTACAGACAATTTTCTCATTTTTTTTCTAGATTTTTTGGCCTGTTTAGAGAGAATATGTTTATTACATTCCATTAAAAGTAATTTGGAGGCAGATTCGTATGTGTACTCTTTGTACTCTCATGAGAGTACACCTTATTTTCTCATTTTTTTTTTCAGCTGTGGGGCTTGTCATATATTTACCATAAGCTAATGTAAGATATTTTGAGATGTTTCATGCAGAATTTACTAGTTTTTAAAGTTGTTATGCATGTGTACTCTCTGTACTCTCTTGAGAGTACACCTTATATTTTCAAAATGTTTAATTGTGGGGCTTGCAATTTATTTACCATAATCTTTTGGAAGATGTGTGGAGAAGTTTCTTGAAGAATTTGTTAGTTTTAGGAGCTGTCTCTTATGTGTACTCTATGTACTCTCAGGAGGGTACACCCCATTTTTTCAATTTTTTCAATTATGTGGTTTGTCATATATTTAAGATATCTCATTGTAAGATATTTTGAGGTGTTTCATAAAAAAATTAATAATTTTTGGGTCTATTTTGCATGTGTACTCTATGAAGTCTTATGAGGGTACACCTCATTTTTTTAATTTTTATAATTGTAGGGCTTGTCATATGTTTAGTATATCCCAATGTAATATGTTCGGAGATATTTTATGAAGAATTTGTTAGTTTTTGGAGCTATTTTGCATGTGTACTTTGTGTACTCTCATGAGGGTACATCCCATTTTTCTTAAAATTTCAATCGTGGGGCATGTCATATTTTTACTATATCACATTTTAATTTGTTTGTAGATGTTTCATGAAGAATTTGCTAATTTTGGAGCTATTTTGCATGTATACTCTATGTACTCTCATGAGGGTACACCTCATTTTTCTAAAATTTTCAGTTGTGGGGCGTGTCATATGTTTACTATATCCCACTATAATCTGTTTGGAGATATTTCATGAATAATTTACTGATTTTTGAAGTTATTTTGTATGTGTACTCTGTGTACTCTCTCTCTCATGAGAGTACACCCGATTTTTTTAAAATTTTTAATTGTGGGGCGTGTCATATTTTCACTATATCCCATTGTAATCTGTTTGGAGATGTTTCATGATGAATTTGCTGATTTTTTGAGCTATTTTGCATGTGTACTTTGTGTACTCTCATGAGAGTACATCCCATTTTCTAAAATTTTCAGTTGTGAGGCGTGCCATATATTTATTATATCTCATTGTAATCTATTTGGAGATGTTTCGTGAATAATTTGATGGTTTTTGAAGATATTTTGTATGTGTACTCTGTGTACTCTCATGAGAGTACATCCCATTTTTCTAAAATTTTCAATTATGGGGCATGTCATATTTTTACTATATCCCATTGTAATATGTTTGGAGATATTTCATGAAGAATTTGCTGATTTTTTGAGCTGTTTTGCATGTGACATATTTGTGTTTGAGCAGGTGAACGAGGTAAATGACCGGTGTGATGATGAAGCTGTTTTGTCTAATGACCCAAATGTGGGGAAACTCCTTGGCACCATTGTTCACATTGAAAAGGAGGCGATGCAATGTGCCAGATTATTACATCAAACTGGGTTCAGTGTTAGAAAGGATCTACTAGTTATTGGCCAAACGCTAAGAAATTGAAATTAAAGGATTTTTTATGTGCAAAAGTAGGTCGGAAGAAAGGTACCAATTTAAACTGCTCAGTCAAATTCCAGAAAACAGACACAAGGAGTGGTTGTCCGGCCATGATTAAATTTTCTATTGATTTAGATGTGAATTGGAAGGTTAAAAAATATATAGAAAGTCATAATCATTCATTGGCAAAGCCGGGTGACCTACATCTTCTCAGATCATACAGAGACAGTATAGACAAATGATAAAAATGAGCAATTAGAGCAATTGAGCTATATAAGTGAGGAAGTTGTCGGTGTGGTGAATATTGGCTTCACAAAAAAGATGCTTTCAATTTCATCCAAAAAGAGAGAAGATCGAGGATTGCGAATGGTGATAGTAATGCATTACTACAACAGTTCAAGGAAAGGCAAATGGAGGATGGGATGTTTGCATGGGATGTCCAAGTTGATGAGTTAGATAGCTTGATTAGTTTTTTTTTTTTGTAGCAATGGCATATCAAAGATAGAATATGATTATTTTGGGAATGTTATAATTTTTGATACAAGTTATTGACTCAATAAATATAATCTTGTTTGTGCCGCTTTTATTGGAGTGAATCATCACTGGTAAAATATCTTATTTGGAGTAGCCTTTCTATTAGAAGAGACAATTGAGTCATTCACATGGCTATTCAAAACATTTCTTCGGTTAATGAGTGATAGGCATCCTATAACAACATTCACTGATCAAGATCAGGCAACGACGAGAGCTATCGAAATTGTATTATCGCATACTCGCCATAAGTTGTGCCAATGACATATTTCGAAGAAAGCTCCTTTAAAGGTACATTTCTTTAATAGTAATAAGACAATATAAAGTCTATTCTATACATGCATGAGTAAGTGTGACTCAAAGGAAGAGTTTGAGCAAGCTTGGTCTACTATGTTAGATGAAGGCAATTTGCATGATCATGCTTGTCTGTCTGAGCTTTATAAATTAGATACAAGTGGTCCACCGCATTCTACAAAGACTCATTCTGTATGGGTATCTTGTCAACGCAGTAGTGAGTCCACAAACAATGTATGTCATGGAATCTCTAAACCAACAAGATCAATCATAGATTATTTCTTGGGATTGGAGAGGGTTATGGACACATGGCGCCGAAATGAACATGATGAAGATTTTAAGTGCAACCGATCAGCAATTGTTCCTGTTGTTAAGACCAGTCAAATTCTGAAACAAGCCGCTATATTTTACACAAGAAAGCTTTGTACAATGTTTGGGGAAGAATTTTTGCATGGAGTTGGAGGACTAGTAGCAAATGCGTTAGATGACAATCCCATAGAGTATTTGGTGAGAAATTTAGAGAATAAACATGCTTCCAAAACATGGACTATCTATTTGGACAAGACTTGCCTAAATGTAACTTGTAATTGTAAAAAATTTGAAATGATGGGATTGCTTTGTGCCCACTGCATCCAAGTTCTTAGTCAAGAAGATATTATGCGCATTCCAGATAAGTATCTTCTTATGCGATGGTCAACCAGAGCAAAGAGGGATATTTACTTTGACAGTGCTTACAGGAACTTAAAAGATGTGCAAGGCAATGATGGAAATGAAACTGACATTATTTTTCGGAATCACATTAGTCGATATGCATATCAAATAAGCACCATGGCACATGATCATAAGATAGCTGAGGAGTATATGCTGGGATCCTTAAAAAAACTAGCTGATAATGTTAACTCTATATTATGTGAGAATTCACCTCCAACTGGCAGAACATTTAAGAAGAAAAAGTCAATCACAATAGATAAAGGAAATGACATTTTAAAGGATCCAAAGGGTGTTTCAAATGCATGGCTTAAGGGATATTGGGAGAGAATCAAGAAAGCTAAGAGTAATTTTCTATTTGCCTCTGAAGTTATAGTATTTAAATATTGCTTTTAAACTTTAAGTCATCCTATTTTTATTGTTATAGAGACCAAAGAACAACCTGAGCGGGGTGGAGAACATGTAGGGTCATCCATTGATTTGCGAAGTACTTTTGGAGATATGCATGGAAAACCCGTCAGTCATGCTCTTACATATCATTAACTAATACGATGTTCTATTCTAGGAATTTAACTCAAGCTCAACAATCAATCAGTCAGCTGAAGGGTACAATAACCTGATGATGAATATCATTACATGGAAATATTTTAATGCATGATATCATTTAGTTGTGTGTTCTTCGATTGTACATACTTTAATGTCGATTTGATTGAAAATGTGTTTGTAAATAGTATGTTGTACTTGGTGACTATTCTTTGTACTTTGACATCTGGTGGATCTATTTTAATGTGATGGTGATATTCTGTAGTATAAATCACTGAAAATTCCCATCAACAGATTTTGCATTTTATAACCAATTTTTATTGAAAATTTCATCTCCAAACATGCGAAACAACCTCCAAACACCTTGTATTTGCATCTTCTACATTTGTTATCTACAAATAGGGTAGATCATTTGACATAAAGGGGAAAATGGAGTGTACTCTCTGGAGAGTACAGAGAGTACATGTGTTAAACAACCCCTTAAATTGGCAAAAGAACCTCAAAATAGCTTGCATTTGCATCTACTAATTATTTTATCTGCAAACAGGGCCAAACAACTAGCTAAAAAGAGAAAAATGCGGTGTACTCTCTAGAGAGTACAGAGAGTACACGTGCTAAACAACCCCTAAAATTGACAAAAGAACTTCGAAAAGATTGGAATGATTGTAAGTTTGGATCCGAAAGAGATTTTTCTGAATTTTTGTAGAACTTTCAATTAAATTTTAGCTCTCTGAGCAAAATAATTAATAATATTTAATAAATTATTAGAATATATTGAACTGTGACATTGAGATTCGGTAAATAGTAGTGCTCTTAAACTATTTTCTTTTTTTAAAAAAACTAAAACAAAATAAAATAAAACATGATTTTCAGCTCTAATCCGAATTAGGAGTAAATGGAATTGCTGTTAACATGCACTATCTTTATAAGACTTGATTGGAATGATTGTAAGTTTGGATCCGAACTATTTTGACTAAATGATACTGCTCTTATCACGCACGTATTTTATAAGGCCCAGAAAAGGTATCCACAATTGCATTTACATATTTTCATCTTAAATTTGATGTTTTATATCTAAAAATTCAACTAATTAGTTTATTTGTACTATATCATTTATTGCTATTTTTACAAAGAAAGTATAATTTCAGAAATATTCAAAATATTTTTAATGTCATTTTTTAAAAAATAACTATTTTACCTTCGATCAGTGCTAGATATCATTATTTTATACATATAATTTCCATAATATTTATCAAAACTTTAAATACATTTCTAGTTTCTCAAATTTATTTTATTTCAAATTATAATTAGTGACAAATAAAATATAAAATGAGAAAATTTGAAATAAATGAAAAAATAGTGTGTACTCTCAGGAGAGTACAAAGAGTATACCTGCAAAACAACTCAAAACAAAAAAACTAACAATCAGGCTTCAAACACTTTGTAATAGAATATAGTAAATATATTCTCTCCAAACTGGCCAAAAAATTTAGAAAAAAAATAAAAAAATGATATGTACTCTCATGAGAGTACAGAGAGTACACCTGCAAAGCTGCTCAAAAAAGTTAAAAATCAGGCTCTAGATAGTTTGTGATGGAATTTATTAAACATATTCGCCCAAACAAAAAAAACTGGAAAAAGTGAAGTCAGAGTCTCAAGAGAGTACACATGCAAATGCTCAAAAATTTATCTATCACCAAATTGCTTAATAAATATTTTTTTTTCCGAACAGGCAAAATAAAATGGAAAAAAAAGAGAAAATAGTTTGTACTCTCAGGAAATTACAGAGAGTACGCCTGCAAAATAACTATAAAAAGCTAACAATCAGGCTCCAAACACTTTGTAATGGAATCTATTAAACATATTCTCTCTAAAGAGGACAAAAAATTTGGAAAATAAAATGTGAACATGGTCTGTACTCTCAAGAGATTACAGAGAGTACACATACAAATCTGCTCAAAAAAGCTATCCATTAGCCTCTAAATTGCTTCAAATGGTATGTAATAAATATATTTTTTCCAAAGAGGTCAAAAAATGGGAAAAAAAAGAGAAAATAGTATGCACTCTTAGGAGAGTACACCTGTAAAACAGCTATAAAAAACTAACAATTAGGCTCCAAACACTTTGTAATGCAATCTATTAAACATATTCTCTCCAAATAAGCTAAAAAATCTGGAAAAAAAAAAGTGAAAATGGTCTATACTTTTAAGAGAGTACAAAGAGTACACATGCAAATCTGCTCAAAAAAGTTATTCATCAACCTCTAAATTGCTTCAAATGGTATGTACTAAACATATTTTTTTCAAACAGGTCAAAAAAATGGAAAAAAAAAAGAGAAAATAGTTTGTACTCTCAGGAGTGTACAAAGAGTACACTTGCAAAACAACTACAAAAAGCTAACAATCAGGCTCCAAACACTCTGTAATAGAATCTATTAAATATATTCTCTCCAAACAGGCCAAAAATCTAGAGTAAAATGTGAAAATGTTCTGTACTCTCAAGAGAGTACAGAGAGTACACATGCAAATCTACTCAAAAAAGTTATCCACCAGCCTCCAAATTGCTTCAAATGGTATGTAATAAACATATTTTCTTCAAACAGACCAAAAAAAAAGAAAAAAAGAGTTCGGTTCTCAAGAGACATATAATCCCCAAGAAACAACTACAAACAACTAACAATCAGGCTCCAAATACTTTGTAATGGCTTCTATTAAACATATTCTCTCCAAACATGCCAAAAATCTATAAAAAATGTGAAAATGGTCTATACTCTAAAGAGAGTACAGAGAGTACACATGCAAATTTGCTCAAAAAAAGCTATCCATCAGCCTCCAAATTGCTTCAAATGGTATATAATAAACATATTTTTTTCAAATAGGCCAAAAAAATTAGAAAAAAAAAAGAGAAAATAATTTGTACTCTGAAGAGAGTACAGAGAGTTCACTTGCAAAAAAGCTACACGAAGCTAACAATCAGGCTCCAAACACTTTGTAATGGAATCTATTAAACATATTCTCTCCAAACAGAAAATAAAATCTGGGAAAAAAAATGTGAAAATAGTCTGTACTCTCATGAGAGTACAGAGAGTACACATATAAATCTGCTCAAAAAAGCTATCCATTATCCTCAAAATTGCTTCAAATGATATGTAATAAAATATTTCTTTCCAAATAGGCCAAAAAATGGAAAATAAATGAGAAAATAATTTGTACTCTCAGGAGTGTACAGAGAGTACACCTGCAAAATAGCTACAAAAAGCTAACAATCAGGCTCTAAACACTTTGTAATGAAATCTATTAAACATATTCTCTCCAAAGAGGCCAAAAAATTTAGAAAAAAAAATGAGAAATTGGTCTATTCTCTCAAGAGAGTACAGAGAGTATACATGCAAATTTTCTCAGAAAAGCTATCCATCAGCCTCCAAATTGCTTCAAATGGTATGAAATAAATATATTTTCTCCAAACAGGCCAACAAAAAGGAAGAAAAAAGAGAAAATAGTTTGTACTCTTAGGAGAGTACAGAGAGTACACTTGCAAAATAGCTACAAAAAGTTAACAATAAGGCTCCAAACACTTTATAATGGCTTATATTAAATATATCCTCTCCAAACAGGCCAAAAAATCTAGAAAAAAAAATGAAAAAAATGGTCTATACTCTCATGAGAGTGCAGAGAGTACACATGTAAATCTACCCATCAGCCTCCAAATTACTTCAAATGGTATGTAATAAACATATTTTCTCCAAACAGGCCAACGAAAATGGAAAAAATAAGAGAAAATAGTCTGTACTCTCAGGAGAGTACAGAAAGTACACATGCCAAATTGCTCAAAAAATTGACCCATCAGCCTCCAAATTGCTTCAATTGCTATGTATTAAACATATTTTCTCGAAACAAATCAAAAAAACTGAAAAAAAAGAGAAAATAGTTTGTACTCTCATGAGAGTACACATGCCAAACTACTCAAAAAATTGACCCATCAACCTCCAAATTCTTTCAAATGGAATCTGTTAAACATATTCTTTCTAAACAATCCCAAAAATCTAGAAAAAAAATGTCAAAATGGTCTATACTCTCATGAGAGTACAAAGAGTACACATGCCAAACTACTCAAAAAACTGACCCATCAGCCTACAAACTGCTTATAAGGCCATCTACTGAATATATTATATCTAAACATGTTAAAGAGGCTGAAAAAATAGCTACAAAGGGCTTAAAAGCTCCACACATGTTATTTACTAAACATGGCATCTACTAGACATGTTATTTCCAGAAAGGGTTTAAAAGCTAAAAAAATATCTTCTAATGGCATCCATAAACACACCACACAGATACATTTCTAAAGTAATTGATTTCCAACATATCAAACTTCAATTCAATGTCTGTGAAATCAATTTTTTCATACTTAAACAGAAAATAGCATAAGCGAACTCAGCCATGAAGCAATTCATCTTCTTTGGCCAATCTTGGTGGTCAGCCTAGTCTAGTGGAGGTTTGCTGATTGCTGCCATCATGTATTTGCAGATAAACATCCCACGGTCGACACTATTTTCTTGGATTGGTAGCCCACTCATCACTTCGATTGGCCACATCTATGGGAATTTGATCTAAAGACAGTCCAATTAGGCACAAAAATATGCACTTTAGGCAAACCAAACATGGGAACAATTCTTACAATCTCAAGAAGAATGGCCTTATGAGTTGGGTTTGGCAATGAATCATAAAAATAACAAGCCTCTTGCTTAATATGCCCAACTAGGAGTGTCCAATGCTGATTATTTATACTGGAAGTAATTGTAACTCAGCCCTTGAAATACTGTATGTAGTGACATACTGGATGAACATTTTGCTTTCCTTTTATAGGCCATATTTAGCATAACTTTGTAAGAAGTGAAGAAAAAGTTTATGATTAGTGGCTTCTAACTATCTAAACTGAGAATGGATCGTATTACCCAAAGTTCTGTGGAGTAACTTACCCAGTGCAGGCATGAAACATACATATAGGGGACATATAGCCCTGGACATAGATAGTACTTCTCGGCCAGTAAAAAGGCGAAGGCATCGACATATGCATATGATAGATACTGATCTATCAACAACTCATCAATCTGGCCTCGCGCAATGATGATATTCCCAGCCGTGAATACGCTATCACCCCTGCATGTGAGAAGTATGGGAATGTGTGCCTAACTAAATGAATAGGTGATTTTATGTATATGAGAAGTTGAATGAATGAAAATGACTTATCTTTGAATCTACGAAATAATAAATAGCCATGATTGGTAGGGCATCTCTTGATTAGAAGTCAACAATATAATATGCCTCAGCTAGCTACAAGGAAATTAGTTATGAAGAGCTAGATTCATTGTGAATTAAGGCTTAATCTGCTAAGATGATGCATACCTCCGCCTGATACTCCTCAACCACCATGATAACAGTCGGTGGTTCATCCACTGATATTGGAGCATCTTTGCTGACATACATAAAAATTTAGTGAAATCAGCTACTATTATGTTAGATTAAAAATAAAGAAAAGTAATACCTCTTCTGCTATCTGTTCATCCTATGTGGAGGCTACCACTAGAGTTATTCTGCACTGTGACTTCCTGTAAGTTTGTGTGAAGGGGGAAGATATAGCTTTCCTCTTCCTCATCTACCGAGCCTTCACACCACGTTCAATGTCAGTGAGTAAAGCATCCTCATGTGCGTGGAAGCCTCCATGAGCTTCCCAGGGCCTCCATGGGGCTTCCCGGGAAGCCTCCACAGGGGCTTCCTAAGTGGAAGTCTCCATAGGGGAAGCCCCTGTGGTAGCATCCACAAGAGCCTCCCCTATGGTAGCCTCCACAAGAGCTTCCCCTGTGGTAGCCTCCATAGGTGCTGCTCTTATGTTAGCCTCCTCAAGAGATTCCCCTATGGTAGCCTCCACAGAATCTGCCCCCATGCTAGGACCCTTCTGCCCAACAACCACCGCCTCAATAGTAGCTACTCAAAAATCAATTCCATCAATTCTCTCAGTTATTGATGCTTCAAAAGATGATACTCTCTCTCTCAGGGCCCTAAAACCTGTAAGTATCCTCTCTACCAAAAAGCTTTCTAAATGGGTACTAGCAGAGGCGGAGCAAGACATTAGAAGGGGAGAATATGAGGAGAGACATATGGAGATTCTTCGACTGGGTTTTTGAGGGCAATATTTTAAGGAGCCAGGTCTCCTCTTCTGATATGTCCTCAAATGAAAGGCAGACTTGTGTTACACCAATAAGAAAATATGATGATTTATAATATGAATAAATACATTCTAATATAAATAAAGTTAAATTATTTTGTGTCATTTGGTGTCCTTCCAAATCGGTGAAGGAGTCATCTGCAAACTTTATTTTTAGCCATTGTAACATACGTGGCTTTGCAGAAGGAAATGGCAGCCTTATGATGCCTATGTGCTTTGCCACCCAGATCTGCAATGAATATTTATATAAGTTAACTTTAATGCATCAAATAATAATACAAATATAAAGATGTAGAACGTACTATTAGAAGAGTGACAACGCCACTCATGTACCCGAGTACCTTCCGTGTCAGAATCTTTGATGTAATACCATCAAATTATGAAACTAGAAAGGCCAAAATAGCCTCTGCCCAATTATACTCAGCAAATTTATCTATGTCATTGGCATAGGCAATCAACTTCGATGCCACTCTATAGTTTTGATATAAAAAATATTTGAAAGAAAAAAATGTATGTACAACTGCACAAATTGTGCCGTAGTCAACGAGTGATCCAAATTCTCAAGTTTATTCTTAAAATCCACTGAGCTAAACTTTGACAATGGGGATTTCTGCCATATGACCTTCTCCCCTCTGTTTGACATCCCTAAAATTAATGCAACTTTATTGGGGGTGAAAGGAATGCATTGGCCACCAAAAAAGAATGTTTGCTTCTCTATATCACAACAAGACATGATTGAAGTGATGGTAGCTGAGTCTTGCTGAATTTCATACAGTCTAATAAATTGATGTAAATGAAGCCTCCTTAAAATGTCAATAACTTCATCAGTAAAGTGTGCTGAAATATTATCGAACACCACTCTAATGGTGGTAGGCCTGCATCTGGAAGTTATCCTTTTCCCAAACATGTTAAACTTCAAAATGAAAAGTCAATTAATGAGAACATTATCGACACAATGGAGGCCGAGAAAGTACACAAGAAAAATAGCCACTAAAATCACAGAGCAATTGCTGAAAAAAAAATGAGAAAATAGTTTATACTATCATGAGAGTACAAAGAGTCCACATGTCAAACTGCTCAAAAAACTGACCCATCAGCCTCTAAATTGCTTCAACTGCTATGTATTAAACATATTTTCTCTAAACAGGCCAAAAAAATTAGAAAAAAAAATGAGAAAATAGTCTGTACTCTCATGAGAGTACAGAGAGTACACATGCTAAACTGCTTAAAAAAAGCTATCCATCAGCCTCCAAACTATTTCAAATGGAATCTATTAAACATTTTCTCTCCAAACAGTCCCAAAAATTTGAAAAAAAAATGAGAAAATGGTCTGTACTCTCATGAGAGTGCAGAGAGTACACATACAAATCTACCTCCAAAACCAACCAATCAGTCTCCAAATTACTTTTAATGGAATCTAATAAACATAATCTCTCTAAACAGGCCAAAAAAATTGAAAAAAATAAAAAATAGTCTGTACTCTCATGAGAGTACAGAGAGTACACATGCAAATCTGTCTCCAAAACTAACCAATCAGCCTCTAAATTGCTTCTAATGGAATCTAATAAACATATTCTCTCCAAACAGACCAAAAAATCTAGAAAAAGAAATGAGAAAAATAGTTTGTACTCTCATGAGAGTACATAGAGTATACATGCAAATCTTCCTCCAAATCTAACCAATCATCCTCCAGATTACTTCTAATGGAATCTAATAAATATATTCTCTCCAAACAGGCCAAAAAATCTAGAAAATAATGTGAAAATACTCTATAAGTACACATGCAAATCTGCCTCCAAATTCGCCTAATCAGTCTCCAAATTGCTTCTAATGGAATATAATAAATATATTCTCTCCAAACATGCCAGAAAATCTAGAAATAAATGAAAAAAATGGTCTATACGCTCAAGAGAGTACAAAGACTACACATGCAAATCTGCCTCCAAAACTAACCAATCAGCTTCCAAATTGCTTCTAATGGAATGTAATAAACATATTCTCTCCAAATATGCCAAAAAAATAGAAAAATAGGGAAAATAGTCTGTACTCTCACGAGAGTACAGAGAGTACACATACAAATCTGTCTCCAAAACCAACCAATCAGCCTCCAAATTTCTTCTAATGGAATATAATAAACATATTCTCTCCAAAGAGATCAAAGAAACAAGAAAAAAGAGAAAATAATCTGTACTCTCATGAGAGTACAAAGAGTACACATGTCAATCTGCCTTCAAAACTAATCAATCAACCTCCAAATTACTTCTAATGGAATGTAATAAACATATTCTCTCCAAACAGGCCAAAAAATTTGGGAAAAAAAGAGAAAATAGTCTGTACTCTTATGAGAGTATAGAGAGTACACATACAAATTTGCCTCCAAAATTAACCAATCAGCCAAATTGCTTCTAATATAATCTAATAAATATTTTTTCTCCGAACAGGCCAAAGAAATTGGAAAAAAAGAATAAGAAAATAGTTTGTACTCTCATGAGAGTACAGAGAGTAGACATGCCAAACTGCTCAAAAAAGCTACCTATCAGCCTCAAAATTGCTTCTAATCGAATCTAATAAACATATTCTCTCCAAAAAGGCAAAAAATCTAGAAACAAAAAAAAGAGAAAATGGTTTGTACTTTCATGAGAGTACAGAGAGTACACATATAAATCTGCCTCCAAAACTAACAAATCAACCTCTAAATTACTTCTAATGGAATCTAATAAACATATTCTCTCCAAACAAGCCAAAAGAATTAGAAAAAAAATGAGAAAATGCTCTCTACTCTCATGAGAGTACAGAGAATACACATGCAAATTTATCTCCAAAACTAACTAATTAGCCCACAAATTGCTTCTAATAGAATCTAGTAAATATATTCTTTCCAAACAGGCCAAAAAATCTTGAAAAAAAGAGATGAGAAAATGGCCTGTACTCTCATGAGAGTAGAGAGTGTACACATGCAAATCTGCCTTCAAAACCAAGCCTCCAAATTACTTCAAATGAAATCTAATAAACATATTCTCTCCAAACAGGCCAAAAAAATTAGAAAAAAAAAGAGAAAATGCTCTCTAGTCTCATGAGAGTATAGAGAGTACACATGCAAATCCACCTCCAAAACCAACCAATCAGCCTCTAAATTGCTTCTAATGGAATCTAATAAACATATTCTCTCCAAACAGGCCAAAAAAATCTGGAAAAAAAAAATGAGAAAATGGTCTGTACTCTCATAAGAGTATAGAGAGTACACATACAAATCTGCCTCCAAAATCAACCAATCAGCCTCCAAATTACTTCTAATGAAATCTAATAAACATATTCTCTCCAAATAGGCCAAAAAACTAGAAAAAAATGAGAAAATGCTCTGTAATCTCATGAGAGTACAGAGAGCACACATACAAATATGCATCTAAAACCAACCAATCAACCTCCAAATTACTTCTACTGGAATCTAATAAACATATTCTCTCCAAACAAGCCAAAAAATCGAAAAAAAAAGAGAAAATGGCATGTACTCTCATGAGAGTGTGGAGAGTACATATGCAAATATGCCTCCAAAACTAATTAATCAGCCTTCAAATTGCTTCTAATGGAATCTAATAAACATATTCTCTCCAAATAGGCCAAAGAAATTAGAAAAATAAGAAAATGCTCTGTACTCTCATGAGAGTACAGAGAGTACACATGTCAATCTATCTCAAAAACTAACAAATTAGCCTCCAAATTACTTCGAATGGAATCTAATAAAGATATTCTCTCCAAACATGCCAAAATATGAAAAAAAAAGAGAAAATGGTTTGTACTCTCATGAGAGTACAGAGAGTACACTTGCAAATCTACCTTCAAAACTAACTAATTAGC
Source organism: Cymbidium sinense (assembly GCA_021442155.1). Taxonomy (NCBI): domain Eukaryota; kingdom Viridiplantae; phylum Streptophyta; class Magnoliopsida; order Asparagales; family Orchidaceae; genus Cymbidium; species Cymbidium sinense. Next base: position 78,766,313 of record CM038227.1, read on the forward strand.
CTTCAAATTGCTTCTAATAAAATCTAATAAACATATTCTCTCCAAACAAGCCAAAAAAATTGAAAAAAAAATGAGAAAAATGCTCTGTACTCTCATGAGAGTATAGAGATTACACATACAAATCTGTCTCCAAAACCAACCAATCAGTCTCCAAATTGCTTCTAATGGAATCTAATAAACATATTCTGTCCAAATAAGCCAAAAAATTTGGAAAAAAAAGAGAAAATAAGGTGTACTCTCTGTAATCTGTCTCTAAAACTAACTAATCAGCCTCCAAATTACTTCTAATGGAATCTAATAAACATATTCTCTCCAAACAGGCCAAAAAAATTGGAAAAAAATGAGAAAATTCTTTGTACTCTCATGAGAGTACAGAGAGTACACATGCAAATCTGCCTTTAAAATCAATCAATCAACCTCCAAATTGCTTCTAATGGAATCTATTAAACATATTCTCTAGAAATAGGATTTAATAGCTGAAAAAAATGAGTAAATAGGGTGTACTCTCAAGAGAGTATGGAGAGTATACATGCAAAATAGCCCTAAAAACCAACCAATCAGCCTCAATATGCTTGTAAAGCCATGTACTAAATATATTATATCCAAACAGGGTCAAAAATCTTTTTTAAAAAATGACAAAAAGGGCTGTACTCTCCTGAGAGTATAAAGAGTACACATGCAAAACTGAAGCAAACAACCATAAATCAACCTCAAATAAATTGTAATGTCATCGACTGAACATATTATATCCAAACAGTTCCCAGAATTCATCAAATCCTTCATGAAAAAACACCAAACATCCTACAATGGGATATACTAAACATATGATAAGCCCCACAGTTGAAAATTTTGAAAATAATGGCGTGTGCCATCATGAGAGTACTGAGAGTACACATGCAAAACATCTCCAAAAACTAATAAAATAGTCTCCTTTCCTTTAAAGAACACAAATGCTCCAAATGTTCTCCTATTCGACGGTGAGAACAATAGAGAAAACCCTAAACTCATTAAAGTTTAAGAATTCAAGAAGAAATACCTCATGTGGCCGCCTATAATACCTCAATAATTAATGTCCAAGATTTAGCAAATTTCTAAGGACGATCGGACGCCAGAGAGAGCGAAAGGCGAGGAAATTTTTTGCAAAAAAGAAATCCCTAAACTGTTCTGTGATGAAGAATCTGGAACGTTGCAAGTAATATTTTCTTCTCCCACTGTTTAAATGGGACGGGCCGGGCTGGGCTCGAGGTAACGTAAATGACATCGTTAAGGTTTCGTCAAGTTACAACGCTATTAAGTAAAAAAAATCCATATTTTCATACTGGACACATGTTGCGTAGCGATTGGCGTCCGGACGTAAATCTACGTTCAGACTCTGCACAACAGACAAATGGCGGAAGTATCTCCACTTGTGTAACATTTTTGACTTGGAATGTTCACTGGGCAAGGGAGTGTTGATTGGGATAGCAAGGAGCTTGTTATATAGCGATAAATGTTTTGCAAAAAAGAATAAGCATGTCTTTAAGTAATATTGATAGCTTTCGTAGTATCGAAGCTCGTGAATTCTCTGATAGAATAATTTGAGTTCACCAGAAGTAAGCCATCGTGGCTTAGCTCTTAAATGCCCGTTTATTTTTAGTCTTTATTTGTGCTATTTTTTCTTTAGTTTCTATAAAATGATTCTAAAGGCTATCTACTACTTTACTATGCATCCCTGGAGTAAATTGACCTCAAAATGTATTCTATAAGCATCTATACATATATCTATTCTCCTCATTTTGGCAACTTTTAAAAGAGATGCTAATTGGATGAGAAAAGAAAACATGTGCTGCAATGTGACAAAATTTTATAGAATTAAGTTTACAATTATAAACAATCAATCAACCCCACCCTTAATGAGTATCTACCATTTATCATTTATTTTTTAATAGTTTACAAAAAAAATTTCTTCATGCCGACCCATCCCAAAAAGTCCTCAAAATGATCGGGCTAGCACTTTTCTTCTTCTTTTCTTAATGGCATCATAGCTACACGAGGGAAAGCGATGCTACCCTCTCTGTCGCAAAAGGGGGCTCCCTCCAAAAATGTCAGTTCCACCATGAGGGCCCAGCAAGCATCATAATTTTGTTCCGAGGTTGCTTTTCATTCCAACAAAAGTAGTATATGGTTCAAAGCGCCTTGTTCCATCCGGCGTGAATCCCCTCCATCACTAGTCTGTTCTCTTTCATGGATGGCTTATCTGGATATAATCAGATCAAGATGGACCCTGAAGATGAACGTCACACATCTTTTAGAACCCTGATAGGCATCTATTGTTAGAAAGTCATGCCTTTTGGATTGAAAAATGTTGGCGCGAAGTTTTGTAACTTTGTTTCCAAATTGAAAATTGATCTAATGAGTTCATTATTCAAATCACCTTTAGGTATATGAGCTATAATAAAATAGTATCTACTCTGAATATGTTTGGTCCATAATTGTTGAAATAGATTTTTTATTGTGTAAATAATAGAGTATCAATAAATGATATGATACCACAATCAATAAAATATTATTATTAAAAAAATTAGGTTCAATTGACATGATAATTGTTTGAGTTGGGTTCAAGTTTAAATTGTAGGTCTGATTCTTATTAGAGTTGGGTTTGGAGTGAATTAAGTAACCTTATACCTTAAAATTGGCTTAATAATTTTTCAAGTTTGAATTTTAAAAATTATAAATAAATATTCTAAATAGACTTACATATTATTAGCTTAACGGGTCATATTCATATTGGAGTTTGAGCCATCTCACTTATCTCTAAAAGTTATTTTTTAATTACATTTTAATCATTGGGTACTTGGACTAATACTAAAACATTGAATAATCTTTCTTATCTTCCAAAATTATTTTAATTTTTCTATATCTTCTTTCCCTATATCACATCTAGTGTGACTAATTAAAAACTCATCAAAGATAACATGAATGAATTCTTCTACTAGCAATCTTCTTATACTAAATTCTCTATAAGCATTTCCAATATTTCAAAATCATAAAATATTTCATCAATAGATTTGTTATCAAAACACTTATTCCAACTTAAGACTAAAAGGTTAAGCTACTACTAGCTTACCTATACATAAGACTACTTGAATTTCACCGAAAGATGTCATCAATGTTAAATTCATAATTCATTCACTATATGCACCAAATCTTCAAACCCAACTATCATTTCTTAGTTATTCAAAGTTAATATAGATGGTACTTGGTGTTGTATGAAGAAAAAAGATTTAATTGATTATGTTGTTTTCTTTTACAAAGATCTTCTTAATAAAAGCATTAAGTATGATGAGCTTTTTAGACCTTTTGTTATTCCTTCTCTTATTTCTGATGAAGAAAATTCTATGCTTTCCTTTATTCCTTCTAAAGAGAAAGTTTTTAACATTTTAAGTAGTATGAATATGGAATCTATTGCTAGTCCTGATGGTTATACTACTCTTTTCTTCCAAAAATGTTGGTTTATTATTAAAGATGACTTAATTAATGCTGTCCATGATTTTTTTTTCTAGTAAATTCTTTACTAAGATATTTTACTAGTACTTATATTGTTTTGATCCCTAAAAAGGATAATCTTGAAATGTGGAGTGATTTTCGGTCCATTAGTTTATGTACTTTCTTCAACAAACTTATCTCCAAAATTTTAGCAAAAAGACTTAGTTCTTTACTCCCCAAAATTATTTCTCCAAATCAAACTAGCTTTGTTAAAGGGAGATCGATTTTTGATAATGTCCTTTTAGTCTAAGAACTTATTCATGATCTTGATGCTAAAGTTAGAGGAGGCAATATTCTTTTTAAACTTGATTTTTCTAAAGCTTATGATAACATTGGTTGGCATTTTCTTTACAAAATTTTGGATTTATTTGGTTTTTTAGATTAATTTGTTTTGTTGATTAAAATTGTACTAAAATTTTTTGGTTTTTTTATTATGCTTAATGGTGAATTGCATGGCTTTTTTCATCCTCTCAAGATCGTAAGCAAGGAGGTCCCTTATCTCCTTCTCTTTTCATTATTTCTATGGAATATTATTCTAGGAGCCTTGAATTTTTATTTAATAATATGACTCATATGTATTTTAGAACTCTTGGCGGTTTCCCTATATCTCATTTAAGTTTTGCTAATGATTTCATGATATTTTGTAGTGGCTCTATTCATTAAAAATTGAATTATCTTCTTGAAAATTTTGGTAAAGAAAGTGGATTAAATATTAATAGCAATAAAAGTTATTTCATATCCTCTTCTTTGATTTCATCTTCTGAAATTATTAAAATAAAAATATTACTGGTTTTTGTCATCAAGATCTTTCTATTAAAAGTTTGGCAATTTCTCTTTACAAAGGTCAGAAGAGATCTCATTTATTTGATGGTGTCATTCAAAAACTGAACAATAAAATTTCTTCTTGGGAATTTCATTTTCTTTATTTTGGTGTTAGATTAATTCTAATGAACAATTGTTGTGGTGCTATTGGAGAAGGTGCTCTTGGTTGTAACATCATTTAGGATTCTATTAAATTCATTTCTTCTAAAATGTGGTGGTAATTTAGAGAGAATGATAGCCTTTGGGCTAAATTTATGTGTGCTAAATATTGCCAAGGGAGACAACCCTTAACTTGTTACTTGAAATTTGGTGATTTGTTTTGGAAAAAGGCTTTGTCATTTTAAATGGAATGCTAAATCCTTGATTTCTTGGGGCATTAGATCCGGCTCTTCTTATTTTTGGCAAGATAATTGTCTTGGACATTGTTCTATTTATTCTCTCCTTTATACTCATTCTACTATTTTTTTAATAGTCTATCAACTGTTTCATGATAAATTATGGGATGTGCCTAAATTTAAACTGTTGAAAACTTTATCAGTAAAATTACTATTATTCATTATGATTTTATTGCCTTGATCAAATTCTTTTCAAACTTTCTTCCTCTGGTGAGTTTGTTTTTAAAGATATGTGGCATTTCTTAAGAATCAGGAATCCTAGTTCTCCAATTTTTTCAAAAATATAGAATCATATTATTCTTATGTCATTTTTTGTATTAACTTGGAGGGTTTTAAGAACTATATAGTTGTTGACTCATTGCTTTGGCTTAAAGGTTTTTTCTTACCTTCAAAATGCTATTGTTGTTATCATAGTGAAAATGTTAATAATGTATTTGTCAATGGTGCTATTGCTTCCAAAGTTTGGAATTGGTTTGATGAAATTTTCAATACTTCCCACTTTAATTGCAATTTTTCTTTATTTCAATTGCTTGAGGCTTGTTTTCTTCATACTTCAAAAGGTCGTATCAAAATTCTTTTGGCTATCACTATTATATGGTATATTTGGATGGATAGAAATGATGTCAAACATATGAATATTCTTATGAATCACAAATGCATCATTACTAGATCCAAGGATAAAATCATTTCTTTGTTTAAAGCTAATCTCATTAAAGGGGCAAATTATAGAGGATATAAATTTTTTTCCATTAGGTTTGGTATTTCTTTACCTCAATTTAATGGTCCTTTCAATCATAAAATTATTTATTGGCTTAAACCTAAATATGATTTTATCAAAAATAACATTGATGGTTCGATTTCCAATCTTAAGGGTGGTAGTAAAGGTATCTTAAAAGATACTTTTGGTAAGGGGATTTGTGCCTTTGTTGTCCCTTTATCCTCTTGTACTATTTTATATGTTGAACTTATGGCTGTGAATCATGTTCTCTCTATTTGCTTAAGCAAAGGTTTTCTTAAAATTTGGCTTGAAGTAGATGCTCTTCTTTTACTTGATCTTCTTAACTGTGATAAAATTAGCAATGCTGAAATATTTTATTTACTTATGCATACTAAAATACTTATATCTCAAATGGATTTTAAAATTTCTCATATTCTTAGGAAAGGCAATTCTTGTGCTGATTTTTTTGCTAATATGGGTGCCAATTTAATGGATTTCACAATTTTCTCTAATCATAATCTCCCTTTCTTGTTAAGAGGTTTGATTAATCTTGATAAAACTAGTTTACCTTATATTAGAACTTATTAATTTTTGTTTTCTTTTTCTCCTCTATTTGAGGAGTCTCTTTTTATTTTCTATCGGTTGTTTCTTCTCTCCTAGGCTTGGTTTTATTTTGGTATAATCCCTTAATTAAACCAAACTTTCTAATCTAAACCTTAATCTAATCCTAATCTTATCCTATTCTAAACTTTCCTCTTAACTAGGTTGTCTGCTTGGATGTGCTACTGGCTTTTGATTTGCTGATGATGTCCTTTTTCTACTATAATTAATTATTTGTTTGGTTGGGTTTTTTGTTTATTCTTTGGTTGGTGGTGTTGTTTTGGTCTCTAACTGGGTGAGTTGATTTTGGCATGTTTTGGTTGGTATTTTGAGCTTGGTGATGGGTTTGGCTATAGCTTTATGGTTCTCTTTTGCTTTTTTTTTTCTTTTCTTTTCTTCTTTTTATGATCTAGGCCTTTTTGGATTTCATTGGAGATGATCTCTTTGGTCCTGCTTTTACTAGGTTTTCCAGTTTGGTTGGGGGTCTATTTTCCCCTTTTCTCAATTTTGGTTTGGCTTGTTGGTTTGGTTGGGTTGTTGCTGATTACTCTGGATTGGTTGGTGCTATGTTGATTATTCTCTAGCTTGGATGGTTGATGTTGGTGTTGTGTGGGGAGTGATGTTGGTTTTGGTGTTTTATGTGTTTGTTATCTTCGCTAGTCACTCTGTTGGTTGGGCTTGGTCATTTCTCAATTTTTGTGGTGTTTTTGAGTTATTGTGATTGCTTATGCTATTTGCTATATGGAGCCTATTTTATTTTTTTTTGGTTTTTGTTTGGGGCCTTTATTTCTATACTTTCTATACTTGTATTTCTTCTTTATTTTGGTGCTATCTGTTTTGGATTGGCTTTATTTATGGTGGTTTATATCTTTATTTTTGTCTTCCTTTTGGTTGATGACTAGGATGGTTATGATGCTCCTAAGTGCTTTCTTCCTTCCTTTTGGCTGGTATTGTAACCCTTCTTTTGAAGTTTAGATGCTCACATATTTTGTTGGCCCTTTTTCTTCATTTATTTTGTTGAATGAAATATTTAATTAATTTTTTGTATCTAAGCCTGATCCTTTTTTTTTCCTTTAATCTGTTTGAGCTTTGGTGTTAGCCTTTTTATTGGTTTCATTTTATTTTATTTAGGTGCTATTGATCTCCTTTTTTCCTTATATTTAATTTTCTCTTATCTTTTTATTGCTCTTTAACTTTCTTTCTCAGGTATTTTGCAGGTTGCTTCTTGTTTTTAGGGCTTTTGGATCTTCTTATGGACTCTGTTGCTCATTTGCAAGCATAGATCCATAATCTCTTCATTTTCTATCATTTGGAATTTTTTTCTCATTCAGTCTATTGCACTAACTTTTTTAGCTTTTATTTTGTTTATGTTTTTTGCTTTTGGATGTATTTAGATTGGGGATTTATTTTTTTAGGCTTTTATGTAGCTCCTTGAGCATCTTTCTTTTTAATTTATCTTTATTAAGGACTTTGTACCCTTTTTTTAGAGCAATAAAATTTTTCTTTGCTTAAAAACATTGTTGGGAGACATGAATTGTAAATTTAATAGAACATCCCTTATCCAAGGGTATACATTTATATGGGCAGTTGCATTTTTTTTCCAAATGGTTTGAAGCCATACTCATTTTGAAAGGTTAAAATAGACAAAGTATATTATAATCACATCATTCATAAATTTGGCATACTATTTATGTCATATTAAAAAAATGGTATGGTTATTAAAGTACCAAAATTAATAGATTTACTTAGTGACACTACATTGACTTGCATGATTCAACTATTTGTTATTTAAGGACAAATGATATAGCTAAATCTTTAAATAAAAGTTTGGTCAATTTATTAAAGAAAATTTTATGTGCCAATAAATGAGAATGGCATCAAAAATTACCAAAAGCTTTATAGGTACATATAATTATTTAGAACTCCCATACAAGTATCTCCATAATATTTGGCTTAACAGAAAGCTATATATTCTTCATAAACTTTGACTTCAAGCTTAGTAAAGCCTTGAGCTACATCATGCTCAAATAACATGACCACATGATAATTGTTGGATCCAAATCTATTTGTGGGCTAAAGCAAAACCTCAAGAGACACTTGGAAGCAAGGTTAATAAAAAGAGGGACAATAAGTAATGAAGGGAATGTGAGGAGAAGGTCCAATTGTATTATCCCTTAAGTGATCCTGATGAGAGGATTTTCTTTCTTTTGAGGGAAAGAAAGAATAAAGTTTGTGATGATAGGATCTTGGGTTAAAATCTCCTCAACCAAAACCCAACCCTTAAAAGACCCCCCCCCCCTCCCCTTCACCAACTTTTTAGAATGTAAGACAGTATAAATAAAGTCAGTGGAGTAAAAATTGGGGCTTGCCTTGACTTGAGGCAAGTGCATATTGGTGAGCGGCCAACGACTTGATTTATGGGCGACTATTCTTGCTCTTTTAGGGAAATTTTTAAACTTGCATCATTCTGAGCCTGCCATTTTTCCGTGGATACTTGCTTTTTATGAGCGAGTCTTTGTCAATGTGGTTGGCGCTTATGTTTTTTTTACTTTCTTTCTTTTCTCATCATACATGCGCGGCGAGTCTTTAGTATTTAAGCAACTTACTTATTTTGAGTATACATTTATCTTCCCAATTCTTCTACTTCTTTATAGAGATGACATGTAAAGAGGACAGAAGAATAAAAAGTCCATTAACTTATAGTAAGTGCTAAAAAGAAAAAAAAAAGAATCTTTCATTAAATCAAAATATTCATCATTAAATCAAACACTTTCAGTTTATGAATTCAACATATATTTGATTGTAGCTAAAAAAATTTTAAAAATCAAAATATCAAGTATTTTTAAAATTCATCCCCAAGATTTGCATCTTCAAAAGTTGTATCTATAAAACGTGGATGTCTATTTGCTTCCTCAAATGTTTCCTCTTCATTTGCTTCATCTCCAAATATTTTTAAGTCACCACAATGAAGTAATACGTTTTCATCAACAGTTGCAAATTTATCTTCATCTACAAATCAAATTTATAATATAAATTACAAATTTACTCAAATAATAATATAACATATTTAAAATTTATTAGGAACTTACTATGAGTTTCCTTATCAGTTGTGAGGTTGAGTTCTACAGTAGTTGGAGTTGCATCCTCTATATAAACTTCATTCTCTAAGTCTTCAAAAACAAGTTCCGGTGTTGGGTCATCACCAACTATCCAAAAATTTATCATCTCAATACTTGTATAGTCTAATGGATCATAACTTCTTATTTTTAAATGCAACCTTAAATTTAGAATTATTTAATAATGCATTATGATAATATCATCATGGCTAAATAATAGAAAAAAATACAAATCAAGATAATAATATTACCTATTTTTTCAAATTGTATCAAACATATACGAGGTCATTCAGTCTTTGATTCTCTAAATTATTTCTTCTTTTTGTATGAGTTTGCTAAAAAAATGCTCCAAGTCCTTTCATAACTAGAAGAAGTAGTTTGACTATGAATGTGTATTGCTAACTTTTTCAAATTTGAAGCACTTGAGCAAAACATCTTCTACCATTCATTTGGACATAATAAATACATTAATTATTAATTGAATATATAGAAGATGTAAGAAATAATCCATAATATATATATATATATATATATATATATATATATATATATATATATATATATATATATATATATAAAGAGAGTTTACATGGTTGAATTTTTTTAAACATAGCTAGAGTAATTGGCTTTCCTAAGCTTTCCAAACTATCACGATAAATTCTTACTTCATTCATTACAAGTTTAGGTTTTGGACATATGCCTTTATTGCCAATAACTTCAACTAAACCTTGCATGATTTCAAGCTTATGATAGTAGTTGTCCTTATCATATTGAAACTGAGAGTTCAAAAAATAAGTAGCTAAATGAATCCCTTATCGAAGCTGACTATCCCATCTCTGCATTAGGATGGTATTATACGGCTTGTAGAATCTCTTTGTATTTCTAAACATGCTCTTAATAGCCCTCCTTACTTGATATATTCCATCATATAGATAACTAAGTGATGGCTTTTCATCAAAATCAACCATTCGTAATAACCTTATTAAAGAACCTATTATTTTAGATATTATCAATCAATCGTTCCAAAACTTTCTATATAGAATAATAGAAGTGGCCTCTCTTTCTTTGTTGATTTTAGACAAGTTTGAATCACTATAATTCTTGATGGTGATAAATGCCTGCAAATTGTGCTTATGATCATGTACATTTTTCAAAGTAATAAAATAGCTGCAAAGTGAGTTGCTCTAGGGCACACTACTCTCTCCAACATGGCCTTTCCCGTAGCAAATATAATATGAAGACATGATTATAAACAAATATTATAACTTTTGAAGCTTTTTTGGCAAGCTCTGTAACATGTGGCATGTTTCATATATCTTTGACTAATAAATATTACCATATTTCTCATGTAGTAACTCCACAACCTTTTTATAATTTGCTGCATTATCAATTAATATTTGTACTATATTTTTTGAGCCTATCCACTAAACAATTTTAGTAAATAAAACACATAAAGTATTTACATCTTTCTAGACATTAGATGCATCAGTAAAGTGTTCAAAGCTTTTGTTTATCAAGAGCTTGTCAGCTTGTATAGTGTTGATTGCCCCCTCCCCCACCGCCTCCCTCCCTTTTCTCCATAAGGTGATCCCCTAAGACAAGTGTGGAGATTTTAAAGAAAGTGACTGTTAGAACTTTAAACATCAATAACTATCTTTATCACACCCGAGTTACTAATCTTCTCGGTGGTAAGTATTTTGTACTTAGCTTTTAAAAGTGTTAATGTTATTTATTTTATTATTTTACTCACTTTCTCTAATATTTTTACTCTCAAATCAAATGACGAGGACACTACGACCATTACACTCGATCCTTTAGTAATTTGATTTCTTGAGGAGGATAAAGGCATAGATGTACTGGTGAGTTAGCTCTTGCTGAGATCAGCAAAGAGGTTGGACTTTGTAGAGGCCCACAAAACTCTAGGAAGAGAGATGCAAGCTCAACTCCCCAAGGTCGTTTGAAGGAGAGGAGCGAACTTGCAATGGAGGAGAAAGAGAAAGAAGAAGAGTATGCTTAGGATTACTTTATTCTCAATATCTCCCAACTGATCAGCTAAATTTTCATGCCAGGTTGAGACATCTATTCTGAAGAACTCAATGACCTTCTTGAGGACCTTCTCAATAGGTGTCTTCCATTTGTTGTAATAATTGCTCAAGCGAGGGCCTGACAATCGACTTGGGAAATTTGTAGGAAGTTCTTCATTAAGAGAAAGAGTTTATCCATAGTGATGGTGGAGCTAGCAGATGTGAAGGAACAGTTCGCCTCTTCTAAAGCCAAATTTGGCAAACTTCAGAAGAGATGAAGAGACAAAAAGAAGATAAGGGTCGGGTTGTGATGGAGCTCACTCACCTTATTGAGATAAAGAGGGAGTTGGAAGAAGAGAATTCTTGTTGTACTGAGGAGTTTCAAAAAAAAAAAAAAAAGAAAGTCTTAAATTCTGATGAGTACAAGGGACTACTACAGTAGATGTTTAAAATGGGAGCCGACTTTATCATTGTTAAGCTTGTAAAGCATGACTTGTTGAATTCCAAGTTCGTGGGCTTCTCCAACATAATTTCTCTTTTGGACTCTGATGATGATGAGAGTAGCATGAGTTAATCTTCCTTCCTTTCTACTTCTCCCATCTTCTTTTTTTTTTTGCTAAGAGTTGAGAGAGGAATACTACTCATGTAATCCTACCCTTACCCACCTATAACTTTACTTTTATAAATAAAAAAGACATACCTCTTTTTTTATTTTACTAAGAACCTTTATGTTTGTAAGATATCTTTTGTTTGGATGGTTGTATTGTGCTCGCCAGCATGCTGATAATTTGTTTGTTACTTAGAAAAAATATGAGTGTTGAGGAGCATTCATTATTCTTTAATCATCAATTATGATGAGTCAATTTCTTAGTTGCCTGTCATGATGAGTTAGCTCTTTTATTTTTCCAAGTTGAGGAGTCAATCTTTGTTTGAGTCGCCCTTACCCTTAAGTTGCCTGCATCGGTGAATCGACCTTCTTCTTTTTTTTCCTCTTTTGTAGTTATGAACTTGGAGAGTTAATCTTTTATCAAATGTCCAACTTCATGGGGTATTGGTCTTACACTTTAGTCATTGACCTCACGGGTGTCGATCTTACACTTTAGTCGCTAACTAGGGGAGTTAGTCTTTTGTCAAGTTGCTGACCTCACGGGGTGTCGATCTTAAACTTTAGTCATTGATCTCATGGGATGTCAGTCTTACATTTTAGGGGAGTTGGTCGATCTGATAGGGTGTCAGTCTTACACCATAGCTTATAAAATAAGTTTAGTAGAGTATTCATAATTTTAACTCTAGACTTTCCTACTTGACTTATGTATCCATGGGCTAGGAATGAAGCACCAAGTATTTGGATTTCTTATCCAAGCTTTCTGTAGTTCGCTAAGTGGGATCATTTTCTCGGGCTAAAAATAGTACACCAAGTGTCTTGAGTCATCACACAGCTCTCTGAGTGTTTCTTTATTTAGTGATTTCTTTACTCGATCTTAGTATTCTTGAGCCAAGAGTGACACACGAAGTATTCGAGTTTCCTACTCAATCATTTTGTAGCTCATCCAGTGGGACTATTTTCTTGGGTCAAATGGCACACCAAGTGTCTTGATTCATCACACAACTTTCATAGTGTTTTGTTTATATTCACTAAGTATATTCAACATCAAACTAGGAAATCACAAGTAAGAAATTCTAACCTCATTAGATGAATTTTTGATGAACATGAAGATATTATATATAATAAATATGACATTGAATGCCTCAAGGGTAAAATTATTTGAGGTCCTTGGCATTCTAGGTAAAAGTATGTCTTACCCTTCATGGGTTTGAAGTTGGTAAGCTCTACGATCGACTTGCTTCTTGATAATATAGGGGCAAATTCATGTATGGCCAAGTTTGCCTAAGATATTCTATGGAGTTGTTGCATCTACCTTTTTAAGAATTAAGTTACCACTTTTGAAGTGCTTTTCTTTTACACGGTGATCATAGTATCTTGTCATTTTCCTTTTTATTTCTTCTTATCTTAATGAAGCTTCATTTCTTAATTCTTCAATCATGTCAAGTGTATCTTCCATGGCTTTAAAGTTTTCCTTTCTCATTGGCTGGTAATTTCTTCCAGTCCTACAATCGTTTGTACCCTTTAACTATGGAGCTCTTACTTAACTAGCAACACAACCTCTGTCCAACGTGATGTTAAGAAAAGCATATGTCCAATGGTAGTAGTTGGAGTTATCCTAAAGGCCTAGAGCACAACAGGTATTGCATCGACCAATTTAGCTTTGGTATCTCCTGCTTTCTTTTTTAATAGATTAAGGATCTTGTTATTCGCAGCTTCAACTTGGATGTTACTTTAAGGGCGATGTATTGAAGTAACCTTTAATTTTACACCCTAAGACTCATAAAAGTCTCTTACCCCTCAGTCGGTGAATTGTCACCCATTTTTTATGATAATAACCATAAGTAGTTCATAGCTACAAACGATGTCAGTCCTAGATAAATTTTTTAACTTCTTAGGTGGTTATCTTGGCGAGTAGGTTTGCTTCAATCCATTTACTGAAATAGTCGATCATGAGTAGGATGAATCTTTTTTATTTATTAGCCATCAATAAGGGACTGATTAAGTCCATTCCCCAAATGGCAAAGGGCTAAGAGCTTGCAATAGGTTGCAGAGATTGTAGTGTTTGTTATTGAAGAGACGTAAATTTTTGACATTACTCATATCTTCTTGAGAATGTTTCTGCATCCTTTCTTAGTGTGGCCTAGGAATATCTTTACCTCAAAATTTTATGTGAGTGTTCTTCCTCTTGAGTTGCACTACACTCACCGTAGTATATCTCTTCTAGTACTTTTCTTTACTTCATTTCCCGCATGTATCTCATGTTGAATGAAGTCACCGATCTTCAAAATAACTCCCTTCCCAATTAGCACATACTAGGTGGCATTTATTTTGAATCTCCTCACATCTTCTATCCATCTCCTTGATTTGTAGGTATTTTTTGATAGGATCAATCGAACTCGAGAAGTGCTCATAATCTATTTGCATTGACTCATATTCTTCTATACTTAGTTAAGTGAGTCAAATAGATGAGTGGCCCTCGAGCCCACTCACTCTAAATAATAGGTCAGTGAGCTGGTTTTGCTCTCTCAATATCTACTCAATTTTAAAGTACTCTAGTCTCCCAATCTTTGTTTGACTTTAAGTAGGTACTTTTTGCAAGAGCTCATCCTTAACCTTATAGTCTCTATTGACTTGTCTCACCGATAATTGTGAGTCTGAATAAGTCATGAAGTGTAATGCCCCAAGTCCTTAAGGAAATATATGTCCGGTGAGTAAAGCCTTGTATTCTGATTGGTGTTTTATCGATTTGAAGCCAAACTTGATTGATTGTGTTATGATAATTTTTGCTAGGCTTTTTAGTACGATGTCAGCACCCATGCATTATTCACTAAATGACCTATCCACAAATAATTGTCATTGTGGATCTTGATTGGTTGGGACTTCTTATGAGCTATATAAGTCAATGAGGAAGTCTGAGAGTGCTTGAGCTTTAATCACCAATTAGGGAGAGTAAGATAAATCAAATTTGCTTAATTTTACTAACCATTTCAATAACCTCCTAGAATGATCCAATTTGGTAAGTACAAATTTGAGTAGATAATCACTGATGACTTGGATCAAGTGTGAGTAGAAGTATGGCGGGAGCCGTCGTGCTAAAATAATGAGAACGAGTGCAAGTTTTTTTTATAATTGAATTGTTTAGCTTGACTCCTCTTAAAGATTTACTAATGTAGATAGGTCATTACTTTCTACCTTCATTTTTAATGAGAATGAAACTCACAAAATCTTCTCCAACTCTAAGGTACAATAATATGGATCTCTCCTTTATTTGGGATTTATAATAGAAGTGACGAGGTGAATAGATTCTTTATATTGTAGAAATCCTTCTTGCACTCCAAAGTTTATTCGAACTTCTTGGCTCCCCAAAGAACTTTGAAAACGATGAGAAATGTTGTCTAGCTTTAGAAATGAATTAGTTTAATCTAGCAAATCATCTAGTGAGTTGCTGCACTTGGCTAAGGCATCTCGATTATAATTTTCACTTTGTCTGGATTAACCTTTATTCCTTTAAGTGTGATGAAATCTTAAAAAATTACTTGATCTGACAAAAAAAGTGCACTTCATGGGGTTTAGGTGCTTGTTATAATTTTTTTTATAGTGGTGAAGGTTTCTTCGAGGTCTTCGATATATTGTGCGGTTGATTTTATTTTGACTGGCAAGTCATCAATATAAACTTCCACATTGCTTCCTTTTTACTCTTTGAATACTCGATCTACCATCCTCTGGTAGTTACCCACACTTTTTTGAGCCCAAAGGGCATTACTCTATAGCAATAAAATCATTTCCTTGTAATAAAGGATGTCATCTCTGAGTCAGTCAGTTGCATTTATATATGGTGATACCTGTAGAACGCATCTAGAAAGGTCAACATGAAGTAGCCCACTATCGAGTCGATGAGTGCATCTATTTACGGAAGGGATATTCATCTTTTAGACATGCCAAGTTTAAGTTGGTGAAGTTAATACACATTATCTATTTCCCATTGGATATCTACACCATGACCACATTCAATACCCATTCATGGTATTGGACTTCTTTGATGAAGTCGACTTCGGGTAACTTGGTGACTTTTTCTTTAATGAATTCAGTGAGTAATGTTATGATCTTCTTTTTTTTTTTTTGCTATATGTGCCGAGCATTCTTGTGAACATTAAGGTGATGTCAAGTGATATTAATGTTAATACTTGGCATCTCAGTCGCGGTCCAAAAAAATGCTTTGATTTCATCTTAGAGGATTTAAATGAGGGCTTCCTTATCCTTCGGTAGAAAGTTTAGCTGATCTTGAGGACTTGCTCATGATTGGAAGAAGTCTGTACTTCCTCTATCTGCTCAAAATCTTCAAATCCAGTACATGGATTATTTAATTATAGAACTTCATTCTCTTTACCAAACATATATATCATTCTGAGGTAACATGTTTTGGATTAATTTTGATTGCCACTAATAGTGATTTCTTTGCCTTCTGCGGGGAACTTGATAGCTACTTCGTAAGTGTACACCACTGCCTTAAATGTGTTGTGTAATGATCGACTAAAGATGGTGTAGTAGGTTGCCGGTGCTTCCACTATGATGAAGTCTACCATCACTATGTATTTCTTCTCATTCTCCCCACAAGTTACAAGGAGAGTGATTATTCCTTTGATCTCTCTTCTTTCTCTTGAGAACTGAATAGCAGTCCTCTTGTAGGGGCAAGTTTGGAACTCACCAAGCCTAATTTATCAAAAATAGTTTTGAAGATAATATTAACCAAGTTCCCCATGTTGATCAATATACTTTCAATTTGGTAATTGACAATCAGTGTCATGATGATGAGTGCTTTATTATAGGGGTTTCCCTTGGAGGTTCTATCTCTTTTTGGGAAAGTCATAGGGACTATGGAGGTATGTGGAATGTGTGCCATGGTCGCTAAGTTGATGTCTCTAGACCATAGTCATTTGAGACTCACCCTTAATGAAAACTCTCCATCTCCCCCAAAGATAGCAAGTGCTACTCATACAATGTGGATGGGGCGTGCTGGGCCGAGTTCATTACCCATCTCATTGACTTCTTTGTCTTTTCTTCTAGTAAACTCTTTGAACTTCCCAACATTTATTAATTCCTCAACCAAGCTTTTTAAAGGGTAGCATTCCACCATTTCATGCTCATGGTCTTTGTGGTAGGTTCAATATCTAAAGCAATCACTGACACCATAGATCTTCATTAGGGGTAGTCTTTAGAAGAAATCCTCATTTTGGATGACTTCCACCAACTCAACCATTGACACCCTCAGTAGTGTCGCTTAGGTGGGTTGTGAGTACTCATTTTATTAGTAGCGAGTTACGGGGTTCCTAAAGTCTCATCTAGGTGTAGGTGTTGCTGGATGTCTTCTCTTATTTGGTCTCCATGCTCAAAATTTGTCTCCAAAAAATTATTCTAAATGCAGTTTATTTGATGCCTCTTTAGCAAGTAAAAAAAGTCAACTATGCAACTTCATTATACTCCTCAATGTTTACATGATTGCTCGCCATCTTATGTAATTTAGTGAGTGTCTTAGGTTGTTGGAGCTCGAGGACATACCTAAATGGTCCTTCTTTCAAACCTTGAGTGAGTATAGCCTCAGCCACCATGGGTTTTAAATCTTTAACTTCAACATCTCACACTAAAAGCGAGTAAAAAAACCTTCTCAGGGACTCGCCATGCTCTTGCCTCATTTGAAAGAGAGCCTGGGAACTTCTCAACAATTTTTGGGCACTGATGAATTATGTGACAAACATCTTCTTGAAGTTGAAGAATGAGGTTATGACTCCTAGTGAACAATTACACATGACTCAACTCCCAATTCCACCGAATTTGGCTAATTTGATCAAATTGGTCAACTTAATCAATTTGACCCATATGAATCCATATGAGTCAAATTCAAATTAAATCAAACCAATTACACCAATGTATTCCAAATAATCATTTAAACACAACCCAATATCCCTTTAGGCCTAATTTGGTCAATTGATAAATTTGACCCAATTGAACTCAAATTGACCTATATGAGTCCAAATGAGCCAAATTGAACCAAATCAAGCCCAAACCCAACCAAACTTGGCATGACTCATCCTCACCTGTGTCCTGACTAAGTGGACCCAACCCATGGGGTTCTAAATAGTATAAAATCCTTAGATAGGAAGGTTCAACCCCTCCCTTTGGCCAAGGCAACTAGGTTAGTATGCCTTGAGCTCTCCTAAGCTGACCTAAGTTGAACTAAGGCTGTTTGGTATGGCCATTGACAAAGGAGAGGGCACCCTAACCTTGGACAACCCTTAGTCCACCAATTATAGGATGTCCACTTCACCATTAGCCACCAAACGTCCTTAGCTATTGAGGGTGGTCCAGCTCATCAGTGTAGAGCCAAGTTTGGTCGTTTCCACTACCTCATCAGCTGCTATGGCCTAAACCACCCAAAATGGGTGGTTCATATGGAGAACAAGGTATATAGCTTAGCCCTTCAAACTCAACACACACCCTCACAACACTTCTAGAGTCAATCCCCAAGTCTCTGTAGAGCTCCCTATGCCTCCTAGCTCCAATTAGATTAAACCCTCTCAAACCTGAGTGTCCTACAAATCCATCCTCACAAAAACTCAACCCCAACCTAATTCCTTTCTTTTACACCTTTCTCACATTGTAACAAGCAAGAAAAAAAATAAGAAATACTCGATTTGATCACTAAAGAAAGGAGTTTGATCAAGTTCAGTGAACTCATGATGGAATTTGGACTTAGGTGCGAATGATGAGGAGGCAAAGGGGGACTTCAACAACAGGGCTTTTCCATTTCAAGGTGAAGCTGCCTTAGTTGGTTTCATTATCATTCTTAGCTTTGGTGAGGTATTTTCATCAAAACAGAAAAGCCAGTAGGTATTGGTCTTTTGTGAAGTATTTGTGTGGTTTGATTCGATAAAGCCATAAGGATGAATGGCATATTTTAGCTTATAAACAAATTCATATGTCACATCAAGTAATATAGAATGAATAAAGTATCATTCCAACAAGAATTAAAGTAAAACTCTCTCTTAATTTTATATTTAGTTAAGTACTAATCTTTTTAAAACTTGATTTTTATCTAACAAAATAATAAGTGCTCAATTAAAATGACTATCAATTATTTTACAAGATATTTAAAAAAACTAATTTTAATATTTTTATAGAAAATATAAGTGTTATTCTTAATTTTAAAAGCAATACTCTGAATTTATAAAAATTTTGTATTATGTATTATGTTAAACTAAGTTGTAGAATTATTTTAAGCTTGTAGTGTTAACCAAGAGTAAAAATGATACCCTTTATGTCTAGAAAATTATAATCAAACCAATCTTATTGCCCAATTTTTTGCCTAGTGCCTAGTAAATTTTCATTGGTTGCATTACCTATATTTCCCTTTAAATGATTGCAAATCCTAAAAATAATTATATATTTAATGGTTATTTGGCACTTTTGTACTACTTAGCACATTAATAATTATTTAGTACATTCATTTGTTTTTTTCTTAATTGTTCTTCTAGGACTCCATTGATATCTCTAGATCACACTTGATTTTAACTTTGCAATTAGCTAGATCACTAGTAAATTAAGTAAGAAGAAAAGCAAAACACCATTCTCATAAAAAACACAAATTATTTTCTTATATTATTCCATTGTCTAATATAATATAAACAACCAAAAAGTTCAGATAAATTCAGAGCACTTTGTAGATCAGTGCTCCATAGTAGAAAAGAGGAAAATCTCATTAAACATTATAAAACAAGACATAGAATAACCAGAGAAGAAATGGAAGAGCACATCAAGTTAAGTCTTCTAAGTTTACCCTTTTCGATCCTTTACTACTTCCATGTGGAAATATCCAGTATCCACCACTGAAAGATCCTTGATTGTTAATCTCCTTCTCCACCACTTGCTTAAGAAAAATAGTCTACCACACAACCCTCACAACACTCTCATAGTACTTGGAGTGTCACTCTCTAATTGCTTCACAAAAAAACTCACATTATTACACTCACTCCCCTTCTTACCAAAATTTTGAAAAAAAAAGTCTCTTACCTTTGCAAATACCCTCTATTTATAGATTAAAAAAACATTGATAAATTACTTCTACGCTCCAACCAAAACTGCCTTAAAAATTTCTCAAAATTATGGCTAAACCATCACAAATCTATTCTATTAGGAAAATAGTGCTATGGTATTGTTGATGTAGAGCTACCATGCTGCTGATTCGATGCTACGACACTATACTTGTTGCCTCTACTTCATATTTTTATCTCTGGTACAACACCGTGGAGATGAGATTGCTATAAAATTATCCCAAAATGAGCCTGATCCAACACCATGGTGCTGCTAATATATAGCCTAGCCGTTGGCCTTGCTATAAAATTGTCTTAATTTTGGCCATTTTCAACATCGCAGTGCTACTTTTGCATCGTCTAGGCACTGGGCCTAAATTTTTTCTTTTTTATTTCTTTAATTTTTTTTGTTATAACACAAAACATACTTAAAATAAACATGTTTTAGTATATAAAAGCATGAAAAAAAAGGCATTTTAATTACATGAAATCTTCACAAACTTAACACTTATCAAATACCCCAAACTCAAAATATTACTTGTCCTCATGTAATTTGATACATTTGTCCATATATTATCATTTTGAGTCAGTTGATAATGAAGATTTTTAGATGTATAAAATAATTAATTATTTTTCCTATTTTTTATGATTATATAAGTACACCATATTGGCTTTATAACCTTTGATAAATATGTTATAATCTTAACTTAATTTAATATGAACTTATTTACTTAACAATATTCATAAGTTTTAATTAATAATAGTTTAAATTAAGTTATTTCTTATTATATGTATTTCTATTTATTTTAATATCAATTCATTAAATTCATGAAGAATCTCTTATGTGTGATGTGTGTGCTTAAGAAAATTTTTAACTTAACAAAAATTGTTAGTTTTAATAAGATATTTAGTTATTATTTGTTTGAAAGCAATTCAATGATTACGTAAATCTTAAATAGAAATTGCTATTTTTAAGTTGAAATTTTGTTTAATTAATTTTAGCTTCCAGTAATTTTCTGATATTTTTCTAACTTACCTCAAGTTTAAAATGTAAATATATCAATTGCAAGAGGTATAATAATTAAAGTTTGGGGTTAGTAACTAACATTTGGTAAACATCACATTTAAATAAAACACATGTTAGAAATGAACATTTAACATTAATCTTTACTTGAAAAAACATAAAAATAGATACACAAACTTAAACTACAAGAATAAAAATACATAAAAATAAACAAAAATTAGAATAAAATAAAATACACAAAAATAATATTAATAACTCTCATAGTAATCCTCTTCCGCTTCTTCTTCTACTTCTTCTTCTTCTTTTGGCTCTGGCTAGTAGCTGACATAAAGTTGATATTGCAGCTCAATAAGAAACTAAATTTGATTTGGGCCAACATTAAATACAATTCTTAAACATGCAAATGAGTGTTGAGTTATACTCAGCCATATAAGAAAAGTGCTGCTAGTGATGGCTATAATGATCAAATTTTCTTTTGAGTTCATGTTGCCATCGGCTACTTTTACTAACCCTTTTTCTTAGGTCAGAGACTTCTCCTCCAATGTTTTGGAGTTATTCATTTGAAGTTTTGGAGGATTGGGATCTAAATTGAGGAGTGCATGAATTTTCCCTTACCTCCATTTTTTATCCCAATCTTTTAATTAAGGGAGCCCTACATATAAGAACCTCCTCATTTAGCTCTCTCACCACACCAGCCAAAAGAGATAAAGCATAAATAAGTGAGGGATGACCAATAACCTACTATAATATTACCCTTAATCATATTATAAATTGAATTATAAATTATCTTTTTTACATCTATAGAAATACCCTTTTGAATTGCATAATTCAAAATGATAATATCCTTAGTTACCTCACTAATATTACCGGTCGGCATCAACTTGGTAGAAATGAAGTAATGCTAAGGTTTAGCCTCGGTGGTCCTTCCGAAAGTAAAAAAAAATTGATAATCTTTTTCCTTCTATCATTTCCATTGGACATTAGATTTTCTAATAATAAGGAATCGAAGATTCATCAAAATCTGGATGACTATTATAATAAAAAAGATATTTATCACATCCATAATTTTGTAATTTATAATATGCATTAATGATAATACTATCAAAACTTGCCTATTTTCTCCTCACAAAAATCTTGTTATCATGATGCTCCTTCATGTTGGCAAAGAACTCCCACACCACGGGGATGACACATGCTTTGTTGTCATAGGTAAAATGTTTCTAGCTTTGCTCATTAATAATTCTTTCTATGCTCATGCATAGATTGTGGAATTCCCTCTCCAAAATGAGATGTATGTGGACGAGAGCATTTTGATACCTCTCTTCCACCTCAATGCTAATAAAGTAATTAGAGTTGCTTGTGGCTGCTCTCTTCTTGTTCTTGTTTACAAATTTGACTGGAATTTTAACTTCTTAGAATGCAAAAATATTAAGGAGAAAGAGAGCAAGAGGATTTAAAGAACAAGTCTTGGAATGAAAAATTTGGCTACCTAGAAGCCATATTTATATACAAGGTCTAGTGCCACAGGGCTGGTTTAGCAGTGCCTAGGCGCTAGCCTACCTATCCTAATTTGTAGAGTATAGCAATGTGATGCTCTACATGTAGCATCTAGGTGCTAATCAACAGGTCAAGGTAGTTTATATTTCTCTCAAAAGGTACATTTATTATCATTATTATGTAACAAATAGTGTGCAAAAGTTGTGTCAGGCATTTATGCAATGCTTAGGTGCTGGGTTAAAGCGCCACTTGTACTAATTTTTGTATTTTTATGTTAAATAAGTTTATCCAACTGCCAGCCATCTTGAACTACCTTTTTGACTAGCGTCATGATACTACTTTGGTAGTGCCTAGGTGTTGGTCAACCAGTCAACCCACTTTTTCTCTATTTCTTTTTTTTTACTACAGTACTATAGCACTACAACACTACTTATGCAACGCTTAGGCTCTGCTTAAGTAGAGCCTAGACATTGGGCCTACGTATAATATTTATATGTATATTTTTCATCTAGGAGAAATAAATATTTTCAGGCTTGATTGTATGAGACCATTTTAGAAACTCAAAAGAAGGGAAAGAGCTTTCCCTTTAATCCATTTCTTAAGCCTCCCAATAATGCAATCATCTTCTAATGGATCTTTAACTCCTAATCTTTTACAACTAATATTATCTAATTTTAATGACTAATCATTTCTAGTGGGCCCTATAGTTTTTTCTAAAATCCTCTTTATCTTCCTATTTAAAATTTTAGTTTGGCCACTAGTTTGGAGATGATAGGCAATTGCTATTCTATTTTATACTCCGTATTTTCTTAAAATATTTTTGACATATTTATTACAAAAATGAGTACCTTCATCACTAATAATAATTATAAGTGTTCTAAATCTTATAAAAATATTTTCTTTAAAAATTAAATAATTACCTTAGAATCATTTTTTGGTGTAGTTATTTCTTCTATCCATTTGAAAACATAATCAACACCTACAAAAAATATTTATTTGAATATGAAGAAACAAATGATCTCATAAAGTCTATTCACTACACATTAAAGATTTCTACCTCTAAAATATAATTTAAGGGAATTTCTTGATGCTTAAAGATATTTCTTACTCTTTTGGCATTTGTCATAATTTTTAACATATTCATGTACATCTCTAAATAAGGTTGGCCAATAAAAATCCACTTTGTATGTTTTAGCAGTTGTTTTATTACCTCTAAACTTTCCTCTATATTCAAAATTATGACATTATCTTATAATTTCTAAAATTTTATTAGTAAGTATGCATCTTCCTAGAATCTAATCTAGACACTTTCTATAGAGATAAGGTTCAACCCAAAAATAGATTTTATGTCATGTAAAAATTTCCTCTTTTGATTATAATTGATTCCATAAGGTATAATTTCACTTACTGGATATTTCACAATATTTCCATACTATGGAATAACTTTATGCTTAAATGCAAATAATTGTTCATCTAAGAATTCTTTCTTTATATGACCACTACTCTACATTCTTCCTTAACTATTAATCTAGATAAGTGATTGGCTACTTGATTTTTAGAACCTTTTTTATCTTTAATTTTTAGATAAAGATCTTGCAACAGTAATGCCCATCTAATTAATCTAGGTTCAGCTTCTTTCTTTTCTAATAGATATTTAATTGCTGCATGATTAGTATATACTATAACTTTTGTTCTAACTAGATATGATCTAAATTTATCAAAGGAAAAGACAATAGATAGTAATTCTTTTTTAGTTGTTGAATAGTTTAATTAATTTTCTTTTAGAGTTTTACTAGCATAGTATATCACATTAAAAATTTGTCTTATCTTTGTCTTAAGATTGCCCCTATTGCAAAATCACTTGTGTCACACATCAATTCAAAAGGAATGGTCCAATCAGGTGTTATAATAATCAAAATTGAATTTAATTTGACATTTAATAGATCAAAAGCTTCTAGACATTCCTTTGTAAATACAAAGGGCATATCCTTCTCTAATAAGTTGCATAATGGTTTTGATATATTTGAAAAGTCTTTGATAAGTCTCCAATAAAATCCAACATGTCATAGAAAACTTACAACTCCTTTAACATTAGTTGGTGGTGAAAGTTTTTCTATAATTTACTTTTTTACCCTATCCACTTCTATTCCTTGTTTTTTAAATTTTATGACCCAGTACTATTTCTTCTCTAACCATAAAATGACATTTTTCCCAATTAAGTACTAAGTTTTTCTCTTCACATCTTCTAAGAATAATTTTTAAGTTTTCTAAGCAATGTTCCAATGTCACACCAAAAATTGAAAAATCATTCATAAATACTTCAGTGTAGTTTTCATTTAAATAAAAAAAATATAGCCATCACATAGTGGTGAAAAGTAGCAAGTGCATTACATACACCAAAGGGCATTCTTCTACAGCTAAGGTACCATAAGGACAAGTGAAGCTATTTTATCTTGATCCATAGGTCCTATGAAAATTTGGTTATATCTAGAATACACATCTAAAAAGTAATAACATGAATGGCCTGCTAACTTATCTAACATTTGATGATGAAAAGTAAAAATGATCTTTTCTAGTGGCTTAGTTTAACTTCTTATAATCAATACAAATCCTCCATCCTGTGACTATTTTAATAAGAATGATTTTATTATTTGTATTAGTAACAATAGTCATTACTCCTTTCTTAGGCACACAATGGATTGGACTTACCCATGTACTATCATATATAGGATATAGTTCATGCATCCAACCACTTTAGGATTTCCTTTTTTACTAATTCTTTCATGTAGGATTTATTCTCCTTTGGCTTTCTATGAATGGCTTACTACTTTCATTAGAATTCTATGCATATATATTGAAGGATTAATTCTTTTTATATCTGCTATTATCTATCCAAATGCTTTATATGCCCTTTAAGAACTTCAATTAATTTATCTTCTTGATTTTCTTCTAAAATTGCTCAAGATGATTATTAGTAATGTTGATCCTTCTCCTACGTATGCATATGTCAAATGATTTACTATTTGTTTTAACTCTCAGTCTAGGGCTTTTATTCTAGATGGTTTAATATTCTTTTTTTATTGACATTTATAATGGTTCAAAATTTTCTTTAAAGAGATTGGGTGTAACTCTAAGGAATTGAATGTCTTCATATTCTTCTATCATCATTTTTTATTTTTATTCTATAAAATTATCTATTATATAAGAATCTAATTCTTTTCCTATTTTACTTTCACAACCCAATCCTATAACATTCTTCATTTCTATCATTAGGAAATTTAAGAGAAATAAACACATCAAATTTAATTTCCTAATCATTTACTCTCATGATTAATTCCCCTTTTTGAACATCTGTCATCATTGTTCTAGTAGATAAAAAAGTTTCACTAAAATAAGAGGTATTTGCTTATCTTCTTCCATATCTAATATTATAAAATCTATAGGGAATATGAATTTATCTACCTTAACTAAAATAACTTCAATAATACCCTTAAGATAAGTTAAAGATCTATCAACTAATTGTAGAGTCACACTTATTGGTCGTACTTCTCATAGTCCCAGTTTCTTGAAAATTAATAAAGGCATTAAATTTATACAACTTCCAAATCATATAATATTTTTCCAAAAAAATGCCTTTTATAGAAGAAATAGTAAAACTCCTTAGTTCTTTAAGTTTTTTAGGATTTTTTTTATTTGAATTATTACACTGCATTCTTTAGTAAGGGATACTATTTCATTTTTTTTCCTAATTTTCTTCTTTCAGATAGGATGTCTTTCATAAATTTAGTATATGAAAGCATTTGCTCCAAAGCTTCAATAAATGGTATATTTATGGATAATATCTTAAATACTTCTAAGAATTTTGAAAATTGATTATCCACATTCTATTTTTGAAGTCTTTAGGGACATGGACGTGGTGGTCTTTCTCTCATTTTTCTTAAATGCTTCTTTTTATACTTCCTTTTTCTTTTCACTAATTTTATTATTATTTTTTTCTTTTCTTTATCTTTACTTTATATTTCATTTTCCTCATTTTATCGTTTAGTTCTAATTGTTTTAATTTCTTTTCACTTCTCAATTCAATTACTTTACACCATTCTTTACCTTTATTTTTTTGATTTACTTAAGTGTTATTAGGTAAACTCCCTTGAGGTTTATTTGTAAAGCTATTAGCTAATTACCCTAATTGAATTTCTAAATTTCTAATTAAAGCTCCTTGGCTTTGTAATTGAGTTCCCATTTATATCACTAATTCTTCTAAAGCAGGTTTCTTTTGATTAGTTTAATTTTGGGGAGGATATCCACGTCCAATGCTAGGTCTAAAGTTAGAGTTTTGAGAATATATTTCCTATTGTTTCAACTTCTCATATTTTATTTTGATTAAAGTTTGTATTATTATTCCAGGAAAAGTTTAGGTGATTCCTCAAACCCCGATTAAATGTATTAGACTAAGGATCATTTGGTTTATTTGAGATATAATTAAGTATTTCCAATCCTTGATTGATCTTTCATTACACAAATTTTACTATTTTCTCCCACTTGATACATAATATTAACATTTTGATTAATTTCTTTTCTAATTTTCTTACAAAATTGTTTGATTTCTAAGTTTAATGGCACTATTTTTATAGTTTTGTCTCTATGCTTGCAAAGTATAGAAATCACAACTTTCGTTCAGAACTGAAATAACAATACTCTAAATAAGTATATTGATGTATATATATAAATGATATTTGACACTTGATACCTAGCATAAATACACATAACATAAATGTTGAATTAAAAATAGTTCCATGAGACTAATATTAATTTAATACAAATAACTAATTTACTTTCTAATCCCTGACAATGGTGCCAAAAACTTGAATGATATTTTTTACCTTATACGTAAGTGCACGTCAAGTAATATAGAATGAGTATAGAATATTCCCATGAAGATTAGAGTAAAAAATCTCTCTTAATTTTATATTAAGTTAAATACTAATATTTTTAAAACATGATTATTATCCAACAAAATAGTTAAGTGCACAATTGAAATGAATCTATACTATTTTTCAAGATATTAAAGGAATAATTTTTCTATTTTTTATATTTTATAAAAAATACAAGTGTTGTTCTTACTTTTAAAATGAGTACTTTGAATTTATAGAATTTTAGGATTATGTATTATATTAAAGTAATTAGTATAATTAATTTAAAGCTCATAGTGTTAACCGAGAACAAAAATGATATACCTTTTATGTTCAGACAAGTATAACCAAACCAATCCATTTACACAATTTTCTACCTAGTGTCAAGTAAATTTTGATTGGTTGCATTACTCATATTTTTCGTTAAATGATTATGAATTTTAAAAATAATCATATATTTAATAGCTATTCAACACATTTGGACTATCTAGCATAATAACAATTATTTAGTATATTCATTTGCTATTCTCATAATTATTCTTCTAAGACTTCATTGATATCTCTAGATCACACTTGATTTTATCTTTATAATTGGCCAAATCACAAGTAAATAAAATAGAGAGAAAAGCAAAATTCTCATAAAAAGCATAAACAATTTATATATATTATTCCACAAACATTATGTAATACAATACAAATATCTAAATAGTTAACTTAAATACAGAGCACTTTATAGATTAATGCTTCATAGTAGAGAAGTGTTCCATATCTCTAAACATTATAAAAAAAGTTGTAAGATGACTAGAGAAGAAAGGAAAGGGCACACCAAGTAAGTCTTTTAAGTCCACCCTTCGCAATCCTCTACGTATTCCATGTGGAAATATCCAACATCCTTTGCTAAAAATCTTTGATTGTTAATCTTTTTCTCCACCACTTACCTAACAAAAACACTCTACCACACTCTCCTCACAGACTTGGAGTGTCACTCTCCAAGTGCTTCACAAAAAAAAAAAAAAAAACTCTTACTCTCACTTCCCTTCTTACCAAAATTTTTGAAAAAAATAATACTTTTACACATAGAAATATCCTATATTCATTTCTAAAAAATAGCCCTAATAAGTTACTCCTATGCTCCTGCCATAATTGCCTCAAAAATTGCTCAAAATCGTCACTAAGCCATCATGAATCTATTATGTCAAACCATCCTCTGTGGTGCTGTTGATGTTGCATTGTGGCATTTTAAGTGATGTTATGGCATTGTGCTTGCTACGTCTGCTTCATATTTTGCCTCTAGTATGGTACCATCGTGCTGCTTATGCAATGCCAAGGAATTAATTTTTCTATAAAATTATGCCAAAATAAGCTGATGG
Source organism: Cymbidium sinense (assembly GCA_021442155.1). NCBI lineage: Eukaryota > Viridiplantae > Streptophyta > Magnoliopsida > Asparagales > Orchidaceae > Cymbidium > Cymbidium sinense. Next base: position 78,795,005 of record CM038227.1, read on the forward strand.
GTTTAACACGCTCATATATTTTAGATGTCGGCCTTGCTGTAAAATTGCCCCAATTTATGTCATTTTTAGCTCCATGGCGCTGAGCCTAAATTTCTTCATTTTCATATTTTTTTAAAAAAATTTCAATTACAATACAAAGTATACTTAAAATAAACACATTTTAACATATAAAAATATGGTAAAGGCAATATAATTACATGAAATCTTCACAAATTTAACACTGATCAAAGGATCCTTAGAATTTCACCCCTTGATCATTTTAGAATCTATTTTACTATGGATCGAGCCTTGGTTGGCTCAGATCAAGCCACAAAAGTTGAATGGTGTTTGTCTCTTGATAAAGAAAGATGATGAATCATGGACGATACAGGATACCAAGTCGAGAAACCCATGTCATCCATCTCGCGTGATTAGAATGGATGATCGTTATTAATCAGCATCAAAAACTTTGATTTAATCCTTTTAAAATTGTGAGATTAATCAAAGAAATTCAATCTTTAGTCGAATGGCTCAGGGAAAAACTGCATGTGCTGCTACCCTCCAAGTCACTTGCCACATGGGATTTGTTTAATAGCCAATCCCGCAAGGATTCACGTAAACCACAGTCGCGTCAGTGTTGGCTATGTAAATAAATTAATTAGAATGTTAAATAGATCTAAATGGTCACAACTTCAAAAAAATTATAACTAATTGTAGAAAAATCTAAAAAATCAAATGAATACTCATTTGAAAGCATAGATAGAGGAGACTCTAGTCAAAGTAAAATTCTCAATTTTTATTAAATAAACAAAAACTATGAATACTTTCATTAATATTGTAATTAAGACCTAATTACTTATTCAAATGATTTGAAATTTTTGGTGAATGTTCCATGAGATGATCTCTACCTCTCATAGTTATTTCAAATCAATTGGGTTGAGCACATTGGGAGATTCATATTTTTCAAAACTTAATTAGCCATTTTGGCTATTTAATTAGAAAAATTATGAAAAGTATTATTAATTATTAAATATGCATTAAGAGATTAATGGTGACAAAAGAAATTTGTTAGGACCTTTAGTCACCATTAAGGGGGTTTCTATTAATTAAATAGTGCATTAATTAACCTACGATTTAGAAAATGCATAACTAATTGCATAATTTTTTAAAAATTACAAATCAACCCTCTTTGTGCTCAACTAATAGACAACTGCTTAAGAAAATTAAGATCCAAAAATCATTTTGGGTATTTTAAGTGTAATTGTATAATTAAGACTTTTCTTAATTAAAATATTAGCTCAAATGCTTTAATTTTTTTTTTACTATATTTTCCCATGCTAGTTTTCTCGTTCATAAATTTTCTCATAAATTTTGGGCTTGTACAATGTGATTACTTAAATTTAAGGTTTTTCGGGCATTAATTGGATTGAGTAATTATGAAATTTTATTAATTTATAAAAAAAATATCATTTCACTCTTAAATCTCATTAATAACTAGAGGGTTTGTGTGGGATAATTTTGTTATTTGTTTTCTCTTGAATAAGACTAATTAATTGTAATTAGAATGTGTTAATTAAAGAATCTTGATTAAGCTTAAGTTATGTTATCTTCACATGGATTGTGTTAAGTTTTAATAGCTTACATAGATTGTTATGTGATGTCCATTTAACATTCTCAATCCACTTATGAATATGTGATTGGTTTATAGTTCATTCATATCTATGTTTGAAGTTAAAAATCCTTAAGTACATGATATATGAATAGTGTAACTATTACAATTATTAAATCAAAATTAATAAAATATTTTCATCATATAATTCAAGATATATTTATAAATTTAAATTAATAAAACTGAATAAAATTCTAATGTATAATTCATGTGTATGGTATACACTCTTTCAAGGTATATAGTTTGGACACTTAGGGGCATAGGGCCACTAGTCAGAAGGATATCTAAGATATCTCGTCTCCCTGGTATAATAATGGCACGTACCTAAAAAGTGGTGTAGAAATATACATGTGAAAATATAAATCAGTTTTAAACCAAACATCATAAAGATTTCAAAAATTCATTTCACTCATATTCATATTTATATTAATGCAAGAAAATACATTGATATTTTGAAGTCAACTATTAAAGTGGTAAAATGAATACATAATAAAATATTGAAATAATAAAATAAATACAAATTATTTTTCTAAATGAAATTTTAAAATGATAAAATAAATAAATAAATATTTTAAAGTGGGATATTAAAGTGATGAAATAAGTACATAATTATTTTAAAATAAAATATTAAAAGTAATGAAATAATTTTTTAAAAAATGAAGTATTAAAGTGATGAAGAGTTATAAGATGTCTTTAAGTAAGTCATCACTTATCCCTATTAGTCTTAAAGTATCTTTCATGTGATTATAATTCCCTTTAACTTTAATCCAAATTTTGAAATTAATAAAAATCTTAATGCCCCGTTAAGAAAGATTAAAAATCATAAAATACATCTTTAGATCTAACCTTAAGATAAGGTGTTGAAAAAAAAAATTTCACTCAAGTGAAACTTGTAAATTTTCATACCCATTAGAACACTAAGCCTAATTTAAATAAAATTGAATTTGTAAATTAAAATTCACCTCTTAAATCACTAAATACTTGAATCAAAACCATCCTTCTGTTAATAACTTGAACCTATCATTTAATTTACAACTTAAAAATTAAAACCCAACTTTGTCATAATAAACTAACCTTTGCATAGATAATAAGATGATAGGTCACCAATCTTAGACTTATGTTAAGTCGATGCCCTATTATGATGTATTAAATTTGGTTTTTTTTACGGTGTAATGCTTTAGATTGGATGTTGGATTGCTTGTGCTCTAGTCTGAATAGTAGGGCATTATTTATTAGATTAATGATGTTTTCTATAGGGGTTGTGCTTAATTAAAGGGGGTTTTTATAATAATAAAAATAAATGAAATACTCTTGCTTACACATGCTGCCTTCCTCTTTAGCATTGCCCATTAGAACAAGTGGGCTTGGAACCTATAGGTGCTACATCCAATTGTGTGACATATAACTTCTTGGAGTGTATGTGTATTATAGATAACCTCTATTTTATAGATTTAGTTAAGATTTGTCATGGATTTTTAAATGTAATTTTGTAATAGAATAGTGATCTATAGGGTTTAGGAAGTTTAAAGGTTAGAAGGAATAAACCTTGGAGACATTGTGAAGCCTAAAGTATCAAAATTCATGAAGAAAAGTGAAGATGAAGGCCTCCATAGCCTATTTCATATGTTTTAATATTAATTATAATCTGACATGTATAAGGGTTGAGCTTAACAACCCACTTTTTTTAGGTGTATAGTAGAACCAAGCCGCTCCAGCCTCTTATTATTCTTTTAATTTTATTATTTGGTGTGTTTAATTTATTTGGGAAATAAAAATCACATGATTTTTATAGGTTTCTTTAAGTGTGATGATTGTTATATGTGGCTTGGATTTCAGTAGGCTGTTTAGAATCTAAATTTTCTACCCAACTTGAAATCAACTTTAATTAAAGATTAATAACTCATAATCTCATCTTAAAGCCTATGAAGTAATTAACTAAAATATTTAGAAACCCAAGCTTTTTTATGAATGTGAATAAAAATCATGCATGCATCTTATCTTCCCTCCTTAAAGATAGGGGATCTTCACTCATTGCATGATAAGGTGGAGTGTAGGACTATTAATAATAACCCCCTTAAGTGAAAGCCTTCACGTGGATTGTCCCATAACATAATTTCATCATGTCTTTAGGCATACTAGCATACCCAATTTCAATCAAAATGAATAAAATATATAATTTGTATTGTAATAGGTAGGACATTGTTCACCGTCACGATCTAGTCTCTTAAGAATTGAGTTTAGGCTCTTATGTTTTCTTCCTTAATAAATAATAGTAGAGCTATCTTGCTTTGGCATATGACTTTCCCACATAGTTTTAAAGCATAAGAGGTGTTAGTTGGTAGCCACTTTAAGAGGTTGTAAGTATAGAAGAGTTAGGATGGGTTCATTCATTTCCTACTTCCTAAGTAAAATTAAGTCGAGCTTCTAACTTATGTTGAAGCACTTTTACATGCAGGCTTGAATGTTGTTTGTTTCTTACTTGCTATGAGTGTAAGTGCTCACTTTTTAGGCATTTTCATAATATCATGTTATGAGATCATAAGTCCTAATATTCTAATAAAATTTTAGCTCAAATGATAATAATTCTTAATTTCAAAATTATAAATCCTCACTATAAGATAGATTGGACTGGCCACTAGGATTCTTAGTATCACGAGCACTTCCTACTTATCTTCTTTTGAATTTTCGTAATAGATTTCCTACAATCAGCACTCCTTTGATATCAAACTTTAAAATTTATAGAGATGTCAGTTGACCACTTTAATCGAGAGTTTTCTTAGGAGATACATATTACCACTTTAATCGAGAGTTTTCTTAGGAGATACATATTACTTAAGATGTAATTAACTATGGAGACTTGTCCTCTATAAGAAACTTATAAGCCTAGCTTAAAATAAACCCTACCTTACTTCATCCATGTAAGACAAGGGGAAAAAATCCCTGATACACATAGACTTAACAACCTTTGGAGTCCTTATTAGGTGGTTGAGTTTATCGTAGGATGATATTTTTATCTTTAGAGGTAGTATATTATTCCATGATGATGCATCTGATCATTTCAATAAGTTTCTCCTAAGATCTGTGTAGTGTCCCCACCATAATTTTAAATACCATAGATTTTTCTATCTACTCCACTAGAGAGAGGTCCTCTTTCTCCATCTTTAGTTATTGGCTAACGTCTCTATACATTGGTAGTAAGTATATACCACTCATAGTCTTAGACTACCTTTCATTCCATTGAACACATCACTCATTTATACATTGGTGGGGTGTGATCAACTTCTTCATTTTTTGGCCCTAGAACCTCTTATTTACCATAGTCAAATGAGTAGGATCTAGGACTACCCTATTAGACTCGTAATGGGATTTTATATATGAGAAGTTTTAAACTTTTCCAAAATTAGACAAAAATAATTTCCTTAGATTCTTAAACATATTATCAAACCTATAGTCATGTTCAAACTTGACGATTATTATTTTCTTTCCATAAATTGTTGAGCCTATTATTTATATGGAGGTTTAAATCAAAATCTCTACAATCATAAACCTCACTCACCATAATGAAATTTGGTAGGATATGAGTCTACATAATTTACATTAATCACTTTTATTGGCTGAAGCCTTTCCCTCTTATAATAGGAAAGAGGCACCATTTTTGTAGCACAATATGCTCAATCAATTTAATCAAATCAACACCATGTCGTCTAGAAAGCTGATATTCTCATTTTCCATTGAAGGTTATTTATGTTGGTCCATCATTCACTATAGCAGATCATTAGAAGGTTAAGGATAAGAAGCCTCTAATTTAGTTTGATCTGAAGTCTAAGGCAGAGTTCGCTTCACTAATGAGGGAAGTCATTAAGGTTCCTACCATACCACTATTATTTATTGTCTCCACTGCTTAAAGGGTTTTCAGAGTTAAAGCAACATTTAGGATAGCCCCGCCTCCAAAGGGAAGGACAAAGTGGAGTTAATGGCTATCTCGTCCATCCCATTTGTCTTCAAAGTAAGTTCTAGCTCTTCTATTTTCCTTTCACTAAGACTTATAGGAGGAATAAGAATAGAAAATGAAATAATTAATATGAAAATTATTTTAAGAGATAGAGACATTATCTCAAATTACTAAAGATGGGTCCCTGCAAGAGACCTCTCCCCTCTTTGGAGTAGTAAGTTTCACCCACTCTCTATAGTCAAGGGAGAAGAAGATATTTGCTGCATAGCATCATCATCACCATGCCCCCTTTGAGTATGAGACACCTACTATGAAGAAGAGAAATCACTATGTTAGTCTGAGGTCAGCTCTCAGGAGGGTTTGGAGAGTTCATAAATGATTTGAGGTAGCCGTAGTGCAAGATCTGAGATTAATCATCCCTAGAAGTATGTAGAGAGAAATTAGGGAAGAAAGGGGATCAAAGGCTAAGATATCAGTTTAAGTAGATATGAGAGATAGGAGGAGGTTCACAAGGTAGTCAGCAACCTCAGCATTGATGGATAAGAACCTTAGTGCATGACAATCTAACTATATAGGTAAATCAACCATTCAGTTCTCAACATTGATATTAAATCTCCTTCACACTGCTTGACTCATCGATGACCATCCCCATCTGAGTAGTAGCATTCAAGATTCCCTATAAGTATCAAAATAAGTCTAAAAATAGGAAATACTCACCCTTAGTGTTTAGATTACAACTTGTGGGCCACCCTTGACCTTCTCACACTGATGGTGTGAAGCCAAGCTCTCCTATTCAGCCTCCCACTTTTTGGTTGAGAAGGAGTCATGGCCTAAGAGTGTATTCATTGCTCTACCTCCAACACCTAGAAGAGAGAAAGAAGAGAAAGAGGGGGAGGCTCATACATACGAAGCACCTGAGCCAGCCAATGTACAGGCAGGACAGTAAGTTCAGGATAACATGGACATAGATGGCCAAATAATGGCCAACATGTTAACTCCATGAGCCGTATTACTTATGTAATTGATTTTAATGATAACAAATATATGATTGGATGAAACTAATATTTTATTTCAAGTCTTTCAAAAGCTCAATAGACTAAGTAAACTCAGTCAAATTTGAAAAGTCAAGATTAATTGGACGAGGGCAGTTTGGAGAACTTCCTAGGTTATGCAATAATAAGATAAATAAGAGCTCAAAAATATAAAAATAATGATTTAAATAACTCCATATCATTTATTTGAATTTTTGCATCATTTTTTTATATTTTATTTGCATGATATTTTCAATAATCCTTTTTGAATAATTTGAGAATTACTTGAGTTTAAGCCTTATCCATTACTTATTAAGTGTGTTGGATTTATTTTACACTTCATTTAATTATTTTCAAGCTTGGTCTTATTAATTATCCACTTATTTTTACATTAGAGTGAAATTATTCATGAATTACCCATATTACTCTTACTCTCTCCTATCCTTTTATTTCCTCTCTCCTATCAAAATTATCAATTCAATTCAATTTTGGCCAAATTTTTTATGGTTTTTGAATAAGAAATTTCATGTGATTTGTTTAATTTAATACCATGGAATCAAATTCTAAAATTATTTAAAGTTTTAGTTTGAATACTTTGAATTTCAAATTTCAAATTTATTTAATTACTTCCAAAAATGATATATCTATTTTTGGCAATGTTTGGCCAACCCAATCATGCTTTAATTAAGTAATTTTGAATTTATTTTAATTAATTTAAGTTATTTCAAATTAAAATTTAAATGAGCCATGTATTTATACACTTTACTATTCTAATTTTCTTCTTTATGGAAAGTCCATGGCCGACCCTAGTTGTATTTTATTTTGAGTGAATTGATTTATTTAATTTAATTCAAATCTCTTCTAAATTGATCTCCCATAATTGATTCATGATCAAATGCATTGAATAAGGTTGAATTTTTTTAACCCCTTGTCCGAATTCAACTTTGATTTTCCTTTGATTTATTTTATTGTTTTAATTATATGACTTCTCTTAACTAATCTAAATTAATTTAGTTAAGATTTTATCTCTCATATATGTTTCATTAAATCATGAGTGAACTCCTTTTGGAAATATCTTCATCATCCCACACTAATTGATCCTTAATTTATTTTAAATTAAAATTAATTTGAATCACTTCCTTTTTTTTTTTTTTTTTTTTTTTTTTTTTTTAGGGGAAGCCCCATGAGGGGTATTTTATTACCACAAAAAGAGGGTTACAAAGTCCTTAAAGGGGATAAACTTCAGAACTACTGTTCAAAGAGCTACAATCATCCTAAGGAGTAAATCCCCAGTCTAGATACAGGCAAAAGCAAAAGAACACATTAAAACAATCAAAAGATACAGTGAGGTTCACATAATAATCCAAAAGCAAATTATGGCCAATACTCTGAAGCACTTGAGAATGACTGCCACTGTGGTACAAACCTGCAAAAGAAAAAATAAATAAATAAAGGAGGACCTGCAATAATTTAGACCGACAAAAGTTAGAATAGTTATAGTAGTATAAACAATAGGATGTCTGAAAAATGCAAATTCTGCAAAATTTAGTAGAGAGAGAAGATAGAGAAAGCTCAGGCTCAATCACACCAGAATGGGGCAGATGCCAAAGTGTGCATCCAAACTTGAGAAGGGTTACTTCACAAGAGCTACTACCAAAACAAAATGGAGTGAAAACATCATAGCCATCATAGCCAACAAACCTGTTAGGAGATAACAACCAGTTGTTGAAGTTGATGAATTACAAACACACCTCATGCATTCGGGTTAATCAACCCGAAGTGAAAAGTAAATCGGAAAGTTCCAAAGTTATCACACAAATTAAAGCAGATTAAAGTACTACAGATTAATAGATAAAAGATAATGTCAGCACCCCACCAGAAACAAATCTGATCAGTGAAAATCAGAGATGATACCACATAAGGAACATTCATAACAGCACCAACAAAATCCCCTTTCAGCCCACAATCCTTGCAGAAATACCCCACAGGTTTTCCATAAGTATAATCATTGAGAGTATACAAACCATAGTTTAAAGTCAAGTAGAGCAATTGATTAAGCACAGTGATCTGCACCATACTAGCCTATTTCTCAATCAGAATGGAAACTCCACTCCAAGGAGGTAGCAGCATAAACCAAACAGAAGCAGGATTCCTTAATTAATTAAGGAGAGCTTATTTATGTTAAGTGCATTCAAAATAATTCCCTCCAGTCATGCATGGCTAGCCTAATTGCTTTTAAATTTAGTTAGATTCAAATTTTAAATCATGTGTTTAATTATTCAAAGTTCAATTTCTTGCCAAAACAATGTTCCCTTTCTTTTTTCATGCTTGGCTGAAAATCTTTGGACTTATTCTCTTGATTGTATTTTATTGAATTGATTAATTTCCTTTCCCGATCTCTCTTTCTCTCTCTCTCTCTCTCTTGGCCAAAATTCAAATACCTTTGTTTGAATTTATTTTTCATGTGCTCTTTTGATTGAAATCAAATAACTTCCTTATTAATTTTTCCCTCTCATTATTTTCCTCCTCTTATCTTTGGTTTGGCTGGAATTCCTTTGGCCATAACTCTATTGAAAGAAATGATCTCATGACTTTTTACTCTCTTTCTTTTCTCTTTTGAGGCCAAACTATTGCAATTTGTTTTCTTAAATCATAAGTGTGAAATCTCTCTCTGAACTCCTTGGCCGAATATCATCTTTAAGCTTGCATTGGATTGAAGTGCAAAAGATATTCTCCTCTCTTCTCATCTTCAAAAACTCTTCAAGTGGAGATTATCTTCAACATCTTTCAAGCTTCTCTTTTGTGATTTAAAGAAAATTTCAAGTCATAGATCTTATTGCATACACATAAAGGTATTGAGTAAGGTAATTGCTTTCACTTTTTTTCTTGAATATTTATGTTTATCGGTTGGATTTGAATGAAAAGAATTATATGTTTTATTAACAAAATATTCACTTGATCTCTTTTCATTCTTCTTTTAAAAGATTTGAAATATTTTTTTCTTTGGTTTGATTGAATGGGTTTTACTTTCATAAGGCTTTCATGAACTTTAGTTTGTTGAAATTTGTTTTCAATCTATCATCCTTCCTTTTGTGCAAGTGCTTTAATCTTCTTATATACCTTTTGCACATTGTATTTAAAAGTTTTTCAAGTTCATTCAACTTTATAAAACATAAATATAAGTTTGAGCTCTTCAATCCTATTTGTCTTAATATTGTTTAGTGGGATTAAGTGTAAAATAATTCTAAAATTTGAGAGTAGATATTTCAGATTGTATCTTCTTTTTCTTATTTATTTGAACTTGTTGTTGGAGTTATACTTGCCCGGTGTAGGAAAGTATGTGTCAGGGTTGTACTTGCTCAGTGTAGAAAAATATGGGAGATTGGTTGTACTCTCATTTTGTTTAGTGAATTCCTAGTCAGGGTGACTAGGCGTAGGAAAATTTTTGAGTTTGACCAAACCACTTGAAAATCTTATTATCTCCTACTTTTATTTTTTGTTTGAGTTTACATTATTGTGCTTTGTTACTTGGTTCTTTGCTTCTTCATTAAGATTCTCTTAACTTTCTTTTGCAACTAAGTTTTCTATAAAACTCAAAATTAAGTTTTAACTTGCAATAATTTTTAAAATCACCTAATCCATCCTCTCCTCGCTCTTGGGTGCCATATCTTCTTAACAATTAGTATTAAAGCCTCAGCTCATTTTAGTTACTTAAAATATCTGAATAAATTACTATAGCACAAGTATTTTCTAAAGGGTACTACCTGAAAGACAATCTACACATAGACCACCTTTGCTTGATAATATTTTATTTGATTATTGAAAAAAGTGTATTAGTACTTGTATTCGTGGTCAAGATTCTAGAATGTGGTATATGTTAACACATCAATACCACACACCCACTATTGAAATAAATGATTTAAAAGTTAAAAAACCTTTTGAGGAGAATGATATACTTATGAAAGAGAACTAGATGAACTTAATGCAAAGGTATGTAATATTTTATATTGTTCTTTACTTTCTAATAATTACATGAGGATTTTCATGCTTAGTACAACTAAAGAAATCTAGAATAAGTTGATTATTACATATGAAGATACTAATGAAGCAAAAGATGCACATATAAATAGATTAGTACATGAGTATGAATTAATTTCTAATATGTATACTCATTTATGAAGATAATAAATACGACTCTTAAAAGGAAGTATAAAAATCACGATTTAGTTTATAAAATTTTGAGATGTCTTTTAGAAGAATGAGAAGCTAATGTAATCATTATAAGTGATGATACAGATTTAATTGCATATCCACTTGATTAGCTACTTAGCTCTTTGATAGCACATGAATAAATCTTAGCACAAAGAGAGCTAGTTGAATGTTCTCGAAGGAAGGAGAAAAAAAAACTATTGCATTGCAGGCAGAAGATGAAAGTGAAACCACTAACTTAAGTTTTGAGGTGGATAACAATGAAATTACTATACTTCCAAAAATATTAGGAAACATGTTGAAAGAAAAATAAAAAGTATGGAAAATATAATGTTCATAAATTTCATATTAAAAAGTCAAATATAGGTGAAGGAATTATCTACTATAATTGTAAACAGCTTGGACATGTAAAAGAAGAGTGTCCAGTTATAGAAAATAAAAAAAATAATAAAAAAAGAGGTTGAAAAGAAGAAATGCTATAAAAATAAGAAGCCTAAAAAAAAGAGCGTTATGGACAAATTTAAATTTGGAAGAGCCAAATGATGAACATACATGGAAGAGGCAAATATCTATCTTATGGAAGACGTTGACAAATTTAGTGAGGTATATGAAAATATTATTTTTGACCTTATTTTTTTGATAAGTTTAACATCATTTCTAAAACTAGTAATTTGGACACCTAAGCTTAGATTATGAGCCTCCTAATTAGGCACTTAGAACACTACACCTAATGAGCTAATGCATCCTTTTGGTGTTTGATCTAACCTAATGGGATTAGGTAGAATAAATTCCAAACTCAAATAGAAACAAAGAATTAAATCAAATACATCCCATTTGGAATCTAAATTCATTTGGGTTTAAATTAAGATGATTAGAGTGGTTAACCAATTATCCTACTTAAGCTCAAAGTCACCTAAACTTAAAGAAATTTAAATGAAATCAAAATTAAAATAAAATCAAATAAAATGCATTATAGTCAATGCAAGAATAAAAATGAATCTAAAACTAAAGCCAAATGAAAGTCAAAGATGGTCAACTCTTTGATATGGAGTTGACTAATGTGGGTCCCACCAAGGCAAAGGTCAACCCACAAAAACTAGACCAAATGAAATTATTATAAAGAATAGAAATAATAAAATAAATATGTTTAAACATAAATTAAATGAATATAAATCCAATAAGGCCTTAATTAGGCTAATTAGACCATTTGATCTAAATGGGCCTAAATGGACCTTATTAAATTCAAATTCAAATTAAATTGAAATAAATTCAAATTGATTGTCAAAAACTATTTGAAAATCATTATTAAACACAATCCAACTAATCATTAGGTCTAATTTGACCAATTTAGTCATTTGACCCAAATGAATCCAACTTAACCCATTAAGCCCAATTTAGGTCAAATGGGTTAAAATTGAAATCAATTTTATATCATATGAAATTAATTACTCCATATCATCTCACACATGTGATTAAACATGATTGGAGTCCAAACATAACATAATTAAGAAAAATTGGTCATTTGACTCAATTGAACTCATCCTAACCCACTTAAGTAAAAATGGGTTAAGTTGAAAAAAAATCAAAAACAATTTAAAATCTAAGAAAATCAATCAATTTAATACATCATAAATCATCAATAAACATAATTGTAATTGAATTTAAATCTTAAAATAACATTTAAGCTATAGAATTCAATTTGACCAATTTAGGTCAAAAGAATCAAATCTAGCTCAAATCGCATTAAGCCCTCACATGGAATGGATTAATCGAACTCCAAATTTTCTATAAAATAATTAACAATGATTAAAACTAAAATTTAAATAAAAATAAATGCAATTAAAATACTTTAAATTAAGTCAAATCCAAATGGCATGAATTAGGTTAAATCTTCAAATCCAACTCAAATGGGTTTGAGTTTAACCTAAGATTCACCTTGGTTTGACTTGGCCAACCAACCACCAACCCATTAGGATGTGATGGTGATGCCAAAAGCCAAGGAATTCCATGTGAAGTGAAGTTATAAGGAAATGAGGTATAGCCATGGAAAGAGATGAGGAATCCATACAAAGAGGTGAAATCCCTATTCCTCTCCTCCAAACCTCATCCACCTCTTCACCATCACTGATTTGGACTTTCTCTAATAAGTTGAACACCCCTTGGAGCTAGCCTCCAAGGGTGGCCATCACCCTAGAAAAAAATGCAATTTTCTTCCTCCATGAGATAGCTCATGACCAAAGAAAGGAGAGGGAAGAGGAGGCTTCCACCCCTCAAGGAATACATCCCAACACATTCATAAGGGAAGGAGAGATCAAACTGACCTCTTAGACATAACCCTTGCCACCAGTGGCTAGACTCCGACCAGCCCTTGCCTTCCATATATGGCTCTCAGCCATATATGGAAATATAGGAAATAAATTTCCTCTCACAAATCCAATCTTTCCTACATGATCAATAGGTGAAGAGGAACTTATTTGGAGCCTCATCTAAGCCTTTCACTGCCAGCAGTCCAAAATTTGCCAAAGTCAACGACAAAAAAGAGCAAGGCTCTCAACCAAACCTAAAAATGGGAGAGGACCACTCCTCCCCCTAAATTGAGACTTCTTGCATGTTCCATGGACAAAAATGAACTCAATCAAGCCATTGCTCGACCCTCTCATTGCTGGCGAACTAGAAAACCATCAAACCCAATGGAGGAGAGGTGGAGCTTGGTCTCCATGATGATTGACGGGGGAGGCAAGTCAATTCCACTTCACTGGAGATTTGTCTCAACCCAAGGAAGGTTTTTGAATTGGCGTAACTATCAGACATAACTCTAGCGAGGCACTCCCTAAACTGATTGCCTACTCTCATGTTGTTTGGTCCTTTGTTAAGCAAATTTATGTTTGGTAGAGGTCAAGCCATATGGATTGATTGTAAATCGATATGTAATCATTTTCTAATCAAAAATATGAAGAATGGTAGCTTAGATCGCCAAAATTCACCCTCCAAAGGTGGAAAAATATTGATTCTCTGATAGAAACTCAAATATGAAATCACCACCATCTGTTCCTTCTATTAAAGATAGATGGTTGCAATCTAGCCGCACAATATGATTTAAATTCCTTAAGAAAACATGGGCAAAATCTCAATCATCCGATCAAAGATCGAATAGCTGTGATGAATCTCATGTCCCTACCGCCATCTAAGCATGATCCACGTGGATTTAGCAGACCAAATTGGGCACCACCATGTGTAAAGTGGCACCACGTTGGCACCGCATGCTAAAATAAGAAATTCCATATTTTTTCCTAATTAAAAATGGAAAAAATCACTAGCAAAATCAAAAAAATATAGAAAATAAAATACTTATCCATAAATTGCAAACAAGGGCTCTTTGGATTCATCTGGGTGAGAGGAATTTATTAAATCCAAAATTCCTAATTAATTTTAGATAATTTTAAGTTAATTTGGGTTTAAATAAAAATAATTAAACTCAAACCACTCATCCAATTGATTTGAAACTTTAGAAAAATGAAATTCAAGTTAAAACACACCTTAGAAAAAGTTTTTATGATTTATTAGAAAGTAAATCTAAAGATGCAGAATTTCCAACTTTAAACCCTAATTTAGATAAAATAAATTAATAATAAATTTAAGAAATCATAGAAAATTATGAAAATAATTTAAATCATCCAAATACACGTTAATGAACTTAAACACTTCATTAAAGCTCTTTGAAATCTAATAAACCATAAAATGGCTTAATTTGTTAATTAATTAAATTAATTAATTCAATTAAATGGACCGAACTTGGAACGTAATAAATCAACTAAAACTCCAAAAATTTTACATAAACCCTCTATGGATGTATCTTCTAGAGAGAAATTAAAAAAAATTAAACCCCTAATTAATTCTTTTTAATTTAGCCTTAATTTAGGTTTTATTGAAATAATTAAAACTTTAATTAGTCCCAAATTACACATGTGATTATGATGAAACTTTAGAAAACTTAAATTAGTAAGAAATCCCACTTGCCGTAAAAATTTCAAGGCAATTGACATTTATATGTGAAGTTATTGAATTTCCAATCTTTAGGTCAATATAAATGAAATAATAAATAAAAAGTACTAAAATTAGGAAAATTCATAAAAGCAACTTAAAGTAGTTTCATTTAACATTAAAACACTTAAAGAAAATCTTTCAATCCTCTAAAGTTAAGGAATTTGATTAATCATATACTTAGGGTTTAATGAAATAAATTAAAATAAGAAAATAAAAATTATGCCTTAAGTTAATGACTTACTAAATTCATGATAAATCAACTAATCAATTGGAAACTAAAACTAATTAACCTTTAAATTCCATATTCAAATATGGAATTCATTAACATGGAAGTTCCTTAAATCCATTTGGGTTAATGAAAAACATAATTTCAAATGCAAAAAGTGATTAATCAAATCAATTAAACTTAAAACAACTTAGAAATTTGAAATGGCCTAAGTTAGGTTTGGTGTCCAAAATAGCCTAAGTCTCTTAGATTATGAATTGATAAACAAAATTTCATCTAAAGGGATTGAATTAATTAATGAAATTTAATACATAATAAAATTAAAACCTAAATTAAGAATGAATCAAATCATTTTAAAAAATCATCATTAAATTAATAAATGTAATTAATTCAACTAAAATGAGCATCTAATCAAAACAAAAGAAAATTAAAACATTGAATGAATCAAATCATTTGAAGTAAATCAAATCAAGAAATATTTAATCAAATTAAAAGAAATGAGAAAAAGAATAAATCTTAATTAAATTCCAAAACAAAATCAAAACTATAATTAAACCAAATGCAACTTAAAAGAATTCAAAAGAGGTTAATGAAGACATTCAAGATCTTAAGTTTGACCTCCCTTAGAAAGAATCTTCACCTTATGGTAAAAACCTCATTCTATTAGAAATTAAGATGTTGAATAAAATGGGTTCCACCTAAAGTGAAACTTATTTTATTCTTCATTCTTGAAAACTTAAATTTCACTTCAACATAAAATAAATTTTAAAATAAAAATAAAATCACAAGTTAGGTAAATCATTTAAATTGAAACCAAAATAAACCTTGAAACATGAAAAATCAAATCTAAAATGCCTAGTGAAGTCATACCACACAAACCCTTTTTCTTCATACACTAGATTATTAGGTCATCGACCCTACAATTAAGTTAGGTTGATGTTCTATGATACTTTGTGATGTGAAATATTTTTTTTTATTTCATGGTGTGTTATTTTAGACTAGATGGCTAGAATTGTTTACTTGCTAGTGTGGACGCTAGGATGTTCTTTTTAGACTAACACTATTTTCTGGATGGTGGCTATGCTAAAAAGGACTACTATAAAAAATAATATAATAAATGATATTTTTTTTACATGTATGCTTATGTCCATAAGCATAGCCGAATATGATAGGTGGGCTTGGTAATCAATTAATGCTAAGCCCATATGTTTGTAAATATAACTACTTGAATGCTATTTGTATTTGCTAACATATGTTTTACAAGAATTAAAAATTTATTTTGAAGTTTAAAATGTAATTTGAGCTTAGAATTAAGTTAGGATTAATGGGGTCTAGAAATAGCTACTAGTTGGTAGTCCCCTTTGAAGCCCATGAAGGTCCTTAGAGAAGGAAACAATCCTAAAGAAAGACCCATAGATCTAGACTTTCAGTTCTAAACCAGGTTGTATAAGGGCAGAGCTCGACTGCCCATTTCTCTTTCTTCAATGGTGTATAGTTGTACCTGGCTGCACTGCCTATTCTTTAAATTTAATTTAGTGTGATTTAGTTTGGCTGCACAATAGAATCAACCTACTTTTCTAGGTTTCTTTTTGTGCTGTGTTTTTTGTGGAAATGCTTGAATGTTAGGCTCTTAAGAAAACTAATTTTTTTTACCCTACTTAAATTTAAACAACCTAAAAAAATAAAGAAATTCATAACTTTACACATAAATTAAAGCCTCAAGAGCAACTTAAAAGTAATTGAAAACAACTAGCTTTTGTGAATCATGCTAGCATATTATTCTAATTTTTTGAATTGGGCACTTCATCCATCGCACATAAGGGGCATCTGACCTTTGAGGATAACTATCTTCTTGGGGAAGTGTGCCTTTTTATTTTGATTTGGCCCATGACCGCTTCTAACTGCATCTCATTGTATGCATAAATTGCATACCCGAGAAGATTTAAATGAATTGTGAGTCAAGATATAAAAAATGAAATATGTTTCATTAATTAGGTGCATATCATACCTAACATGATCCTAAGGATTAGGGAGTGGGTTTAAGTTTCTAGAATCTTCCCTAAAATGAAATAGTCCAACCGTCTTGCATACAAAAGATCATCATCATGGATTTAAAAATTGCATAGGTGATGTTAGCTGGCAGCCCTTCCAAGTGGATTTTAAGTTCAGAAGAGTCAAAGATAGGTTTATTTTCTTAAGTGTGATAAAGAGCCAATGATTCCCAAAACCAAAATTAGGTCGAGCCTTTGATGTGTGTTAAAAGCAATTATAGATTTATGTTCTGAATCATCCTTCTAGGAGTAAGTCTTCAACCTTAAGAATTTCTATAGTCTTGGCTACTAGAATCTAAGCCTTAGATTTCTAATAAAAATATCAATTCAAACCTTAATAAATTTTATCTCAAAAATATAAAGACTAATGGTAGGATAGTTGAAATGCCTATTAGTCATTTCTTGGTTTATCCCAATTAGCCTTAAAACTCTTTTCCCATTTGAAGTGTTCTTTTTTAAATTCCAATTTAACCATCCTTTGGAACTAACTTTGAAATTCATAGAAATAAGAGCCTATTTCTTCAATCGAGAGTATTCTTAAGAAGAGATCCCCGTACCTAAGATGTAATTCACTATAATGGATTGCCCTTATAGAGAACTACAATCCCAACATTAAATAAACCTTTTTCTACTTTTTCTTGAAGTTTAGGGGAAGAATCTATAGAATATTAAGAAGATCCATTAGCCTTATGAGTCCTTGTTTAAGTGATCAAATCCATTATAGAATAACATGTTTATCTTTCGAGATAATATGCTCATTCCTTAATGACAAAGTTGATTACCAAAATAAGAAATTCCTAAAATATATGCGGTGTCACAAATTTTTCCCATAATTACTTATAATGAATTAGATGATGCATTTAATGAGCTAGCTGATGAATATAAAAATTTAAAATATATAAATATAATGCTTTAGAAAAAGAAAAAAATTATAAATGCTTGTTTTTATCTTTAAAAGAATAATTCAATCAGCTGAAAGTTAAAAAAAATTGCTTAGTAGATTAATCATTACATATAGAAAACTTAAAAGAGAAAATACTTTATTATATGCAAGATTCAGTACATGTTATAGTTCACACTCATATACTTCATCTAGTAGAGAAAACTCATTAATGACATCAAAATCATCTAAATATTGACCTTATGTAAATATAAATGTTTTGTGTAATTTTTGTAACAAAAGAGTTCATATTTTATGTGATTTCCATGCACGTAAATCTCAAGTATTTCCTAGATCAAACTTCATTTGTCTACCTAAAATTAGAATGCAACAACTCACATTTCAAAGCATTCATTTCATATTACTTCTATAGGATATGGACCCAAATATGTTTAGGTTCCAAAAGTTGACCCTTGATTTTTTTTCTTGTAGGAATGCCTTCAAATCAAGATCAAATAAAGCATGTGGTACTTGGACAACAGATATTCAAGACATATGACAAGTGACAAATCTTTTTTATATAATCTTATGAAGAAGGATATGTTGTTTATTGTGATAATGCAAAAGGAAAATTTATTGGGATTGGTTCAACTTCAAAAATTTTGAATGAAACGTGCCAACAGAATGAAAGATAGTCTTGGATTCATACCAAAGTATAAACCCACTATTGATAGTCAGAGATAATGATCATTTACCAAAGATGGAGAGAGGAACCTTCCCCAGCGGAGTCGCCAAAAAAATCTGTGGTGAAATTTTCATATGTAGTAATTTCTAAAGAGTAAAATATATACTTCCATCTTCACTCTATGCAGGATAAAAATGAAGATAGAAATATACATCTCTTCTTTTTGTGTAATTTTGACACCACGTAGATCCGTAGATGTTCCTATTGAGGGTGATTGGGTATGACATTGAGGAGAGGTGTACTATATCGAAAGATAGAAGTCACCATCTTATAATGAACCTAATCACCTTAATAAGGACTCAAGGATAATGGGTCTGCATGTGTACCAAAGATTCTTCTCCTACTTTACATAGAAAAAGTAAAGTAGGGTTTATTTTAAACCGGGTTCATTAAGTTCCTTACAGGGGCAAGCCCCCATAGTTAATTACATCCTAAGGAATGAGATCCCTCAGGAACACTCTCGATTAAGGTAAATAATCATTATCTCCAAAGATTCTAATAGGTAAGACAATCAATCGATTAGTTTATTTCAGAAGATTAAATGGCATTGATCAAAGAGAGGCAGTTATTATCGAAGCCAAAAGAAGATAAGTAGGAGATGCTCCTGATGCTAGAAAATCTAGTGAGCACCTCAAACTATCCTATGGTTAGGCTTTATATTTTTGAAATTGAATTATTCATTTGAGTTGAGTTTTTATTAGAAGTTTAGGACTTATGAGTCCATAACACAAGATTATGGAAATACCGCAAAGGAGAGAAGCAGCCTCAGAACCTAAATCTAGAGAGCTTTGGCGTGGGCCAAAAGCACAACCTAAATCTAAGAAAAAAATGAGTGTTTGGTTTGCCTCCACAAGAGAGGAGAAACCACCCGACTGCTTGGACTTACAATCGCCTGGGGGTGGCTGCCAACTAAATCTTCCTACAATTTTAAATTCAAGTAGGCAAGTCATATGCTTTATGCAAGATAGCCAGGCTATTATTTATTTAGAAAGAGACTAAGCCCTTAAACTCACTCCCTAAAGAGACTAGATCATGTAAGGGTATGCTTCAAATGACCGAAATCTAATGCAAATCATATTACATTTTATTTTCATTTTTGGACAATCATTTGACTCAGGCTTATAGCATTTATATGCTTAATGCATGAGAAGTAAGATTATTGGCCAAAATTAGCGAGAAGGGAGGAGGTGTATTTCCACCATGGCTCTCAAAGGTCAAGCCAAATTTTTCTGGCAAAGGTGGAAGCCCTCTAATCAAGAGTGAAAATAATATGTATTTATGCATGATGTTATAAAAGAAATACTCATCCAGCTAAGATGTTGCTAATTCTTTTATCTTAATTTTAGTCTAAGCTTTAGGTGAAGTTATGAGTTCTTTATTTTTAATTTTTGAATTGTTAAATTTGGTAGAAGATTTATTTTTCCCTAAGAGCCTAATCCACATCCAGGTCATACATCATGCAAAGAAGAAACTAGGAAAAAGATGCCATCTTAATGCACAAGTTAAATAAATCATCAATCAATTTATAAAACTAATGCAAAAGAATAAGAGGTCATTTGTGGTCGGACACCACCATACAAACCTAAAAACAAATTGGATAACTGAGCTCTACCTTTATACAACTCGGATTACAAATGAATTAAGTACAATTAAGCAAGGAACTCATTGTTATGGGGGTCTTCAAGCTTCATTTCTTCATTCTTATTTTCTTCTTTCTTCTTTCTTCTTTGATTATTTCTTTTGGATGGTTGGAAGGTGGTTGTTCCAAAAGCTTCACATGGTACATAAGATGAAATATTATGACCATTGCTCATCCCAATCCCCATAATAATCATTCAAAAATCCTAATTGCAAAAATTACATGAAAAGGAAAAGTAAATCTAGCTAACACCTATAAAATAGAGATTAGCTAAACAAACCACACAAATCCCAAGCATGTATATTAGACTTATCACACCACACATGGGTGACTAAGCCCACCTGGCCTATTGGATTATGCTTAGGGGTATAAGCACCTACACAATAAAAGCATTTATTTTTTTATTTATTACGGTGCCCCTTAAGCACAATCCCCTGCATAAAATAATGATTATACTAAATCGTCCTATCATTCATTCTATGCACATTCACCCTAACATCCAGACTTAAACATATATCATAAAATAAAAGTAAACACCAAACCATGCACCAACCTAACCTAAAGCTAGAAGTAGTGACTTAGTCTAAAGTGTGTGCTTTAAAGGTTTGTGTGGTTTGCTTAGCTATGGCTTTAAGTTAGAATTTTCTAAGTGTGAAGAATGTTCAACTTAGAGGAGGGTTTCATTTAAGTGGTTTAGTTATTTTGGGTTAGTTTTTTTTATGTTTTGATTGGGTTTAAGTGAATCCTAAAATTATTTACTAAGTTGTAAAGAGAGGGAAAGAGAAGAGGACTTATCTTTCCTTTCCTAACCTAAGTAATTTCTAAAGTGGATTCATATTTTTGTTTTGTTTAGTGAATGCTTTATTATGTGTTTTAATTAATCCTAAGTTTAGATAAACTCTAAATAAACCTATTCAAAAAGAAAGGCATTTTAAGATTAAATAAAGTGAGTTAAGATCACAAAACACACATCACTTCATTTCTTTTCCAACATGTATAACATGCATATAAATGAATCCTAAGCATATTTATACATACAAAATGGGAATGTTTAGCACACTTTATGATGCATGCTAAATAAGTTACCTAAGAAAATTTGAATGTTTATGATGCATGATTTTCATTAAGTAGCAAAGGGGTTTCTTATCCAAGTTTCACATGCACATATGAATGTATGAAAGGCATAAGTGAGTATGACGCCATTGTTAACTAGGGGTGTAAGGTACAAGACCTACTTAGGGCTACTTAAAGCCTCGCAACCCCGGGGTTGTCCAAATTAATATACCACTTTCCTTAAATACAAGCATATGCACAAAAGGAATGAATGGAAAAGAAAGGATGCAAAAAGTTTGTGTTGGTTGATTTATTTTTGTTTATGCAATTTATATGTACAAGTGTAGGTATCCTTCTTAAGTAATAGCATAGGAATGAATAGGAGATGGAATTAGGAAAGTGTTAGGTTCTTTTCAAATGAACTATACACTTTGCCAAATCCTATTCAAAACTATACCAAAAGAGAGAAGGAAAAATACACTAAGCACATCTTTATATTTTACACATGTCGCCCCCTGACTGGCTATTTAAAACATCACATCATAGCGCCACGTGGTGGAGGCGCTACGTGCTTTCTCCTCAGTCGTCAGATCAACGATCACATGACTGAGATTAAAGCCACATATCAAAGGATTAAATATAAATATATTATGCATTTTAATCTTGATCATCCATCCAAAATGTGTGGATGGATGGCCAGAGATCCGTCCTTGTAATTCCCTATGGGAAAGGGAATCCGTCCATCTCCTAAGCCATGATTTGAGCTCAGATTGGGCTAAAATTTGGCCCACACCTTCATCCTGCATCTTAGATCACATCTAACGGTCAAAATCCTATGCCATAAAAATTTCTTTCACAAAGCTCTACACCACATTGAGTTTAAGCTCAAAAAATGGCTAACCTCGCCAGAGGTGATCACCGGTGTTTGATTCCCTTAGAGAAGCTTCGTCTAGTTGAGATGAAGCTTTGTCAAAAGTTTGAGGGGTTGAGGTTGAGTAACTTCTTCTATGGACCAACTCCTCCTCCAAGTGAGCTTGACTTTGGTCAAGGTGACTCCTCCTTTGCTTCAAGAACTTGAAAGAGAGCTTGGGCTAGCTTGATTGGGGTCCTTGAGGGAGTGTGCAAAGGAAATTGGCTTGATTTTAGGTGTGGAGTAAAATAGACTTTTGGTGGAGCTCCCCTATTCTCACCTTGCGAAAACTGAGAAATGGGAATCGACAAATGCTTGAGAGAGCTTGGGATCACTGAAAAATGACTCCATTAGCTTCCTAACACTCAATCAACTTGAGGAATCTTGGAATGAGAGTGAATTAGGGGGAGTATATCTCCACCTTTGGCAATCAAAATGTCAAGCACGGGCTTTCCATTTTGAACTAATTTCCCTGATTTAGATGGTTTGTTAGGCTATTTTCAATTGTACATGGTTTGGTTTTGGTCAGAGAAGAAGTGGAGAAGCTTGCCATTTGCTCAAATTGAGTGTAAGGAAGATTCCCATGTGGCCATTTCAAAGCATATGCTTAGTTTGGCCATTGGGTTAGGTTGAACTGACCCAAACCCATTGGGTTTAGTGCACCACTCTCCCTAGTGTTCACTTGATTCACTAGGAGAGTGCCAAGTGAGTATGAAGATGATTTGACCAAATTCCAAGTGGAATTGGCCAAAACATACCCTATGGCCTAGGTGTAAAATGGTCATTTATCTGATTTTTGAATTTGGGTATGTTTGGTATGTTGAGAAAATAGGTTTGGCCAAGTTTCATTGGATTTGGAGTTCATTTGGTATGGTTTGGCTCATGTTGACCCATTTAGATCAAAATGGGTCAACTTGGGTCAAATTTACCAAGTGGTCAAATTGGGTCAAACCAAGGGTTGGGGCAAGTTCAAATGATCATTGAAATGTTTTGGTGGCTTTGGTTTGATTCAATTTGGTTTAGGTTTGAATTTAGTTCATATGACTTCATTTAGGTCAAATGGGTCAAGTTGACCAATTTGACCCATTTGACCTATTTGAGCTAGGTCATGGGTAGGTTTAGGTTTGGTTAGTCTTATGAAGTGGATTGGTATCTTTGTTTCCAATCAATTTTGGTTAAGTTTGAATTTGGCTCAACATGCCCTTTAGGTCAAGTTGGGTTCAAGGTTAATTAGGCTAGGTTAGGTCTAGTTGGCCGATTAAGGCTTTGGTCAAGTTCAACAAGTGATTTAGAATGAACTTGACCCATTGGATTCAATCAATTTGGTTTAGATCAAGTTTTGACACATTTTGACTTTTTTAGGTCAACTTGGGTCAACTTGGGTCAAGTGGCCCATTGGGCTAGGTTAGGCTCAAATTTTGACTTGGTCAAGTTCAAACATTGATCATGAATGAACTTAGATTATTGGTTTCAATCAATTTGGCCTATGATGGATTTTGGTTATGTTGGGTTTCATTTTGGCTAAGTGTTGACTTGGTCAACCCATATGTTTGACTTGGTTTGACCCAATTTGAGTAATTGATCATCTCATGATGATTGTTGATCATGATGAGAAGCATAGATGGACTTAGTTCAATCCAATTTGGTTAGGATTAGAATTTGGCTCATAAGGGTACTTTAGGTCACTTTGACTCAAGTGAGCCTATGTGGGTAAAATGGCTTGGTCAAAGCTTGATTTGAGTTTGATTGAACTTGTATATGGACTTATGATTGAAATATAAGTCCATTTGCAAGTGGTTTGAAGTCAAATGGGTTTTGATTCATTTGATAATTTCAAGTTCAAAGGGTGAACATGAAATGGATTTTGGCTTGATTTTTGAATTGAGTTTTGATTTGGTGATTGAAGTTTGTATTTATATTTGGATTCATGATTGAAGTATTGATTAAATCATGAAGGAAAATTGAGAGTTTGGCTTAATTTGAAGTTGATTTGGCCAAGTTCAAGAATTTGACTTATAAGGCTTAGGCTGGATTTTGATTAAATTTAAACTTGAATTTTGGATTTAGTTTGATTGATTTGAATTTATATTTAATTTATATATGTGAATATAAATTAGAAAATAAATGATTTATGAGAAAATTTCATGAATTTGGAGTGATTTTATTATGATTTTTATGCTAAGTCTTTAAGAGAGAATTAAGGACTTAAGAAGGATTTGTGAATTTAACATGAATTTTGAATTTAGTTTGATTGATTTGAATTTATATTTCATTTATATATGTGAATATAAATGAGAATAAAAATGAGTTATGAGAAAATTTCATGAATTTGAATTGATTTGAAGATGATTTTTAGGTTAAGTCTTTAAGAGGGAATTAAGGGCTTAAGAAAGAATTTGAACTTGGAATTTCAATCATGGACTTCAATCATGGATTTCAATCATATAGTATTGATTTGAGTTTGGAGAAAATCAATTATGCTAAAATTGATTTAAGTTTCATGTTGATTTGATTTGGAGTTTGACTTGAAGGAAGGAAGTAAAGAAATTGGTTCAAGCTATAGGGTAGGCAGATTTTTCTAACACCCCTAAGGCATGACCTACTCCTATAGATAACTCTTCTAAGTCTCTAGGGTTAGATTGAGTGTCCACCTAATCACTAGATGTGTCTTAGGACTAAGGATATCTTAAAAGTCTAAGAGGAGTCCTATGTCTAAGATGGAGGGGTTGAGAACTCATTGTAAAAATGAGGTCAATAGTGGCCTAGATGCGTTAGCCTCTTAGGATCAAAATAAATTTTCTACCCAGCTAATCACCCAAAATTAAAATTCTAACAACTCATAGCCTCTTCATAAATCCTAGGATATAAATAACATAATTAAAAGATATAGTAACCCCTTAGCTGAATGTTGTATGTTTCACATCATGCATGCATATTATTTCACTCTTGCAAAATGAGGGCCTCTGTTCTTACACTCATAGGGACCGCTTGACCCATGAGAGCAACCCCTACTGACAGAGCTTCACCCTCTTTCTCTTCTAATTTGACCAACAACTTATTTCATCATGCATTTAGAAATATATAAATCACAAAGCCTTTGTCAAAATGAAATGTCCAAAATGAAATAAAAATTTGAAAATATTTTGCATCTGTAGATTAATTAATATGCTCATACCACTCATGCTCTAGTCTCTTAGGAAGTGAGTTTAAGGACTTTAGTCTCTTTTTAAATAAATAACTACCCTAGCTATCTTGTAATTCATAAGATCAAACTACATGATTTTAAAATCGTAAGAGGAGTTAGTTGGCAGGTACTACAAGCAGTTATAAGTCCAACAGTCAGTTGATTTATCCTCTATTATGGGGGTAAACCTTATACCCATTTTCTCTTAGATTTAGTTCATGTTCTAACTTATGAGAGAATTCCTTAGATTCAGGATTCAAGGTAGCTATTTCATTCAGGCTAGGAGCATAAATCCTCACCTCTTAGGCATTTTCACAACCTTATGTTGATAAATTATAAGCCCTAGCAATATAATAAAATTCAACTCTAACAAATAGATCTCCTCATTTTAAAAGATATAAAGCCTTATATGATCCTTCTTCCTAGTCCAAAAAAAATTAGTCTTCTCCTTGAACTTTCCCAATTGATTTTTCAAATATAACCAATTCTTTGATAGTATAATGTTGAAGTCTTTGGAGATAATTTTTGTCTACTTTAATCGAGAGTATTCTTAAGAAATTTTATTCTTTAAGATGTAATTAACTATGGAGGGTTGCCTCTATAAGGAACTTTAGAACCCGATTTAATATAAATCCTATTTTATTCATCCATGTAAAGCAAGGGAAAAATCTCTGGAATATTCGAAGACCCATCATGCCTTAAGAATCTTTATTATATGATTAGTTCCATTGAAGGGTGATGCCTCTATCTTTTGAGATAGTATATCATTCCCCAATGTCATACCTGATTACTTTAATAAGTATCCCCTACGATTTACGTGGTGTCCCCCCTACATCCAAAAATAAATACTATAGTGGAAATGACCATTTACATGGGTGATTTATCTCATATGATACCCTTGACCCAAGGGTATCATGATTATTTGGTATTGGATTTGATTTAGGCAGATTTGAAATATGCCAAAAAGTGGGTTAGTCTAAATTTCAAGTCAATTGGAGTTAATTTGGTTTGTTTGGCTCAATTTGATTCAAATGGGTCAAATTGGGTTAAGTTGGGTCAAGTTGACCAATTGGTCAAATTAGATCAAATCATGGGTTGGGTCAAGTTCATATGATCATTTGGGATGTGTTGGTGTCATTGGTTTGGTTTAGTTTGCTTTGGATTTAATTTTGACTCATATGAGTTCATATGGGTCAAATGGGTCAAGTTGACCAATTTAGCCAAATTGGGAAAATTGGCTTGGGTCATGGCTTTGTTTGGATTTGGTTGATCATTTCGAGTATGTTGTAGGCTTTGGTTTCAATTAATTGATATTCAATTTTGATTTAGGCCAAATTGACCCATTAGGTCAATTTGGGCTAAATAGGCCAATTGGGTTCAATTGCTCAAACTTAGTTCAATTAGGGCTTTGGTCAAGTTCAACAATCAAATTGGAATGAACTTGAGCCATTGGTTGCAATTAGTTTGGTTTATATAATGATTTGACCCAATTTGGCCCTTTAGGTCAATTTGGGTCAACTTGGGTCAAGAGGGCCAATTGGGTTTGATTTGGCTCAATTGAGGGTCAAGTCATGTTCAAATATTTATTTTGGGTTGATATGAATCAATGGTTTCAAGGGATTTGGCTTAGGTTTCAATTTGGCTAGTTTAGGTTCATATGGGTTAAGAGTGTTGACTTGGTCAAATGACCAAGTTGACTTGGTTTGATCCAATTTATGATAATTGATCAACCTAGGGTGATCAACAATCATGATAGCAGGTCTTTGTGAGCTTGGTTCAATCCAATTTGGGTAAGATTAGAATTTGGCTCAAATAGGTCAAATTGGCCACTTTGGGTCAAGTGGACCAATTGGGTTTAGTTGGCTTGATTTTGGGTTGAGTTGAGCTTAGTTGACTTTATATATGGAGTGGGATTGATATATAAATTCAATTGCAATTGATTTGGGCTTGGATGAGTTTTGGTTCATTTGGATATTTCAAGTCAAGATGGTTAAGTTGGGTTTGACTTGGGTTGATTTTGGTTTGGTTTGATAATGTTATATTTCAATTATATGCATGAACATGATTGAAGGCATGATTGATTCATGAGAAAATTAATTGACTTTGGCTTTGAATTGAGTGGATTTTTGGCTAAGTCCATGGATTTGTGGCTTAAGAAAGATCTTAATTTAGTTTGATTTAGCTTTGATGATTTAAATATATATTTAATTTATATTTGTGAACACGATTGAAGATATGAATTGATTATGAGAAAAAAAATGGAGTTTTGATTGATTTGGACTAAGATTTGGCTAAGCCCATGAGATTGATTCATATGGCTTAGGAAGGGTTTTGATTTAATTTGATTTAGATTGATTTAGTTTTGATCATTTGAATGTAGATTTGATTTATATTTAGGAAGATGATTGAAAATTTAAATTGATTATGAGAAAATCATTTGATTTTGGATTGATTTGAAGATAAATTTGGCTAAGTCCATTAAGGTAGGTCATAGGACTTAAGGAAGAGTCTTGATTTAATTTGATTTAGTTTTAATCATTTGAATGCAGATTTGATTTGTATATAGGAAGATGATTGAAGATATCAAATTGATTATGAGAAAATCAATTGATTTTGGATTAAGATTTGGCTAAGTCCATTAAGCTAGGTCATAGGGCTTAGGTTTGGATTATGGTTTGATTTGATATCTGATATATGATTTGGTTGTAGGTTTTATATGAATTGAATTTGGTTGTCATTTAAGAAGGTAAACCTAGGTTGGGTTCAAGCTATAGTGTAGGTAGATTGTCCTAATCCCTAAGGCATAACCTAATCCAATGGTTAACCCTTCTAAGTCTCTAAGCTTAGGTTAAGTGTTTATCTAATTGCTAGAAGTGTCTTATGACTAGGAAAGTCTTAATATCTAGAAGACTCCTAAGTCTAAGATGTGAAGTTTGAATTCTCACTCCAAAAGTTAGGTCAACATTTAGTTCATTTAGTTTAGTTTATTTTAGTTTTATTTATTTTTTAGTTTATTTTATTTTATTTTATTAGTTTTTTTTAGTATATTTAGTTATTTAGATTAGGTTTTTTAGTTTATTTATTTTATTTTATTTATTTTAGTTTATTTATTTAATTTATTTATTTTAGTTTATTTTAGGTTTAGGTTTAGGTTTAGGCTTTATTTTATTTATTTAGTTTAGTTTAGTTTAAGTTTAGTTTTTTGGTTTAGGTTTAGGTTTATTTTTTAGGTTTTAGTTTAGGTTTAAGTTTATTTTATTTTATCTTAATTAGTTTAGTTTATTTTAGTTTAGTTTATTTATTTAGTTTAGGTTTAGGTTTATTTTTATTAAGTTTATTTTTCATTTTTAGGTTTAGGTTTTTAGTTTAGGTTTTAGGTTTTGGTTTATTTTTATTTTTATTTTATTTTACTTTAGTTTTTTTTTAAGTTAGCTTTTTAGTTTCTTTTTATTTATTTAGTTTAGTTTAGGTTTATTTATGTTAGTTTATGTTATTTATTTAGTTTATTTACTTATTTATTATTTTTAGATTATTTAGTTTATTTTAGTTTAGTTTAGTTTATTTTGGTTTAGGTTTTGTAGGTTTTTATTTATTTAGTTTATTTAGGTTTAAGTTTAGGTTTAGGCTCAGTTTAGGGTTTAGTTTAGGTTTATTTTAGTTTATTTTATTTTATTTAGCTTATTTTATTTTATTTTTTAGGTTTTAGTTTTGGTTTGGGTTTTATTTTATTTACTTTAGCATAGTTTATTTAGTTTATTTATTTAGTTTAGTTTAGTTTATTAATTTCTTTTTTTTAGTTTAGTTTAGGTTTAGGTTTATGTTTTAAGGTTTTAGTTTAGGTTTAGGTTTAGGCTTTTATTTTAGTTTATTTATTTAGGTTTAGGTTTAGGTTTAGGTTTATTTTTGTTTGTTTTATTTTATTTAGTTTATTTATTTATTTAGTTTTTTTTATTAATTTTAGTTTAGGTTTTTATTTAAGTTAATTTAGTTTAGTTCAGTTTATTTAGATTTATTTAGGTATTATTTAGGGTTTAGGTTTAGGTTTAGGTTTATTTTATTTATTTTATTTAGTTTAGGTTTATTTATTTTATTTATTTATTTTAGTTTAGTTTAGATTTATTTAAGTTTAGGTTTAGGCTTAGGGTTTTAGGTTTAGGTTTTAGTTTAGGTTTAAGTTCAAGTTTAGGTTTAGGCTTAGTTTATTTAATTTAAGTTTAGGTTTTTATTTAGTTTACTTTATTTTATTTAGTTTTAGTTTTATTTAGTTTATTTAATTATTTTAATTTATTTTTTATTTAGGTTTAGGTTTTATTTTAGCTTATTTTATTTAGTTTATTTATTTAGTTTATTTTAGTTTAGGTTTAGGTTTAGGTTTTTATTTTATTTTTAGTTTTTAGTTTATTTAGGTTTTAGGTTTAGTTTAGTTTATTTTATTTATTTTTATTTAGTTTAGTTTAGGTTTAGGTTTAGGTTTTATTTTATTTATTTATTTTTAAAGTTTAGGTTATATTATTTTTTTATTTTTTATTTTGTTTAGTTTAGTTTAGGTTTAGTTTACTTTAGTTTATTTATTTCTATTAAGTTTATTTATTTTAGTTTAGTTTATTTAAGTTTTTTAGGTTTATGTTTGGGTTTAGTTTATTTATTTATTTAGTTTAGTTTAGTTTAGTTTATTTAAGTAATTAGTTTAGGTTTTGGTTTATTTAGGTTTTTATTCTTTATTTTTTTAGTTCAGTTTTATTTAGTTTGAGTTTATTTAATTATTTATTAGGTTTAGGTTTATTTAGTTTTATTTATTTAGTTTATTTTAAGTTTAGGTTTATTTTAGTAGGTTTAGGTTTACGTTTAGTTTATTTTAGTTTATTTATTTTAGGTTTAGGTTTAGTTTGTTTATTTTTTAGGGTTTAGGTTTTGAGGTTTTATTTATTTAAGTTTTAGGTTTATTTAGTTTAGGTTTAAGTTTAGGTTTATTTAGTTTAGTTTATTTTCTTTATTTTATTTAGTTAATTTATTTAGTTTTGGTTTATTTAGTTTAGGCTTAGGTTTATTTTATTTTGTTTATTTTTAGTTTATTTTAGTTTAGGTTTAGGTTTAGATTTAGGTTTAGGTTTAGTTTATTTTAGTTTATTTATTTATTTAGTTTAGTGTATTTTTATTTTATTTTAGGTTTTAGGTTTAGGTTTAGGGTTAGGTTTAGGTTTTTTAGTTTATTTATGTTATTTAGTTTATTTTTATTTTTGTTTAGGTTTTAGGTTTATTTTATTTATTTATTTATTAGTTTAGTTTATTTAGTTTATGTTTAGGTTTAGGTTTAGTTTATTATTTTAATTTAGTTTATTTTATTTGGTTTTTTTATTTAGTTTAGTTATTTTATTTTATTTAATTTAGTTTAGTTTAGGTTTAGGTTTATTTAGTTTAGTTTATTTTAGTTTATTTAGTTATTATAGTTTAGGATTATTTTATTTTTTATTTATTTCGTTTATTTTTTTGTTTTATTTTTTATTTTAGTTTATTTTATTTATTTTGGTTTAATTTAAGTTTAGGTTT
The DNA here is from genome assembly GCA_021442155.1 of Cymbidium sinense. Taxonomy (NCBI): domain Eukaryota; kingdom Viridiplantae; phylum Streptophyta; class Magnoliopsida; order Asparagales; family Orchidaceae; genus Cymbidium; species Cymbidium sinense. The sequence goes on from CM038227.1 coordinate 78,826,124, forward strand.
AAGTTTATTTAGGTTTATTTATTTTAGGTCTAGGTTTATTTTATTTAGTTTTCATTTTATTTTATTTAGTTTAGGCTTAGGTTTAGTTTATTTAGGTTTAGATTTTATTTTAGTTTAGTTTTAGGTTTATTTTATTTAGTTTATTTATTTTAGGTTTATGTTTAGGTTTATTTAGGTTTAGGTTTTATTTTATTTATTTATTTATTTATTTTAGGTTTAGGTTTAGGTTTATGTTTAGTTTAGATTTAGGTTTAGTTTTTGCTTTTATTTAGTTTAGGGTTAAGGTTAAGTTTATTTTAATTTAGTTTATTTTATTTAGATTAGTTTAGGTTTATTTATTTAGTTTAGGTTTAGGTTTAGGTTTAGGTTTAGTTTTAGGTTTAGGTTTTAAATTTTATTTAGTTTAAGTTTAGGTTTTTAGTTTAGTTTAGTTTAGGTTTATTTAGTTTATTTTATTTTAGTTTAGGTTTACGTTTATTTTTATTTAGTTTATTTATTTATTTATTTTAGGTTTAAGTTTTAGTTTTATTTTGTTTTATTTACTTTATTTAGTTTAGGGTTTAGGTTTTATTTTATTTAGTTTATTTATTTAGGTTTAGGTTTAGGTTTATTTATTTAGTTTAGTTTAGTTTATTTATTTATTATTTTTTATTTATATTTTTAAAAGTTTAGGTTTAGGTTTTAGTTTAGGATTTTAGGTTTGGGTTTCGTTTAGGTTTAGGTTTTTAAGTTTATGTTTATTTTTTTAGTTTATTTTAGGTTTAGTTTATTTTATTTTATTTTAGTTTAGGTTTAGGTTTACTTTTTATTTAGTTTATTTAGGTTTAGGTTTAGGTTTAGTTTATTTAAGTTTAATTTTTAGGTTTAGGTTTATTTTAGTTTATTTTTAGTTTAGTTTAGGTTTTAGGTTTAGTTTATTTTATTTAATTTTTAGGTTTAGTTTATTTATTTTATTTTATTTACTTATTTATTTAGTTTATGTTTAGATTTTTAAGTTTATTTATTTTATTTAGTTTATTTTTATTTATTTATTTAGTTTATTTATTTAGGTTAAGTTTAGTTTTATTTATTTACTTTAGGTTTAGGTTTAGGTTTAGTTTTTTTTAGGTTTAGGTTTATTTTATTTATTTTAGGTTTACTTTTATTTAGTTTATTTATGTTTAATTAGTTTAGTTTAGGTTTAAGTTTATTTAGTTTATTTTTATTTATTTAGTTTTAGTTTATTTAGGTTTATTTATTTATTTATTTATTTTATTTATTTTTATTTGTTTATTATATTTAGGTTTAGGTTTAGTTTTTAGTTTATTTTATTTATTTAGTTTACTTAGTTTATTTAGTTTATTTTGTTTTAGATTTTGGTTTATTTTTATTTATTTAGTTTATTTATTTTAGGTTTAAGCTTAGGTTTAGGTTTATTTTATTTAGTTTATTTTAGGTTTAGTTTATTATTTTTAGTTTAGTTTATTATTTTTTAGGTTTAGGTTTAGGTTTATTTAGTTTATTTTTAGTTTAGGTATAGGTTTTATTTAGTTTAGTTTAGATTTAGTTTATTTATTTTATTTTATTTTATTTTTAGTTTTTATTAGGTTTGATTTATTTATTTTTATTTAGTTTAGTTTAGCTTGTTTAGTTTAGTTTAGATTTATTTTTAGTTTATTTTAATTTATTTAGTTTAGTTTAGGTTTAAATTTAGGTTTTATTTAGTTTAATTTATTTTATTTAGTTAGTTTAGGTTTAGATTTTAGGTTTATTTAGTTTATTTTTTTATTTTAGGTTTAGGTTTAGGTTTAGGTTTATTTATTTAGGTTTAGGTTTAGATTTTTTAGTTTAGTTTAGATATTTTATTTTTATTTATTTAGTTTATTTAGGTTTAGGTTTAGGTTTTATTTTTATTTTTAGTTTAGTTTTAGTTTAGGTTTAGGGTTTAGGTTTAGGTTTAGTTTAGTTTATTTAGGATTAGGTTTTAATTAGTTTAGTTTAATTTAAGTTTAGGTTTAGGTTGAGGTTTATATTTTTAGGTTTAGGTTTAGGTTTTAGGATTTATTTATTTATTTATTTATGTTTATTTTATTATAGGGTTTAGGTTTAGGTTTTATTAGTTTATTTTTAATTTAGTTTATTTATTTTAGTTTAGTTTTTTTATTTGGTTTAGCTTTTTTTAGATTTTTATTTTTAATTTATTTAGATTATTTAGTTTACTTAGGTTTAGGTTTTATTCATTTACTTTAGTTTTTATTTAGGGTTTAGGTATAGGTTTTATTTTTTAGGTTTAGGTTTGTTTAGGTTTTTTGTTTAGGTTTAGGTTTTTAATTTTTTAGTTTATTTAGTTTAGTTTATTTTATTTTAGATTATTTAGTTTAGTTTAGTTTATTTATGTTTTTTTAGAGTTTAGGTCAATTTTTATTCATTTATTTTATTATATAGGGTTTGAGGTTTCTAAGTTTAGGTTTAGGTTTAGTTTATTTTTATTTTTAGTTTAGCTTATTTTTTTAGTTTAGTTTTAGTTTAGTTTAGTTTAGTTTAGTTTAGTTTAGTTTATTTAGTTTATTAGTTTATTTTAGTTTATTTAGGGTTTAGGTTTTATTTATTTATTTAGGTTTAGGTTTAGGTTTAGGTTTATTTTACTTTAGTTTATTTTATTTATTTAGTTTATTTAGTTTAGTTTATTTTTTATTTAGGTTTAGGGTTTAGGTTTATTTATTTAGTTTAGTTTATTTAGTTTATTTATTTTAGTTTATTTAGGATTAGGTTTACTTTTTTTTTTAGGTTTTAGGTTTTAGTACATTTAGTTTATTTAGTTTTATTTAGTTTAGTTTAGTTTATTTAGTTTAGGTTTAGTTTTTTTTTAAAATTTAGGTTTTAATTTAGTTTATTTATTTATTTTATTTTTTAGTTTAGTTTAGGTTTAGGTTTTATTTATATTTATTTTAGGTTTAGGTTTAGGTTTTTATTTAGCTTATTTATTTATTTTTGGTTTTAGGTTTTTATTTTATTTTATTTTTAGTTTAGTTTATTTAGTTTATTTATTTAAGCTTAGGTTTAGGTTTTATTTATTTTTAGTTTAAGTTATTTTGTTTTTTTATTTAGGTTTAGGTTTTATTTTAGTTTACTTTTTTAGTTTATTATATTTATTTTAGGTTATTTATTTTTATTTATTTATTATTTAGTTTTAGGTTTACGTTTAGTTTATTTAGTATATTAGTTTATTTTTATTTTTAGTTTATTTAGTTTAGGCTTATTTTGTTTATTTTACAATTTTATTTATTTAGTTTAGGTTTAGTTTATTTATTTATTTTTTATTTTTAGTATTTTTATTTATTTAGTTTAGTTTATGTAGTTTATTTATTTCTATTTATTTAAGTTTAGGCTTAGGTTTATTTTATTTAGTTTTCTTATTTGTTTATTTATTTATTTTAGTCTAGTTTATTTCATTTAGTTTAGTTTTTTTTATTTAGTTTGTTTTAATTTTACTTTATTTAGTTTAGTTTAGCTTATTATTATTTTTAGTTTATTATAGGTTTAGGTTTTTAGTTTATTTATTTTATTATATTTAGGTTTATTTTAATTTATTTTAGTTTATTTAGTTTAGTTTATTTAGTTTTTAGGTTTAGTTTATTTAGTTTAGTTTAGGTTTAGGTTTAGGTTTTATTTAGTCTATTTAGTTTAGTTTTTATTTATTTTAGTTTATTTAGTTTAGGTTTAGGTTTTTTTGTTTATTTATTTATTTTTATTTATTTTTATTTAGTTTATTTTTATTTTTAAGTTTATTTATTTTAATTTATTTAGTTTGTTTATTTTTAGTTTTATTATTTATTTAGTTAAGTTTATTTTAGGTTTATTTAGGTTTAGGTTTAGTTTATTTAGTTTAGTTTAGTTTAGTTTAGTTTAGTTTAGTTATTTTATTTTTTAGGTTTATTTAGGTTTATTCTAGTTTTATTTTTTAGTTTATTTTTAATTATTTTATTATTTTATTTTAGTTTAAGTTTAGCTTTTGTTGATTTGTTTATTTTTAAGTTTTTATTTATTTTATTTATTTATTATTTTATTTTGTTTAGTTTACTTAGGTTTTATTTATTTTATTTAGTTTAGGTTTAGGTATAGGTTTAGTTTATTTATTTATATTTGGTTTTTTATTTATTTAGTTTAGGTTTAGTTTATTTAGTTTATTTAGTTTATTTCTATTTTTAGTTTTTTTAGTTTATTTTATTTTAATTTATTTATTTATTTATTTTATTATTTATTTTGTATAGTTTATTTATTTAATTTTAAGTTTTTATTTAGTTTAGGTTTATTATTTATTTTTAGGTTTATTTATTTTAGTTTAGGTTTTTAGTTTAGTTTATTTAGTTTTAAGATTTATATTATATTTATTTTTTAATTTAATTTATTTAGTTTCCGTTTACGTTTTATTTTACATTTAGTTTATTTTAGTTTATTTTAGGTTTAGGTTTTAGTTTTATTTAGTTTATTTTATTTAGTTTAGGTTTTAGGTTATTTATTTATTTAGTTTAGGTTTTAGGGTTTAGGTTTATTTTTATTTATTTTATTTTATTTATTTATTTATTTTTATTATAGTTTTTATTTTATTTAGTTTAAGTTTTATTTTTTATTTAGTTTAAGTTTTATTTTTATTTATTTAGGTTTTAGGTTTAGTTTATTTATTTTATTATTTATTTATTTTTATTTAGTTACGTTATTTTAGTTTATTTTAGTTTAGTTTAGATTTAGGTTTTAGTTTATTTAGCTTATTTTTGTTTTGGTTTATTTATTTAGTTTATTTATTTATGTATCATTTTTTTATTTTTTTATTTTCTTTTATTTTAGTTTATTTTAGTTTATTTAATTTAATTTAGTTTATTTAGTTTATGTTTATTTAGTTTAGTTTAGTTTTTTTTATTTTGTTTAGTTTATTTTTTAATTTATTTAGGTTTAGGTTTATTTTAGTTTATTTAGTTTAGTTTATTTAGGTTTAGGTTTATTTATTTATTTAGTTTATTCATTTATGTTTAAGTTTTTATTTATTTGTATTTATCTATTTTATTTTATTTAGTTTATTTAATTTTATTTAGGTTTAGGTTTATTTTAGGTTTATGTTTAGGTTTAGGTTTTGGGTTTATTTAGGTTTAGTTAGTTTAGTTTTAGTTTAGTTTAGATTTATTTATTTAGTTTATTTTTTTATTTAGGTTTAAATTTAGGTTTTCTTTATTTAGTTCAATTTATTTTATTTTATTTTATTTTATTTTATTTATTTATTTATTTTATTTTTAGTTTATTTTTATTTTCATTTTAGTTTATTTTAGGTTTAGGTTTTAGGTTTATTTAGTTTATTTTGTTAGCTTAGGTTTTAGGTTTTTTATTTTTTTAGTTTAGGTTTTAGGGTTTAGGTTTATTTTTATTTATCTTATTTTATTTATTTATTTTTATTTTTATTTTTTTGGTTTTATTTAGTTTTAGTTTTAGGTTTATTTAGTTTAGGTTTTAGGTTTAGGTTTATTTAGGTTTAGGGTTTAGGTTTAGTTTATTTATTTTATTATTTATTTATTTTTATTTAGTTTATTTAGTTTATTTATTTTAGTTTAATTTAGGTTTAGGTTTTAGTTTATTTAGTTTATTTTAGTTTTGGTTTATTTATTTAGTTTATTTAGTTTAGTTTATTTTATTTACTTTATTTATTTTATTATCATTTATTTATTTATTATTTTATTTTAGTTTAGTTTATTTTAGTTTATTTAGTTTTAGTTTAGTTTTTCTATTTAGTTTAGTTTATTTAGTTTATATTTTCATTTATTTTAGTTTATTTAGTTTAGTTTATTTAGGTTTAGGTTTATTTATTTATTTAGTTTATTTATTTATGTTTAGGTTTTTATTTATTTTATTTTAGTTTATTTAGTTTATTTAGTTATTTCAATTTTTAGTTTAATTATTTAGTTAATTTTATTATTTTTTTAGTTTATTTTATTTTATTTAGGTTTAGGTTTAGGTTTAGGTTTTAGGTTAATTTAGGTTTAGTTAGTTTATTTTTAGTTTAGTTTAGATTTATTTACTTAGTTTATTTTTTATTTAGGTTTATTTATTTAGATTTAGATCTAGGTTTTATTTATTTAGTTTAATTTATTTTAGTTTATTTTATTTATTTATTTTATTTTTTTAAGTTTAATTTTATTTTTATTTTAGGTTTATTTAAGTTTTTTAATTTATTTTTTTAGTTTAGTTTAGGTTTAGGTTTAGTTTATTTATTTATTTATTTTATTTTAGTTTATTTAGTTTAGTTTGTTTATTTAGTTTATTTAGGTTTAGGTTTGATTTTATTTTTAATTTATTTTAATTTATTATATTTATTTAATTTAAGTTTTATTTTATTTTTGTTTATTTATTTTTATTTATTTTATTTAGTTTATTCTATTTATTTAGGTTTAGGTTTACTTTATTTATTTATTTTTATTTTATTTATTTTTGGTATATTTATTATATTTATTTATTTATTTAGTTTATTTTATTTAATTATTTTTATTTTAGTCTATTTAATTAGTTTAGATTTTTATTTAGTTTATTTTAATTTAGTTTAGGTTTGGTTTAGGTTTATTTTAGTTTAGGTTTAGTTTAATTTATTTATTTAGTTTATGTTTTATTTAAGTTTAGGTTTATTTTTAGGGTTTACTTAGTTTAGTTTATTTTTATTTAATTTTATTTATTTAGTTTAGGTTTAGGTTTAGTTTATTTATTTATTTATTTATTTATTTTTGTTTAGTTTATTTAGTTTTACTACTTTAGTTTATTTATTTAGTTTATTTAAGTTTAGGTTTTATTTTATTTACTTTAGGTTTTATTTTATTTTTATTTTTATTTTATTTTACTTTATTTATTTTAGTTTATTTTTTATTTTTATTATATTTAATTAATTTTATTTATTTTGGTTTAGGTTTAGTTTAATTATTATTTTTAATTAGTTTATTTTATTTTATTTATTATTTTTATTTTATTTATTATTTTTATTTATTTATTTAGTTTATTTTAGTTTATTTATTTAGTTTAGGTTTTTATTTAATTTAGTTTAATTAGCTTAGGTTTAGGTTTAGTTTAGTTTATTTATTCAGTTTAGGTTTTTATTTATATTTATTTAGGTTTAAGTTTATTTTTTTAGAATTTATTTAGTTTAGTTAATTTTATTTATTTTTATTTATTTAGTTTCGGTTTAGGTTTTTAGTTTATTTATTTTTATTTAGGTTTTGTTTTTATTTTATTTAGTTTAGGTTCAAGTATAGGTTTAGGTTTACGTTAATTTTATTTTATTTATTTATTTAGGGTTAGGTTTATTTAGTTTATTTTTATTTATTTATTAGTTTAGTTTAGTTATTTAGTTTAGGTTTAGGTTTATTTATTTAGTTTATTTTATTTAGTTTTGTTTTAGGTTTTTAGTTTAGTTTATTTTTGTTTAGGCTTATTTATTTAGTTTAGTTTATTTTAGTTTATTTTATTTAGTTTATTTTTATTTATTTAGGTTTAGGTTTAGTTTAGGTTTAGGTTTAAGTTTTTATTTAGTTTATGTTTAGGTTCAAGTTTAGTTTAGGTTAGGTTTAGGTTAGGTTTAGGTTTAGATTTTTAGTTATTTTTAGTTTAGTTTATGTTTAGATTTAAGTTTTTATTTTGTTTAGTTTTAGGTTTAGGTTTATTTTTTATTTAGTTTATTTTTGTTTAGGTTTTATTTAGGTTTATTTTATTTAGTTTAGTTTAGGTTTAGATTTATTTATTTAGTTTATTTTGGTTTAGGTTTATTTATTTTAGTTTAGGTTTTTTATTTTTAATTTATTTTTATTTAGATTTAGGTTTTTTAGTTTAGGTTTAGGTTTATTTATTTTTATTTTTATTTAATTTTAGTTTATTTTTATTTAGTTTTTTATGTTAGTTTATTTAGTTTAGGTTTATTTAGTTTAGTGTATTTAGTTTATTTGTTTTTAGTTTAGTTTAGTTTAGGGTTTAGGTTTTAGGTTTAGGTTTTGGTTTAGGTTTAGGTTTATGTTTAGGTCTAGGTTTATTTTAGTTTATTTAGTTTAGCTTTAGGTTTAGGTTTAGTTTATTTTATTTTATTTAGTTTATTTAGGTTTATTCAGGTTTAGGTTTAGGTTTATTTATTTAGTTTAGTTTATTTTTAGTTTAGTTTAACTTATTTAGTTTAGGTTTAGGTTTATTTATTTAGTTTTTTAATTTTTTTTAATTTTGTTTAGTTTAGGTTTAAGTTTTAGGTTTTATTTTAGGTTTGGGTTTTTTTTAGTTTATTATATTTTATTTAGTTTATTTTAGTTTATTTAGGTTTAGGTTTAGGTTTTAGTTTAGTTTAGGTTTAGTTTATTTATTTAGTTTAGCTTTAGGTTTAGTTTATTTAATTTAGTTTAGCTTAGTTTATGTTTAAGTTTATTTTATTTATTAATTTATTTTAGTTTAGGTTTTTTACTTTAGTTTATTTAGTTTAATTTATTTATTTTAGATTAGTTTATATATTTAGTTTTATTTACTTTAGTTTTATTTTATTTCTATTTTATTTAGTTTAGGTTTAAGTTTATTTTATTTAGTTTATTTTATTTTAGTTTAGGTTGTATTTTAGTTTTAGTTTTAGGTTTAGCTTTAGTTTTAGGTTTAGTTTATTATTCATTTATGTTTATTTTGGTTTTTTATTTTAGGTTTATGTTTATTTTTTAGTTTATTTATTTTTAGTTTAGGTTTAGGATTAGGTTTTTATGTTTATTTAGGTTTATTTAGTTTAGGTTTTATTTAGATTAAGTTTAGGTTTGATTTATTTTATTTAGTTTATTTTAGTTTTTAGTTTATTTTATTTATTTATTTTAATTTATTTAGTTCATTTATTTTTAATTTTATTTATTTATTTAGTTAAGTTTATTTTAGGTTTATTTAGGTTTTGGTTTAGGTTTATTTAGTTTAGGTTTAGTTTATTTAGTTTTGTTTAGTTTAGTTTATTTATTTTATTTTTTAGGTTTATTTTGGTTTGTTTTAGTTTTATTTTTTAGTTTATTTTTATTTATTTTATTTTAGTTTATGTTTAGGTTTTGTTTATTGTTTATTTTTAAGTTTTTATTTATTTTGTTTATTTATTATTTTATTTTGTTTAGTTTACTTGGGTTTAGTTTAATTTATTTATTTAGGTTCTATTTATTTTATTTAGTTTAAGTTTAGGTTTAGTTTATTTATTTATATTTAGTTTTTTATTTATTTAGTTTATTTTATTTAGTTTAGGTTTAGTTTATTTTTATTTTTAGTTTTTTTTAATTTATTTTATTTTTTATTTTTAGATTTATTTTAGTTTATTTATTTAGGTTTTGTTTATTTAGTTTAGTTTATTTTAGGTTTAGGTTTAAGTTTATTTAGTTTAGATTTATTTTATTTTATTTAGTATATTTAGTTTTAGGTTTTAGTTTATTTTTATTTAAGTATTGGTTTTATTTTGGTTTATTTTTTTTGCTTATTTTATTTATTTTTTATTTATTTATTTTATTAGTTTTATGTTTATGTTTAGTTTATTTTATTTAGTTTATTAGTTTATTTAGATTATTTTTAGTTTTAGTTTATTTAGTTTATTTTATTTTATTTATTTATTTATTTAGTTTATTTAGTTTATTTAGTTTAGGTTTATTTATTTATTTTAATATTTTATTTATTTAGTTTAAAGGCTAATGTAGGATGTAGAATGTTGGGTGGTTGATGTAAAATCACACCATGTACTTGACATAGGTGGCATCACCTAGCTACGTCCATGAAGTCTGTAATCATCGATGGCCAGTAGTATCCTAGTCTCTTGATCTTGGCTTTCATCTTCAGAACGGATTAATAAGCCCCACATAATCCTAAGTGTACCTCTGTCACGATCTTGTAGACTTCATGTTTGTCTAAACAACAAAACCACATATGATCGAAAGACCACCAGTATAAGACATAATCCACAAGAGCATAGGAAAGTGCTCTCTACTTCATCTGACGGGCTTGGGAATTCTCTTAAGGTCATTTACGTTTATTTAGGTAACCCATGAATGGTTGCCTCCAATCTAACTCATCGTCCTTTTTGGCAATGGCAACCGCCCCTTCAAGAGAGTACTTTTCGATAAGTTTAGTATCAATAAGGGATAAGACTTATCTAATTTAGACCCTTATTGATATGGGCTCATCTTCTAAACTTGTCAACTCTTTGAGAAGTTTGGCTAAAGCATATGCTATGGCATTTTCTCATTAAGAAATCTTGTAAATGGTAACCTATGAGATTTGGGCTAACAACTCCATGGTGTACTCGTGGTAGTGATGGAGCTTAGATTTTAGAACCTTGTAGTACCCAACAATTTGGTTGATGACTTACTGAGAATCCCCAAAGATATTAATGTTTTGGATGCTTAGAGTAATGCTTAACTTTAGACCGTGAATCAGAGCCTCATATTCAGCTTCGTTGTTGGTGCAATGATTGGACAGGTGATATGAGAATCTCATCACATCACGGTCCAAAGTTAGGAGAGCTATTCTTACCCCAACCTTTCCTGGAATAGTAGATTATGGTTCTTCTCCTCTTTGAGAGGAAGCCGCACCATCAAAGTACATCTCCCAGTGGTGAATGCTAGTATCCCCTAAGTTCATGATTGTTTCATGAGGGAGGTCATCATTAAGTGGAGAGTCAGCAGGAAGTGGGTGTGTTGCTAAGAAATTCATGAGTGCTTATCCTTTCACCACACGGAGGGGTATGAAAGTAATGTCAAACTATGAGAGGATCATGGACCATCATGCTAACTATCTGGATAGCGTCAGTCATGTCATGAGATATTATAGTAAAATTGATTTTAGAGATCAAGTTCACCTTATGAGAAAGCATGTAATGTCGTAGCTTTTGGGATGCAAAGAATAAAGCTAGGCAATGCTTCTCAATAGATGGATAATTTGCCTCAGTAGGGATTATGCGATGATTGAGGTAGTATAATGCATTTTCCTTCTCTTCATCATTGGCTTGAGCCAACAAAGTGCCAAAGGAGTTGTCTAATGCAGTAGTATAGAGAATCAATGGCTTGCCTGGGATAGGAGCTATTAGAACTGGTGGCATCATTAGGTAGTGCTTGATGTCTTCAAAGGCATTCTGGCAATTGTCATCCCACTTGAACTTGGCTTCCTTTTCGATAAGTGCTGAGAATGGCTGTCTCCCTGATTGGTTGGATATAAAGCATCTTAAATATGTCAATCACACTTGGAATGATTTGAGTTGAGTTAAACTTTTAGGTGGCAGCATTTCTAATATCACCTTGATCTTCTCTAGATTGATTTCAATTCCCCGGTGTCAGACAACAAACCCAAGGAATTTTCCTAAAGTTACTCTGAATGCATACTTTAGGGGGTTCATTTTGAGGCTAAATTGTCTTAACCATTCGAATACTACTCTCAAGTTAAAGAGATGATCTTCCTTTTCTTTACTTTTGACCACAAGATCATATACATAGTACTTGACTTGATGATGAATGAGTTCATGAAGAGTCGAGTCATAGCCAGCTGGTATATAGCACCAATATTTTTAAGGCTGAATGGCATGACCTTATAGTAATAGATTCTAATTGGGGTTCTAAAAATAGTGTTTCTTTCATCTTCAGGGGCCATCTTTATTTGGTTATATCCATATTAGCCATCCATGAAAGAGAAGACTCTATGAGAAGAGGCAATGTCCACAATCAATTCTGGTATTGGCAGTGAAAATTCATCTTTTGGACATACCTTATTTAGATCCCTAAAATCGACAAATATGTGAATTTGACCATTCTTCTTCTTAACTGGGATGACATTAGCCAACCAGGTAGAGTATTTTTCTTCTTGGATAAAACTAGCATCGATTAGTTTATTAGCTTAAAAAATGACTTATTATTTGATCTTTAATCGCATGCATCTAGGAGCATACTTAATAGAGTTAGCACTAGGCTCTATTACTAGTTTGTGGACTGTTACTTCATGAGATAAACATGCATCTCTTCATAACTCCATGTGAAGGAATCCTTAAACTCAGTCAATAACCTAACTAAGTCATTAGTTTTAATTTCATTCAACAATAAGCTGATGTATGTCGAACGTGGATCATCTTCAATCCCTAAGTTGATTTCTTTGAGCTCATCGATGGTTGACCTGATCTCCTCTTCAAATTTTGGTGGTGCTTCGCTGACTTCAAAATCATCTGGTTCATCTGAAGTTTCTAGGCACACATCCTCATATGAGTTGATGTGATTTGAAAAGAACCTATCAGATTCCAAATTATTGGTGATGACTAAATAGTAATCATCATCATTGATTGGACCCACTATACCAAATCCTAGTTTTGGTCTTAATTGAGAGCTTTTACATTTGTTCTTCCATATTCTTTCGAAGTAGTCTAACATGTGCTTTGACCTAATATATAGAATTAACTCTTTCTTTGCTAAATTATGAACACAAGGTGAGTCTTTAAGACTCATCCTCAAGTTCTACATCAACTTCTTGACTTGAGGATGATGCTCCCAGAAAGAACCTCTGAGTCTTCACATCTATGGATGACTTAGAGGCTTCCTTAACTACCAAATCCTCAACTTTTTGTATGGAAAGTGGGGTTAGAGCTAAGGTTCCTAACTGATGCCTAACTATTTTACATATAGACTTGGATACACTTATGCTTTTCTTTGGAGCCCAGTCCTCATCACTATTTAGCTCAAGTGTCACCTCTAAAAGAATCTGCTATTGAGAAGAGTTGGCTGGTGTGCTAACCATACAAGACTCATTCTCTGAACTAGATTCTAAGTCTATTTGGATAGCAGGTGTACTCCTAGTAGCTAGGACATATCTCCTATTGGGTGGCCAATAAGGAGGTCTTCCACTCTGGGACTGCCTCTAGATTGGCCTCTTTCTTACCTGGTGAAGGTCAAGCCATCCTACCCATATGTTCGAATGGAGTAACGAATTGTGGGTGGATTTTAATTTCTGGCTCCTCTTCCTCCTTCGAGTCTCTGTCTCACTCCCTTTTATTTTCTTTTTCATTCTCTTTTATTTTCTTTTTCATTTTCTTTTTTATTTTTTCTTTTTATTTTTCTTTTTCTTTTTCTTTTTCTTTTGTTTTTGAACTTTGGCCAAGTTCACGAGAATAGACTTGTTGATTTTGAGGGAGGTAGTAAGCCACATCCTCATATATTCTGACCTCGTGAAATGTAAATGGCTTAAGATCTCCTTTGACATAGTACGATATTCCACCTCTCATAAACTTCATGCACTGATGTAGAGAGGATATAACCATGTTGTTCTCATGTATCCACAGTCCCTCAGGCAAAGCCTTGAAAGATATAAGTAGAATTTGCTTTCTTCATTAATTTCTTTTTTAGGTGGAGGTACATAATAAAAATAAAGTAAAGTAAGTGGAGTAAGAGATTTGATGCTCTTATCCACTGATACAATGCTCCTATTGGTAGAAGAGGAGCTAAAAGAAGAAGAAGTACTTGAAATGGTGGAGGGAGTACTGGACTCGGACAGTGGTTATGCTACTGGACTATCCCGGGAAAGTATGGACTACTGCTACTACTGTTGAGCTCCCACCCTCCCTGAGTTATCTTTGGAAACTTGCAAAGCTTCCTTGATGTTGGAGGTTTAGTTGCCTCAGGCACCTACAAGGAAAGCTTCTTGATCTTATATATGATCTTTTTAGAGGTTCAGAATAAAGAAATATTCCAACCTTCTTTTATCTTAAGAGAATCACAAGTATCCCCAAGGATTACTCTAACAGAACTAGATGGTTATTCTAACAAGTATTCTTTAGGGATAACTATGGCTCCTGACTTGTGGCTATGCTCAAGCCAGTCTTTGAAAGTGATGCAATCCTCTAAGTCATGTCCTAACATGTGGTGGTAGGGGCAAAAGTTAGGATCATCGCTCTTGCCCACTTCCTCCAGCCTCTTAGGCTCTGGTAACTGGAAATCAAGTTTCTTTAAGAGATTTTTAAAGATCTTTCTGACTACCTCCCTCTTGAATGAGTAGGGCTTATTTAATTTGTCCAGAAGAGTAAGTGGATAGTAGCTACCTAGTGGTGGATATGAGTACTACTACTGAGTGTACTACTGTGGAGGCGGAGGTGGTGGCCGTTATGGTAGCTGTGGTGGCTAGTATGATGGCCGAGGTGGTGGAAGAGGTGGCAAAGGAGGCTGTTGAGCTCGTGGTCTCTCAAACTGAACTCTAGCTAGTTGCTTTCTCTCTGTCCACTGACACCACTATCCCTGGCCTCTTCTCAAACACATTCTGTGGCTTGAGTTTGGATGATTGGTCTTGGAAAGGAAACTGTTTGGCTTCCTCTTGTAGACTGGATGCCTTGTTAATTAAATTCTCAAATGTTTTAATTGTAAAACCCTTGAGCATGAAGGTGACCGGTCCATGGATATTCTTGAGAAGAATCTCAATGGCATGTTGTTCAGATAGCTGTGGTTTGCATTTCATACTCAGATCACGCCACCTAAGAATGTAATCAATAAGGGATTCGTTGGGAATTTATTTTGCTACAACGAGGTCATCCACAGTTACCCTTTGCTGGGCTCTAGCAAATCTCTTGACAAAGAATTGCTCCAACTCAACAAAATTCTTCACCGAATGGTTGGGCCATTCGATGTACCAATCAAATGCAACACTTGACAAACTGCTGTTGAAAAGGTGGAAGAGAAGTGGTTCACTGCCACTGGCATTGCAACAACCAACCTGAAATATGCCATATGTTGTCGTGGGTTCCCACTACCATCAAAACTTTGAAGGATGGTGGAACGAACCCCTTGGGGTATTGGATTACATTGAATTATTCTGGGTAAGGTCTACTCTTTGGAATGGATGAGATCCCATGGGCTTATGCCAATGCTTCCCTCACTTGTTGCTCCACCATCTCCTTGATGTCTTTCTCATGCACGGAGGTACTATCTATTACCTTCCTATGAAAATGTTGAGCTCATTTTTAGGATGGGCTCTCAACCCCTCCATCTTAGACATAGGACTCCTTTTAGACACTAAGAGTTTCCTTAGTCTTACGACACATCTAGTGATTAGGTGGAGACTCAACCTAACCCTAGAGACTTAGAAGAATTAGCCATAGGAATAGGTCATGCCTTAGGGTTGTTAAGAAAACTTGCATATCCCTTAGCTTGAACCAATCCTCACTTCCTTCTTTCAAGTCAAACTCCAAATCAATTCAAATCAATCAACTTCAAACTCAAATAAATTCCAAACTTAATGATTTCCTCAAACCTTTAATCAATTCCAATGGATTTTCTCAAACCATGAATCAATTCCAAATGATTGAAATTCCAAGTTCAAAAATCTTTCCTAAGTCATTTTGATTCTATCTTATGGACTTAGCCTAAATCAAATCCAAATAAAATAAAATTCAAGAATTTTTCTCATAACACATTTATATTCTCAGTTATATTTACAAATATAAATAAAATATAAATTCAAATATCCAAAACTAAATTCAAAACTCTAACCTAAATTCAACCACAATTCAACCTAAGCCTTTCAAGTCAAATTCTTGAACTTAGCCAAATCAAATTCTAATCAAGCCAAACCTTGATTTGTTTTCTTCATGATTCAATCAATCCTTCAATCATGAATCCAAATATAAATATAATCTTCAATCATCAATCCAAAAAACTAAATCCAAATTCAACCAAAATTTAACCTAACCCTTTCAAGTCAAATTCTTGAACTTAGCCAAATCAAATTCAAATCAAGCCAAACCCTTGATTTTTCTTCATGATTCAATCAATCCTTCAATCATGAATCCAAATATAAGTACAAACTTCAATCATCAAATCAAAACTAAATTCAAAAATCAAACCCTAGTCAAACTCATGTTCACCCTTTGAACTTGAAATTGCCAAATGAATCAAAACCCATTTGACTCCAAATCACTTGTAAATGGATTTATATTTCAATCATAAGTCCATATGTGAGTTCAATTAAACTTGATTCAGGCCTTGATCAAGTCAATTGACCCACTTAGGTTTACTTGACCCAAAATGACCTAAAGTACCCCTTATGAGCCAAATTCTAATCCTACCCAATTTGGAGTGAACTAAGCCTACCAAAGCCTCACATTATGAGCAACAATCATCATGAGATGATCAATCACTCAAATTGGATCAAACCAAGTCAAACCTAAGGGTTGATAAAGTCAACGCTTAGCCAAAATGAAACCTAAACTAGCCAAAATCCACCAAAGGCCAAATTGATTGAACCATTGATCAAAACTCATTCATGATCAATGTTTGAACTTGACCAAGTCATCATTTGAGCCTAACCTAACCCAATTGGCCACTTGCCCCAACTTGACCCAACTTGTCCTAAAAAGTCAAAATATGTCAAAACTTGATCTAAGCCAAATTGATTGAAACCAATGGATAAAGTTCATTCCAAATCACTTGTTGAACTTGACCAAAGCCTCAATTGGCGAACTAGACCCAACCTAGCCCAATTGACCATGAACCTAACTTGACCTAAAAGGTCAAATTGAGCTAAAATTAGATTAAACCAAAATTGATTGGAAACAAAGATAGAAATACATTTTATATGACCAATAAAACCTAAACCAACCCATGACCTAACCCAAATAGGTCAAATGGGTTAAATTGGTCAACTTGACCCATTTGACCTAAATAAAATCAAATGAACCAAATTCAAATAGAAATAAAATTAAACCAAATTAATGATGCCAAAACATTTCAAATGGTCATATTAACTTGAACCAACCCTTGGTTTAACCCAATTTGACCAATTGGTCAACTTGACCCAAGTTGACCCATTTTGACCTAAATGGGTCAACATGAGCCAAATCACATCAAATCAATTCCAAATTCATTGAAACTTGGTCCAACCCATTTTTCAATCATACCAAACATACTCAAATTGAAATACAAGCCAAATGACCATTTTACCCTAGGTCAAAGGGAAAGTTTTGGCCAAATTCACTTAGAATTTGGTCAAATCCTCTCCATGGACACTTGGCACTCTCTTAGTGGACCAAGTCGACACTAGTGAGCATGGTGCACCTGAACCAATGGGTTTGGGTCAGCCAAACTCAACCCAATGGTTAAACTAACCACCTACTTAGAAATAAGCACATGAGAATCATTCCTCCACCTTGTTTTGCACATGGCAACCCTCCATTACCTCCTTTGGCCAAAACTGAATCATATGCAACCCTAAACGGCCTAACAAACCCATTGCATAGGGTGAATTTGATCAAAATGGCTTAGCTCCTTGTGACCATCCAATCCATCTAGGGGGAGATATACTCCCCTAATTTCACTTGAATTGAACACACTCACACTCAATTGAAGCTAGGAAACTCAGAGCAAGCAATTGCAAGCCTCCCCAAGCTTCTTAGAGCCATCTCTAATTCTCCATTTCTCTATTTCTTCAAACCAAAAATAGGGGAGCTCCACCATTTTTCAAACTCTTCCAATATCCAAAATCAGCTCAATTGCTCTTGCAAGCACCTTAAGGGAACCTAATCGAGTTCAATCAAACCTTCTTCCAAGTTCTCAAGCCACGGGAGAGGGGACTTTGATCATGGCTGCAAGCTTAGGAGGAGCACCTTGGTCAATAGAAGGATCTACCCAATACCAAAGTCTCAAATATTCAATTGGGCTTCATCTCTTCTAGACGAAGCTACCTCGATGGATTGGAGTGTCGGCGAGGTATGCCTTCAAACCAAGCCAAGAATAGGGAGTGTGTGGTCCTTTGTGAAGAGAATTTTCATCTCAAATGAAATTGACCGTTGGATTTACTTGTGCTTACTTCTAGATGGTGTGGGTAAATTTTGAGTTCAATCCAAGTTCAATCGAGCTCGGATCTTTCTCTAAGGGATGGACAATCTCCATCTCCCGCAGGCAAACTCTGTGACGGATCATGGACCATCCAACCATGCATTTTGGATGGACGATCATGATCAAGCTATGTAGGATCTCTGATTTATCCTTTAAGAACCATGGGCTTAATCCTGACCATCTGATCTCTGATCAGACGGACGAGGAGAAAGTGTGTAGCGCCATCACTGACGTGGCACTGGGATGTGACAACTTAAGTCATGAATCCCATCATGCCACATGGAAAGTGCATGCCACGTCAACGATCCACGTGGCTCCGATAGGATTAGTCATATAATTAGGGGTTTTAATTAATTCCTTAATCATGGAAACTTTAAATTAACATAACTAAATGTAGAAAAATCAAAAAAGTACAAAATAAAATGCATTGTGAAGATAATTTAGTAAGGAATTCACTGAAATTATTTCTAATGGATTAGTGTATTTTCCTTAATTAAGGTATTAGTGAAAACTTAATAATCCTAATTACTTCTTAATTACTTCATTAATTCATTTCAAATCTCTTTGGTCCATTTAATGGGATAACCTTTGCCTCCCCTAATTTTCTTAGGATTTATTGATGAGTTAATTAGGGAAATCAATTAATGAACTCTTAATCACTCTCTTAATGTAATTAAGCTTAATTAAACATGTGAACAATGGTTTAATCCCTTTATTAAGTTAATTAAGCTTAGCTTAAGTGAATAGGAGGTTTATGGAATAATTTTGGGATATTTTCCTTAAGCTATTCCTTAAACCCCCTTCCTTCCTTAATCTAAACTTAATTAAGGGCTAATCCACTAATCACCTACTTAATTAACTTGATAACATTTTCAAAACATTTCAGAACTTAACCAATTCATCTTGGGTAGGTGCTTAGGTGTTCAATAACCTAAGTAGCTTAAGAAAATCAAAATCCAACCCACATGTGTGGGAAGGGTTATGAAAGTACTTAAATTAAACCCTTTAGCTTAATTAATCACTAATTGTGAGCCAATCGCATTAGGCCCCTTTCTTTCCTAGGTGCATTAATAATTTAAATTTCTTATGTGGTTTTATTTCATACATTGGCTCATAATTATTTGATTAAATATGTTAAAGTGGTGTAGGTAAGGGGTAATTAATGCACTTAATCCACACCTTAACCTAAACAAAATATAAAAATCAATTTAATGATTCTAAAATTAAGCTAAAATAACATACACATGTGGGAAATGGGTTAGGACCAGCAAATTTCTTCATATTTCTTAAATTCAAATCAAACTCAAACAAAATTAAAAATCTCTCTAAAATAAATTTGATTTACTTTAAGTAATCCTATCTCAAAAGATTGTCTTTAAGAATTAATTAGGGTAAATGAATTTACATGTTTCATCACTTTATTTCTTTCCTAACATTCTAAATGTGTATGTCATATGAAAATCATGCATTCATGCCTTTTAAAAAGCAATTTAAAATGAAATGTTTCCTTTATGTCAAATTGCATATTTTGGCTAAAGTAAGAATATGAATGGCTATTATCACTACTAAATCCAAAAATATTTTCAAAACTTATAAATCAAATATCAAAATTGAAAGGTATGCTACTTATATGTATTTATAAGCTTGCATGTGAATATTATAAGATGTGTTATGTGATTCTCCCTCTCTTTCTTAACATAGAATTGTATAGGATTTGCAAAGTGTATAGTCCATTTGAAAAGGACATAACATTTTCTTAAATCCATTCCTATGCACTCCTAAGTAATGACTTAAGAAGGAATTCCACATCACACATATAAACTAAACAATCAAAGTAATCAAACAAATATAAACTTTTGCATGATTCCTTTTCCATGCATTTCCTTTTACACATGTATTTAATAAAAGTGATATATTAGTCTGGAAAATCCCGAGATTGTGAGGTTTTAAGTAGCCCCAAGTAGATCTTATACCTTATACCCCTAGTGCTAACAATGGTGTTGTACTCACTTATGTCTTTTATACTTGTAAATGTGCATATGAAAAATGGATAAAAGAATCACTCTTTCTCTACTTAACAAAATCATGCATCATGAAGCATCCAAATTTCCTTAAACAAACTCTCTTAGCATTCACCATTAAGGTGTGCTAAACATTTCCATTTGTATGTATAGATATTCTTAGGGTACATCCATATGCATGTTACACATGTTGGGAAAGAAATGAAGTGTTGTGTGTTTTATGATAGTATTTCACTTTCTTTAATCTTAAAAGGTCTTTCCTTTTGAATAGGATTGTTTAGAGAAAATATAAACTTAGGATTAATTAAAACACATAATAAAATATTCACTAAACAAAAATCAAATATGAATCTACCTTAGAAATTACTTTAGGTTGGGAGGAAAAAGAAGTTCTCTTCTCTTTTCTTCTCTTTACAACACTTAGTAATTAATTGTAGGTTCATTCAAACCTAATCAAATCACAAAATAAAAATCAACCAAATTAATTAAAACATTAAATGAAACTATCCTCTAAGTTGAACACTTTCACACTTAGAAAATTCCAACCTTAAACCCTAGCTAAGCATACCACATAAATCTTAAAAAGCACACACATTAGGCTAAACCACCACTTCTAGCTTTAGGTTAGGGCGGTGCATGGTTTGATGTTCACTTTTGGTTTGTGATGTAATGTTTTAGTCTGGATGATAGGGTGTATATGCATAGGTTAAATGATAGGGCGATCATAGTCTAACCATTGTCTTCTATAGGGGATTATGCTTAAGGGGTGCTATGTAAAAATATAAATGCTTTTTTCTATGCAGGTGCTTATACCCCTAAGCATAATCCAAAATAGGCCAGGGGACTTGGTTACCCATGTGTGGGGAGCTAAGTCCAATTTATGTATATACATGCTTGGGATTGTATGGTTTGTTTAGCTAATCTCTGTTTTGCAGGTTTTAGTTAGATTTCCTTTTTTTCATTTTCAAGTAATTTTATAATTAGGATTTTAGAATGATTGTTATGGGGGATTAGGATGAACATTAGTTATAAGACTATATTTTATGTACCATGTGAAGCCTTTGGAGCAACCACATTCCAACCAACCAAAAGAAGAAAGAAGAAAGAAGAAAGAAGAAAGAAGAAATGAAGAATGAATACCACCATAACAATGAATTCCTTCTTGATTGTATTTAATTTATTTGTAATCCGGGTTGTATAAGGGTAGAGCTTGGCTATCCAATTTATTTTTGAGTTTGTACGATGGAGCCCAACCACAAATGACATTTTATTCTTTTGTGCTAGCTTTATAAATTGATTGATGTTTGTTTAGCTTGTGCATTAAGATAGCATCTTTTCTTAGTTTATTCTTTGCTTTGATTTCTGGCCTGGATGATGATTAGACTCTTAAAAAAATAAATTTTCTATCTAACTAGTCAATTTAAACTAAAAATAAACAACTCATAATCTCATCTAAATCTTAGGCTATAAATCAAGATAAAAGAATTAGCAGCCCCTTAGTTGGATGTTGTATTACTTTTCTCACATCATGCATAAAAAGTATATTGTTTTAGTCTTGATTGGAGGGCTTCCACCTTTGCCAAAGAACTTGGCTTGACCTTTGAGAGCCATGGTGGAAATACACCTCCTTATCTTGCTAATTTTGGCCCATAATCTAATTTTTTATGCATTAGACATATGAATCCTAAAGCCTGTGTCAAATTGATTATCCAAAATAGAAATAAAATGTAACAAAATTTGCATTAAATTTAAATCATTAAATCATGCCCTATATGATCTAGTCTCTTAGGGAGTATGTTTAAGGACTTAGTCTATTTCTAAATAAACAATAGCTTAGCTATCTTGCAAAAGCATATGACTTGCCTACATGTATTTAAAATGGTAGGATGAGTTAGTTGGCGGCCACCCTCAGGCAATTGTAAGCCCAACAGTCAGGTGATTTATCCTCTCTTATGGAGGTAAACCAAATACCCATTTTTGCCTTAGATTTAGGTCATGCTTTTGGCCCTTGCCAAAGAACCCTAGATTTAGGTTCAGAGGTTACTTCTCCCCTTGCGGGCTATAAGCATAAATCCTCACCTCTTAGGAATTTCCATGACCTTGTATCATGGAATTGCAAGCCCTAGATTTCTAATAAAAATTCAACCCAAATAAATCAATTCAATTTCAAAAATGTAAAGCCCAACCATTGGATAGTTTGGGATGCTTATTAGGCTTCCTAGTATCTTAAGCATCCCCTACTTATCTTCATTTGGCTTCGATAAGAACTCCCTCCTCTTGATCGATCCCACTTGATCTTCTAAAAATAAACCAATCGATTGATAGTCCTATCATTCAAAATCTTTAGAGACAATGATCATTTACCTTAATCAAGAGTATTCCTAAGGAATCATATTTCTTAGGAGGTAATTAACTATGGGGGCTTGTCCCTATAGGGAACTTAACAAACCCGATTTAAAATAAACCCTGCTTTACTTTTTCATGTAAAGTAGGGGAAGAATCTCTGGTACATTCTGAAGACCCATAGTTCTTAGGAGTCCCTATTAAGGTGATTAGGTCCATTGTAAGGTGGTGACTTCTATCTTTCGAGATAGTATACCTCTCCTCAATGTCATACCCCATCACCCTAATAAGAACATCTGTGGATCTACATGGTGTCCTCACAGGAGGTTTTATATTTCTATTTTCATTTATCCTATTTTCCAAACATAGGGGATAGATGAAGACATGGAATATTTTCACCATAGATTTTTCTGGCGACTCTGCTAGGGAAAGTTCCTCTCTCCATCTTTGGTAAATGATCATTGTCTCCAAATATCGATAATGGATTTGTACTTTTTGTATGGATCCAAAACTATCTTCTTTTCCATTGGCACTTAGCTTATTTCATCCTTAAGTTAAGCTAGCCAACATCTTTAGGTTTTAGGACCTCACCCCGTATTGGTCTTAAGACCCCCATTGGGTTCTCCAATGGGTGAAAATAAAAATTTAATAAAAAGAAAATAATTAAAGACTTCCTCCTTACGATTTTTATGGTAATGAAAGGTTCATTCCAAAAATAAAGACAAAATAAATCTTGCATAAAAGTCTTGCATTTCAAAAGCACATTTTCAAAATACAAGTAATAAAATATTTGCACTATATCTAACAATTTTTATAATTGTTACATGTAGGAACATTTCAAAAATAAAATAAACATTCATATTTTTCAAAAGCACAAATGAATATCTTCACTCAATTTACTTGAATGAAGATTTCATCTTCAAATAAAAATAATAATCATCTTTCCAAAATTAAAACCAATAATCATATTTTCAAAAAGCACAAAATTTGAAGATGGGCCTTTCTATTCAATACATCCAAATGTGTTGGATGGATGATACATCTTCAAGAAAAATCACAACTTTGAAATTCCACTCAACACATTCCACGTGTGTTAAGTTAGAATTTTCACCCTTTCAAACGCACATATGAAACCTCTCCATTCAATATACCTACATTTATTTAATAGAGGTCTCATTTCCAATCAAAATCAAAAATCATTTTTTGAAAAGCATATATGAAACCTCTCCATTCACTCTACCCACATTTATTGAATGGAGGTTTCATTTCCAATCAAAATCAAAAAATTAAATTTTCAAAAGCACATATGAAACCTCTCCATTCAATATACTCACATTTATTGAATGGAGGTTTCATTTCCAATCAAAATCAAAAAATCAATTTTCAAAAAGCACATATGAAACCTTTCCATTCAATATACCCACATTTATTGAATGGAGATTTCATTTCCAATCAAAATCAAAAAAATAAATTTTCAAAAAGCACATATGAAACCTCTCCATTCAATATACTCACATTTATTGAATGGAGGTTTCATTTCCAATCAAAATCAAAAATCAATTTTCAAAAAGCACATATGAAACCTCTCCATTCAATATACTCACATTCATTGAATGGAGGCTTCATTTCCAATCAAAATCAAAAATCAATTTTCAAAAAGCACATATAAAACCTCTCCATTCAATACACCCACATTTATTGAATGGAGGTTTCATTTCCAATCAAAATCAAAAATCAATTTTTAAAAAACACATATGAAACCTCTCCATTCAATATACCCACATTTATTTAATGGAGGTTTCATTTCCAATCAAAATCAAAAATAAACTTTCAAAAAGCACATATGAACATCTCCATTCAATATTCCCAAATTTATTGAATGAAGATTTAATTTCTATATAAAATGACACTATTTTGAATTCCCACTTAACATATTCCATATATGATTAGGTTGGAATTTCCACTTTGAAAAATGAAATATTATTGATTTTCATCTTACATACCCAAATTTGTTAAATTTCCTCTTTTCAAAATCAACAAAATAAGTTTTTTTTTTAAAAAAAAAAACACATTTGGAACTTCATTTTAGCATACCACATTTGCTAAAGTGAAGTCTCCATTTTCAAAACAAAACTCAAAAATAAAAACAAAAACACATTGGATTCCCTTAGCATACCTAAATTTGCTAAGGATCCTCTCTTTTCAAAAAAAAAGAAACAAAAAAACAAAAAAAAAAAAAACAAAACTGCATTTTGATTTTCTTAGCATACCCAAATTTGCTAAGGATCCTCTTTTTCAAAATCAAATCAAAAACAAAAGAAACACATTTGGATTTTCTCAGCATACCTAAATTTGCTATGGATCCTTTTTTTCAAAATCAAATCAAAAATAAAAGAAACACATTTGGATTTCTTTATCATACCTAAATTTGCTAAGGAACCTCTTTTTCAAAATGAAATCAAAAACAAAAATAAAACACATTAGGATTTCCATAGCATACCTAAATTTGCTAAGAATCCTTCAAAAGTCTTCAAAAATAAAACACATTGGATTTCCTTAGCATACCTAAATTTGCTAAGAATCCTATTTTCAAAAATCTTCAAAAATAAAACACATTAGGATTTCCTTAGCATACCTAAATTTGCTAAGAATCCTATTTTCAAAAATCTTCAAAAAAAAAAAAAAACAAAACACACTTGGATTCTTCATTTTGCATACCCAAATTTGCTAAATAAGGATTCCATTTTCAAAATCATAAATGATTCACAAAATAAGAAAACAAAATTAAAAGAAGAAATTGTCTTCAAATGCCTCACTTAGCATACCCATATTTGCTAAGTGAGTAAATTTCAAAAATCATAAATCCAAAAAAAAAAATTAATTGACCCTTTACTTTAACACACTCAAATTTATTAGAAGAAGGGTCCTCAAAATCAAAAATTAAAATTCAAACATGAACCTATGGAAGCATCTCTCCAAAAATATTTGAACCCATTTTTAACATACCCAAATTTGTTGAAAATGAATTCTACATTTTAAAATCCTCTTTCCAATCAATCTCAAAATCTCTTCTAAATCCATTTGAGCCCCACTTAACACTTTCAAATTGTTGAGTGTGGGTTCAAATTCTAAAACTCAAATTAAAAAAAAAAAATCAACAAAGCGAGAAAATCTAATTCAACTTTGTTTTCAACATTGTAGTTTCACTCAGCTTCACTCAATTTTTTATTCAAGTTCTAGTTCAGTCAGCTCATTGCAATGGCAGCGCCAAAGTATGTGTTCACATTTCCTCATGGGATGGACCTGGCCTTGGATCAGGCCAGCCTTCCATGATCTGACTATGGCCACCTCATCCACTTTGGTTGAGGCTTTGAGGGGGCCAGGATTACATGTGAGAGGACCCCCCCCCCCCTCACGATAGTTAGTAGAGCACGGTGATCACGGCCGTCATCCGGTCGACATGCCATCGATTGAATATCTCCTCAAGAGGAAGGCTATGGTGGTTCCCACAATAGTGTCGGTAGGCAGTGTTCCCTATATTGCCCCAGTTAGGGCTAGCATCCACTCTTTTCCACCTTCCAAGGGGAAGGCTCCCTTGATTACAGGGATTGTCTCCCCTGCCTTTGAGGTTGGGTCTAGTTCCTACTATGCTCGACCTACCTGGACCCAACACAGGAACAAGAACTGCATGATCAAGCGGTACCATACTCACATTGCTAGGGAGTTTGAGGCAAATACTCAGTCTGTTGTAGAGGAGTTACCCAGGATGGTTTCCCCACTAGTTAAAAAAAAACTAGTTCTACATCTCTCTAGATTTGACATAGAGGATGCTAGAAAGATTTCTGCTTCACCTCTACCAACGGTTCAATTTCAGGCACTGGTCAGTGAGAGGAGGAGGTCGTACGCCGGCCTCCGATTAGTTTTATGCCGAGTAGGCAGAGCTTATGGACGATCTGAGTCTGGGGCTCAATTTGATTTAAGATCAGTTATCCCCCACAGTGTGGGCAGGCAGCTTAAGAAGGATATGGCTAGAGTGGCCTGCACATCAGTTCATGTTACCAGCTGGGAGTGTTAGAGGTACAACCGATAGTGAGCGCCCTCTGTACTTATGGACTTTCCAGATCGGCATGCTACCCACGCCAACCACACTAATAGTATCTTACTCACAAGGACTACACATCATAGAAGAGGAGCTCTTATCTCGAGAGAGTCGGTGGTGCCTCCACCACACCGCTCTTCTCCCCATCCGTCGTCTCTTGTACATGTCCAAGCATCTACTGTTCCAGCCAAGGCCATGAAGGCCGCATCAGGGGAGAAGAGAACCTCATTGGTGATTCAGCTACAGCTGAGATATCCTGTCCCATCCACACCACCTACTATGGCAAGGACAAGCTCTCCTTCTTGACCTTCTGCCCTAGTAATGGTGAGGAAGGAATGGCGGACTCAAAGTATCATAGTCATTCTGTCACCACCACCACCGCATCAGGCTATGGAGATAGTCGCAATAGTTCAGGGAGGAGGAGACAGTTCAGTCGCCCCTATGGCTATAGATCTTCCTAGGAGTACCACTCCACCCAGATCCAGCAGCAATCAGGAGTATCTTTCCTCTAGTGAGCACAGTCCTCACAAAATTAGCTCGCTAGCAGTATCAGAGGTTAGGTGCTTCACTGTTCATGACAGTGATCCAACTACCGATCAGACCAAATCTTTCATGCCTATTTAGTTAGACCGATCCCTAGATGACATAGTAGCTCAGTATCTAGTGGAGAAGAAAGAAATCTTAAGATATGCCTGGTCTGATTTAAAAGATGAAAAAGTCAGCTTTGATCCGAATGAAGATGACTTGTTAGAGGATTCAGTGGGGGTACACATGGTAGATACCCGGGGTTCTCTCCTCCATGAGCAGCAAACTTTGGAAGGTGCTAAGGCTGAGCATGAAGACACAACCTACTCGACCCAACACCTCCTTTAGAAAATAAAGTAGAAAGATGAACAAATAGATAGGATGGGGAAGCAGCTTGAGGATTTGCTAGCGGCTATTTTAGCATTACAAAATCAAGCCCTGACAGTTCATCCTACTATAGCTGAGACCTACTATAGCTGAGACTAGTCAGCCAGAGTTGGTGCAACCAGCCAAGACTTTACCTTCAGTAGAGCAGGGTAGCACCAATGTATATAGGAAGGTAGTGGATAGTACCTTCATACAGGAAAAAGATATCAAAAATATGGTTGAACAGCAGGTGAAAGAAGCATTGGCTCAAGCCCGAGGAGCATCATCAGTTCAAAAAGGTATACCCTACCCAGAGGAATCTGATGCCATCCAATATCCTAAGGGATTCGTGCCACCTTCTTTCAAGAGCTTTGATGGCAGTGGGAACTTGATGCAGCATATTGCGCATTTCAGGGCCAGTTGTTGCAATGCTGGTGGCAGTGATACTTTACTCTTCCATCTTTTCATCAGTAGCGTAGTAGGTATAGCCTTTGATTGGTATGCTGAACTTCCTAATAGTTTAGTAAAGACTTTTGCTGAGTTGGAGCAACACTTTATCAAGAGGTTTGCTGGAGCTCAACAAAGGGTGACTGTAGGTGATTGTGTTGTGGCTCAACAAAATCATGGTGAGTCCCTCATTGATTACATTCTCATATGGCATAATTTGAGTATGAAATGTGAACCACAGCTGTCTGAACAACATGCCTTTGAGATTCTACTTAAGAATATCCATGGATCGATCACCTTCATGCTCAAAGGTTCACCATCAAAACTTTTGAGAAGCTAATCAACAAGGTGACTAGCTTACAAGGAGAAGCCAAATAGTTGAATTTTCTAGACCAATCAACAAAGCAAAATCCACATAAAACTTTTGAGAAGAAGCCTAGATCAGTGATAGCAGTAGATAAGGAGAAATAGCCAGCCAGAGAGCAGTTTGAGAGACCTCATGCTTCACAGCTATCACTTCTACCTCCTCTACCACCACTGACACAGTCATACCGGCCACCATAGTATCCTCCATGGCCTGCATTGCATCCTACTCAGCCATATCATCAGCAGCAGCGGTACACATACCCGCTACCAGGTAGCTATGGTCCCCCTAATCTTTTGGATAAACTTAACAAGCCTTATTCATTTAAGAGGGATGTAATCAAGAAGATCTTTAAGAATCTCTTAAAGAAGTTTGATTTTTAGCTACCCGAACCTAGGAAACCGGCGGAAGTGGTAAAAGCAATGATCCTAACTTTTGCCCCTACCACTGTATGCTAGGTCATGTTTTGGAAGATTGCTTCAAATTCAAGGACTGGCTTGAACATAGCTTCATGATTGGTGCTATAGTTATCCTAAAGGAATACCTTATGGAACAACCATCTAGTTTCATTAGGGTAATCCTTGGGGATACTTGTGATCCTACCAAAATATAAGAAGGTTGGGATATCTCCTTATCTCGTACCTCTAAGAAAATTGTGTCCAAGATCAAGAAACTTTTCTTGCAAATGCCTAAGCCAGCTCAAACCTCCAACATCAAGAAAGGTTTGCATGTTTCTAAAGCCAACTCATGGAAAGGGAGAGCTCAGTAGCAATAGTAGCAGCAGCCTATGCCAGCCCATAGCACAACCACCAACCGAGTCCAACCTCCAGTCCACCATCGCAGCTACTACATCAGCAACAACCTCTACTTTAACTAGCTTTTCTTCTAGTAGACATCTTGTATCGATGGATGAGGGCATCAAGTCCCTCGCTCCACTTACTTTACTTGATTTCTGCTATGTACCTCCTTCAAAATCCAAGAAATCGAATAATAAAGCTAGCTTGAATTATATCTGTGTCACTTTTGATGGGTTGTCTAAATCTATTCCTAATGATAATTCTTCAAGTCTAAACAACAATTTTAGCTTCGATCTTTCTCTTCGATTGAGTTGGACCTTCCCTTCTCATCTGCGGGTTACTCTTGAGATAGACTTGGAATCATCTGATTTTGAGGGTCCCATAGGAGAAGCTGTAGGTGAGCTTGATGTGCAAGTAGAATATTCCATTACCCTGCCATAAGTGATCATCGAAGTTAACCTCCATAGTGGGAAGGTTCTACCTCCTAGGGCAGCACCTCAAGATAGAGGGAAACAAGTCATTAGTTCAGAGGATCGAGAAACACCTCCACAAGATGCTCCACCCTTGGATATGCTTATGGAGGATCAACCCAAGGTGGACTAAAATGTCCTCTCTCACCTAAGAAAGTTACCATCTAAGCTAAGCATATATGATGCCCTTGTCTTATCTAAAGAGATGAGGGAATCATTAATCAAGGCTCTCCTTGATCCAGAGATATGTTTAGCTCAACTGTCCGTTATTGGAGAGGAGGTATGTTATTCCAAAGAAGCTCAGGGAATCACTTTCACAGATGAAGACCTACTTCTAGGGGACATAGAGCACATCCATGCCCTCTACATTACAGTGGACATGAGCAGATTCAGACTTGCCAGAGTTCTTATCGATCCAAGTGCATCGGTGAACATTATGATTCTAAAGATCCTTGCCTATTTGAGGATCGACATCTCCACACTCCAAGGAGATCAGATGATGTTGAGAGGATTCAATGAATAAGGCGAAAGGGCTTTAGGTTCTATAGTGTTACCTTTGGAGATAGGTGACTGGAAGATTGAAGCTTAATTAGGGATTAATTATAAAATTAATTATCTTAATTACTCATTAATTATTTGAGCAATTAATCCCAAATTTTATGGCTTAATTTAATGGGATGACCTCTGCCTCCCATGATTTTCTTGGGATTTATTGCACACTAAATTAGGAATATTGACTAATTGAATCCTAATTACTCTTTCAAGTTAATTATTGATTAATTAATCCTATGAATAATAATAAATTAGTTAATTAAGTTTATTAGTCACTACTCAATAGTAAATGATTTAAGGAATTGAGTTGGGACCCCTTTCCTAGCCTATTCCCCTAAGTTCATTTCACTTTTTCAAAAATGGAATTAATTAAGGTTTAACTAATTAATTACATCACTTAATAAATTAAACTGAAATCATAATCAAATTAAACATTAATTAATTACTTATTATGTAGACATTTAGGTGTTTAATAACCTAAAGATATCTTAAGGAAATTATTGTTAACTCACATGTGTAGCAGGGAGAAGTACATGGTTTTTTTCTAGGTGCATAGCAAAGAAAAAGCTACTCGCTAACAATCCATTGAGCAAGATAGCTACAATCGAGCAGACATTTCAACTCAAGAGTGAATGAGATATATCCCACTAATGGGAACTCCTAGTCTTAAGCTTGATCTATCGAGCTAAAATCAATATAACATTTCACTAGGCAATCCAGTTGCCACTTCACTAGCAGCCACAAAGGATGATGGAAAGTCAGATGGAAGTGATCCTAATGGAAGCTCAAGACCAAGGTTGCGTAGAAAAGTCACGATGAAACTTCTACATTCACTGATTTAAGAGTTTGACTAGATCAATGCGAGAAAGAAGAAAGGTGCGACCAAGGAGCGTTGAACTTTGTTATTGTTTCTTTTCAAATAGAAGGACTAAGCTGAAGAATGAACATAGTTCGTTGAGATCTCATCCTTGTCGTGTGAGCCTTATCTTTGTGCGTGTTGCACTGTGCTCTTGGTAGAGTGACGCCTCTAACTCCTTTGCTACTTCACTTTCCTATCATCCGGTTCGGGCCTGGCCTATCTTAGCTCCCCTCACCCAAACAAGTCACATTGTTTTTTCTAGAAGAAAAAGCGATAGCATTCTTCGGATGAGTCAGGACCTGGAATAAGAAGAGGTCATCACTAGAAACTTGTCTAAAAGAGGAAAGCCAGGAAGGTTAGATATTCATGATCACTAATGCTTTTTTCTTGATTCATCAAATTACATAGGTAGAAGAATGTGTGGGAGGCTATAAGAGTACTTAACAAAGTTCATTAACTTAATTAACCATTAATTATGAGCCAATTTCATTAGGCCCCTTTTATCTTCTTAGAATCATCGCTAATTTAATTCCCAATACATGTGCATATCATGTTGGCTCATAATTATTTGGATAATTATATTAATGTAACATAGAAAAGGGTTAATTATGTATTTAATGCATACTATAACCTAATTAACTCATAAAATCAACCTAAAAATATTTCATTAAATAAAACTAATTAACAAATATGGAAATGGGTTAGGATCAGCAAACCTCTTCCTCATATCCTCAAATCAAATCAAAACCCAAAACTAAAATTAATAAAGAAGCTTTGGTTTATATTAAATGACTTTATTTAATATGATTGTCCTTAGGAATTAATGTGATTGAATGAAATCATGTGCTAATGTTTATTCATTCCTTTACAATCATGTCAATTATTGTATGTCATTTAAAATCTTACATTTACCTTTTCAAAATTAATTCAATCAAATAATTTTCTTTTTATGTAAGCTTCCATGCGTTGGATTAATTTATAATATGTGTGGCTATTATCACTAATAAATTCAAATTATTTTTTCTGAAGTCTATAAATCAATTACATAATTATGAGTGATAATAGTTATGAATACATATAAGCTTTGTATGTGCTTATAGCTTAGGTATATGAAGTAAAGCTTTCTTTTCCTTAATTCATATTTGGTTTACAGGTATTTAAATGTTAATAAGTATATGGTCTGAAAATCTAGGGAATACGAGGCTTTAAGTAGCCCCAAGGAAGTCATTTGATTACCTCACTTCCCTAGTTAATAATGACACATACTAATTTGATTTCATTTAAATGTATTTCTACATTAGAAAAAACTTTAATTTACATGCATAAATGATTCAATCACATAAAAATCCAATCTTTGCATGATTCTCATCTTTATAGTTGTATATACATTCATATGTATTTAAGATAACAAGTGTTTAATCTACACATCCCGGGAATATAAGGTTTTAAGTAACCCCAATGAGATCATTTGATTACCTCACTTCCTTGGTTTAACAATGGCATGTACTTGCTCACATCTCTTATACATGTGTAGGTATGCTTAATTAAAAGATGAAGATCCCCTTTTGTTACCAAAAATACATGCATTCATATTAACCTAAATCATTATCATATGCGATATATAAATTGGTTCTCTCTTTTCCTTACCCTTGTATTGATTTATATAAGCTTGAATGTTAATAAGTATATAGTCTGGACATCCCGAGAATACGAGGCTTAAGCTATCCCCAAGGAGATTACTTGATTACCTCACTTTCCTAGTTAACAATGATACGTACTTTCCATCCATATGTATTTTGGTATTAGAATTTGGATAGAGCTTTAATTTATATGTTTACATAATTCAACCAAAATAAACAAAATATAAATTCCATACATATACATACATTCATCATCAAAGTGTGCTAAGATATGTTGTATGTGCAAATACATTTAAGATTAAATCATATGCTTGTTACATGTGATGGAAGAGAGTTGTTTGATATATGTCATGTGGTAATAATTCAATTAGATTAATCTTAAGATGCCTTTCATATTGAATAGATTTATTTAAAGTGAACCTAAACTCAGGATTAATTTAAAAATGTGTAATAAGCCATTCATTAAAGAGAACTAAATCAAATTAATATGCTTTAGAAAGTGGCTTAAGGTAGGGATGAAAGAAGGCAATCCTCTTTTCTATCTTTATAACACTTAGATGCTAAGTGTAAATCACATGAAACAAAATAAAATACAAATCAATTAAAGAACTTCAAATGAAACCCACCATCATATTATCTTGAATAATTTCTAAACTTAGAGAAATACAACTCTAATGCTTAGTTAATACATACCGCATAAAGCCTTAACACACACATTAGAATTAAGTCACACTTCTAGCTTTATGCTAGGACAATATATGATGTGATGTTTATTTTATTTTATGATGCAATATTTTAGACTAGATGTTAGGGTGTCTTAGCCTAATCATGTTTTCTATAGGGGATTGTGCTTTAGGGGATGCTTAAAACTAAATATAAATGCTCTCTTTGTAGGTTGCTTAAACCCCCTAAGCATAATCCATATTAGGACAGATGGGCTTGGTTACCCATGTATGGGGTGCTAAGTCCAAATCATACATATAACTACTTGGGATTAGCTAACCTCTATTTTACAGGTGTAGTTAGATTTACTTTTTCTATTTTCAAAGTAATTTTGCAGTAGGAATTAAGATTAGTGTTATGGGGGATTAGGATGAGCAGTGGCCAGAAGGCTTTATCCTGGAGTGCCCTGTGATGCCTTTAAATCAAGCACATCCAAATCAAATAAGGGACCAATCGAATTAAAGAAATGAAGATGAAAGAGTGAAGAATGAACACCCCCATAGCATATATTCATTCTAATTATAATTATTCTTTCATATTCTGGGTTGTATAAGGGTAGAGCTCGGCTACCCATCTTTTCTCTTTTTGGATTGTATGACAGCACTCGATCGCACTGACCTCTTATTCTTTTGTGGTAGTTATAAAATTGATTTATGATTTATTTAAAATTATGCATTAGGATGGCATGCTTTCATAGTTTCTTAATGATTGATGCTTTAATGTGTGGCCTAGATGTGATTAGGCTCTTACGATAAAAATAAATTTTTTATCCAACTAATCACTCATAACTAAATTTTAAATAACTCGTAATCTAACCATAAAGCCTTGGCATTAAATAAGATAACTAAAATATTTAGCAACCCCTTAGATGTATGTTTGTATGTTTTACATCAAGCATGCATCTTGAATCACTCTTGTAAAATGAGGGCCTCCATTCTTACACTCATAGGGACTGCTTGACCCATGAGAGCAACCCCTACTAATGGAGCTTCTCCCTCTTTCTCTTTAGTTTGGTCAATAATCTACTTCATCATGCATTCAGACATATAAAAATCTTAAAGCCTTTGTCAAAATGATCTATCAAAATTAAATAAAATTAAAAAAATATTTTATAATAGACTAAGCCATTATTCATACCACTCAACCTTTAGTCTCTTAGGGAGTTGGTTTAAGGACTTTAGCCTCCTTCAAATTAACTAACTACCCTAGCTATCTTGCAAATTCATAAGACCAGACTACATGGTTTTAAAATCATAGGAGGAGTTAGGTGAAGGCCACTCCATGCAATTATAAGTCTAGAAGTCAGACAATTTATTCTCTCTTGTGGAGGTAAACCTTTATGTCCACCTATCACTTAGATTTAGGTCATACTTTAGATCATACTAAAGATCCCTAGATTTAAGATCTAAGGTAGCTATTTTCTTCAAACTATGTGCATAATTCTCACCACTTAGGCATTTCCACAACCTTGTGGTGGTGGATTATAAGCCCTAGCAATCTAATAAAATTCAACTCTAATAAATAAATCTCTTCATTTTCAAATATATAAAGCCCAATAATAGGATAGATTGGAATGCTCATTAGGCTTCCTAGTATCATGAGCATTCCCTACTTCCTCCCTTTTTGATTCTAAAAATAAGTCTTCTCCTTGAACTTTCCTAATTGATTTTCTGAATACAACCAATCCTTTGATAGTCTAACCTTAAAATCTTTGGAGATGATAATTATTTACTTTAATCGAGAGTATTCTTAGAAAATTTTATTTCCTAAGATGTAATTAACTATGGAACATAAGAACCTGGTTTAGAATAAATCCTGCTTTATTCATCCATATATAGCAAGGAAAAAATCTTTAGTATATTCGAAGACCCATCATGACTTAGGAGTCCTTATTAAGTAATTAGGTCCATTGAAGGGTGATGTCTCTATCTTTCTAGATAGTATATTGTCATACCCTATTGCTTCAATAAGTACCCCCTATGATCTGCATGGTGTCCCCCCCATAAATCCAAAAATATATATCACAGATTTTTTTGGCTACTCCGCAAGGGAGATGTTCCTCTCTCCTTCTTTAGTAGACAAATATTATCTCCAAGCATCGATAGTGGACTTATATTTTATATAGTCCCAAGACTATCTTTCTTTCCATTTGCACTTAGCTTATTTCATCTTTAAGCAAAACTAGTCAATATCTTTTAGGTTTTAGGACCTCACTCGGACTAGGTTTTAAAACCCCTATTAGGTCTACCAATAGGCTGAAATAAATTAACTATTGGATGGAGAAAACTAAATTTAGAACCTCTTCACCACTAGCTTGGTGAGGAAAGGTTCACCCCATATTTAAATTTTAATAAAATTCAAAGTAAAATAAGTTCTTGCAAAAAACTTTTTGAAAGCACTTTTTCAAAACAAAATCATTTGAAAATTAAACTTCACATGACAA
This sequence comes from Cymbidium sinense, assembly GCA_021442155.1. Lineage (NCBI taxonomy): Eukaryota > Viridiplantae > Streptophyta > Magnoliopsida > Asparagales > Orchidaceae > Cymbidium > Cymbidium sinense. Next base: position 78,861,616 of record CM038227.1, read on the forward strand.
AAACTTGCAAAATATAGAAAGAAAATCTTTAAACCTATTTTCAAAAATAATAATTAACACTCATCTAACATACTTAAATTTGTTCAATGAGGGTTCTATTTAAAATCAAATTAAATATACATCATCAAAACCCTTTTCAAAATCACAGTTCCAAAATAAAATCAAACAATCAACTCTATTTAACATACCCATATTTGTTAAATGATAACTCCATTTTAAAACTAAAATCAAAAAATAATTGAACTCCATTTAACATATCCATATTTTGTTAAATAGGAATTCCCCTTTTCAAACTAAAATCATAGAAATCAACATATAAACTTCACTTAACATACCCAAATTTATTAAGTGAAAGTTCCCTTTTTCAAAACTAAAACAAAATCAAGATAAAAAAAAATATAATTGGACTCCATTTAACATACCCATATTTGTTAAATGAGAATTCTACTTTCAAAAATCAAATTGAAACCAAAACATCCAACACACATTTTATTAATTCCATTTTCACATGCCCATATTTGTTAAATGAAAATCCAATCTTCAAAACCAAAACAAACCCACGTATCAAAAAACAAATAAACATATAAGTGAGCTCCATTTAACATACCCAAATTTGTTAAGCATGGGACTCACTTCCAAACATCAAAACATAAACACATATATTTGAACTCTATTTGACATACCTAAATTTGTCAAATAAGGGTTCTCCTCTTTTTCAGAAGAGGAATCAAATCAACAATTATCAAACACATGTATTGAACTCCATCTAATATACTAAGTAAGGGTCCCACTTTCAAATCAAGAATCAAATCAACACATATCGTACACATGACAAACAATCATCACAAATAAGATGCTTTCAAACATATAATTGAAACCTTTTAGCATACATAAATTTTCTAAATAAAGGTTTTCCAAATTTAAATTTCAAACAATATATACATTACATATATCTCCAAAGTATCTCCAAGCAAATGAACCCCACTCAACACACCCAAATTTGTTGAATGTGGGTTCCAAATCAAAATCAAATCTTATGGAAAAGTCCCTCCTCAAATCTCAAAATCTCTCCAATTTAAATGAACCCCACTTAGCATACCTAAATTTATTAAGTGTGGATTCAAATTCCAAAGTCAAATCAAGAAGTTAATAATTGAAGGCAGATATCAAAGAAAGGGATCTAATTTAGTTCTATTTGAAATGTAGAGATATAAGTCAGTTCCTTTGTCCCTCATGTAATCAATCTTCCATCATGTCGGATGTCTAGATGATTTTCTCATTTCTGTCTAGTGTGGATTTAGCCTTGGATCAGGCCATACTCACCACCACCACCACCCATGTAATTCAGTTTGGGCATGGCTTTGAGGTTGTCAGAGTCACTTGCGAGGAGCTAACCCTCATGATCATTAACAAGGAAGAGGTAAAAAAATAGAAGCCGCTCCTCTACTTTGACATCCCATCAGATTTTGAGTTTTTGTCACTAAAGAGGAAGGTTGTTGTGGTTCCCACACCCCGATCAACATAAGTTCCAGTGCTAGTTGCTTCAGTACCTGCTTAGTCAGCTGCCCCTACTATAGTCCCAGCAAGGGTTAGCACTTCCTGATTAGTTTTCCCCATCTTAAATGGGAAGGCTATCTTGGCCTCCGAGATAGTCTCCCCTACCTTTGAGGTAGCTTCTAGCTCCGGCTCTGCCCCTCTTACCAGGACACAGTACCATAACAAGAATAAAAAGGTTAAGCGCACTATGAGTATGAGGTGAGGCAGGTTGATGATGCCTCTCATGTAGTTGAAGAGGGTTCCCCTCGTGAGACCTCTCCACTCTTGAGTGGCAGCAGGTTTCACCCCCTCTCAACTTCAAATGGAGAGGAGGATTATAGGAGGATTGTTGCATCATCTCCACCACTAGCACAATTTGAGACACCAGCTAGAGAGAATAGGAAGTCCTACGCTAGTCTATGATTGGTTCTTCACTGGGTCAGCAAAGCTCACAGATGCTCAGAGTCTAGCTTCTTACATGACTTGAGGAGTTTGATCCCTAGAAGTGTTAGGCATCAAATCCATGTAGAGAGAGTCATGGAGGCTAAAGTCACTACCCAAGTGAGCAAGCAAGAGAGGAGGAGATAACCAGGCAATCAGTGACCTTCACATTGATAGACTTTCACGAGCGGCCTTGGTCGGGCTCATTCATTCAGCATTACATGAGGAGATCTCTGGCCGAGAGGCAGTCGGTGTCTTTACTATCACATCGCTCCACTCACCGTCCACCATCACCCATCCAGCTTCCAGCATCTACCATCCCTGCCAAGCTTCAGAAGCCCCCATCTAAGGAAAGACCATCTCCATTAGTGGTCTGGCTATGACCTAAGGATCCTGCTCCATATATTCCACCTGTTGAGGTAAGGTCAAGCTCTTCCATTGAACCTTCCACTTTAACTATGGTAAAGAAAGAATGGTGACCCAAAAGTGTCATGGTCACACCACCTCTAGAGCAGTTAGAAGGAGAGAGAGGAGGGGACACTAACATATTTCCCATGGTAGTAAAACCAATTAGGGAATGCACCCCTCTAACATAGTTAGTTCAATGCATTCAATCTATAGAGCACGGTCCTATGATCAGTTGGCATCCAATCTATGTTTTAGTAGAGCCAGGTATGATAGATGATCGATCTTTAGATGACATCACAGACTACTATTATGCTGCTATCAAGAAAATTATTGGCAGCCATCACTTAGATCAGACGGAAGGTGTAGTTAGCTTTGATCCTGATGAAGATGACATGTTGGATGACATAGCTGAGGTCCACATGGTCAACACCCGAGGATCCTTGCAATGGGATCAGCATAGTTAAGAGCATGTTGTGGTCGAAGAAGGCAACACTTATTACTCAACTCAGCACCTCCTCTACCAACTCAAGCAGAAAGATGATCAGATAGGTAGGATGGAGAAGAGGGTAGAGGAGTTGATGGCAGTGGTCTTAACATTGTAAAACCTAGCCCCAGTCTCACAGCCTTCTCCTATGGTAGCCAACCAGCCAAAGTTGGTGCATACCTTATACCGTCCTAGGTGCACTCCGGTAGAGGATGATGTAGGTAATTTGCATAAGAAGGTCATGGATAGCACCTCTATTCATAATAAGAAAATCAAGCATATGGTGGAACAACAGGTGAAGGAATCGTTGGTGTAAGCTAGGGGGAGCTCATCCATTCCAAAGGGTAGACCATACCCAGAGGAATTCGATGTAGTTCAACACCCTAAGGGTTTTGTGCCACCATCCTTCAAGATTTTTGATGGTAGTGGGAACCCACGGTAGTACATTGCACATTTTTGAGTTGGTTATTGCAAAGTCGATGGTAGTGACGTAACCCTATTCAAACTTTTCATCAGTAGCTTGGCAGGGGTTGCATTTGATTGGTATGTTGAACTGTTTAACAGTTCGGTAAAAACTTTTGCTGAGTTGGAACACCTCTTCATCATGAGATTTCATGGAGCTCAATAGAGATTGTAGGTGACCTTATTGTAGAGAATCAAAAACCCAATAAGTCCCTTATTGATTACATTCTAAGGTGGCACAACTTGAGCATGAAATGTAAACCACAGTTGTCTGAACAACATGTAATTAAATTTATTCTCAAGAATATCCATGGCTCGATCGCCTTCATGTTTAAGGGATTTACCATCATAATATTCTAGAAACTAATCAACAAGGTGGCTAGCCTACAAGAGGAAGCCAAACAGCTGCCCTTTTTCGATCAATCATCTAGGCATAAGCTACAGAAAGTGTTTGAGAAGAAGCCGGGGACATTTATGTCAATGGATAGAGGGAAGTAGCCAACCAGAGTTCAATATGAGAGACCACGAGCTCAGCAGACTCCTTTTCCACCTCCTCTTCCCACACTTCAACCATCATACTATCCACCGCAGCCACCACAATGATCATTTCCACCACTTCAGTAGCCTACACAGCAACGATATTCATATCCACAGCCAGGCAATTACTTTCCACCTACTCTTGTCAACTGATTTAATAAACCATATTCATTCAAGAGGGGGGTAGTTAGAAAAATCTTTAAGAATCTTTTAAAGAAACTTGACTTTCAATTACTAGAGCCTGAGAGGCCGAAGGAAGTGGGCAAGTGCGATGATTCTAGCTATTGCCCCTACCACCTCATGTTAGGCCATTTCTTAGAGGATTAAATTATTTGTAAGAACTGGCTTGAGCGTAGCTACAAATCGGGAGCCATAGTCATCGCTAAAGAATATTTATTAGAAAAACCATCCAGTTATATTAGAGTAATCTTTGGGGTACTTGCGATCTTCTTAAGACCAAAGAAGGTTGAAATATCTTTTTATCTCGTACCTCTAAAAAGATTATTTCTTAGATCAAGAAGTTTTCCTTGCAGGTGCCTGAAGCAGCTCAAACCTCCAACACCAAGGATGCTTTGCTAGTTGTCAAGGACAACTCAAGAAGGGTGATAGCCCAGCAGCAGTAACAGCTTAGCACACTTGCCTAGGATAGTCTAGTAGCATAACCACCATCTGAGTGTAGCACTCCCCACACCATTGCAGCTGCCACTTCTTCTACAAGATCCTCTTCTACCAGCTGGAGCATTGTATCTACGAATAAAGGCATTAAATCCCTTACTCCACTTACTTTACTTATTTTTATCATGTATTTCCACCCAAAAAGAAATCAATGAAGAAAGTAGATTATATTTATATGTTGTCTACTTCTAATGCTCTTGCTTTTATTCCTATAGAAAGCTCTCTGAGTCTAAATAATAATAGCTTTAGTAATTTAGATCCTTTATTTTCTAATTTAGAGTTGAACTTTCCTTCTCTGAATCAATCGAGTTCACCTCTTGAGATTGACTTTGAGTCATCTAACTTTGAGGATCCCATAAGAGATGTTGTAGGTATGCCCAATGAGAAGGTAGAACTTCCCACAAGCTCAACATTCCAAGAAGTAACTAAAGTCAACCTACGCAATAGAAAAGGTCTACCTCCTAGGGTAGCACCTCAGGATAAGGGTAATTAAGTCATTGGTTCCAGTGAGTAAATAGCCCCTCCACAGAATCCTCCACCTATAGATTTTCTTATGAAGGATCAAGCCAAAGTTGATTATAATGTCCTAGCTCATTTTAGAAAGTTGCCAGCTAAGTTAAGTATATATGACACCCTTATCTTTTTCAAATAAATGAGGGAATCTCTAATCAAGGCCCTACTTGATCCAGATATATGCTTAGCTAAGCTAATCGCTACTGAAGAGGAGTCACACCACTCGAAGGACATCTTAGGAGTCACTTTCAGTGATGAAAACCTACTTCTAAGGATGATCAAGCACAACCGTCCACTTTACATTATAATAGATGTCAGTAGATAAAGGCTATCCAGAGTTCTGGTTGACCTAAGTGCATCAGTCAACATTATAAGTTTAAGAACCCTTGCCTACTTGAGGATTGACATCTCCAAACTCCAAAAGAAAGGATGATGCTGAGAGGATTTAATGAACAAGGTGAGAGTAAAATAAATAAATAAATAAATAAGTAAAAATAAAAATAAAAAAAAAAAAAAAAATATAAATAATAAAAATAATAAAATAATAATAAATAATTAATTAATTAACAAGGAGAGAGGGCCTTATGCTTCATAATGTTGTCATTGGAGATAGATGATTGAAAGATCGAAGCCAATTTTCACATTATATACTCAGATACATCCTTCAATGCTTTGCTTGGGAGACCATGGATATATGAGAACAACATGGTTCCATCCTCTCTACATCAGTGCATGAGGTTTGTGAGAGGTGGAATCTCATACTATATCAAAGGAGATCTCAAGCCATTTACAGTTCAAGAGGTCGACATATATGACGATGCAGCTTACTATCTCCCTCAAAATCAAAAAGTTTATTCTAACAAACTTGGCCAAAGTTCAAAAATAAAAGAAAAATAAAATAAAACGAAAAAGAAAATAAAAAAAATAAAAAAGAAAATGAAAAAGAAAATAAAAAAGAAAATGAAAAAGAAAATATAAGTGAGTGTGAAACAGTTTTGGAGGAGAAAGTGGAGCCTGACATTAGATTCTACCCACAATTCATTACTCCATTCGAACATATGGGTAGGATGACTCGACCTCCACCAGGCAGAGGAAGAGGCCAGTCCAAAGGCAGTCCCAGGGGTGGAAGACCTCCTTATTGGCCACTTAATAGAAGATATATCCCAACTACTAGGAGTACACCTGTTATCCATATTGACTTAGATCTAGTTCAAAAGATGAGTCTTATATGGTTAGCACACCAGCCAGCTCTTCTTAGCAGCAGATTCCCTTGGAGGTGACACTAGAGCTAGATAATGATGAAGACTGGGCTCCAAAGCAAAGCAAAAGTGTATCCAAGTTTATATGTGAAACAGTTAGGCATCAGTTGGGAACCTTCGCTCTAACCCTACTTTTCTCACAAAAGGTTTAGGGTTTGGTAGTTAAGGAAGCCCCTAAGTCATCCACATATATGAAGACTCAAAGGTTCTTTCTGGGAGCACATCCTTCAGTCAAAAAATTGATGTAGAACTTGAGGATGATTCATATAAGAATTTAATAGAATTACCTTATGATTGGTACTCACCTTGAGTTCATCATTTTGCAAAGAAAGGGTTAATCCCACATTCTTGGTCAAAGCACAGGTCAGACTACTTCAAAAGGATATGGAAGAATAAATGCAAAATATCTCAATCAAGATCGAGACTAGGATTTGGTACAGCGGGTCCAATCGATGATGACAATTATTGCTTAGTCATCACCAATCATTTGGAATCTAATTGGTTCATTTTGAATCACATTAACTCATATGAAGAGGTGTGCTTAGAAATTTTAGATGATCTAGATGATTTTAAAGTCAAATATGCACTGCCGGAGTTTGAAGAAAAGATAAAGTCAACCATCAATGAGCTAAAAAAATCAACTTAGGAACTAAAGAAGATCCATGCTCGACATACATCAGTTCCTTGTTGAATGAAACTACAACTAATGACTTAGTTAGGCTATTGACTGAGTTTAAGGATTACTTTGCATAGAGTTATGAAGACATGCTTGGATTGACTCCTGATACAACAGTCCATAAACTAATAATAGAGCCTAGTGCTAACCTATCAAGCAAGCTCCTAGATGCATGCAATTAGACATCGAACAACATGTCATTTCTGAAGTCAAGAAATTAATCGATGTTGGCTTCATCTAGGAAGAAAAGTACCCTACCTGGTTGGCTAGTGTCATCCCAATTAAGAAGAATGGTCAAATTCGCATATGCATCGATTTTAGGAATCTAAATAAGGCATGTCCAAAAGATGAATTTCTACTACCGATACCAGAACTAATGGTGGACATTGCCTCATCTCATGCAGTCTCTCTTTCATGGATGGCTCATCTAGATATAACCAAATAATAATAGCCCCTGAAGATGAAAGAAACACTTCTTTTAGAACCTCGATCAGAATCTATTGATATAAGGTCATGTCTTTCGACCTTAAAAATTTTGGTGCTACATATCAATGAGCTATGCCTTAAATCTTTTGACAAACTCATTCATCATCAACTCGAGTGCCATGTCGATGATCTCATGATCAAAAGTAATGAAAAGGGAGACCATCTCTTTGACTTGAGAGTAATTTTTGAATGGCTAAGATAATTTAACCTCAAAATGAATCCCCTGAAGTGTGCATTTAGAATTGCTTTAGGGAAATTCCTTAAGTTTATTGTCTGGCACTTAGGAAAAAAATTTGATTTGTAGAAGATGAAGGAAATATTAGAAATTTCACCCCCTAAAAGTCTAACTCAACTTAGATCATTCCAAGGGTAATTGGCATATCTAAGGTGCTTTATATCCAACCCATCAAGAAGATGCCAACCATTCTCAGAACTTGTCAAAAAGGATGCTAAGTTCAAGTGGGATGATAAGTGTTAGCATGCCTTCAAAGAAAACCTAATGATGCTACCAGTTCTAGTAACCCCTATCCCAAGAAAGCTGCTCATACTATATACTGTTGCATTATACGACTCCCTTAGCGTTTTGATAGCTCAAACTAACCACAAAGGGAAGGAAAATGCGCTCAACTATCTCAACCATTTGTTTACCTCATTTTTGGATGAGGTTTACATCAATCTGAAATTAGTAATTAGAATGTCCTAATTTCAAATAGGAACCTCATAATTCAATGGTTAGGACACCACACCTAGTGTCCTAGGGAATCTTCATTGGATTTATTCTAACCTAGTTGACTTAGGTGGACTCAACCCTTTTCCTCTCCAAATTGCTTGAATTAACCCAATGGAAAATTAAGCAATTAATGATGAAATGTGCATACATTAAGCATCAAACTAAGGTTAATTCATTAATGGGAAAGATCTAAATTAAGTTAATGCAAAGGATAGCTAAACACCATAATTTTAAAGTACTTTCAAATCTTTCCTCCACTAAACTATCCAAAGCATTAATAGAACTTTCTTAGACCTTTCCAATGAGGGATTTCATCATTAATCAAGTTCCCTAATAATCCTACATAAGGATCCAAATGATAAGAGCCAAGATAAGTCAAAGGCACAACAAGTAAAATTCCATTTGCTTAAGTCCATTCCTTCTCCACCTCTTCATATCAAATAGGTGGAAGATGAGGAATGAGCATGGTAGCAAACTTCCAAAGCTTGCTATTAGCCTAGTGGACCAAGGAGAGGGAAATAAAAATGGAAGCTCATGGCCAAATAGGGGATTCACACTTAGACCTTATCTCAAGCCAAATTGACCTTCCCATCACCTTCACGAGCCAAAACAAAATGAGAATGAACCTTCCCCCATTCCCCACACCATCGGGAAGCCGAAGAACCATCAAGGCAGGCCGGTAGCTAGGGATATCGATTTAGAGACCAATCCGGAGGGAGATAGTTCAATTCCTTTGGCGTACAAGCTTCTCTCATCACTCCAAAGCTTTTCGAATCAACCCCGCCGTCGAAGATCGTCAAACCAGAGGTAAGCTATTAATGCCCCTCTCTTTTTCTTCAAGCTTTTTGGCCTTGGTGGTTTGTAAAGAAAACTTGATCTCAAGTGAGATCAAGCCATTTAGATTGGTAGGGTTTTATTCCATGATCGATTTGCAATCAAAAATGCACGATTTCGTTGTTTAGATCGTCAATAATCAAGCCAAATCCATGGACGGCTCTCAGTTTATGCAGTCCAGGTAGGAGATGTAATCTGGACCATCCATTCCTTTTAAAAGGAATGGACAGCTCTAATCTAGGCGAACCACTCAATTTAAATCCCTTAAGACTCACGGAACTATTGTGGACCATCCGATCTTTGATCAAAAGGTCCTGCTCGAAACTGTGTCCCACCGCATTTTTAATGTGGGAATCCATGTGCATTCCACATGGACCAATCCGCATGTGAAACACGGCATGGCTTTCCACATTAGAGCTAACTAGTTTAAAGAGGAAATTCAGGATTTCTGAATTTAAAAATTGCTAAAATTACTCAGAACTTCTAGAAATCATAGAAAAATAACTATAAATCAACAAATTGTAAATGAGGGCTCTATGGATTTATCTTGAAGAGAAGAATCTATAAAAATTAAAATTTTAAAATAATTTCTGGTATTTTAGCCTTAATTTAGGTTAAATTAAAAACTATTAAACCTTAATTACTCTTAAACCATAAATCCAATTGATTTCAAATTTTTGGGAAATGAAATTGTGGTTTAATCACACCTTGTGTAAATTTTCAACAATTTGTTTCATTGTATTTTATGGGAAATAAAAATTTAAACCCTAAACCTCAAATGTAATTAAATAAATTAATTTAAAATAAAATAATTAATAAAAATGATCAGAAAACTTTAAATTAACCTAATGAATCCTAATGAACATTAAAACATTATGGGAACTCAGTTAAACTTAATAAATCACAAATTTACTTAATTAAGCAATTAATTGAATTAAATAAGTCAAATAATTAGCCAAAACTTAATTAAATCATAATAAATCAACCAATTGTCCAAAAATTATGAATAAACCCTCATTAGAAACATATTTTAGTGAGAAATCAATTAAAAATAAAATCCTAAAGAGAATTTTATTAAATTATGCATAATTTAGGTTTTAATAACATAAATAAAACCTTAATTACCCCCTAATTATGAATCTAATCAAGATGAAACTTTGGAAATAAGAAATTGGCATGTAACACCACTTGCCATAAAACTTTCAAACCCAATTGATCTTTGGATTTGGAGTTGTTGAATTTCCAAATTCTTAGATCAATATTAAATCAATAATAAATAAGAAAATCCATTAATTCATTAAATCATGAAATAAATAGAACTAATCTTAATCAAATCTCAGAAATACTTAAGGGAGTTCTCCAAAAAGCCTATGTCAAAGAATTGATCAATTTCAAACCTAAAGACTAATGAAATTAAACCTTAAGTTAATTAAATCCTTAATTAAATCAAACATTAAAACTTGAATCACCAACACGTAATGAAATCATTAATCTCCAATTAAATTAATCTAAGAATGAACTCAAATCTTAGATTGATTAAATCAAATCAAATGAAATCAAACCTTAACCGAAATACTCTAAGTTAGCATAAGCCAACATAACTTAATCCAAAACCAACATAACCTAATCCAAAATGAAACAAACCAAATGAATTAATCAAACTAAATCAAATGAAACATCAATCCAAATCCAAACAAATTAAATGAAATCAAAAGGATTAATTAAGATACTTAATGATCTTGCTTTGATCTTTAGGATGAATCTTTATCTTAGAATGAGGATTTAATTCTACTTGAAGATAGGATGTTGAATTAAATGAGTTCCACCCAAAAATGGAATCCATTCTATTCTTCATTCTTGAAAACTTAAACACTACTTTAACCAAATAAAGTAAAAATAAAAATGACAATAAATCACTAAATCATTTGAATTGAAACCACCCAAAGGTAAAATTCAAACAAACTCAACCCCTAAATTAAAACTTGAACTAAAAGAGGCTTAGTAAAGACCTACCACACAAGCCTATCTTCTACACACACTAGATCATTTAGGTCATAGACCCTAGATTTAGGTTAGATCGTTCTATGATTCTTTTATAATTCTTTGTAATGTGTTGTGATATGTTGTGCTTTACATGTTTGTGTGGTGTATTGCTCTAGATTGAATGTCTAGGCTAGTTTTCCCTTTAGACTGGATGGTACGACATTCTTTCTAAAATTAACTCTATTTTTTGTAGGGGATTGTGTTAAAGGGTTTGCTATTACAAAATAAATAAATAAAATTATTGTTTGCCTATAGGTGTTGAAAAATCCCTTAACATAGTCCATAGGACATGAGAGTTTGGCAAGCAACTAATGATAAGCATGTATGTTTGTAAAATATAACTGGTGTATGATGTTTGTATTTCTTAACATCTATTTTGCAGGACTTATGATTTTTTTTTTGAATTAGGTTAGGATCTATGGAGCCCGATGGAGATGACCCTACCAGGAGATGGTGTAGTGGTCCCCTATGGAGCCCGATGGATGTCCCAGAAGAATGAGATTGTCCTGGAAAGAAAGCCCATAGATCTAGGCATGTAGTTCTAGGCTGGGTTGTATAAAGGTGGAGCTCGGCTGCCCATTTTTCTTTCTTCTAGGGTGTACAGTGGGACCTGATCACATTGGCCTTTTTCTTAAATTAAATTGGCTTGATTTATTTTGGGCATGCAATAGAATTAATCTACTTTTCTAGGTTTCTTTCTGTGTTGTGCTTTCCTGTGAATGAATGCCTGGACAATTAGACTTATAGGAGAAAACTAAATTTTCTACCCAATTAAACTTAACCAATTAAAACATAAAATAAATACAACTCAAAACTTTATAAACTAAATCCTTAGGCATAACATAAAATCAATTAGAAATAATTAGATTTGAAATTATGAAACCATATTGTTTCCATTCCTTGAATTGGGCAACTTCACCCATTGCACATAAAGGGCATCTGACTTGTGAGGATGACCACCTACTTGGGGAAGCATGCCTTCTATTATTGATTTGGCCCATAACTATTAATAATTGCATGACATTAGCCATAAATGCATAGCTATTGGCCTAAAATAAATCTTGGGTCAATATTTATAAAAATCTGAAGAATATGCATTAGTTAGATGCATTTCATACTCTACATTATCTTAAGGATTAAAAAGTGAGTCTAGGTTTATAGATTATTTTCCTAAAAATACAATAGCCCTACCATCTTGCATTCATAAGACTTGGCATCATGAATTTAAAATGCACTTAGGTGGTGTTAGCTGGCAACCCTCTCCAGGCTAGTTATAAGTTCAAAAGAGTCAGGGATAGGTTGGTTCCCTCAAGTAAGAGGAATAACTGATAATTCCCAAAGATAGAACTAGGTCAAACATCTGACATGTGGAAAAAGCACCTGTAGTGTAGGTTCTAAAGTATCCTTTTTAGGAATAACTCTTCAACCCTAAGCATTTCTACAGTCTTGTGCTGCTAGAATCTAAGTCCTATATTTCTAAGAAAATGTCAACTCAAAATCTAAATTAAATTCCAAATTTAAAGCATAATTATAGGATAGTTGAAATGTCTACTGGGCATTCTAGTATCAATAGGCATTTCCTACCTTATCTCAATTGGCCTCCAAAATAACTCTCTCCAATTTGAACCAATCCCAATTGAAAATTCCAAAAATTAATCCTTTGAAAAACCATCTTAGAAATCCTTAGAAAAATAACTTATTTCTTTAAAGAGTACTCTTAGGAAGAGACCATTCTTAAGATGTAATTAACTATAAAGGCTTGCCTCAATAGGGAACCATGAACCCAGTTTAAAATAAACCCCTTACCCCCATGGTTCAGAAAGAAAAAAAAAAGAATCCATTATAGGAAAACATGTTTATCTTTTGAGATAATATGATAATTTTTAATGACATATTTTATCATCTAAATAAAAAATTTATAAACTCTACGTGGTGTCATAAATTTTCTCCACAGAGATATTTTTTGGCGACTCCGTTGGGTCCTGGTTCCTCTCTCCATCTTTAGAAATAAGTTATTATTTCTATATATCAATGGTGTACTAGTCAAGATTACCTTTCTTTCCATTGGATACCTCTCCATTTTATTCTTGCTTAAGCCTATCCAACATCATGAACTAAGGTTCTAGAACTCTTCATTTTCCATAATTAAATGATTGAGTCGTAGAACCAAATCCTGAAAAAAGAGAGAAAATCCTAACCATAATATTGGCTAAAATTTTCTAATGGGTCAAAAGCCTTACTTTTGGCTACATTTTGATTATTTTACATTATTATTCCCATAATAAAATTATTTTTTGTAAAACAAAAAAATGGTTGGATAATTGGCTTTCGCTACTACTTCTGGCATCAACTTTTTTATGGATAGCAGTTTTCTGCGTGATGGCTCCATTATCAAATTTGGAGCTGGTTTTGAGAATCTTAACATTACTACAATTGGAGTAACTCTTGCTCCTATTGCTGAGGCAGCTGTGAAAAATAAACAACTGATCTTGGAGTTTTTTAGTGCATCTTTTCCTGAACCCGCTGAGTGCGGGAAGACTACTAGTCAGGTTATTAAAAGAATCTAGCAGGGTCCTATTCAGAAGAAAATAAAGCTGCCCACCTTGGAGGCATTGCTTGTTCTCATTCCATCTAGCACCTTTGAAATAGGTTCCACTTGTAAGCTACCTAAATTGACAAAAATCCAAAAGAAAATTAGAGGGAGGATACTTAGAAGGGTAGCTGTAGAGAACAGAAGAAAAAAAGAATTGTTAGACATGGAATTAGCCAGGCGAGGGATGGCTTTACTCTTCAAGAAACTTCCCCACTCTTAGGTGGAAGTAGATTTTATCCTTTGTCTACTGCCCAAGGAGAGGAGGATGTGGCTAGGATTGTAAGTTCTCCACCACACCCTTTTATGCATCATGAAATGAAAAATTTTAAATAGTTGAATAGAGAATCCCAAAGAAGACTTCATCAAACTTTTCATAGGATTTCTAGACCCTCTTCTTACACCAAAGAAGAGTTATTGAGGATCATGAAACATCATGCTTCAAATAGTTTAACAAATGAACTCTTAGGATGACCTGCCACCTCCGATCACAAAAGGGAGGGGAAGGCAGTCATTCCTGATAGGAGAAGGTTTCTTTATCTGGTGCCTACAGTACCAAAGTGATTTCCTTGCCCTGTGCATTCATAACATGGAATAGAGACCAACCTGGTAGCTTACGAAGTGATAAGACTTTTCCTAGAAAATAAAATAAAAAAGTTTATATTAGGAAGGACCCTTCAGCTTCTGAGCCTAAGATGCCTTCACCATCTTTTTCCTCTGCATCCTTAAAGAAACCCACTATTAGGTTTATTTAAGATATGCCTTTATCTTCTTCACTAAGGCCTCAAGCAGGAGGACCTTCATCATATGCTTCTAGTAAGGGAATGAATTCTCTTCATCTGTCTCCTTATGTTAGGGAGGTCTCTGATCAGTGTCATCTAGACCTGGGAGCCACTCTTAAGAGTATTCCTATTCCTCAAGAGGATGTGAACAATAAATTATCTGAAATAAAACCTATGGAAATAGGTGAAGATAGATGTCATCCATGATAGAAATGACATTCCACTTTTTCTCTCCAAAGAGGAAATGGAAACCATTATTAAAGAAGATGAAAAAAATGAAAAAAAATGAAAATAACAAATGAACATTATGATTTAAAATAAGATGACTTGTTGGATGATGATTTAAAATTACCAGTAGCTCACATCTATATGGTTGACAGCAGGTCATCAAAAAGAGAACAAGAAAAAAAACATCAGAAAATCCTACTCTAGATCCAATTCAGCTTCTTATACTTCAGATCCAAAAGAAGGATGAGCAAATTGAATCCATGGGAAAGAAGATGGAAAAAATGATTGCCACTATGCAATCACTCCAAAATATGATTCCATCTTCTTCCCCGCTTCATCAGACTGAGCATTCGGATCCATCACATCTTACAGATGATTTGAGGTCTGGTTTGGAGGAGTACCAATATAAATCAAAGCCTATAAATAAAGTACCTTCCACGATTGAACTAAGAACATTAGTTGAACAACAAGTGAAAGAGGCCATTGCATAGTCTCAATGCATGACCATAATTCCAAAGGGTAGACTGTACCCTAAAGAATATGATTCCATTCCTTACCCTAAAGGATTTTTTCCTCTTCTTTTTAATGTACTTGATGGGATGAGAAATCCCAAACAGCATCTGGCTCACTTCCATGCAAGTTGTTGCAATGCTGGAGGTAGTGATGCTTTATTATTTTGACAGTTCATTAGTAGCCTGAGGGGGTTACTCTTGACTGGTATGTTGATTTTCTTAATGATTCAGTGCACACTTTCACTGAATTGGAAGAACTATTTGTGAAGAGATTTATAGGTACCCAACCTCACATTATTGTGGGAGGCCTAGTAGTGGAAAAACAAAAACTTGGCAAATCTCTAGTGGATTATATCCTTAGGTGGATAATCCTTAGTCTTAAATGCTAGCCCCAATTACAGGAGCATCATGTTGTAGAGATCCTTCTTAGAAATATCCATGGTCATATTGCTTTCTTACTTAAAGGCTTTACAATTAAGACTTCTGAAAAACTTATAAATAAAGCCTCAAGATTATAAGAAGAAGCTCCTAGAATGACCTTTTTAAAAGACAAATCTTCTGTAGAACCATCTAAACCTAGGAGACCTCAAGAAAAGAGAGCAAGCAATGCCTCTGTGGTGGATAGAGGGAAAGCTCTTATGCAGGTACAAACAGAGCTAGATTCATCATATAGATCACCACAGCATCAAATGTCACCATCCCCTAGAAACTTTCCAACCAACCCTTTTTTAGAAAGGATGAACCATAATTATTCCTTCAAAAAAGAGGCGGTGAGGAGAATTTTTAAAAATTTAAAGAAAAGCTAGAATTTAAACTTCCTAGCCAAAAAAGGCTTGACAAAGTAGGAAAGGTAAATGATCCTAACTACTGCTCTTACCATCAAATGTTAGGACATACTATATAAGAATGCTTTTCATTCAAGAACTGGCTTGAATGAAACTTCAAGAATGGGCTAGTGATTATTCCAAAGGAATACCTTGTTGACCTTGGACAAGGTCCATTAAGGTTATTACAGGTAACTCCTCTTCTAGTTCTTCATCCACAAATGAATGGGATATAGCTTTATCTCATTCTTCAAAAAAAAATATGATGAAAAATTTTAAAGTTTTCTATGCAGGATCAAATTCTAATATGGAGAAGATCACCCAGATTGATCTGCCGGATTCTAAAGCACAAGTTCCACCTAAACCCAACTTAGTATCTTCAACTGCACAGAAGACTAAAGAGTGTGGTGAGGGACGGACATCTATATCGTCTGATAGGATTTTGTATAAAAAAGATGGAAGGCAGTGCCTTATGAGCCTTTATCTTTTATACTTATTTTGGAAAGATGAATAAAACATTTTCCTATAAAGGCATTTCTTACATTTGTGTTATTTCTGATGAACATAACATTGAAAATGTTGAAGAACAAAATGATAAAAAAGAAGAGTCTCATCATGTCTTGTATGAATCAGGGTCAAAAATTGACATCCATATGGAGGATTTACAAGCAGACCCACTCAACATAGACTTAAAAGCATTCGACTCTAACGAATCACTAGAAAATGATGCTCATAATTAGGATCAAGTTGACCCAAATCTTGGAGATATTATTGAAGTAAATCTTCGTAGTGGAAGAGTCTTGCCACCTCGTTTGCCTCCTTCTCCTCAAGATAAAAGAAAACAAATTATGGATCATAACTTAAGTTTAGAATCTTTACCCAAAGAAACATTAGATGAAACAAAAATTCTTAAGGTTGATTACAACATTTTAGCTCATCTTAGGAAGCTCCCTGCTAGGTTGAGTATTTATGATGCTCTTGTTCTTTCAAAAGAAATGAGAGAGTCACTAGTACATGCACTACTCAATCCTGAAATGTGCCTGACCCAACTAGCAGCACTTCCTCAGATGAGGCTTATTACTTTAAAGAGATCCTAGGAGTTACTTTCTCTTATGAGGATCAACTTTTGGGGACTAGTGATCATAATCGTCCCCTTTATATCTTTGTGAAGTTAGCAAATATAAAATTTTCAAGAGTTCTGGTGGATCCTGGTGCATCTGTTAACATTATGAACTCCAAAACATTATCATTCATAATGATTGATACTAGAATACTAAGCTCAGATAAGATGTTATTAAGGGGCTTTAATGAAATTAGTGAAATGGATTTAGGCTCAATTACACTATTGCTATAAATAGAGGGATTGAAGACTGAAGCTAAATTTCATATCATAGATTCAAAAACATCTTTTAATGCTCTCTTAGGCTGACCCTGGATCCATAAATATAAAATGGTTCCATCTTCACTCCACCAATGTATCAAATACACTAGAGATGGAGTAGAATATGTTATAAAATGGGACATACAACCATTCTCTATTCATGAGATTGAGCTTTATGAAGATGTTATCTACTACATGCCCAAGAAACCAAAATATGATTCTATAAAATCTAGAAATATTGAAGCACAAAATAATACAACAATTAAAAATAGAAAAGAAAGAAAAAGAGGAAAAAGAAAAAGAAACTCCAGTGATTCATGTTGATTTGGAATCTAGTTCAGATGAAGATTCCAATCATAAAAGTGCTTCAATAAAGTTTGAGATTTCTTTAGAATTAGATACTGATGAAGCAAAAATTAAAGCATTAAAAGATGAATATGAACTTTCCACATATGAGAAATTAAAAAAAATATCTGGATACTCTAACTTTGACTCCTCTTGATCAAAATAAAATATCTCAACTAACAGTAAAAGTAGGCTCTAATTTATCAAGAGAAGTGGGGAAATTAGCAAAGTTTTATCCTGTACCTGGTTTTTCAAGCTCAAAAGTAAATGTAAAGCTTGAAGAACAACCTTTTAATGAAGTAATAGAACTTCATTTTGATTATTATCTTTCTTGTGTAAAGAATTCTGTAAAACTTGGTCTTATTACAAATGTTTGGCCTAAAGACAAAGCTCAACGCATGGAAAGCTTGTGGAACACGAAGTATAAAACTTACATTCTAAAGCTGGCATTTTCTTTGGTGTCAGTAAATCATTTGATGACATAGAACATTGCTTAATGATAAATAATCATCAAGTGGATCAACTAGCTAAAATCTCTTCTATTTCTTTAAAGAAATCATCCATAAAAACAATAGATGAATCTAATGATGATTCGCTTCAAAATGTACCTTTGAGTATGAGAAGGAAATAATATCTAATATAGATGAATTAAAGGTTAACTTAGGAACTCCTGAGAACCAAAAGTTAACTTTTATTAGTACACATTTGGGTCCAAAAGATTTCGAAGAGTCAACCACTTTACTCTCTGAATATAAAGATTGCTTTACTTGGAGTTATGATGAAATGACAAGTTTATCCTCTAATGTGGCTATGCATAAACTAGGAGTTAAATCTGATATCACCCTAGTAAAGTAAGTTCCTAGGCAGATGCACCTAGAATTGAACAATAAGTAATTACTAAAGTAAAGAAACTAATTGAAGCTGGCTTTGTGCAAGAAGAAAAATATCCTGATTGGCTAGCTAGCTTAGTTCTAGTGAAGAAAAAGAATGATCAAATACACATCTACGTTGATTTAAGAGACTTAAATAAGGCTTGTCCCAAAGATGAATTTCTATTATCAATACCTGAACTTATGGTTGACATAGCTTCTTCACATGAGATCTTTTCATTTATGGATGGATCATTTAGATATAATCAAATGAAGATGTCCCTAGCATATGAAAAGCATACGACATTCAGGACTCACATAAAGATTTTTTGTTATATAGTTATGTCATTTGGTCTCAAAAATGTTGGAGCTATATATCAAAGAGCTATGACTAGAATATTCGATGACTTGATCCATAATCAAGTTGAATGTTACGTTGATGATCTAGTCATTAAAAGTAAAATAAAAGAAGATCATTTTTATGATTTATGAGTCATTTTTGAGTGATTGTGCCACTATAACTTGAAAATGAATCCTTTGAAGTGTGTTTTTGGTGTAACTTCAGGAAAGTTCTTAGTGTTTGTAGTGAGGCAATGTGGAATAGAAATCGATATAGAAAAAATAAAAGCTATTATAGAAATGCCACCACCTAGAAGCCTTACATAGCTAGATCATTCCAGGGAAGGCTCGCATATTTAAGGAGATTTATATCAAACTTATCAGGAAGGTGTCAAACTTTTGTGGCATTATTAAAGAAAGATTCCAAATTTATTTGGGATGAGAAATGCCAAAAAGCCTTTGAAAACTTGAAACAATACTTAATGAATCCTCCTATTTTGGCTTCTCCAATTCCAAGAAAGCCGCTAATTTTATATACTACGGCTTTGGATGAATCTCTTGGAGCTTTATTGGCTTAAATAAATAAAGAAGGGAAAGAAAATGCCCTTTATTATCTAAGTCGTAGGCTTTTTCGAACAAAAAAGAACTATCCACCTATTAAGAAATATTGTTTGGCCTTAGTTTTTCCACTCAGAAACTGAGACATTATATGCTTTCTCATAAGGTTAATTTAATTTCAAGGGTGAATCCTTTGAAATACCTCATGACCTATCCATTTATTGCGGATGTTTGACAATGATGAGATCACTTATAATTTTCTTTTTATTAAAGTAGAGATCCTATTAGGTAGATGGTCATAACATTAGAAGGTGAACCTAATGCCACTTGGGAATTATATTTTGATGGTGCATCATCATCAAGGAAAGATGAAGAATTGAATTCATCTATCCCAGGGAAGGGAGGAATTGGTTTAATTTTTATAACCCCAGAAAAAAGGTTGATGAGATATTCTTATCATCTAGCTAAGCCTTGTAAAAATAATGACGCTGAATATGAGGCTCTTATCACTGGATTAGAGTTAACAATCCTTATAGATATCAAAAATATAAAATTTTTTGGAGAATCTTAACTGGTTATAAACCAAGTGAGTGGATTCTATAAGGTTTTACATCTGAAATTCTTTAATTATTATCATTATACCATGAATTACTTGAGAAAATCCCATATGTGACTCTGTATGGAATATCTTGCATAGATAATTCTATAACATATGTTTTAGCTAAACGTGCCAAAGAAATCACATGCCCAAAAAAGTAATCTATTTCTGTAGAAGTTCAAAATCAATAAATATTATCTCCTATAGATTTAGATTACATAAATAGACAAGAAGAAATGCAAAAAATTGCCACTCTTACTAAAAGTCAAGTGGAATGTGATTAGTGGCAACCTTTTATTGACTACTTGAGTAAGGGGAGGCATCCTAAAAACAAATCATTAGAAATTCAAATAAGGAAACATGCCTTGTCTTATGCATTGATCAATGATGTATTAGATCATAGGTTTTGATCAAATGTGGCTCCATTGTTTAGATAAATTAGAAGCTCATAAGATTATGACTGAGATACACTCTAGGTTGTGTGGAGCTCACCAATCTAGACCTAAAATAAAATTAAAAATCAAAATACTTGGATATTATTGGACATCGATGCTAATGATTGCATGGTAATTGCGCGTCATTTCCATCAATGCCAAATACATGGTGTAATTTTACATTAACCCCCTAATATACTACACCCTATAGTTGCCTCCTGGCCTTTTAAGAGTTGGGGTATCGACATCATAGGGCCTATTGATCCTCCTTCATCAAAAGGACACCATTTCATATTAGCTACAACAGATTATTTTTTCTGAATGGGCTGAAGCGGTGCCACTGAAGGAAGTAAAATCATATCATGTGTTAAAATTCTTTCAGAAAAATATTTTATATTGATTTGTTGTTCCTCATCAAATCATATCTGACAATGGTCTATCATTTAAGTCTACGAAATTAAATTATTTTGTAGCTAAACATAAGATTGATTGGAGATATTCGACCATTTATTACCCTATGACAAATGGATTGGCCGAAGCATTCAAGAAAACATTAGTAAGAATCCTAAAGAAGGTACTTGATGAAAATAAATGCCAAAGGCATGAAAAGTTGGTTGAAGCCTTATGGGCCAATTGGACTACATACAGGACACCAACTTAGTCTGCACCATATGCTTTAGTTTATGGAACTAAAGCAGTTCTTCCATTAGAAGTACAACTGTCTTCAATAAGAATAATTATCAATAATAATATTATGACATATCAAAATCATAAGATTCATTTAGAAGAACTTGAAAATCTTGAAGGACGATGTTTAAAAGCAGATCTTGAACGCACTTGATCTTACTATTTCCAAGTATGGTCTTGATATAAATCAGATTTTATCTTATTTTGACAACAAATTTGAACCATCTTGAACCATCGTAGTGGAAAAAGTCTATGAAGGAGGTTCTTACCAACTTATTACTGTGGTGAATGTCAATGACATTCCAATGGATTAACTTGTTATACTATGTAACTTGTTCATTTATCCTTTTGCTTTTCCACTTACTTTTATTGCCACATCACTTGAAATTATATAATTCATTCCATCATTAAGATGTAAGCCCCATGTGTGGCACCTTTCTTATAACTCCATGGGTATGGAGCAAGCCTTTCATGGCACCATTCCTATTGTGTACATGATAGGATCAAGACATCAAAGACCACTTTCATGTCACACAGGCTATTTATGATAGGAGTTAAGTCACTTTGACCCCTTTTCTACTAGCCAAACTTTTGAGGATTGGATCAAGTCACCAAATGACCCCTCTCCTCTCTTTAGCTAATTAGGATGGATCAAGCCAATTGAAGGCCCCATCTTATTAGAAAATCACATAGGAAAAAGTCCCCCAGTCGATATTCTATTAAAATGACTAAGGTTAGGATAACGTCATTAAGACCCCTATCCTTAAGTCAAAATTTTGAGGATTGGATCAACTCACCAAATGACCCCTCTCTTCTCTTTAGCTAATCAGGATGGATCATGCCATCGAAGATCCCATCTTATTATCTAATCATCCTTCCAGAAAGTCCCCAATCAGAATCCTTCCACCTCTTCTTCTCAAAGATGGTGGAGGATGAGGAATGAGCATGATTCTAAACTTCAAAGCTTGATTCTTTAGCCAGCAAGGAAAGAGGAAATCACATCCAAATAGAGGATTCTCACATAGACCTTACCTCAAGCTGAATTGACCTTCACATCATCTTTACAAGCCAAAATGAAGTGAGAACAAATCTTCCCCCATTCCCCAAACCACCGGGAAGCCGAAGAACCATCAAGGTCGACGGATAATAAGGGAGCTTGGTCTAGGGACCAATTCGGAGAAAGATAGTTCAATTCCTTTGGCGTACAAGCTTCTCTCATTACTCTGAAGATTTTTGAATCAACCCCGCCACCGAAGATCGTCGGACCAGAGGTAAGCCATTAACAGCCCTCTCATTTTCTTCAAGCTTTTTAGCCTTGGAGATTTGTAAAGAAAATTTAATCTCAAGTGAGATCAAGCTACTTAGATTAGTAAGATTTTATTCCATGATCAATTTGCAATTAAAAACTCACAATTTTGTTGCTTGGATCATCAGAAATCAAGCAAAATCCATGGACGGATCTCGATTTATGCAGTCTGGGTAGGAGATGAAATCTGAACCATTTGATCCTTTTAAAAGGAATGGACAGCTTTGATCTAGGCAGGCCACTTGATTTAAATCCCATAGGACCCATGGATTGATTGTGGACCATCTGATCTTTGATCGAACGGTCCTGCTTGAAACTGCATCCCATCACATTTTAAATGTGGGATCCACGTGGATCCCACATGGACCAATCCACGTGCGAAACACGACATGGTTTGCCACATCAGCGCTGGCTGGTTTAAAAAGAAAATTTAGGATTTTTGAATTTAAACAATTGCTAAAATTATGCAAAAGTTCTAAAAATTATAAACATAAATAAATATAAATCAAAAAAATGCAAATAAAGGCTCTATGGATTCATCTTGATGAGAGAAATCTAAAAAAATTATAATCCCTAATTAATTTTGGGTATTCTAGCATTAATTTAGGTTAATTAAAAACCATTAAACCTTAATTACTCTTAAACCATAAATCCAATTGATTTGAAATTTTGAGGAAATAAAATTAAATTTAAAACACACCTTGTGTAAATTTTCAGTAATTTATTTCACTGTATTTCATAGGAAATGAATATTTAAACGCTAACCCTAAATTTAACTAAATAAATTAATATAAAATGAAATAATTAATAAAAATGAATCTGAAAACTTTAAATTAACCTAATGAACCCTATTGAGTATTAAAACATTAAAGGAATTCTATTAAATTTAATAAATCATAATTTGACTTAATTAAGCAATTAAGTAAATTAAATAATTCAGATAATTAATCAGAACTTAATTAAATCATAATAAATCAACAATTATCTAAAATTTATGAATGAACCCTCATTGGAACATATTTCAGTGAGGAATCAATGAAAAATAAAATCCCTAAGCAAATTTCATTAAATTAGGCATAATGTAGGTTTTATTGAAATAATTAAAATCTTAATTACACCCTAATTATGAATCTCATCAAGATGAAACTTTATAAACATGAAATTGGCATGGAACCCCACTTGTCATAGAAATTTCAAATCCAATTGATCGTTGGATTTGGAGTTGTTGAATTTCCAAATTCATATATCAATATTAAATCAATTATAAATATGAAAATCATTAATTCATTAAATCATGAAATAAATTGAACTAATCTTAATCAAACATCAAAAATATTTAAGGTGGTTCTTCAAATAGCCTATATCAAAGAATTAATCAATTTCAAACCTAAAGACTAATGAAATAAAACCTTAAGTTAATGAAATCCTTAATTAAATCAAATATTAAAACTTGAATCACCAACACTTAATGAAATCATTAATCTCCAACTAAATTAATCTAAGAATGAACTCAAATCTTAGATTGATTAATTCAAATGAAATGAAATCAAACCTTAACTAGATACTCTAAGTTAACATAAACCAACATAACTTAATCCAAAACCAACATAACCTAATCCAAAATGAAATAAATCAAATGAATTAAATCAAACTAAATCAAATGAAACATCAATCCAAATCCAAACAAACTAAATGAAATCAAAAAGATTAATTAAGATACTTACTAATCATAGTTAGATCTTTAGGATGAATCTTCATCTTAGAATGAGGATTTCATTCTGCTAGAAGCTAGAATGTTGAATAAAATGAGTTCCATCCAAATAATGAAATCCATTCTATTCTTCATTCTTGAAAACCTAAATATTACTTTAACAAAATAAAGTGAAAATAAAAATGAAAATAAATCACTATGTCATTTGAATTGAAATCACCCAAAGGTAAAATTCAAACAAACTCAAACCCTAAATTAAAACTTGAACAAAAAGAGGCTTAGTAAAGACCTACCATGCAAGCCTATCTTCTACACACATTAGATCATTTAGGTCACAGACCCTAAATTTAGGTTAGATTATTATGTGATTCTTTTATAGTTCTCTATAATGTGTTGTGATATGTTGTGCTTCACATGTCTGTGTGGTGTATTGCTTTAGACTAAATACCTAGGTTTGTTTGCCCATTAGACTGGATGGTAGGGTATTCTTTCTAAAATTAACTCTATCTTCTACAAGGGACTGTGTTAAAGGGATTGCTATTATAAATATAAATAAATAAAATAAATTTTTGTTTGCTTGGAGGTGCTGAAAAATCCCTTAACATTGTCCATAGGACAGTTGGGCTTGGCAAACAACTAATGCTAAGCCCTTATGTTTGTAAAATATAACTGTTGTGTGTTGTTTGTATTTCCTAACATCTATTTTGCAGGACTTAGGATTTCTTTTTAAAATTTTAAAATGTAAATTTGAACGTAGAATTAGGTTGGGATCTACGGGTTCGAGCTAAACCATTCAAAAGATGGTGTAGTGGTCCCTTATGGAGCCCGATGGATGTCCGTCAAGAAGGAGATCGTCCTAAAAAGAAGGCCCATAGATCTAGACTTGTAGTTCTAGGCTGGGCAATATAAAGGTGGAGCTCAGTTGCCCATTTTCTTTATTCTGAAGTGTACAACAGTACCCACCCACATTAGCCTTTTTCTTAAATTAAATTGGCTTGCGTGCAATAGAATCAACCTGCTTTCTAGGTTTCTTTTTGTGTTGTGCTTTCCTATGAATGAATGCCTGGATGATTAGGCTCATAAGAGAAAACTACATTTTCTACCCAATTAAGCATAACCAATTGAAACATAAAATAAATACAACTCAAAGTTTCATAAACTAAATCCTTGGGCATAACATAAAATCAATTAGGAATAATTAGATTTGAAATCATGAAATCAAATTGTTTCCATTTCTTGAATTAGACAACTTCATCCATTGCACATAAGGGGCATCTAACCTGTGAGGATGACCACCGTCTTGGGGAAGCCTGCCTTCTATTATTGATTTGGACCATAACCATTTCTAATTGTATGACATTAGGCATAAATTCATACACATGGCCTAAAATAAATCTTGAGTCAAATTTTATAAAAATTTGAAGAATATGCATTAGTCAGATTCATTTCAAACCCTACATTATCTTAAGGATTAAGGAGTTAGTCTAGGTTCATAGATTCTTTTCCTAAAAATACAATAGCCCCACCATCTTGCATTCATAAGACTTAGCATCATGAATTTAAAATGCACTTAGGTGGTGCTGGCAGCCCTCTCCAGGCCGGTCATAAGTCTAGAAGAGTCAGGGATAGGTTAGTTCTCTCAAGTGAGAGAAATAATCGATAATTCTTAAAGATAGAACTAGGTCAAGAATTTGACATGTGTTAGAAGAACCTGTAGACTAGATTCTAAAGCATCCTTTCTAGGAATAAGTCTTCAACCCTAGGCATTTCTATAGTCTTGTGTCACTAGAATCTAAGTCCTAGATTTCTAAGAAAATATCAACTCAAAATCTAAATTAAATTCCAAATTTAAAGCCAAATTATAGAAAAATTGAAATGTCTACTAGGTATTCTAGTATTAATAGGTATTTCTTACTTCATCCCAATTGGCCTCCAAAAGAACTCTCTCCAATTTGAACCATTCCTAATTGAAAATTCCAAAAATCAATCCTTTGAAAAATCATCTTAGAAATCCTTAGAAATAATATCTTTTTTCTTTAATCCAGAGTATTCTTAGGAAGAGACCCTTCTTAAGATATAATTAACTATGAAAGTTTGCCTTTATCAAAAACCATGAACCTAGTTTAAAATAAACCCTATTCTACCCTTCCATGTAGTTTAGGGGAAAAATCTATGGTACACAAAAAACCCATTAGCCTTAAAAATATTTCATTGAAATGATTGAATCCATTATAAGAAAATATATTTATCTTTCAAGATAATATGTTTATTCCTTAATAACGTATTTGATCATCTGAATAAAAAATTCCTAAACTCTACGTGGTGTCATAAATTTTGTCCACACCATTGTCTAATCCCTGCTGATGTAAATTATCCACCCATTGAGAAGTATTTCCTAGCTTTAATCTTCGCATCTCAAAAGCTATGACACTACATGCTTGCTCATAAGGTGAACTTGATCTCTAGAATCAATCCACTACAATATCTCATGACACAGTTGACGCTATCCAGACGGTTGGCACATTGATCCATGATTCTATCATAGTTTGATATCACTTTTGTACCCCTCTGTGTAGTGAAATGGCAAGCACTTGCAGATTTCTTAGCAATACACCCACTTCCTGCTAACCTCCGCTTAGTGATGACCTCCCCGATGAATAAATCATGAACTTTGGGGACACTAGCATTCACCACTAAAAGATGTATTTTGATAGTGTGGCTTCCTCTCAAATGGGAGAAGAACCGCAATCTACTCTTCCAGGGAAGGCAGGGGTAGGAATAGTTCTCTTAACTCTGAACCACAATATGATGAGATTCCCATATCATTTTTCCAATCCTTACACCAACAATGAAGCTGAAAATGAGGCTCTGATTGGCAGTCTGGAGTTAGTTATTACTCTAAGAATCCAGAACATCAACATTTTTGGGGATTCTCAGCTAGTCATTAACCAAATAGTTGAGTTCTACAAGATTCTAAAGCCCAAGCTCCATCACTACCATAAGTACAGTATGGAGTTACTGGTCCAAATCTTAGAAGTTACCATTTATAAGATTCTTCGAGGAGAAAATATTGTAGTGGACACCTTAGCTAAGCTTACCAAGGAGTTGGCATGTCCGGAAGATGAGTCCATATCAATAAAGGTCCAAAATAGATAAGTCTTATCCCTTATTGATAGTGAACTCATCAAAAAGTACTCTCTTGAAGGGGAGGTTGTTGTTGCCAATAAGGATGATGAGTTAGATTGGAGGCAACCATTCATGGATTACCTAAATAAATGCAAACTACCCTAATAGAAGTCTCAAGCCCATCAAAAGAAGCAGAGCACTCTCTTACACTCTCATGGATGGCACCTTGTATCGGTGGTCCTTCGATCATATGTGGTTATGTTGTTTGGATAAAGATGAAGCCCATAAGATTGTGATCGAGGTACATTTAGGATTATGCGGAGCTCATCAATCCAGTCTCAAGATGAAAGCCAAAATTAAAATACTAGGATACTACTTACCATCACTGATTATAGACTGCTTGGAAGCAGCTACGTGATGCCATAAATGTCAAGTAAATGGAGTGATCCTACATCAACCACCCAACATTCTCCACCGAACATTAGCCTCATGTCCATTTGATTATTAGGGTACTGACATAGTGGGTCTAATCGATCATTTTTCTTCCAAAGTTCATCAATTCATCTTAGCTACTACCAACTACTTTTCTAAGTGGGCGGAGGCGATTTTGCTCAGAGAGATCACAACTTAGCATGTGCTCCAATTTTTCAGGAACCATGTCATATATAAGTTTGGGGTGCCTCGATGAATTATATCAGTTAATGGTACTGCATTTAAGAGCACCAAGATCAATAACTTTGCCTAGAGACACAACATAGATTGGAAATATTCTACCATCTATTACCTATGGGAAAATGGATTGGCAGAAGCCTTCAACAAAACTCATAACCAAATACTCAAAAAGACACTCGATGATAATAAACGACAATGGAATGAGCAGTTACTTGAAGCTTTGTGGGCTTACTGCACCACATATAAAACTCTAACTCAATCTACCCCTTTCTCCTTAGTGTATGGGTCCAAAGCTGTTCTACCATTAGAAGTCCAAGTTGCATCACTAAGCATAGTTGTGAGTAATAAGATCATAATGAAGAAAAATGCCAAGTTGCAGTTATAAGAGCACGAAGGTTTGGAGGAGAGATGCTTATGAGCATGCTAGAACCTCAAGTTGTACAAAGCCAAAATAATTCAAGCTCATAATAAGTTGGTCTATCTTAGAGCTTTTTAAGTAGGAGAGCTTATTTTAGTTCTAAGGAGATCAATTATTGCTTGTCACAAGATGGGAGGCAAGTTTGAACCCACTTGGGAAGGCCCTTTTTCCATAGAGAAGGCCTACCAAGAAGGATCTTATCAGCTTAATAATCATAAGGGCGAGCACTCAATTCTTCCAATCAATGAGCACTACTTAAATAAATATTATTCATAAATCATGCTTGAAAATAATTATCATCAATGAAAATTTAATTTCGAATTCAATCTCTTCCATGTTGAAAGTATTATTTTCTGTGAATCTGCCATGATCTATTTAGGGTAGGTATAAGGAACCCGAGCAACGTCCTATCCTTCATCTACACAACAAAGATACAAACTACACACAAACATATAAAATAAACACATATCTTTTATCTTGAGCTACTTTAAGTTGGGATAATGCTCCCAGTAGCACTCACTCAGTAGCTGCTCTGGGTCAGGTGATGTGCTACCTTACTAGAGTATCCCCCCAGTTGTCTATTTACCTTAGAGGATGTAAGTCTACTATGCTTTCCACCTGACTTAACTGCTGCACACCGATGAGCGCCTTGTTAGCATAGTAGGCCTACTGCGCATCAGTTAAGCTACCTCATGTTCGGTTCATTTAAGAAGATATAAGTCTGGTATGCTTTCTTTTTGAGCAAGCCATCATGCACTGACTAGGTCGAGTATATTTGAAGTTTAGGATAAGTCACCCAGTGGATCCTTTTCTCCTGACTACTTTAAGTCTGGGTCCAATCCTCCCCGTGGGACCCCCTGCTTAGTAGTTGCCCTAGGTTGGATAACATTTTCCCTGCTGATGACAAATTATCCTGATGATCAATTTTGCTTGGAAAGTTGTAAGTTTACACGCTTTCTTTCTAGATTGATCATTCCACACCGACTGGCACTTAGGTTGGTTGGTTCTCGCTAAGCTAACGGACACCCACATGGTGGATACACCACTCATGGTAGATGTAAGTCTGCTATAATTTCTCCTTGAGCTGGCCACCGTACACCTATAGGCTTTCTTTTCCAGGGATCAGGATAACGCCCCTAGTGGCACCTCCCTTGTGGGCACTTTATTTGGATCACATCCTTTGCTACCCCCATTTAGACACGACCTAGGTTACTGTTGAATTAGACAGTTCCCCTTTCCAAGTAACCACCCTTGTGGTTGGAGAATACAGATGTGCTGATTCTCCCTTGGTCTAGTAAGTCTAAGATAGGATGAGGCCAATATAACCCCTTCTCAATGTGGTCCCTCGCACACAAACAGGGTCCACTAAAACATATAAATAAAATATATATTCACTTGTGGATTAAGATGACACCCCTAGCAGTACCTTTTCCCAAGCAAGCATTCTACCTTAGGGCACTGTCAGCAAACTCCCTATAGGAATCTCCTGACTACTTTTGAGTTGACATAAGGCCCCAGCGGCATTCACTTAGTAGTCACCTTAGGTTGGGCAATTTGTTATGCTACCAACAGGTCACCCCAGCGATTATTCCTTACTTTGGAAGATGTAAGTCTATTATGCCTTCTTCTTAGCACAATCATTGCACACCGAAAGTCAACCTCTTAGGTTAGCTAGTTCTACCCCACAGCCGGTAGACTATCTCTTTGGATTTGTAAATCTGAAATAAGATAAGGCTGATATATCCCCTTCTCAGTGGGTCCATCTCACACCGACAGGGTCCATAAATTAAATCTATCAAATTTGATCGAGCTCGCATCCCCAACGGATATGACCTCAATTAGAAATCAAATTAAATCAAATCAATTCAAATAAACCATATCAAATCACATGAAATTAAGATGAAGTTAATCCTGACTACTTTTGAGTTGACATAAGTCCCTAGCGGCATTCACTTAATAGCTGTCCTAAGTCGAGTTTGATTTGTTGTGCATCCAACAGTTCACCCCAACGATTGTTTCTTACTTTGAAAGATGTAAGTCTTCTACGCCTTCTTCCTGGCATAGTTGTTGCACACTGAAAGGTAACCCCTTAGGTTGGCTAGTTCTACCCACAATCGGTAGACTATCCCTTTGGATTTATAAACCTAAGATAGGTCAAGGCTAATATAGCCCCTTCTCAGTGGGTTCATCGCACACCGATAGAGTTTATAAACTAATTCAAATTAAATTAAAGCTAATATGATTCTCCCCTGTGGAGTCAGATCACACCCTTCTCTCTAGTGGAGCCCCAAATCATATATAAACAAGTCAAATAAATAATTCAAATTCAAAACCAACCTCCCTAGTGGAGCCAAACTAAACCTACTCCCCTAATGGAGTCTAAATTGAAACAATCCAAACCCATCTCTCCCTATTAGATCTAATTAAATAAATTAAAGAAATCCAACCAAACTCTTATTTCCAATGAATACATCCCCAAACAAATCTATGAAATCAAACTCAAATCCCAATCCCCAGTGGATAACCCAAACCCGCAGTGGACTCAAGCCCATATCCCTAGTGAATATGCCTCCACATCAATTAAAATAAAACAAATTAAAGATAATTTAATCTTAATCCTCGATGGATTATAGATTCTTATCCCCAGCGAATCTTCTTTCCATAAATCATATAATCAAATCTAATTCAAACCTTATTCCCAGCTAATTTTCTTCTTTGATGCCCTTGGCATAGACCCCTCACATGTCATGTTCAATGAATGTGTGATCCCCTAGTGGATCTCCCTCTATGTTCTTAACATGGAATTCTCATCAGGTCCTCTTTGCTCTTTTATGCCCTTTGCATAAAAAGAGATGCATTACACTAAGATTGTGATTTTATCTACCTTTCAGGTTTAGGTATAGATCATTTTTGTCAGCCCTTGCAATCCTTTGGATGTTGTTGATTGTCTCGGTCAATGCTAATATGTACGGTGTGCCCCGTTAGTTACACCACACCTATTGGGGGTCCTTTTGTTGACCTCACTTTCAGAGTGAAGATTCAATCTTCCCATCTTAGACTTAGGAGTCTTCTAGACACTAAGACTTTCCTAGTCATAAGACACTTCTAGCAATTAGGTAAACACTTAACCTAAGCTTAGATACTTAGAAGGGTTAATTATAGTATTATGTTATGCCTTAGGGATCAAGATAATGCACCTACCCTACAACCCAAATCCAATCCATGTTTACCTTCTCAAACCAAACCTCAAGTTCAATTTAAACATCAAATTCAAATCCAAATCCAATCCCAAATTCCAAAACCAAATGATTGAGGCTCATGATCAAATCCAAACTTGAGATCTTTCCTAAGCTTCATAAACCATTTCCATAGACTTAGGCAAAAATCCACTCAATTTAAACCCAATTCAATTAATTTTCTCATAAATCAATCATACCTTCAATCATGTTCATAAATATAAATGAAATCTATAATCATCAAACCAAACCTAAATCAACCCAAGTCAAACCCAACTTAACCTTTTTGACTTAAAATATCCAAATGAACTAGATTCATCCAAGCCCAAATCAATTGCAATTGAATTTATATATCAATCCCAAATCCATATATAAACTCAAGTAAGCTCAACTCAACCCGAAATCAAGCCAACTAAACCCAATTGGTCCACTTGACCCAAGGTGGCCAATTTGCCTATTTGAGCTAAATCCCAATCCTACTCAAATTGGATTGAACCAAGCCCACCAAGACCTCCTATCATGATTCTTGGTCACCTTAGGTTGATTAATTGTCATAAATTAGGTCAAACCAAGTCAACTTAGTCCTTTGACCAAGTCAACTCTCTTAACCCATATGAACCCAAACTAGATAAATTGCAACCTAAGCCAAATCCCTTGAAACCAATGATTCATACCAACTCAAAATCAATATTTGAACATGACCTGACCTTCAATTGAGCCAAACCAAACCCAATTGGCCCTCTTGATCCAAGTTGACCCTAATTGACCTAAAAAACTAAATTGGGTCAAATCAAAATATAAACCAAATTGATTATAGTTAATGGCTCAAGTTCATTCCAAATTGATTGTTGAACTTGACCAAAGCCATGATTAGACCCAATTGAACTAATTCAACCCATTGACTTACTTAGCCCAATTGACCTAAAGGGTCAAGTTGGCCTAAATCAAAACCAAATCCTTAATTAAAACCAAAGCCTACAATCATCTTCAATTGGTCAACTAAACCTAAACCAACACCTAACCTAAGCCAATTTGGCCAATTTGGTCAAATTGGTCTACTTAACCCATTTGATCTAAATGAACTCAAATGGGCTAAAATCAAATCTAAGCTAAATAAAACCAAACTAATTGAACCAAAACATCCCAAATGATCATATGAACTTATCGCAATCCTTGGTTTGATCGAATTTGATCAATTGGTCAACTTGACCCAACCTAACCCAATTTGACCTAAATGACTCACACTGAGCCAAAGCAAACCAAATCAACTTCAATTGACTTAAAATTTAGGTTAACCCACTTTTGACTCATTTCAAATCTGGAAAAATCAAATCCAATACTAAATGACCATTCTACCCTTGGCTCAAAGGTATCGCATGAGGCAAATCACCCATGTAAGTGGTCATTTCTATTCCTTGGCCTCTTGGCACTCTCCCATTGGTCCACGTAGGGACCTATAAAATTGCCCAACCTGACCCAAGGGGTGGTTGGGTTAGCTGTAACCCATGGGAGGTGAACTCACTTCACCCTCCCCATTGGATCATGTGAAACCCATAGGACACCCACTATCCCTCCTTGGCAGCAACCTCCACATGTTCACCCACTCAAATTGAGCCACCTCATCCACTCCCTGCCACCCATGACCCTCTCAGGTGGCTGGACGGCCACTAGGAGCCAAATTCGATCGCACCGTCTGATCAAGAGGAGAAGCGGGTATACCCCCCCCCCCTCATTCTAACTCCAAACGAGCACTAGACCTCAATGAGAAACCTAGCACCCTAAGGTGAGCATCCTAGAGACATTTCCAAGTTTCCCAATCTCCCCATTATTGATTTCACCCAAGCCGAAATAAGGCATCCCTCCTTCGATCCCAACTTTCTCAAACCTCCATAAAAATCAAATTAACTTTGCATACACCATCCCCACACTCCGTTGAGCAAGAACAAATCACCACCCGAGCCCTTTAACCATCGGATGTGCGACTTCAACCAGATTTGAGCTCCAAAGTGATGGATCTTGGCTACCGAGCAAACGAAGGGAAGTTGATCCAATTGCTACTCAGTAAGGCTTCATCTCCACTAGACGAAGCTTCCTCAATCATTTTTGCCACAGCCTTGAGCTCTGATGAGGTATGCCATCAAAACTGAGCTTTTGGAAAAAATGGGTTGCAACTTTTTGAAGAAAATGTGCATCTCGAATGATCTTGACTGTTAGATCCCCTCCTATCAATGTCCTGAAGGTGTGGGATTTTTTTGGAGTTAATCTGAGCTTGGGTAAGCTCAGATTAAGCAAGCAAAGGCAAACGAACTTCGTTCCCCCTCGTTCGCATGATGATAGATCACGCACCATCTGTTCTACATGATCAGAATGGACAGTCATGATTAGATCCAATAGTTTAATCTTATTTAATCCTATTAAGCCACAAGATAAATTGTAGCCATCCGATCTTAGATTAAATGATGCATGAGAAAGCGCATCTATCATCTCCACATAGGCACTAAGTTGGATAAATTTTAAATAACCAATCTCGCAGTGCCATGTGGAAAGCATGCTGCATCAGCATGCCACAAGGTCCCGGTGGGATTAGGCTTTAATTAAGGTTAATTAATATTTCTTTTAAAGGTAGAAACTTATAAAAATCATAACAAATTATAAAAAAAATTAGAAAAATGCAAATAAATATTCATTTCAAAGGTACTTTAGAGGATAATTAATTAAAAATAATTCTAATTAATTTTGAATAGTAATTAAAGCTTAATTAGGATTTAATTATAAAATTAATTAGCTTAATTACTCATTAATTACTTGAGAAATTAATACCATATTTTATGGGTTAATTTAATGGGATGACCTCTACCTCCCATGATTTTCTTGGAATTTATTGCTCGCTTATTTAAGAAAATTGACTTATTACCCTAATTACTTTTTAAAGTTAATTAATGATTAATCAATCCCATGATTAGTAACAAATTGGTTAATTAAGTTTATTAATCATTGCTCAACAGTAAATGACCCAAGGAATATGGTTGGGACCCCTTAAGGTTTAACTACTTAATTTCATCACTTAATTAATTAAATTGAAATCATAATCATATTAAACCTTAATTAATCAATTCTTGGGTAGACCTTTAGGTGTTTAGTATCTTAAAGATATTTAAGGAAATTATGGTTAGCCCACATGTGTGGAGAGATCATAAGAGTACTTAATTAAGTTCCTTAACCAAATTAAATGTGAGCCAATTGCATTAGGTCCCTTTTTTATTTCTTAGGATCATTCCTAATTTAATTTTCAACTCATGTGCATATCATGTTGGCTCATAATTATTTGGATAATTATAATAAGGTAACATAGGAAAGGGTTAATTAATGTATTTAATGCATTCTATAACTTAATTAACTCATAAAATTAACCTAATTATATTTCATTAATCCAAATTAATTAATAAACATAGGAATGGGCTAGAAATAGCAAACATTTTCATCACATCCTTAAATCAAATCAAAATTTAAAATTTAAAATGATATTAAGAAAGCTTTGGTTTACTTTAAATTGTTTTATCTAATATGACTATCCTTAGAAATTAATTTGAGTGGATGAAATCATGTGCTTATGTTTATTTATTCCTTTCAAATCAAGTTAGATATTGTATGTTATTTAAAATCACGCATTCATCTTTTCAACAATAATTAAATCAAATTATTCTTCTCTATGTAAGCTTGCATGTATTGGCTTAATTAAAAATATGTGTGGCTATTACCACTAATAAATTCAAAACTATTTTTTAAAGCTTAGGAATCAATTATAATACTTAGAGTGTTGATAGTTAAGAATACAAATAAGATTTGTATGTGTTTATAGCTTAAGAATATTTAATAAAGCTCTCTTTCTTATAATTCAAATATAGATTTACATGAGTTTAAACAACAATGGGTATATAGTATGGACATCCCGGGAATATGAGGCTTTAAGTCGCCCCAACGAGGTCATTTGATTACCTCACTTCTCTAGTTTAATAATTACACGTACTCATTTGGTTTTATTTAATGTATTTTGATATTAGAATTTAGATAGACCTTTAATTCATATGCCTAAATGATTTAATTAAAGAAAAAACAATCTTTGCATGATTCTCATCTTTATAGTTGTGTATACATTCATATGTATTTAAGATAGCAAGTGTTTTGTCTAGGCATCCTGGGATTACGAGACTTTAAGTAGCCCCAAGGAGGTCATTTGATTACCTTACTTCCCTAGTTTAACAATGGCATGTACTTGCTGACATCTTTTATACAAGTGTATGTGTGTTTAATCAAAAGATGAAGATCTCCTTTTGTTACTAAAAAGAATACATGCATTCATATTCACCTAAGTCATTAGCATGTGTGATATATAAATTAGTGCTCTCTTTTCCTTATTCATGTACAGATTTACATAGGTTTGGAATGTTAATAAGTATATAGTATAGACATCCCAAGAGTACGAGGCTTTAGCTAGCCCCAAGGAGGTCATTTGATTACCTCACTTCCCTAGTTAACAGCGACGTGTACTTATATGATTCCATCCTTATGTATTTTGGTATTAGAATTTGGATAGAGATTTAATTTATATGTTATATAATTCAATGAAAATAAATTCCAAACACACACAATCATTATCATTTAAGTGTGCGAAAACATAATGTATATATAGATATGCTGAGTATTAAATCATATGCATGTTAAATGTGATGGAAAGGAATGACTTATTATACTTCATGTGATAGTAATTCAATTAGATTAACCTTAAGAAGCCTTTCATATTGGATAAGGTCATTTAAAGTTAACCTAAACTTAGGATTAATTAAAAATCATTTAATAGGCCATTCATTAAAGAGAACTAAATCAAATTATTATGCTTTAGAAAGTGGCTTAAGGTAGGGATGAAAGAGGGCAATCCTCTTTTCTCTCTTTATAATACTTAGATGCTAAGTGTAAATCACATGAAACAAAATAAAATACAAATTAAAATTCATAAATCAATTAAATAACTTCAAATGAAACCCACCATCATGTTAACTTGAACAATTTTCAAACTTAGAGAAATACAACTCTAATGCTTAGTAAGACATACCATACAAGCCTTAACATACACATTAGAATTAAGTCACCACTTATAGTTTAAGTTAGTATGATACTTGATGTGATGAATGTTTTATTTTGTGATGTATTATTTCAGACTGGATGTTAGGGTGTATGCTTCATAGGTTGGATGTTAGGTCGTTCTTAGCCTAATCATATTTTTGTAGGGCATTATACTTAAGGGGATGCTTAAAATAAATATAAATGCTCTCTTTGTAGGTTGCTTAAACCCCTAAACATAATCCAAGTTAGGACAGGTGGGCATAGCTACCCATATGCAGGGTGCTAAGTCTAAATTATATATGTAACTGCTTGGGGTTGTATGTGCATTTAGCTAGCCTCTATTTTGTAGGTGTAGTTAGATTTACTTTCTCCATTTT
This sequence comes from Cymbidium sinense, assembly GCA_021442155.1. Lineage (NCBI taxonomy): Eukaryota > Viridiplantae > Streptophyta > Magnoliopsida > Asparagales > Orchidaceae > Cymbidium > Cymbidium sinense. The sequence continues at coordinate 78,898,814 of CM038227.1, forward strand.
CAATTTAATTTTGTAATAGGAATTAGGATTAGTGCTATGGGGGATTAAGATGAGCAGTGATCAGAAAGCTTTGTCCTGGGGTGCCCTATGATGCCTTTGAGGGAAGCACATCCAAAGCAAGAGAAGGAAGAAAGAAGATGTGAAGAAATGAAAGAAAGAAGACCTCCATAGCATTTATTTATTTCTAATTATAATTATTCTTTTATATTCTAAGTTGTATAAGGGTAGAGCTTGGCTACCCATCTTTTCTCTTTTCGGGGTGTACGGCGAAGCCCGATCACACCGACTTTTTATTCTTTTATAATAGTTTATAAAATTAAGTGATTTTATGATCAAATTGTGCATTAGGATGGCATATTTTTCATAATATCTTAATGATTGATGCTTAAATGTGCTGTCTGGATGTGTTAGGCTCTTAAGATAAATGTAACTTTTCTACCCAGCTAATCACTCATAACTAAATTTTAAACAACTCATAACCTCACCATAAAGCTTAGGTTATAATCAAAATAATTAAAAGATTTAGCAACCCTTTAGCTGTATGGTTGTATTCTTCACATCATCCATGCATATTCTTTCTCTTTTGAACATGAAGGATCTTCATCCTTGCACGATTGGGCAATGCTTGACCTATGAGGGCATCCCTTGTAGTGGAGAACATGTTCTTCTAGCTGATTTGGCCCATAACCTATTTTCAACATGCATTTATATATAAGAAATCCTATAGACTTTGTCAAAATGATGTGCCTAAAATAAAATAAAATTTGAAAAGATTTTTGCATTTATAGATTAAGTCATATGCTCATACCACTCATGCTCTAGTCTCTTAGGGAGTGTGTTTAGGACTTTAGTCTCTTTCTAATTAAATAAATACCCTAGCCATCTTGAAATTCATAAGATAAAATTACATGGTTTTAAAATCATAAGAGGAGTTAGTTGGCGGTCACTCCAAGCGGTTATAAGTCCAGAAGTCGGATGATTAATTCTTTCTTATGGAAGTAAACCCTTATGTCCACTTGTCGCTTAGATTTAGGTCGCACTTTTACTCATGCTAAAGCAACTTAGATTTAGGATTTGAGGTAGCTATTTCCTTCAAGCTATGAGGATAAATCCTCACCTCTTAGGCATCTCCACAACCTTGTGTTGGTGGATTATAAGCCTTAGCAATATAATAAAATTCAATTCAAACAAAGAAATCTCTTCACTTTCAAATGTATAAAACCCGATTATAGGATAGATTGGAATGCCACTAGGCTTCCTAGTATCATGAGCATTCTCTACTTTCTCCCTTTAGATTCCAAAATAAGTCTTCTCCTTGAACTTTCCCAATTAATTTTTCCAAACATAACAAATCCTTTCGTGGTTTAACCTTGAAATCTTTAGAGATGATAATCGTCTACTTTAATTGAGAGTATTCTTAGGGAATTCCATTCCCTAAGATGTAATTAATTATGGAGGCTTACCTCCATAGGAAACTTTAGAACCTTATTTAATATAAACCCTACTTTATTCATCTATATAAAGTAGGGGAAAAATCTTTGGTATATTCGAAGACACATCATGCCTTAGGAGTCCTTATTAGGTGATTAGGTCCATTGAAGGGTGATGCTTCTATCTTTCAAGATAGTACATACATCAATGTCATACCTGATCACTTCAATAAGTACCACATATGATCTGTGGTGTCCCCCCCCCCCATACATCCAAAAATAAACACCATAATTACTCATAGATTTTGGAGAATTCTCCTATTTAGAAGTGAATTCTCTTTCTTCCAAGACACTAGAATTTATTAAAGACAAATGAGCATCAGGAATAGCAAGAGAGGGGCAGAAATAGATTTTTTATGAAGGAAAGTGTGAACACCAAGCTCTTCCTCTTCATTACCAAAATTATTAGACAAAACCAAATCATTTTGAGAATTTAAATCATCCTGAATTTGGAAAATAGAATCAGGTTTTGCAACCTCATTGTCATGAGGAACTAAAGCCATATTCTCCATTGAATTTGAATGATGCATAACATTAATATCCTCATTTATATTCTCAATTAAAGCTTCATTTTCATCAATCAAAGCCGGTAAGGATGTTGGGATCAAATCAGAGGAAATAGAATCATCATCCAAAAGTTTAGAAAATCCATTATTTTCCACATTAGAAGCCTTCAATTGCACAGAGGAAGTAAGAGGTAAATCAACCTTATTAGGAACATTCAAAAAAATCTTTTTTTTTCCAAAGTAGTTTTTTGATATTTAATTGTAGTCAGCCTAGGGTTAGGAACAAAATTTTCCTTAACAAGAATTTTCTTTTTTTAGGTGAGGATGAAGAATGAAACATTCAAAATTATCGTGACCATGGATTTTACAGAGAGAACAAAAGATAGGGAGATTTTCGAATTCAATCCTTTGCATATAACCATAATTTTCAGATCCCAACCAAATTTCTTTGGGGTGTTTCTTAGTAATGTCCAATTCAACAAGGATTTTAGCCACAAAAGGATGAGATTTTGTACCCGTCGCATGGTCAATTTGAAATAACTGACAAAATAAAGCACCCACAGCAAAAAGGAAATGATGGTTAATGAAACAAATTTGCATATTGGGGAGAGAAATCCAAACCGGAATGATCAAGGATTCTTCCTTAATATTAAATAGTGGAGTCCATTTCAACAACCTCATTTGGATTTTGAAAATAGAATAAGAACAATGATAGAAAACATGAGTGTAATCCAAATCATTCAACAACTGAATCAAAATGTGGTGATGATCAATTAAACTAGTCATAAAAGCACCAGAAAGCTTCATACTATGAAAGAAAGAGCGAATGTTTTTTCATAATATGCCTATGAAGAGCAAACTTTCCAACCAAAGTGAATTCAAATGGCTTAGCAAGCTTTTCCACAACCAGATCCAAGCACATAATCGCACGCATGCTTGAAAAGAAGTTGAAACAAGTTTGAGGGACTCACATGAGCAACCATCCTTACCAGTGAGGGCATCTTTGAACAATTTCATAGTAGTCAAGGCCAAGGTAGTTGATGCCCTAGCTAGATCCATAGGATCCTTCAGTTTTCCTCAAAGAATCATCAAGGAAGATGCCAAGCTGCGGCATCACTCCAAGGAAGACGTGAAGTTGGCCAGCGGCCACTGATTCTGAAAGGAATCAAGTGAGAATCGTGCAAACAGCTGGAAAGCAGCAGCCATGAATTCAAAAACAAGAGGGGAAAAGGGAAATCGCCATAGCACGGTGGGTTTTTGGTTTAGGTTTTGGTTTAGGTTTAGGGTTTAGGGTTTAGGTTAAGGTTTTAGGTTTATTTAGTTTTTTATTTAGTTTTATTTTAGTTTAGGTTTAGGTTTTAGGTTTTAGGTTTTTATTTTTAGTTTTTTAATTTAGATTTAGGTTTAGGTTTATTTATTTTAATTTACTTATTTATTTTATTTAGTTTAGGTTTAGGTTTTTTAGGTGTAGGTTATATTTTCTTTTTAGTTTAGGTTTAGGTTTAGGTTTAGGTTTAGTTTAGGTTCAAGTTTAGGTTTAGGTTTTATTTCTTTTATTTTATTTTATTTATTTAAGTTTATTTTTCTTTAGGTTTAGGTTTAAGTTTAGGTTTATTTAGGTTTAGGATTAAGTTTAGGTTTAGGTTTTAGTTTAGGTTTATTTAATTTAGGTTTAGGTTTAGGATTAGGTTTAGGTTTAAGTTTTTGGTTTAGGTTAAGATTTAGGTTTTAGGTTTAGGCTTTAGATTTTATTTTATTTTTTATTTTAGGTTTAGGTTTTAGTTTAGGTTCAGGTTTAGGTTTAGGTTTAGGTTTAGGTTTATTTAGGTTTAGGTTTTATTTTAGGTTTAAGTTTAGGTTTTTATTTTTTTATTTTATTTAGTATTATTTTATTTTTTATTTTAATTTTTAGTTTATTTAGTTTAGGTTTAGGTTTATTTAGGTTTAGGTTTTGGTTTAGGTTTAAGGTTTAGGTTTAGGTTTATTTTATTTTAGTTTAGGGTTAGGTTTAGGTTTAGGTTTATTTTATGTTTAGGTTTTATTTATTTAGTTTATTTAGGTTAAGGTTTAGGTTTATCTAGGTTTAGGTTTATTTTATTTTTAGTTTAGTTTAGGTTCAGGTTTAGGTTTTAGGTTTAGTTTAGTTTAGGTTTAGGTTTAGGTTTTTATTTAGTTTATTTATTTTATTTCATTTATTTAGTTTAGGAGTTTGGGTTTAGGTTTAGGTTTAGTTTAGGTTTAGTTTTGTTTAGGTTTAGGTTTATGTTTAGGTTTAGGTTTAGGTTTAGGTTTAGGATTAGTTTATTTTTAGTTTATTTATTTAGTTTAGTTTAGGTTTAGGTTTAGGTTTATTTTTTATTTAGTTTAGTTTAGTTTAGGTTTAGGTTTATTTTGGGTTTAGGTTTTAGGTTTAGGTTTAGGATTAGGTTTTATTTGTTTATTTTAGTTTAGTTTAGGTTTATTTAGGTTTAGGTTTAGGTTTATTTTTTTATTTTGGGTTTATTTAGTTTAGTTTATGTTTAGGTTTAGGTTTAGGTTAAGGTTTATTTAGCTTAGGTTTACGTTTAGTTTTATTTTATTTTATTTTATTTTATTTTATTTATTTTTAAGTTTAGGTTTAGGTTTAAGTTAGGTTTAGGTTTATTTAGTTTAGGTTTAGGTTTAGGTTTATTTTATTATATTTATTTTTTAGGTTTAGGTTTTATATTTATTTTATTTAGTTTAGGTTAAGGTTTATTTATTTAGGTTTAAGTTTAAGTTTAGGTTTTATTTTATTTTAGTTTAGGTTTAGGTTTAGTTTAGGTTTATTATTTATTTTATTAAGGTTTTGGTTTAGGTTTAGATTTATTTATTTTATTTAGTTTATTTTAGGTTTTATTTTTAGTTTATTTTATTTATTTTTAATTATTTTATTTTTAGGTTTTAGGTTTAGGTTTAGGTTTTTAGTTTAATTTAGGTTTTAGGTTTAGGTTTAGGTTTAGGTTTATTTAGTTTATTTTTATTTTTTTTATTTTTTATTTTTTTATTTTAGTTTATTTATTTAGGTTTATTTTATTTATTTATTTATTTAGGTTTAGGTTTAGGTTTATTTAGTTTAGTTTATTTTTTATTTTTAGTTTTATTTTTATTTTAGGTTTTGGTTAATTTAGTTTAGTTTAGGTTTAGGTTAAGGTTTTAGGTTTATGTAGTTTAGTTTAGGTTTAGGGTTTAAGTTTAGTTTATTTTATTTATTTTATTTATTTTAGTTTAGTTTAGTTTATTTTTTATTTTAAGTTTTATTTATTTAGTTTATTTATTTTTATTTAGTTTAGGTTTTCTTTAGTTTTGGTTTAGGTTTTTTTATTTAGTTTATTTAGTTTAGGTTTAGGTTTAGATTTAGGTTGATTTATTTATTTAATTATTTTTAGTTTAGTTTATTTTATTTTTATTTTTAGGTTTATTGTTTTAGCTTTTTATTTTAGGTTTAGGTTTAGGTTTATTTATTTATATTTTATTTAGTTTATTTAGGTTTAGTTTATTTTAGGTTTAGGTTTAGGTTTATTTAGTTTAGGTTTAGGTTTAGGTTTAGGTTTAGGTTTATTTATTTAGTTTAGTTTATTTTGGGTTTAGGTTTAGGTTTGGGTTTATTTTTTTAGTTTAGGTTTTAAGTTTATTTTATTCAATTTATTTATTTTATTTAGTTTAGTTTATTTAGTTTAGGTTTATTTTAGTTTAGGTATAGGTTTATTTTATTTAGCTTAGTTTATTTAGGTTTAGGTTTAGGTTTAGGTTTAGGTTTAGGTTTATTTTGGTTTAGTTTAGGTTTATGTTTAGGTTTAGATTATAGGTTATAGGTTTAGATTTAGGTTTAGTTTTATTTATTTATTTTTATTTAGTTTAGGTTTTTATTTAGTTTATTAAGTTTAGGTTTAGGTTTAGTTTATTTATTTTAGGTGTAGATTTAGGTTTAGGTTTAGGTTTAGTTTTTTTTTTTAGGCATTAGGTTTAGCATTAAGTTTAGGTTTTAGGTTTAGGTTTAGGTTTATTTAGTTTATAGTTTAGTTTATTTATTTAGGTTTAGGTTTTACTTTATTTTAATTTAGGTTTAGGTTTATTTAGATTATTTAATTTAGTTTAGGTTTAGGTTTTGGTTTTGGTTTAGTTTAGGTTTATTTAGTTAGGTTTAGGTTTATTTTATTTTATTTAGTTTAGGTTTAGGTGTTATTTTGTTTAGTTTACTTTATTTTAGTTTAGTTTAGGTATAGGTTAACGTTTAGGTTTAGGTTTAGTTTAGGTTTATTTTTTATTTTATTGAGGTTTTTTTTAGTTTAGTTTAGTTTAGGTTTAGGTTTTAGGTTTTTTTGTTTATTTTATTTATTTAGTTTAGTTTGGTTTAGTTTATTTAGCTTAGGTTTAGGTTTAGGTTTAAGTTTTTATTTTAATTTATTTAGTTTAGGTTTTTTTATTTAGTTTAGTTCAGTTTGTTTTATTTATTTATTTAGTTTAGTTTAGGTTTAGGTTTAGTTTAGTTTAGGTTAAAGTTTTTTTTATTTAGTTTAGTTTAGTTTATTTATTTTATTTAGTTTATTTAGTTTATTTTTTTTTAGTTTAGTTTATTTATTTAGTCTAGGTTTAGGTTTAGGTTTATTTTAGTTTAGTTTATTTAATTTAGGTTTAGGTTTAGGTCTGAGGTTTAGATTTAGATTTAGGATAATTTAGGTTTACTTAGTTTCGTTTAGCTTTATTTATTTATTTAGTTTAGGTTTAATTTTTTTTAGTTTAGGTTTAGGTTTAGTTTTCACTTAGTTTAGGTTTAGGTTTCAAGTTTAATTTATTTAGTTTATTTAAGTTTAGGTCTATTTTTATTTAGTTTATTTAGTTAAGTTTTTATTTTTTTTAGTTTAGTTTATTTATTTAGTTTATTTTAGTTTAGTTTAGGTTTAGGTTTAGGTTTAGATTTAGATTTATTTTATTTAGTTTAGGTTTAGGTTTAGTTTTTTATTTATTTTTATTTTTAATTTAGGTTTAGTTTAGGTTCAGTTTAATTTTTTAGGTTTAGGTTTAAGTTTTAGGTTTAGGTTTAGGTTTAGGTTTCAAGTTTATTTTGTTTATTTATTTTTATTTTAGGTTTTATTTTATTTTATTTTATTTTTACCTAGTTTATTTATTTTTTATTTATTCTAGGTGTAGGTTTAGGTTGATTTTATTTTTTATTTTATTTTTATTTATTTAGTTTAGTTTAGGTTTACTTAGTTTAGTTTAGTTTAGTTTAGTTTAGTTTATTTATTTAGTTTATTTTATTTATTTTTTAGTTTTTTTGTCTTATTTTTATTTCATTTAGTTTGGGTTTAGGTTTATTTAGTTTAGATTTTATTTATTTTATTTATTTTATTTATTTAGGTTTTTAGTTTATTTTAGTTTAGTTTAAGGTTTGGGTTTAGGTTTTTTTTTTTTTAGGGAACCCCATATAGGGGAATTTTATTGCCACAAAAAAAGGTTACAAGATCTTTAAGAGGGGATAAACTCAAGAACTACTGCTCAAAGAGCTACAAACAGCCTAGAGAGTAAATCCCTTTTCTAAGTATAATCAAAATAAAGCAAAAGGAAAAGGAAAGCAACAGATATAAATTGATAAAAAGGAAAAGCCTTTGGACCATCTTCATCATAAGCTCTTGAGGATGAGAGAAGCCTATGCCTCCATTGGAGAAGAAGCCAACATTAGAACAGCATAGAGTTTGCAAACATCTAAAAGAAAGAGTTAGCACAATTAAAGTGATACAAATCAAAGTAAAAGTAAAAGTAGAATAGTATGATAGAATTACAGAAGAGTGTGTGAGAACAAGCTCAGGCTCAGTCACACAAAATTGGGGCAGCCACAAACATGAGCATCCAAACTTCCAATGAAAGGTTACATCATAAGTGTTACTACTAGCCAAATGATGAGTGAAATCATCCCAGTCATCATAGCCCACATAGCTGATGTGGAACAGCTGCCATTGGGAGGAATTCATATGGTCTTTAGTACCTGCATACCCAAAATATAGCCACATACACTATAGAAAAGAAGACAACATAGATCTGAATAATAAAGGGATGCCACCAATCCCTTATAAGATAAGTACCACCAACTAATGTCAACAAAGCATGAGAATGTAGAGTCAACAACATCCCAATCCAGATGAAAATCTTGGCCACATCCACCATAGTATTAATATGACCACAACAATAAATATGAATGTCAAGTAGAAGCATGAGTAAACACAACCAAGGTAAATCCAAAACAAACCACGAGATAATGGGGTGAAGTACAATCATCAAAGAAAAGGCCAGGTAGGAAACTAAAACAATATTCAGCCTGCTGAACAAAGTAAAACCCTTCAGCATAAAAGCAGGACCATCCCTACCCATATGAGAGTTCTTGTCTAGGTAAACAGCCCGTAAAGAGGGAAGCCATTCGGGATTAGCAATACAGATGTTAACGATCACCTTGATAATAGCATGATCACAATAGTAATTGCACAAGTTTAGAAGATCCAAGGGAGAAATGAAACAGCAGATAGACACATACCGCAAAGGCCCAGATAATATGGTAATCCATATAGCAAACAATAGGACAAGAAACCAGCCACAAAACCAGCCGCAATAGCTAGGCTGCAGAACATAAGAACCCAAAAGACCATACTGGCAATAACCAAAATGGCAAAACAAATATTGAACCTCACATAGGATATTGTAGGCAGTACCAATACTATAATGAACCAAAATGAAAATCGAAAAAATAACAGCAGTACAATCCTGCAATTCTAGGGAAAACTGACCAGTAGCTAAGCAAATAGCACTAAAAACGACAGCAGGAGAGGGAGTCAAGAAACAAACCCAATTGTTCAAGAAAACAACAGTGATGGCAAGAAAAAAAGCATTCTATCTCTGCATGTTGGGAAAAGGGGTAGCACAAACCAGCAAGTTAGCAAATCAGGAGACACAAACCCAAAGAGCAGCTTAAAAAGAACCCAACATGAAACAGGACAACAAACAGTTAACCAATAGCTAGGAGAACAAAGGCAAGAACCTCCAATACAAGATAACCATAGAAATGATATAGGGTAATGCATCAGAAACCAATAGTTCCATAAGAAATAATCAGCTTGGTGGACATAGTAGTCCAAAAAACCATTCAGTTTATTAGCAAAACCCCAATCATGGCCACCCAAATAGATGTTAATAATCACCTTGATAATAGCATGATCAAAATAGTAATTGTACAAGTCTACAAGATCCAAGAGAGGAATGTAAAGGCAGATAGACCCATACCTCAAAGTCACTAATAATCTGGCTATCCACATAGCAAATAGAAGAGCATAAGACCAGACAGGAAACCAACCATAATAGTTAGCCTGCTGAAGGGACAAACCCTTAAAACCATTCACCCAGTAGCCAAAATAGCATACCAAATATTGAGCCTGATAGAGATTAATATAGGCAGTACATTTACTGCATTAAAATAAAAGGAGAATAGAAAGAAATAACAACATTAAATCCTTCAAATCAAGGAGAAACAGACCAGCGGCTAAGCAATCAGTATTAGTAGAGACAGCAGGAAAGAAGGGCAAAAAATAATCCCAATCGTGCAAAGAGACAAACAAAAAGCATTCCCATTGCAGTAAGACAGCCCTGATGGCAAGCAAAAAACACAATATGTCCCTACAGATTAGAAAAAGGGGCATCACAACCAAGCAAATTGGGGAAATAGGTAACACAGCCCCCTTCAGTAAGGGAAACAACAAGTACAATAATACCCAATAAGTAGGAGGACAATTAATAGTAAACCAATAGCTGATGCTACAGAGGCAAGAGCCTCCAACACAGGAAAACCAGGTAATAGTTTCAATAAAATGCATCAGGAAAAACCAAGTAGCAACATAAATTAAAAAAAAAGGAATGAAACAAATAGGTTAGGTAAACCATTAACAGATCAAAAACATAAAATTGAGATTAATTTTTGATATAAGGTAATCCAGTATTGTCTAAATTAACTAATCCTTGCAAGTGTTTAGGAAGATTAAGCTAATCAAAGAAAGTTATATCTTCTAATCTGGCTCCCAGATTAGCAAGATAATTAGCACATGCATTACCTTCACGCCAAACATGAGTGATTTTGAAATAAACTAGAGATAGAAGAGCTCTAGTGTGGTTAAGGAGGTAATACAAATCTGTATTACCCACTCTAGTGGAGGTCAACATATCAATCAGTAAGAGAGCATCCACCTCAATCCAGATGTTAAGCCAACCTTTTTGTAAACAAATCTCAATAGCTTTGTTGACAGCCATTAATTCAGCAAAGATAATAGAACATGCAATAAGAGGATAGGCAAAAGCACTAGTAACATTACCTTTAAAGTTTCTAAAAATGCCACCACAGCCAAAAGTATTTTGAGAAACGAAGTCATCAATATTTATTTTGATAATATTTTTTTGAGGCTTTATCCAATAGATAATCTTATCTTCTTTACAAATAGGATAATCAGGCAAGCTAAGACCAAGTTTGTTGACCACAAATTTACAGCCTTTAAATTGAGTTTGGTTATTAAACTGGCATTAAATAAAGCATAAATTTTATCTTTAATCCTTTTATGATTCATAGGAATCCCACGATGTTTGGCATCACTTCTATCCATCCATATGAACCATATAAGAGTGATGGCAGTTATCACTTTAATGTGACCTTTTATAGTTCTTTGAAAATAAACATCAAGATGTTGATATAAGGATAAAGTGCCATTGAAATGGTCAATATTAAAAAGATCATCATACCAAACCCAAAGTTTAAAGGCAATAGCTCCATTCACAAAGACATGGTTCACAGTCTCAATGTGAAAACAACAGTAGCATTTTGAAGGTAAATAAAAGCTTTTACCCCCACATTAAGGAATCAACAGGGATGAAATTTTTCAAAATTCTCCAAGTAAGAATAGAATAAGAAATGGGGATAGTGTTATTCCAAAGTTTAAAAAACATGTTAGAGAAATCATGAGCTTCTCTAATATGAATCCAGACATCTTTAAGGTTAAAATCACCATTTTGAGACAGCTTAAAGAGAATCTAATCAGGATGGTTAGAAATGATAGGGATGTTAGTAAATATATGTAAAAGAGAGGTAGGAATACAATCAGTAAGCTTTGTATCATTCCATTTATTATTCATCCAGAAAGAGTTTACTTTAATAGTAGCAGTGGAGTGAGTAGATGATAAATCATCAATAGAGCCACTACCAGTCCAGTCATCTTGCCAAAAGAAAGAAGATCCAAAGTTGACCCCCCCAAGAAATAAGGGGTTCAACTTCCCATTTAATGGAACAAAATCTTTTCCATACATGAGAGTCACCCACCTTGTAAGGATAGATGAGATGATGCTTACCCTGGCAGTACTTGGCGGTCATGAATTTAGCCCAGAGATTATTTTTTCTCCTAAAGTTCCACCAAAGTTTATGAGAGAATGCAGTAATAGCTTCACAGATTAGCTTACAGCCAAGCCCACCATTAGCAAGGGTGCCACAGCTTTTATACCAGGAAGTCTAATGCATCCTTTTAGTAGAATTGTTTGAGCCCTAAAAAAATTTGTTAAGGAGGCACTCAATTCTATTTAAGGTAGAATTAGTATGTGCAATGGTTTGAATAAGATATAAAGGCATGGAATTAAGGGTACTCTTAAGCAAAGATAGTCTACCACCAAAGGATAGTAAATAAAATTCCCAAACAGAAATTTTATTAGAAATATTTTGGATTAACACATCAAAGAGATGTGATCTTTTCTGGCTTTTATAAAGAGGAGCTCCAAGATATTTAATAGGAAGGTGTTGTTGCTGAAAATTGGTGATTCTCAAGATTTGATTAATTTTGTTATTAGAGATTTTAGAGGAAGGAATGAAACAACTTTTGCCTTCATTAATAGAAAGACCACTTTCCTTCCCAAATTTATTTAAAAAGTTTTTAATATTTTTAATGTGGTGAATGGAAGCATTGCAAAAGATAATGAAATCATCAGTAAAACTAAGATGGGAGATAGGAATAGCACCCAGAGTTCTAAAAAACATGCTTGGATTATTGTTGAAGTGGTCATTAAGGCTCCTAAGAAGATATTCCATAGCAATAATAAAAAGAGAGGGAGACAAGGGATCCCCTTTTCTCAAACCATGAGAAGAAGGGAAGAAGCCCAGGGCCTCACCATTCAGAATAATAGAGAACCAAGCATTACTAATAGAATTTTTGATGAGGGAGATGAAATTATCAAAGAAGCCAAACAAATGAAGAATTTGAAAAAGAAAGGTCGAAGTGATGTTGTCAAAAGCTTTAAAGATATCCAATTTGAAAAGGATGTTACCACCTCTATTAGAGGCATCCAAATTGTGAATCAGCTCTTGGGCAAGAAGAATGTTATCAGATATAGCTCTACCTCTAACAAAACTAGTTTGGTTGAGCAAAATAATTTTTTGGAGCAGAGGACTAATTTTGTTGGCAAGCAATTTAGTAATGAGTTTATGAAAAAAGGTGCATAGACTGATAGGTCTGAAGTCACCCCAGCACTCAGGATTATCAATTTTGGGTATAAGGATAATTGACGTGCTAGAGAAATATCTAGGAAGAGGATTACCATTAAAGAAATCAATCACATCATCAACTAAATCATACTTAATAACAGGCCAACAATGCTGAAAAAATTGAGTAGTATAGCCTTCCGAGCCAGCAGCAGAATCAACGTTCATGTTATTAAGAATTTGACCAATCTCTACTTCCACAGGGACCATAGTAAGCAAGTGATTGTCATCACTGGTAATTGTTAAGGAAATCAAATGAGAATTGGAGATAGCCTCTAAAGTATGGCTCTTCTTCAGCAAATTTCTAAAATGATTAGTGACAGAGTCTTTAATCGCATTATTGTCAGTGATCCAGTTACCATGATCACTTTTAATTTTTTGGACAAAGTTTAAAGCTCTCTTTTTTGAACAAGAGCATGGAAATATCTGGTATTTTTGTTCCCATCAGCAATATGTTTACTAGCAGCCTTTTGCCGCTAGTAAGTTTCTTCCATATTTTGATAAGTAACTAAGTTATCTTTGGCTTTAAATCCTTCAGTTTAGAAGAATCAGTCAAAACTGCATTTTCAAGACAGCAAACCAATTATTCCATGTTTTTGATATTAGCAAAGAGATTTTTAAAATGATGCTTGTTCCACCAAGCAAGGTTTTGTTTAAGTCTTTTAAGCTTAAACCAAAGATGAATCATGCCCTTAATAGAATTATTAGGGTGAAGAGGGGCCATCCAGTTGGTGGAGACAACATTTAAGAAATCAATGTGTTGAATCCACATATTCTGGAATCTGAAAGAGGTAGAAGAGGAGAGTCTAGTAGAGGGATTTTTAATAGATATCAAAAGAGGAGCATGGTCGGACAAAGTTCTACTCAAATGCTCAACAGAGGTACGAGGCCATTGATTAGCCCAAAGAGAGTTAAAGAGAGTTTTATCAAGGTGATGTTAGAGGCTAGAGTTATGCCAAGTGTAATCCGAACCCGAGAAGCCAATGTCAATAAGATTGCAATCAAGAATCATATTGGAAAAATCTTCCATGGAATGAATGTTAGGAGAACAACCACCCCTTCTTTCAGAGGATGAGAGGATAGTGTTGAAATCGCCCCCAACCAACCAAGGTTTATTAACAGTAGAAGCAAAAGTTCTTAAATTATCCCAAAGGATGTTCCTACCAGCCCTATTACAAGAGGCATAAACAAAGGAGCCTAGAGCAGAGAAATTACCCAAAGAGATATGGACATTGACAACTTGCTGAAGATCATCAAAGATAGATACATTAACTAAATTATTCCAAAAACACCAAATTTATTGCTAATATTATAGAAGAAATTATTAAAACCTAGCATTCTAGCAACATGGTTGATCTTAGAAGAATGTATGAGGGGTTCAATAAGAACCAGTAAAGCAATATTATTAATACGGTAGAGACTTCTAACACGGTTATAGATAATGAGGGTCCCAATCCCTCGAACATTCCAAATAAGTGCGTTAAACATAAAGGAAAATTAAAATAAGCTAAAGAAAAAAATAGATAACAGGGAGATAAGAAGGAACATAAAATAGTTATTTATGAGATGTGGAACCAGATCTAGTAGATTTTGTTGAGTTATTAGAAAAAATTTTTGCTTTTAGTGATTTATTTTTAAAAATAGTTTGAAATGGTCTATTTTTTTTCCAAAGAATCACCATCAGAAAGAGACTGATTAGTTGTATTAAGAATGGGGTCATAATCAATCAAAGCATTTTTAATGATAACTTCCCCTTCCTCAATTTCAGTATTAAGCTGAAAGGTCGAATTAGCATGCATGTCAATCTCGGGATTAGAAGAAGGAGATGTTGTAAAACCATTTAGAGCATGGATTTTAGGATCAGATTCAAATTTTTTTTTCAGATTTTCCTCCATCATCAAGTTTCCATTCAAATTACTATTAAGGTTCACATGCTCCTCCTCATGTTCAGCAATCAAAGAGGCAAGGTAGTCTGAGTAGAGATAATATCTTAAGGAGGCAAATTCTTATGTAAAGTAGGGCTAACATTCAAACCATCATATTCAACATTTTGATCAACATTAGCAATATCTTTAACATGCTCAGATTGAAATTTCTTATTATCATCATTGAGCACTTCATTAAGCAAAATAGTTGGTGCTAAGGAAGTAGAAATAGGATTCCCATTTTGATTAACCTTAGGCACATAAATAGATTTACCACTTTATTAGTTGGTAGATTAGGATTAGGATCAGTCAAGTTTTTGTTTTTAATTTGTGGGTGTAGCATAAAACATTCAGAATTATCATGCCCATGAATTTTGCAATGTGAGCAGAAAATAGGAAAATTCTCAAATTCAACTTTTTGATTGTAACCAAACTTTTCAGAGCCTATCCAAACTTCTTTAGGGTGCTTTTTAGAGATATCAATTTCCACCAAAATGCGAGCAACAGAATGTCAGGATCTCACAGCAGTGGCGTGATCAATTTGAAGAGGCCGGCCAAAAAAAGCCCCAACAGCAAAAAGAACTTGATGTGTAACATAGTGAATTCTCATCTTAGGAAAAGCCAACCAAACAGAAACAATCGGTGATTCCTCTTTTATATCAAAAAGGGGAGACCACTTTAAAAGACGCATTTGACAATTGAAAACAAAATAAGAACATCGTGAGAAAACCCTTGAGTAATCTAGATCATTAGTAAGCTGAATTAAAACGTGCCTTGGATCAATCAAACCAATAGAAAATTCACCTAAAAGCTTAATTTTGTGAAAAAATGAGTGGATATTTTCCAGATTAAGCCACCGTAAAGTAAATTTACCAACTAAAGTGAATTCGTAAGGCTTAGCCAGCTTCTCAACATCATTATCCGGGCACATAATCGCAGGGATGCCATGAAACGAGGTCGATATCAAATTCACCGAATCAGTAGGGGAAAGGCTCTTACCAGAGAGAGCATCCTTAAAGGATTTAACCGTAGGTAAAGTAGAAGGAGCTTTCGGATCCATAAATCCCGTTGAATCAGAGGCCCTAGCCGCCACCTCCATGAAGGAACTGCTCGGCTGCGCAGCCAAAGGAACCACAGCCATCAACAAGACCACGGGAGCATCACGCGGGTAGCCAAACAAAGGAAAAAAAATTAAAAGCCAATCAAAAATGGAGGAAAATCAATCAAACCGCAAGGAAAAAAGATTCAGAATGAAGGAAAAACACAGTCGCCAGAGAGCGCCGCAGAGAGGAGGTGGGTTTTTGGGTTTTTTGGGGTTTTGGTTTAGATTTATTTAGGTTTAGGTTTAGGTTTAAGTTTTATATTTTTTATTTAGTTTATTTATGTTTAGGTTTAGTTTATTTAGTTTAGGTTTAGGTTTAGGTTTTTAGCTTATTTTCTTTTTTATTTTTATGTTTAGGTTTAGGTTTAGTTCATTTTAGTTTAGTTTAGGGTTTAGGTTTGTTTAGTTTATTTAGTTTAGGGTTTAGGTTTATATTTATTTTATTTTAGTTTAGTTTATTTAATTTTGGTTTAGGTTTAGGTTTAGGTGTAGGTTTAGGTTTAGTTTAGTTAGTTTAGTTTAGTTTAGGTTTAGGTTTAGGCTTTAGGTTTTATTTTTTATTTTACTTTTTAGTTTAGTTTAATTTTGTTTATTTTGTTTATTTTATTTCAGTTTAGGTTTAGGTTTAGGTTTAGGATTAGGTTTTTAGTTTAGGTTTGGGTTTTATTTTTATTTAGTTTAGGTTCAAGTTTAAGTTTAGGTTTAGGTTTAGTTTATTTTGTTTAGGTTTTTAGGTTTTTAGGTTTAGATTTTATTTTTATTTTTTATTTAGTTTAGTTTAGGTTTAGGTTTAGGTTTAGGTTTATTTAGTTTAGGTTTTAGTTTAGTTTAGATTTATTTTTATTTAGTTTAGGTTTAGTATTATTTTATTCTATTTTATTTAGTTTAGGTTCAGATTTATTTTTATTTATTTTGTTTATATTTTTTAGTTTTATTTTTATTTAGTTTAGGTTTTACTTATTATTTTAGGTTTAGGTTTATTTTTTTAGTTTAGTTTAGGTTTAGGTTTAGGTTTATTTACTTTATTTTTTAGTTTAGTTTAGGTTTAGGTTTAGGTTTACTTATTTATTTTTAATTTAGTTTTTAAGTTTAGGTTTATTTTAGTTTTAGGTTTTTAGTTTAGTTTAGTTTATTTTTATTTAGTTTATTTAGTTTAGTTTAGGTTTTATTTTTAGCTTATTTATTTTATTTTAGTTTATTTTTTAGTTTAGTTTAGTTTATTTAGGTTTAGGTTTTATTTATTTATTTTATTTTAGTTTAGGTTTAGGTTTAGGTTTATGTTTAGTTTATTTAATTTAGTTTATTATTTTTATTTTTATTTTATTTTTAGTTTAGTTTTTAGTTTAGTTTAGGTTTAGTTTTAGGTTTTTTTTAATTTTAGTTTAGGTTTAGTCTTAGGTTTAGGTTTTAGTATATTTAGGCTAGGTTTAGGATTTGGTTTTAATTTTAGTTTATTTAGTTTAGGTTTATTTTATTTAAGTTTAGGTTTACTTTATTTTATTTAGTTTAGGTTTAGATTTAGGTTTCAGTTTAGGTTTTATTTTATTTTAGTTTATTTTTTATTTAGTTTATTTTTATTTTATTTTATTTTTATTTTAGTTTAGGTTTTAAGTTTAGGTTTAGGTTTATTTTTTTATTTTAGTTTTATTTATTTAGTGTAGTTTAGGTATAGGTTTATCTTTTAGGTTTAGGTTTAGGTTTAGGTTTAGGTTTAAGCTTAGGTTTAGGTTTTACTTTATTTTGTTTAGTTTAGTTTAGGTTTTTAACACTACCTTTGCTGATCCCAAGTCCGGATGTAAAAAGTGATGGGTTACGATAGGTAGTCGATACTCAGCGTAAAACTTGTCAAAATAATCATGACATGAATCCTTTAAATCATTGAGTTAATGCAAGGGCATCCCCTAGATGTGGCACGCTATATGGGTTGAATCTGATGAAAAACATGACATTTCTGCAGAGTCGCTGTTAAATAAGCAAGGGTTTGGGTTTAGGATTTAGGTTTTTTGTTTTATTTTTATTTAGTTTATTTTATTTAGTTTAGTTTTTTTGTTTATTTTATTTATTTATTTAGTTTATTTAGTTTAGGTTTTATTATGTCTTTTTATTTAGTTTAGTTTAGTTTAGGGTTTAGGTTTAGTTTTATTTAGTTTATTTTTTGTTAGGTTTAGGTTTTTATTTTTTATTTTTTGTTTAGTTTATTTTAGCTTAGGCTTTGGTTTTAGGTTTATTTTAGTTTATTTTTGGTTTTTATTTATTTTAAGTTTAGATTCTTTATTTTTTTTATTTTTTATTTTTTATTTATTTAGTTTAAGTTTAACTTTTGTTTATTTAGTTTATTTTATTTATTTTATTTATTTATTTTTTAGTATAGTTTAGGTTTAGGTTTAGGTTTATTTTTAGTTCAATTTATTTAGTTAGTTTATTTTTTTTATTTTTAGTTTAGGTTTATTTTTTTATTTATTTATTTAGTTTATGTTTATTTATTTTATTTAGTTTTTATATTAGTTTATTTTATTTAATTTTTTAATTTTATTTTATTTAGTTTAGATTTATTTAGTTTAGGTTTATTTTAGGTTTAGGTTTTTTTTTTTTTTTTTTTTTTTTTTTTGTTTATTTGGGTTTATGCTTAGGTTTTAGGTTTAGTTCATTTTATTTTAGTTTAGGTTTTGGTATTAGGTTTATTTTAGTTTAGTTTAGGTTTAGGTTTTGGTTTAGCTTTTATTTTTTTTAGTTTATTTAGTTTATCTTAGGTTTATTTAGTTTAGGTTTATTTATTTATTTATTTATTTATTTATAGTTTAGCTTAGGTTTAGGTTTTAGGTTTATTTTTAGTTCAATTTATTTAGTTAGTTTATTTTTTTTATTTTTAGTTTAGGTTTATTTTTTATTTATTTATTTAGTTTATGTTTATTTATTTTATTTAGTTTTTTATATTAGTTTATTTTATTTAATTTTTTAATTTTATTTTATTTAGTTTAGATTTATTTAGTTTAGGTTTATTTTAGGTTTAGGTTTTTTTTTTGTTTTTTTTTTTTGTTTATTTGGGTTTATGCTTAGGTTTTAGGTTTAGTTCATTTTATTTTAGTTTAGGTTTTGGTATTAGGTTTATTTTAGTTTAGTTTAGGTTTAGGTTTTGGTTTAGCTTTTATTTTTTTTAGTTTATTTAGTTTATCTTAGGTTTATTTAGTTTAAGTTTATTTATTTATTTATTTATTTATTTATAGTTTAGCTTAGGTTTAGGTTTTAGGTTTAGGTTTAGGTTTAGTTTAGTTTATGTTTAGGTTTTTATTTATTTTCTTAGTTTATGTTTAGGCTTAGGTTTAGGTTTAGTTTATTTTATTTAGTTTATTTATTTTTTTATTTAAGTTTAGTTTATTTATTTTAGTTTAGGTTTAGGTTTTATTTTAGTTTAGGTTTTATTTATTTAGTTTGGTTTAGTTTATTTTTTTTATTTAGTTTGTTTAGTTTAGTTTAGGTTTATTTATTTTAGTTTTTAGGTTTTAGGTTTAGTTTATTTATTTTTATTTATTTTATTTTGGTTTATTTAGGTTTAGGTTTATTTTTTAGTTTAGTTTATTTATTTTACTTTGGGTTTATTTTTGGTTTAGGTTTATTTATTTAGTTTATTTATTTATTTATTTTTAGTTTAGTTTATTTATTTAGTTTAGTTTATTTTAGGTTTAGGTTTAGGTTTAGGTTTTATTTAGTTTAGTTTATTTTATTTTATTTATAAGTTTATTTTTATTTTAGTTTAGTTTAGGTTTACATTTAGTTTATTTAGTTTTAGGGTTTAGGTTTTAGGATTTTTTTAGGAAAATTAGGGGAATTTTATTGCCACAAAAAGAGGATACAAAGTCCTTAAAGGGAATAAATCTCTAAACTAATGCTCAAAGTGCTACAATAGATCCTAAAGAGATAAATCCCCTTCCTATTACAAAATTATATAAAGGAAAGCAAAAGAAAAACCAAATCGGTAACAACTGGTCCATGTGAGCAACAACAAAAATCCACTTGGTCCCTTTGATAACAGGAAAATCCACCTGCAAGACTCCCCCAACCTATAAAATAATTCTGCAGCATACTAAGGAAAGGTTGAGTACAATTAAGTTGGCATAATGAGTAAGAGCAAAGATAAAGAGCAAAGTAAAGAAATGGCTCAGGCTCAATCACAATCATCTCAAGGAGGAACACTATATGTAAGCATCTAAACTTCGGAAGAAGGATTACAATAACATATAGTGCTTCCAGCCATATGAAGAAAGAGATAAAAACATCAAGGCCATCATAGCCAGCTTACCTCGTGTAGCCAATCATCCAAAGACCATCATCCAACAAGGCTGCAAAGCCCTCCAACTAGTAAACATAATATCCAGCCATAAAGCCACCAAAACAACCAAGCCCAGTGAGACGGGTTAACAACCAACCATTAGGGACAATAGCAATATAGTAGGAACACCACCAAGGCCACCACCAAAAAGGAATAGCACCAGCAATCCAAATCCAAAGTAGAGAGTACAACCAACACTAATAGCAGCCACCAATCCAACCTAATACCCACAGCCAAAATAATCTTCAAGACACCAAACCAAGGCACCAGCATCTAAGGCAAAATAGTAGTCACCAAATAGCCCTCAACCAGCCATCCCAAAAACCCAAAACCAAGACCAAAAAAACCACTAGAGCCTTATCCTCCACCAACAAAATAGAGACAAAATATCCAATAAAACCACTCAACCCACCAGCAAACAAGATGGGCAGTAGGAGAAATCAGAGTAGCAGCAAAGCTACTACCCAAATAGAAAAAAGGCAAGAGGGAAGTAGTTGCAGTCAAGAGAGAAAAACTATTACATGAGTAGGCCAAAACTAGAACCAAAAGAATCAAACCAAAATTACAATCCAAACCAAAGATAAAACACCAACATTCCCCCAAATCTGCCACTAACAGAGTAGAAAAACTAGCCAACACAAACCAACCACTGACAAACTTACATATCTGAAAGATCCAACTTAGTGAAAAGACCAACAGTAGCCATCAAGTAAAAACCACCCAAGACAACTAGATAGATGTTATAAGCAAACAACAACATCCACTAAGCCCAATCACAATAACAAAAAATCTAATTTAGGTAAGGAAACAGCTAGCAAAAAATGGAGGTAGACCCAACATCAACTAATATAAGGGAAAATCCAATAGCAGGCAAAGCCACTACCCAACACGAAACCACCAACACATCATTACCAGTGTGGAAAACAAACCACAGAAAGGAAACCATAAGTCTCAGAGAGTTGCAAAACTACTTAACAAAAGTACCACTAAAGCCCAAATAAGGATCAAAGAGGTCAAGAATGGGATTAAAAGGAAAAGGGTTAAAGTTTAGAGATAATCCAAAACCATCAAGGCAACACTCATAGAAAGTGAGGTTAGCTAAGGCCCTAAAGGAGAATAGCAAGGACCAATCCTAATAGTGGAAAGCATAAAAGTAGAAATCAATAAACATGCTCAAAAAAACCACCATAATAAAAGGACCAACAAAATACTAAGCCAAAAGTTAAAATCTATGGTAAGGCAGTCTAGAGTTATCTAGATTGACTAAACCTCTCTATAGCTTAGGTAAGTTTTGATTATCAAATAGATTGAGTTCATTTAATTGAGCACCCAAATTATCTAGGAAATCCACACAAGCATTAACTTCTTGTAGAATATGAGAAATTTTGTAGCAAACTTGAGAGAGGAGGTTTTTACTGTGGTTAAGTAGATAAAATAAGTCAGCATTTTCCATTTTATTAGAAATGAGCATATCAAGTAAAAGAAGAGTGATGACTTAAATCCAAATATTAAAGAGGCCTTTGTGCAAACAAATATCACTAGCTCTGTTAACAGGCATAAGCTCAGCATAAATAACAGAACAGGCTTTGAGGGGATAGGCAAAAGCACAAATGATAGTACCTTTGGAATCCCTAAGAATACCACCACAACCATATTTATTAGGCAAAACTGAACCATCAATATTAATCTTAATAAAGTTCTCTTTAGGTTTGATCTAATGGATAATCCTAGTAGCCTAATTCAAAGAAACATCAGGTAGAATGATACCCAATCTTTTAGCCACAAATTTGTAACCTCAAAAATGAATGTTACTAATAAGACTGGCATCAAACAAAGCATGAATTTTTTTTTCTTTACTTCTAACAAAAATCCTTTTATGATTCATAGGTATACCACGATATTTAGCATTATTTCTATCCATCCAGATGAACCAAACAAGGGTAATGGCAATTAATACTTTGATATGACATTTAAGAATTTTTTGAAAGCAAGCTTTAAGAAGTTGATATAAAGAAAGAGAGCCATGAAAATAGTTATTGTTAAAAAGATCATCATACCAAATCCATGATTTGGAAGCAATGGCACTATTGATAAAAACATGGTTAACATTTTCTATATGGAAGCAACAATGACATTTAGAAGGTAAATAAAACCCTTTATTCCAGAGCAAAGAGTCCACAAGAATAAAGTTATTTAAAATCCTCCAAGATAAAACTAAATAAGAAATGGGAATGATATTATTTCACAGCTTAATGAAAACATTAGAGTTATTATGTTTATCTCTAATAAAATTTCAAACCTCTTTAAGAACAAAATCACCATTGTAAGAGAGCATAAAAAGAATTTGGTTAAGATTGTTAGAAAAGATAGGGATGTTTTGAAATTTATCAAAAAGCATGTATGAATGTAATTCTCAAGTTTATTATCATTATAACCATTATGAAGCCAAAAAGAGTGAACTTTATAGTAGCAGTAGAATGGGTAGATAACAGGGAATCAATAGAGCCATCACCAATCCAATTATCTTGCCAAAAGAAAGAAGAGCTAGAATGAAAACCCCAGGATATTAAGGATTTAGCAACCTATTTAATAAAGCAAAAACTTTTCCAAACTAGAGAGTCACCAACTTTATAAGTATGGATAATAGGGTGTTTACCTTGGCAGTGTTTATCCTTCATAAAATTATTCCAAAGGCTATCATTTTTTAGAAAATTCCATTAGAGCTTTGTGGTGTTTATTTTTGGATGTAGGGGGGACACCACACAGATCGAAGGGGTACTTATTAAAGTAATCGGATATGATATTGGAGTATGATGTACTATCTTGAAAAATAGAGGCATCACCCTTCAATGGACCTAATCACCTAATAAGGACTCCTAAGACATGATGGGTCTTCAAATATACTAGAGATTTTTCCCCTGCTTTACATTGATGAATAAAGCAAGGTTTATATTAAATCAGGTACTAAAGTTCCCTAAGGAGGCAAGCCTCCATAGTTAATTACATCTTAAAGTAGATAAAAATCATCTCTAAAGACTTCAAAGTTATACTATCAAAGGATTGGTTATATTTTGAAAATCAATTGAGAAAGTTTAAGGAGAAGACTTATTTTGGAATCCAAAGGGAGGAAGTAGTGAATGCTCATGATACTAGGAAGCCTAGTGAGCATTTTAATCTATCATATAATTGGGCATTATATGTTTGAAAATGAGGAGATTTATTTATTAGAGTTGTATTTATTAGATTGTTAAGGCTTATAATCTATCAACATAAGGTTGTAGAAATGCCTAAGAGATGAGAATTTATTCTCATAGCCTGAAGGAAACAGCTACCTCATATCCTGAATCTAAGGAGTTCTAACACAAGTTAAAACATGACCTAAATCTAAGCAAAAATGGGTATAATGTTTACCTCCATAAGAGAGGATAAATCACCCAACTACTGGACTTATAACTAGCTTGAGTGGCTATGAGCTAACTCCTCGAACAATTTTAAAACCATATAGTCTGATCTTATAAATTACAAGATAGCTAGGGTAGTTATTTATTTAGAATGAGACTAAAGTCCTTAAAACCACTCCATAAGAGACTAAACATGAGTTGTATGAGCATATGAGTTAATTTACAGATGCAAAATCTTTTCAAATTTTTATTTCATTTTGGACATATCATTTTTACAAAGGCTTTGGGATTCTTATATGCCTAAATACAAGATGAAATAAGTTGTTGATCAAATCAGAATAGAAAGAGGGTGAAGCTTTGTCAGTAGGGGTTGCTCTCATTGGTCAAGCGGTCCCTATGCGTGTAAGTACGGAGGCTCTCATTCTGCAAGAGTGAAATAATATGCATGCATGATGTGGGACATACAACATTCAACTAAGGGGTTGCTAAATATTTTAACTATCTTATTTACATCCTAAGCTTTATGATGAGGTTATGAGTTGTTAGAATTTTAATTTTGAATGATTAGTTGGGTAGAAAATTTCTTTTTATTCTAAGAGCCTAACGCATTTAGACCAAACATTAAGTCATCAAATATGAAGAAATTATAAAGAGCATGCCATCTTAAAGCACAATTTAAACATAAAATCAGTCAATTTTATAAACTATTGTAAAAGAAAAATGCACTTCACATAACTTAAAGTTTGCAAAACATAAAACTTTCAAATCTCTTTCCAAATAATAAAGACAATCAAACCTCATTTAACATACTTAAATTTGTTAAATGAGAATCTTTTTCACAAATCAAAATCAATTATGCATCATCAAAATCCTTTTCAATGAATTTTCAAAAGCACATTTTTTAAAATAAAATTAATCAATCAACCAACTCCATTTAACATACCCAAATTTGTTAAATGAGAGATCTTCAAAATATTTCAAACATATTTTTAAAAAATTAACCAACTCCACTTAACATACCTAAATTTGTTAAATGGAGTTCCATTTTCAAAATAAAAACAAAATAAAAAATCAACATATCATTGAGCTTCACTCAACATATCCAAATTTGTTAAGTGAGAGTTCCCTCTTTTCAAAAGAAAAATCACACAAAATCAAATCATATTTGAACTCCATTTTGACATACCCAAAATTTTCAAATGAGAGTTCCATTTTTGAAATCAAAGCAAATTGAATTCTATTTAACATACATATATTTGTTAAGTAGAGTTCCGCTTTTCCAAAATCATGAAAGATTAAAACACATTTGAATTCCATTTGACATACCCAAATTATTAAAATAGGAATTTAATCATCAAACAACACATAAAACCAATTAAACTCTATTTAACATACCCACATTTGTTAAATAAGAATTTCCTTTTTCAAATCAAATCAAAAAAAAAAAAAATCAAACAACTTGAACCCTACTTAACATACCTAAATTTATAAGTAAAGAATTTATTTTTTTCAAATCAAAATAAAATATCAAACACATTTGGAACCTACTTAACATACCTAAATTTGTTAAGTAAGAATTCTACTTTTAAATCAAAGTCAAATCAAACATATCAAACATGACAAACATCATCGTAAATAAAAATGCTTTAAAAAAAAAAGATTTTCAAACATACATTTGAATCTCACTTAGCACACCAAAATTTGCTAAGTGAAGGTTCCGTAACCAAAATTAAAATAAAGGATAAAACAAAAAAAAATTTATCTCCAAAGTCTCTCCGAATGAACAGATCCGATCCAACATACCCAAATTTGTTGGATATGGGTTCCAAATCAAAATCAAATTCTATGGCAAAGTGTCTCCTCAAATACCAAAATTTCTCTAATTCAATGAACCCCACTTAGCATACTTAAATTTGTTATGTGTGGGTTCAAATTCCAAAATCAAGAATCAATGATTGAAGGTAGATATTAAAGCAAGGGATTGATTCAATTCTATTATCAACAAATGCAGAGATAGCAGTTCAGTCCTTCGTTCGCTTCTTTAGTTAGCCTTTCATCATGTATGCTAGAAAGATGATCTTATTCTTCTCATTTGGTGTGGATTTGACCTTGGATCAGGCCATACTCACCAACACTTCTATGTACATCATTCAGTTTGGGCATGGATTTGGTGTTTGAGTCACACTGAGGGCCGACCCACCGCCGGTGACGGCGTGGCGGGGATAGAAGCCACTCCTTTGTTTCAACATCCCATCAGATTTTAAGATTCCCTCACTGAATAGGAAGGCCGTTGAGGTTCCCACGATAGAGTTAGTATTTGTTTCTTCTATTTTAGTGCCAATTTTAGTTTTAATGCCTGTAGTGCTAGTTATTGTAATTCCCGTCATCTAGTCTGTTGCACCCCCGTTGCAATCCCAGCGAGGGCCAGCACCTCCTCACTGATTTCCCCCACTCTAAAAGAGAAAACTATCTTGGCCTCTGAGATAGTCTACCCTACCTTTGAGGTAGGTTCTAGTTCCCACTCTACCCTACTTACTATGACACAATGCCACAACAAGAACCAAAAGGTTAAGCGGCACTATGAGCGCGAGGCTAGGCAGATGGATGTTGCCTCTCGTGTTGCTGAGGAGGTTTCTCCTCATGAGACCTCTCCACTCTTGGGTGGTAGCAACCCTCACTCAGTTTTAGATGGAGAGGAAGACTATAGCAGTATTGCTGCATTGCCTCCATCACCAGCACACTTTGATGTATAACTAGGTAGAAGAGGAAACCCTACACTAGTCTACGATCAGTTCTTTGCCAGATCGACGGAGCTCATGGATG
This sequence comes from Cymbidium sinense, assembly GCA_021442155.1. NCBI lineage: Eukaryota > Viridiplantae > Streptophyta > Magnoliopsida > Asparagales > Orchidaceae > Cymbidium > Cymbidium sinense. The sequence continues at coordinate 78,924,958 of CM038227.1, forward strand.
CTCGGCATCTAGTACATTATTTGATTTGAGAACTCTGATCCCTAGGAGTGTTAGGGATCAGATACGTAGAGAGAAAGCCTCAAAGTCTAGAGTTACAGCCCAAGCGAGCAGAAAGCAAAGGAGGAGATATGCTAGATAGTTGGTGACCTCCGCTTTAGTAGATTTCCCAGATTGGAGAGCTACTTAGGTAGATCATACCAAATTTATAGTCCTGATAGGAACTACCATTCACAGGAGGAGAGCTCTAGTGGAGTGGCAATCGGTATCTCCACCATCACACCGCTCCACTCGTCCCCCACCAGCACTTGTCCAAGTCCCTCCTTCTGTAGTTCTCGTCATGGTACAAAATCTTGCATCCAGAGAGAGAACATCTCCATTGATGATTTGGCTATGGTCTAAGGATCCCGCTCTATCTGCTCCACCTATTGAGGTGAGGTCAAGCTCTCGCATTTGACCTTCTACTTAAATAATGGCGAAGAAGAAGTGGCAACCCAAAAGCATCATAGTCACTCCACCACCGTAGTCAGTAGTAGAGGAAGTAGGGGATACTAGTGTAGTACCCATGGAAGTTGATCCCCCTAGGGAGAGCACTTCATTAGTAGGTAGTGCCTGATATATAGATTCAGATGAGCACAATCTTATAGTCAGCCATCAGCGGGTGTTTGTATTGGTTCAGTCGGTTAGAGTAGGAGATCGTTCACTAGACGATATCCTAGAAGACTACTTTGCCGAAAAGAAATAACTTCTTTGGAGTGATCATTCTAATTGAGAAAAAGGGTAGAGTATATTTTGACCCTAATGAGAATGACCTATTTGAGGATTCAGTAGAAATTCACATGGTCGATACTCGAGGATCCCTCCACAGAGACCATTAAAGTTAGGAAGGTGCTGTGATCAAGGAAGATGACACCTCTCACTCAACCCAGGACCTCCTTCAGTAGCTCAGGTAGAAGGATGAGCAAATCTACATGATGGAGAGGAGGGTTGAAGATTTGTTAGTAGAAGTTCTAGCACTCCAGAACTAAGCTCCAGTTTCACAGCCTAGTCCCATGGAGGTCTATTGGCCCGAGCTCTTACATGTCTTATATCCTCCCCAAAGTGCCTCTCACATGGATCTGGATAGTGGTAGTTTGCATAGGAAGGTCATAGATAGTACCTCTGCACATAAGAAAGACATCAAGTAGATGGTGGAGCAACAAGTGAGGGAAGTGTTGGCATAAGCCCAAGGGAGCTCATCCATTCCAAAGGGTAGACCTTACATGGAAGAATTCGATGTAGTCCAATACCCGAAGAGGTTCATGCCACTATCCTTTAAAAGCTTTGATGGCAGTGGGAACCCATGGCAATATATGACACATTTCAGAGCCAGCTATTGCAACGCTGGTGGCATAGATGCACTTCTCCTCTACCTTTTTGTTAAAAATCTGTCAAGTGTTGCATTTGATTGGTAGACCAAACTACCCAATGGTTCGGTGAAGACTTTTACTGAGTTGGAGAAACTCTTTATCAACATATTTGCTAGAGCATAGCAAAGGGTAATTGTTGGTGACCTTGTTGTACCTTAACAAAATCTCAATGAGTATTTTGTTGATTACATTCTTAGGTGGCATTACATGAGTATGAAATGCAAACCACAGCTATCCAAATAGAATGCCATTGAAATTCTTCTCAAGAATATCCATGATCTAGTTGGTTTCATGCTCAAGGGATTCACAATCAAAAACTTTGAGAAATTAATTAACAAGGTGGCCAATCCATAAGTGGAATCCATATAGTTACTTTTATAAGACTAATCATCCAAACCTAAGCTATAGAAAGTGTTTGAGAAGAGGCTAGGGACGACAGTGTTAGTGGACAGAGGGAAGCCACTAGCCAGAGTTTAGTTTGAGAGACCACGAGCTCAACAACCTCCTTTGCCACCTCCTCTTCCACCACCTCGGCCATCATACCGGCCACCACAGGTGGCACCACCTTACACACAGCATTTTCGGTATACTCATATCCACTGCCAAGTAGCTACTATCCACTTACACTTCAAGATAAATTAAATAAGTCTTATTCATTCAAGAGGGAGGTAGTCAGAAAGATCTTTAAAAATCTCTTAAGAAAATTGATTTCTAGTTACCAGAGTCTAAGAGGCCAGAGGAAGTTAGCAAAAGAGATGATCCTAACTTTTTCCCCTACCACCACATGTTAGGCCATGTCTTAGAGGATTGCATCACTTTCAAAGACTGGCTTGAGCAAATCTACAAGTCTGGAGCCATAGTTATCCCTACGGAATACTTGTTAGAACACCAATATAGTTCTATTAGAGTAATCGTTGGGAATACTTGTGATCCTCTTAAGATAAAAGAAGGTTAGGATATTTCATTATCATGTACCTCTAAGAAGATCATTACTAAGATCAAGAAGCTTTTCTTGTAGGTGCTTGAAGCAGCTCAAACCTCAAATACCAAGGAAAGTTTGCTAGTTGCAAAGGACAATGCGGGGAGAGTGACAGCTCAACAGTAGCAGTAGCTTAGCACACTTGCCCGGAATGGTCCAGTGGTGCAACCATCATTCGAGTCTAGCACTCCCTCCATCATTGCAATAACTTCTTCTTCTGCTAGCTCCTCTTCTACTAGCAGGAGCGTTGTTTCAACAGATTAGGGCATCAAATCCCTTACTCTCTTACTTTACTTGATTTCTATTATGTACCTCCACCTAAAAAGAAATCAATGAAGAAAGTAGATTCTACTTATATCTTGTCCACTTATCATGCTCCTGATTTTATTCCTGTTGAAAACTCTCCAAGTCTAAATAATAATAATAGCCATAGTAATTATGATCCTTTCTCTTCTAATTCAGAATTAGACTTTCCTTTTTTGAATCAATTGGGTTCACCTCTTGAGATTGACTTGGAGTCGACCGACTCTGAGGTTCCCATAGGAGATGCTGTAGGTATACCCGACGAGTAGGTAGAACTTTCCACCAACCTGCTACATGATGTCACTGAAGTCAACCAACGTAGTGGCAAAGTTCTACCTCCTAGGGTAGCACCTTAGGATAAGGGTTAGCAAGTCATTAGCTCTAGTGTGTAGATAACTCCTCCATAAGATGCACCACCTATGGATATGCTTGTGGATGACTAAGCTAGAGTTGATTATAATGTCCTAGCTCATCTTAAAAAGTTGCCAGCTAAGTTAAGCATATATGACACCCTTATTTTATCCAAAGAGATGAGAGAATAAATATCTAATCAAAGTCTTACTTGATCCTGAGATATGCTTAGCTCAGTTGACCACTATTGAAGAGGAGGCATGCCACTCGAAGGACATCTTAAGAGTTACATTCAGCGACAAAGATTTACTTCTAGGGATGACTGAGCACAACTGTCCTATTTACCTTATAGTGGATGTTGGTAGATACAGGCTATCCAATATTCTAGTTGTCATCAGTCAACATTATGAGCTTAAGAACCCTTGCCCACTAGAAGATTGACATCTCCAAACTCCAAAAATAAAGGATGATGTTGAGAGGATTCAATGAATAAGGCGAGAGGGCCTTAGGCTCCATAGTGTTATCCTTAGAGATAGATGATTGAAAGACTGAAGCTAAGTTTCACTTTATAGATTCGGATATATCTTTCAATGCTTTGCTTGGGAGACCGTGGATACATGAGATCAGCATGGCTCCATCCTCTCTACATCAGTGTATGAAGTTTATGAGAGGTGAGATCACATACTGTGTCAAAGGAGATCTAAAGCCATTTTCAGTTCACGAGGTCAGCATATATGACGATGTGGCATACTACCTCCCTCAAAATCAACAAGTCTATTCTTGAGAACTTGGCCAAAGTTCAAAAATAAAAGAAAAGGAAAAAAGAAAAAGATAAAAAAGAAAAGGATAAAGAAAATGAAAAAGAAAATAAAAGGGAGCGAGAAATAGTCTTGGAGGAGAAAGTGGAACTTGACATTAGATTCTACCCGCAGTTCATTACTCCATTCAAACCTGTAGGTAGGATGACCCGACCCCCACTGAGCAGAGGAAAAAGCCAGTTCAGAGGCAGTCCTAGGGGTGGAAAATCTCCTTATTGGCCACCTAATAGGAGATACGTCCCATCTACCAGGAGTACACTTGCTATCCATATAGACTTAAAGTCTAGTTAAGAGGATGAGTCTTATATGGTTAGCATGCCAGCCAGCTCTCCTCAGTAGTAGATTCTCTTGGAGGTGACACTTGAGCCAGATAGCAATGAAGACCAGCCTCCAAAGCAAAGCATAAGTGTATCCAAGTCTATATGTGAAACAATTAGGCATTAGTTGGGAACCTTAGCTTTAACCCCACTTTTCTTACAGAAAGTTCAGAGTTTGGTAGTTAAGGAAGCCCCTGAATCATCCATAAATGCAAAGACTTAGAGGTTATTTCTGGGAGCATTATCTTCAAGTCAAGAAGTTGATGTAGAACTTGAGGATGATTCATATACAGATTTAATAGAATTACCTTTTGATTGGTACACGCCATGTGTTCATAATTTAGCAAAGAAAAGGTTAATTCAACATACTTGGTCAAGGCACAGGTTAGACTATTTTGAAATAATATGAAAGAATAAATGCAAAAGCTCTCAATTAAGATCAGGACTAGGATTCAGTATAGTGGATCCAGTCGATGATGATGATTACTACTTAGTCATCACTAATCATCTGGAATCTGATAGATTTTTTTCAAATCACATTAACTCATATGAGGAGGTGCGCTTAGAAACTTCAGATGACCCAAATGATTTTGAAGTTATAGATGCACTGCCAGAATTTGAAGAGGAGATCAGGTCAACCATTGACGAGCTCAAAGAAATCAACTTAGGAACTGAAGAAAATCCACGTCTGACATACATCAGTTTCTTATTGAATGATACTGAAACCAATGACTTAGTTAGACTATTGAATGAGTTTAAAGACTATTTTGCATAGAGTTATGATGAGATGTCTAGATTGGCTCCTAACATAGCAGTCCATAAACTAGCAATACAGCCTAGTACTAACCCTATCAAGCAAGCTCCTAGATGCATGCATTTAGACATTGAATAGCATGTCATTTCTAAAGTCAAGGAACTGATTGATGTTGGTTTCATTCTAGAAGAAAAATATATTATCTGGTTGATGAGTGTCATCTATGTTAAGAAGAATAATGGCCAAATTTGCATATGCATCGATTTTAGGGATCTAAACATGGCATGTCCAAAAGATGAATTTCCACTACCGATACTAGAACTAATGGTGGATATTGCCTCATCTCTTGCAGTCTTCTTCTTCATAGATGGTTCATCTAAATATTACCAAATAAAGATGTCCCACGAAGATGAAAAAAACATTGCTTTTAGAACCTTGATCAAAATCTATTACTATAAGGTCATGCCTTTCAGCCTTAAAAATGTCGGTGCTACATACCAACGGGCTATGCTTTGGATCTTTGATGAGCTCATTCATCATCAAGAATTTTGATGATCAAAGTAAAGAAAGAAGATGCATTGAGTAGCTTGGAAGTTCCTTGGGTTTGTTGTTTGACATCGGGGAATCAAAATTGATCCGAAGAAGATCAATGCGATATTAGAAATACCACCCCCTAAAAGTTTAACTTAATTCAAATCATTTTAAGGGTGGTTGGTGTATCTAAGATGCTTTGTGTCCAACTTATCTGGAAGATGATAACCATTCTCAGCAGTTGTCAAAAAGGATGCTTAATTTAAGTGGGATGATAAGTGCCAGCATGCCTTCGATGACATAAAACACTACTTGATTCTATACACTACTAGACAACTCCACTAGCACTTTGTTAGCTCAAGATAATGCGAAGGAAATAAAAATGTGCTCTACTACCTCAAATGTCATATAATCCATGCTGAGGCAAACTATCCACCCATTGAGAAGCACTATCTAACTTTAATCTTTGCATCCCAAAAGCTATGACACTACATGCTTTCTCATAAAGTGAACTTGTTCTCTAGAATCAGTCCACTGCAATATCTCATGACATGGATGATGCTATCTGAACGGTTGGCATGTTGGTCTATAATTTTTCATAGTTTGACATTACTTTTATACCCCACCGTGCGGTGAAAGGACAAGCACTTGCAGATTTCTTAGCTGCACACCCACTTCCTGCTGACTCATTGCTTAGTGATGACCTACCTGATGAATAAATCATGAACTTAGGGGATATGAGCATTCACTACTGGGAGATGCACTTTGTTGGTGTGGCTTCCTATTAAAGAGGAGAAAAACCATAATTTACTCTTCCAGGAAAGGTAGGGGTAGGAGTAGTTCTCTTAATTACAGACCGTAATGTGATGAGATTCTCATATCAATTGTCCAATTCTTGCACCAACATGAAGCCAAAAATGAGGCTTTGATTATCAGTTTGGAGTTAGCCATTACTCTAAGCATCTAAAACATCAACATCTTTGAGATTCTCAATTAGTCATTAACCAAATCGCTAGGTCCTACAAAGTTCTGAAGCCTAGGCTCCATCACTATTACAAGTATAATATGGAGTTAGGTAATGCCACCAGTGTCAGGTACATGGTGTGGTCCTACACCAACCAACCAACATTTTACTTCCTATATTGGCCTCATGGCCATTCGAGTGTTGGGGTACTGACATAGTGGGTCCGATTGACCCTCCATCTTCTAAGGTTCATCGGTTTATCCTAGCTGCTACTGGCTACTTTTTCAAGTGGGCCGAGGCAATTCCACTCAAAGAGGTCAAAGCTTAGCATGTGCACCAATTTTTTTGGAACCATATCGTATATAGGCTTGGGGTGTCTTGATGAATTATATCCGATAATGACATTGCATTCAAGAGAATCAAGATCAACAACTTTTCCCAGAGACACATCATAGATTGGAGATATTCTACCATCTACTACCCAAGAAAAAATGGCTTGACAGAAGCTTCAACAAAACTCTCATCCAAATACTAAAAAAGATACTTGATGATAACAAATGATAGTGGCATGAGCAGTTGGTTGAAGCCTTGTGGGCCTGCCACACCACTTACAAAACCCCAACATAGTCTACCCCTTTCTCTCTAGTGTATGGGTCCAAAGCCATTCTACCTTTAGAAGTCCAACTCCCATCACTAAGGATAGCTTTGTGTAGCACGATCACAACAGAGCAGAATGATAAGTTATGGTTATAAAAGCTCAAATGTTTGGAGGACAGATGCATACAAGCATGCCAAAATCTCAAGTTGTACAAAGACAAAATGATCAAGCTCGCAACAAGTTAATCCATTCTAGAACTTTTCAAGTAGGAGAGCTTATTTTAGTTCTAAAAAGACCAATTATTGCTTATCGCAAGATGAGAGGCAAGTTTGAACCCACTTGGGAAGGCCCTTCTTTCATAGAGAAGGCTTACTAAGGAGGATCTTATCAACTTATTAACCATAAAGGAGAGTGCCTGATGCTTCTTATCAATGGGCTTTACTTAAAGAAATATTATCCATAAATCATGTTTGAAAATAATCATCAATGAAAATTCTATTTCAAATCCAATGTCTTCCACAGTGAAAACATCTTTGTTCGTGAATCTGCCATGATGTGTTTAGGATAGGTGTAAGAGAACCCAAGCAGCATACTATTTCCTTTAACACAACACAAACATGAATTACACACAAACACATAAACAAACACATATATTTTTTCTCACGCTACTTCGAGTTGGGATAATGCCTCCAACGACACTCACTTAGTAGCTACTCTAGGTAGGGCTGACGTGCTACTCTGCTAGTGTGTCACCCTAGTGGTCTTCTTGCTTTGGAGGATGTAAGTCTGCTATGCTTTCCTTTCTTACTTGGCCACTACACACCGACAAGCACCCTATTAGTTTGATAGGCCTTACTGCGCAGTCGATAAGCTACCTCATGATGACTTCGTACAAGAGGATGTAAGTCTGCTATGCTTTCCTCTTGAACTAAACCTTCATGTACTGACTAGGTTGGCTATATTTGAGGATTAGGGTAAGTCCCCTAGTAGCTCCTTTCCTCCTGACTACTTCAATTCTGGGTATAGTCCTTCTTAATAACTCTTTACTTAGTAGTCACCCTTATGTCAGGTTGACTTATTGTGCCAACAATGGGTCACCCTAGTAGTTGTTCCTTGCTTTGGAAGATGTAAGACTGCTATGCTTTCTTCCTAGCACAACCATTGCACATTGAAGGGCAGCCCTAAGTCGGATAGCACCTGTAGAGCCGATGATAAACTATTCCAGTGATCTGTTTCACTTTAGAGAGATGTAAGTCTACACACCTTCTTCCCAGACTGATCGTCGCACACCGATGGGCCCCTTAGGTTGCTTGGTTCTTGCTATGATGACAGTGACCCACCCGGTGGATACACCACTCATGATATATATAAGTCTGCTACGCTTTCTCTTTGGGTTGGCCACCGCACACTTATAGACTTTCTTCTCTTCAAGGATCAGGATAATGCCCCTAGCGGCACCTCCCCTGTGGGCACTCTATTTGGATTTTATCCTTTGCGACCCCATTTAGATACTACCCGGGTTGCTCTTGGACTAGACAATCCCCCTTTTCTGGTAAGCACCACTATGGTTGGAAATTCTGTTCCGTGGATGCACAGATTCTCCCTTGATCTAGTAAATCTGAGATAGGTTAAGGCCGACATAGTCCCTTCTCAATGTGGTCCCTCGCACACCGACAGGGTCCACAAAAACATATAAACAAAATAAAAAATATATATATTCACTTGTGGATTAGGAGAACACCCTTAGTGCCACCTTTCCCAAGCAGGCATCCTATCTTTAGGGCAGTGTCAGCAAATCTCCCTATAGGAATCATCTAATTACTTTTGAGCTGACATAAGTTCCCAACGGCCTTCACTCATTAGTCACCCTTAGGTAGAGTTTGACTTGTTGTGCCCCCAACATGTCACCCCAATGGTCATCCTTGCTTTGGAAGATTTAAGCCTGTTACACATTCTTTCTAGCATGATCATTGCACATTGATGGGCAGCCCTAGGTTGGGCTAGATTTATTGTACTACCAACAGGTCACCCCAGCAGCTCTTCCTTATTATGGAAGATGTAAGTCTACATGATTTCTTTCTAGCACAGCCATTGCACACCGAAAAGCACCCCTTAGGTTGGATAGTCTTACCCTTTGGCCAGTAGACTACCCTTTTAGATTGGTAAATCTAAGATAGGCCCAAGCTCTCGAAGCTCCTTTTTAGTGTGGTCCATTGCACACCGTCAAGATTCATAAATCAAATCAAATTAAACCAAACAAATGGACATGAACCAAATCAAATTAAAGTAAATCAAATAAAATTAATCTTGACTACTTTTGAGCAGACATAAGTCCCCAATGACATTCACTTAGTGGTCACCCTAGGTCAGATTTGATTTATTGCACCATCAATAGGTCACCCCAGTGGTTGTTTGCCTTGGAAGATGTAAGTATGGTTTGCTTTCTTCCTCACACACCTATTGCACACCAAAAGGCAGCCCTTAGGTCGGATAGTCCTACCCTGTGGCTGGTAGACTAGTCTTTAGGACTTATAAATCTAAGGTAGGCCAAGGTCCCCGTAGCCCCTTCTTAGTTGGTACATCGCACACTGACTATGTCCATAAATAAAACAAATTAAAATCTATCAAATTTAGCTAAGTTCAAATCCCCAGCGAATATGACCTCAATTCAAAACCATCCTCCCCAGTGGAGCCATAACAAGTTAAACGAACTCTCCTAGTGGAGTTTTAATTGAAACAATCCAAACCCATCTTTCCCTAGCTGAGCTAATCAAATAAATCAAAGAAATCCAATCAAACTCTTGTCCCAGTAGATTGTCTGAACCTGCTTCCCTAGAAAAAGGTTTATATTCTCAATCTCTAGTGGATTCTAGCCCATATCCCTAGTGGATATGCCTCCACATCAATTAAGATAAAATAAATTGAAAGTAATTCGATCTTGATCCCCAACAAATTATAGATTCTTATCCCTAGCGATCCCACAAATCATATTCACAATCAAACTCAAATCCATATCCCAGTAGGAAGCTCAAACCTATTTTCTTAGTGGAAGGTTCATGTACTCAATCCCAAGAGGATTCTTTCTTTTATGCCTTCAGCATAAATCTCTCATATGTCATGTCCAATGCATGTGTGATCCCCCAACAGATCTTCCTTTTTGTCCTTGACATGAAATTCTAATTCTGGCTCTCTTATAACCTTGGCACAAGTTAAGTTGCATTGTACTAAGATCGTGATTCTATCTACCTTTTTGGGATTAGGTATAGATCATTTTTGTTAGTAGTTTCAATCTTTTGGGCATTGTTGATCATCTCGGTCAACGCCAATACGTATGGTGTGCATTGTCAGTTACACCACACATATTGGGGGTCCTTTTATTAACCTCACTTTTGGAGTGAGTTCTCATCCCCCTCTTCTTAGACTTAAGAATCTTTTAAACACTAAGACTTCCTTAGTCATAATACACTTCTAGCACTTAGGTGAGCACTTAACCTAAGCCTAGAGATTTAGAAGGGTTAATCATAGGATTAGGCTATGCCTCAAGAATTAGGGAAATCCACCTACCCTATAGCCTGAACCCAATCCATGTTCACCTTCTTAAGCCATAACCAAACCTCAAATTCAATTAAAATATCAAATACCAAATTCAAATTCCAAGCCAAATGATTGAAGCTCATGATCAAATCCAAATTCAAAATCAACAGAAGCCCTATGATTTTATCTTATGGACTTAGCCTTAGCCATATTTAAATCAATATAAACCTAATTAATTTTCTCAAATGTCAATTCAACCTTTCAATCAATCTATCAAACTTATAATCAAACTCAATTCCAAATCCAATTTACCAAAATATACAATCATACCAAATCCTACTTAAGCCATGTGACCTTTTTTCATGAACTTAGCCAAAATCTCATCCAAATCAATCCAAAATCAAGTGATTTTATCATAGTAAATCTATATCTTCAATCATCTTCCTAAATTTAAATCAAATCTACATTCAAATAATAAAAAATAAATCAAACTAAATCAAGTTAAATTAAGATACTTTTTAAGCCCTATGAATCAATATCATGAGCTTAGCCAAGTCTTAACCCAAATCAACCCAAAATTAATTGATTTTCTCATGAATTAATTATTCCTTCAATAATCTTTACAAATATAAATGAAATATACATTTAGATCATCAAAATTAAACCAAACTAAATTAAAATCCAAACCTAAGCCACATGACCCAACTCCATGGACTTAGCCAAATTCCTTCATTCCAAAATTGAAATTCAATTGATTTTCTCATGAATTAATTATTCCTTCAATCATATTCACAAATATGAATGAAATCTATAATCATCAAACCAAACCAAAATCAACCCAAGTCAAACCCAACTTAACCCTTTTGACTTGAAATATTCAAATGAATCAAAACGCATTTGAACCTAAACCAAATTGCAATTAAATTTATATATCAATCCTAAATCCATATATAAACTCAACTAAATCAAACTCAACCCAGAATCAAGCCAACTAAACCCAATTGGTCCACTTGATCCAAAGTGGCCAATTTGACCTATTTGAGCCAAGTTCCAATCCTACCCAAATTGGATTGAACCAAACCCATCAAAGCCTCATATCATGATTATTGATCACCTATTTGGTTGGGTCAAACCAAGTCAACTGGTCCTTTGACCAAGTCAACCTCTTAGCCCATATGAATCTAAGCTAGCCAAATTGCAACCTAAGCTAAATACTTTGAAACCAATGTTTCATACCAACCCAAAACCAACATTTGAAAATGGCTTGACCTTCAATTGAGCAAAACCTAATCCAATTGGCCCTCTTGACGAAATTTGACCTACATGGCCAAAATGGGTCAAATAAAAATCTAAATCAAATTGATTATAACAAATGGCTCAAGTTCATTCCAAATTGATTTTTGAACTTGACCAAAGCCTCAATTGAGCCCAATTGACCCACTAGATCCAAATGACTTATTAAACCTAACTTGAACTAAAGGGTCAAACCAACCTATAATACAATCAAATGAAAATTAAATTAGCCAAATCCTATAACATATTTTAAATGATCAACCAAACCCAAACCAAGCCATGACCCAAGCAAATTTGGTTAATTATGTCAAATTGGTCAACTTGACCAATTTGACCCAAATGAACTAAAATGAGCCAAAATAAAATCTAAGCCAAACCAAATCAAACCAATGACACCAATACATCCCAAATAATCATATGAACTTGACCCAACCCTTGGTTTGACCAAATTTGACCAATTGGTCAACTTGACCAAACCTAGCCCAATTTGACTCATTTGAGCCAATTTGACTCAAATGAGTCAAATTGAGCCAAATCAAAGCAAATGAACTCCAAATGACATGAAATTTGGCCCAACCCACTTTTAAATCATTCCAAATCTACCCAAATTAAATATAATGCAAAATGACAATTCTACCCTTGGGTCGAAAGTATCACATGAGATAAATCATCCATGTAAGTGGTCATTTTCCTTCCTTGGCCACTTGGCATCCTCCTGTTGGTCCACATGGGCACCTAGGACATTGCCCAACCTAACCCAAGAGTGGTTAGGTCAACCATGACCCAAGGGGAGGTGGAATCACCTCACCTCCCCCAATGGTGCACTTGAAACATCAAAGACACCCACTATCCTCCTTGGCAGCCACCTTCACACCTTCACCCAACCAAACTGAGCTAACTCATCACCTCCCTGCTATCCAAGACTCCTTGAGGTGGTCGGATGATCACAGAAACCCAGTCTAGGCTGAGCCATCTGATTAAGAGGAAGGGGGGGTATACACCCCCTAATTTCCACTCAAACACAAAAAAATCATTTCTCAAAGCTAGAGAACCCTAAGACGAGCTGCTAGAGCCTCTTACTGGAGTTCAAAAGCCTTCCCAAGCCTCCCTATTTTCAATTTTCTTCTAGCTGAAATAAGGCACTCCTCCCGTGCATCAACTTTGTTCAAACTGCAGCCAAAGTGCAATTAACTTTGAACACACCATCTTTGGAGCTAGTCGAGCAAGAACAAATTGTTCACCAAGCTTCCCGATGATCGGAGGACCAATTTTGATCAACACCGACCACCAAAACTTTGGGTATTAGCCTTTTGAGCAAACCACCTCAAATTGGAGTTCGTGCTGATCAGTAGAGCTTCATCTTCACTAGACGAAGCTTCCTCAATCAAGATTTCTACCGATCTTAATCTCTGGTGAGGTATGCCATTGAAATTGACCTTTGGATGAAAATAAGTTAGAGCTTTTTGAAGACAACTTTCATCTCGTGTGATCTTAGTAATTGGATTCCTTTGGATCCTTTGTGCGAAGGTGTGGAATCTGTTTGGAGTCAATCTGAGCTTGAGTGAGCTCAGATCATGCGAGCAATGGTGGTTGGACTCAATTCCCCTTGCTTGCGTGATGATAGATCACACACCATCTATTCTGCATGATTAGAATAGATGGTCATGATTAGATCCATTATAATTATCCAATTTAATCTATTAGCATTGTGGAATTAATTGTAGCCATCCAATCTTAGATTGGATGGTGTACGAGAAAGCATATTTCACCATTGCCACGCAAGCGCTGATTAGAAATATGTTTAAATAACCAATCCCATGATGCCACGTGGAAAACGCACCACGTCAGCACGTGCCATATGGCATTGATTAGATTAAGGGTTAATTAAGCCTAATCAATGTGTTTTAATGCCTGACATTTGTAAAAATAATAACTAACTGTAGAAAAAAAATTATAAATATATACTCATTCTAAAGGTATTACAGAGGAGAATTTATTAAAAATGTCCTTAATTAATTTTGATTAGTAATTAAGGCTTAATTAAAGTTTAACTATAAAATTAATTACCTTAATAATTCCTTAATTACTTAAGTAATTAACCCCAAACTTTGTGGGCTAGTTTAATGGCATGACCGCTACCTCCCATGATTTTCTTGGAATTTATTGCTTAATTAATTAGGAAAATTGATTAATTAAGCTTTAATTACTCTATTAAGTTAATTAATCATTATTAAATCCCATGAATAGTAAAAAATTAATTAATTAAGTTATTAATCATTGTCCAATAGTGAATGAACCCATGGGATAAGGTTAGGGCCTTCTTCCTAATCTATTTTCCTAAGTTCATTTCATTAATTAAATCAATCAAGGCTTAATTAATTAATTAAACTACTTAATTAATTAAATTGAAATCATAATTATATCAAATTTTAATTAAGAAAATCTTGGATAGATCTTTAGATATATAATAATCTAAAGGAGTTTAAAGAAATTATGGTTAGTCCGCTTGTGTGGGAAAACTATTAGAGTAATTAATTAATTTTCTTAACTTAATTAACCATTAATTATGAGCCAATTACATTAGGTCCCTTTTGTTTCTTAGGATCATTGCTAATTTGATTTCTAATGCACATGCATATTATGTTGGCTCATAATTATTTGGATGATTATATTAAGGTAACATAGGAAAGAGTTAATTAATGTATTTAATGCATACTTCAACTTAATTAACTCATAAAAATCAACTTAATTACATTTCATTAAACAAAATTAATTAAAAAACATGGGAATGTGTCAGGATTAACAAACCTCTTCCTCACATCCTTAAATCAAATCAAAATATTAAATTTAAAATGGCATTAAGAAAGCTTTGGTTTACTTTAAATAGTTTTATTTAATATGTTTGTCCTTAGGAACTAGTTTGGTTGAATGAATCACATGGTTATATTTAATTGATCCCTTTCTAATCATGTTAAATTTGGTATGTCATTTGAATTCAGGCATCCATCTTTTCAAAATCAAGTAAAGTAAAATGGATTTCCTTTATATAAACTTGCATGTGTTGATTTGATTTATTATATGTGTGGATATTATCACTATTAAATCCAAATGTATTTTTAAAAAGCTTATAAATGAATGATGACATGTGCTTATAGTTTAAAGATTATGAAGTAAAGTCTCTTTCCTTTATTCAAATATTGATTTACATAAGTTTGAATTGTAATGGGTATATAGTCTGGACATTACAAGAATACAAGGCTTTAAGTAGCCCCAAGGAGGCCATTTGATTATCTCACTTCCTTGGTTTAATAATGGCACACACCCTTTTGATTTCATTCTTATGTATTTTAACATTAGAATTTAAATATAGCTTTAATTCATATACATAAATAATTCAATTAAATAAAATACAAGTTTTGCATGATTTTCATTCTCTTAATTATTTATACATTCATTTGTATCTAAATAAACAAGTATATAGTCTAGACATCCCGAGAATATGAGGCTTTAATTAGCCCCAAAGAGGGCATTTAATTATCTCACTTCCCTGGTTTAATAATGCACGTACTTGTTTATATTTTCATACATGTGTGTGTACATGTGATTAAAGATTGAGAGTCCCTCTTTAATTAAAAATTCATGCATCCATAATTGTTCAAGTGATTGAATTGTTTAATCATGTGATTTAGAGATTTCTTTCCTATGTTCATGTATGAAAATTTACATGTATTTAAATCCAAATGGTTATATAGTCTGGACATCTCTAGAACATGAGGCTTTAAGTAGCCCAAAGGAGGTCATTTAATTACCACACTTCCCTAGTTTAAAAATGACATGTACCTATTTAACTTCATTCTTATGTACTTTTGTATAAGAATTTTGATAGAGCTTTAAATTTACACATATTAAACAATTCAATTATTGATCTCACTTTTGGAGTGAGTTCTTTCAACCCCTCTTCTTAGACTTAGGAGTCTTCTAGATTATAGGACTTCCTTTATCATAAGACACTTCTAGCACTTAGGTGAACACTTAACCTAAGCCTAGAGACTTAGAAGGGTTAATCATAGGATTATGCTATGCTTTAGGACTTAGGGAGATCCACCAACCCTATAGTCTAAACCCAATCCATGTTCACCTTCTTAAGCTCAAACCAAACCTCAAATTTAAATCAAATATGAATCTAAATCTAAATTCCAAGCCAAATGATTGAAGCCCATGATCAAATCCAAATTCAAATCAATCCAAACTCAATTGATTTTCTCAAATATCAATTCAACCCTTCAATCACTCTTTCAAACTTGTAATCAAACTCAATTCTAAATCCAAATCAAGATCCTAATCAAATCAAATCCAAACTTAAAATCTTTCTTAAGTCCTTCCAATCAATCTCATGAGCTTACCCAAAATCCCATTTAAATCAAATCAAACTCAATTGATCCTCTCATAGATCAATTATTCCATCAATTATATTCCCAAATATAAATCAAATCTACATTCAAATGATCAAAACTAAATTTAACTAAATCAAATTAAATCAAAACCCTTCCTAAGCCATATGAATCAATTCCATGAGCTTAACCAAATCTTAACTTGAATCACTTCAAACTCAATTTAGTTTCTCATGAATCAATCATATCTTCAATCAACTTCATAAATATAAATGAAATATACATTTAAATCATTAAAACTAAATCAAATTAAATAAAAATCCAAAACTAAGCCACATGATCCAACTTCATGGACTTAGCCAAATTCCTTCATTCCAAAACCCAAATTCAATTGATTTTCATATAAATCAATTATTGCTCCAATCATATTTCTAAATATAAATGGAATCTACAACCATCAAGCTAAACCAAAATCAACCCAAGTCAAACCCTACTTAGCCCATTTGACTTGAAATATTCAAATGAACCAAAACCCATTTCAACCTAAACCAATTGCAATTGAATTTATATATCAATCCCAAATCCATATATAAACTCAAATAAATAAAACTCAACCCAAAGTCAAGCCAACTAAACTCAATTGACTCACTTGACCCAAAGTGACTAATTTGACCTATTTGAACCAAAATCCAATTCAATCCAAACCAAAGTGAGTTAAGCCAATCCATATTTCATGACATGATTGTTGATCATCCTAGGTTGATCAATTATCATAAATTGGGTCAAACCAAGTCAACCTTGCCCTTTGACCAAGTTAACCCCTTAACCCATATGAACTTAAACTAGCCAAATTACAACCTAAGCTAAATATATTGAAACCAATGATTCATACCAACCCAAAACTAACATTTGAATATGACTTGACCTTCAATTGAGCCAAACCTAACCCAATTAGCCCTCATGACTCAAGTTGACAAAATGGGCTAAATAAAATTGATTGCAACCAATGGCTCAAGCTCATTCTAAATTTATTATTGAACTTGACCAAAGCCTCAATTGAGCCCAATTAACCCACTAGACCCAAATGACATATTGAACCTAACTTGACCTAAAGGGTCAAATGAACCTAAAACTCAATCAAATCCAAATTAAGCTCAACCAAAGCCTACAAAATACTCTAAATGATCAACCAAACCCAAACCAAGCCACGAACCAAGCCAATTTGGTCAATTAGGTCAAATGGGTCAACTTGACCCATTTGACCCAAATGAAGTCAAATGAACCAAAACCAAATATAAACCAAATTGAACCAAACCAATGACACTTATACATCCCAAACAATTATATGAACTTGACCCAACTCTTGGTTTGACCCAATTTGATCAATTGGTCAACCTAACCCAATTTGACCTAATTTGACCCAAATGGGTCAAATTGAACCAAACCTGAACTCCAAATGACATGAAATTTGGGCCAAACAACTTTTGACTCATTTCAAATCTGACCAAATAAAATTCAATCCCAAATGAACATCCTACGCTTGGGCTTGGGGTATCACATGAGGCAAAGCACCCATGTAAGTGGTCATTTCCATTCTTTGATCACTTGGCACTCTCCCATTGGTCCACATAGGCTCCTAGGACCCTGACCAACTTGACTTAAAAGTGGCTGGGTCAGCCATGAACCATGTGGAGGTGAAATCACTTCACCTACCCCATTAGAGCACTTGAAACACTAAGGACACCCACTACCCTCCTTGGTAGCCACCTCTACACCTTCACCCAACCAAATCAAGCCAACTCATCCGCTTAAGGACACCCATGATCCTCTGAGGTGGTTGGATGATCACATAGAGACAAATCAAGCTCGTCCGTCCGATCCAAGGGAGGGGGGTATGCACCCCCTCATTTCTAGTCAAACTCAGACACTTGCATTACTCAGAGCCCTAACTACCCAAGACGAGCTGGCAGAGACATTTCTAAGCTACCAAAGCCTTCCTAAATCCCCCATTCTCGGTTTCCTTCAAATTGAAATAGGGCACTTCCCCATTAACTCTGATTTGCTCAAGGTTCAACCAAAGTGCAATTAACTTTGCACACACCATCCTTGGAAGTAGTCTAGGAAGAATGAATCACCTCTCGAGCCCTCTGACCACCAGATGATCAATTTTGATCAATGCTGGCCATCAACACTTTGAGTGTTGGCCTTCCGAGCAAATCACTTTAAATTAGAGCTTATGCTAATCAGCAGGGCCTCATCTCTACTAGATGAAGCTTCCTCAATTAGATTTGCCACCGGTCTTGAGCTTTAGTGAGGCATGTCATTGAAATTGATCTTAGAGTAAAAATGTATTGGAGCTTTTTGAAGAAAACTTTCTTCCCACGCAATCCTAGCCATTGGATCCTTGGCGTGAAGGTGTGCGATCCATTTGGAGTTGATCCAAGCTTGGTTGAGCTTAGATCATGTGAGCAATGGCAGATAGACTCCATTCCCCCTCACTCGCATGATGATAAATCACGCACCGTCTGCTCTGCGTTATCAAAATGGATGGTCATGATTAGATCTAATAGATTGATCTGATTTAATCCTTTAGTGCCACATGATTAATGATGCCCATCCAATCTTAGATCAGATGGCACACGAGAAAGTGCATCCACTGCCGCCACATAAGTGATGACTAGGATTATGTTTAAGTAACCAATCCCACGACATCACGTGGAAAGTGCACCGCGTCAGCAAGTCACGTGGTGCCGACGGGATTGAGGGTTAATTAGGCCTAATTAATGTGTTTTAATGGCTGAATCTTGTAAACATCATAACTAATTGTAGAAAAATTAGAAAAACATAAATAAACTCAATTTAAAGGTATTTTAGTGAGGAATTTATTAAAAATATCCTTAATTAATTTTGAACATTAATTTAGGCTTAATTAAGGTTTAATTTGAAAGTTAATTATCTTAATTACTCCCTAATTAATTTATTTTATTGACCCCAAACTTTCTGAGATTGTTTAAGGGGATGACCTCTGCCTATCCTAATTTTTTTGGGATTTATTGGTCAATTAATTTGGAAAATTAGTTAATTAAGCCTTAATTATTTTCTTAATTTAATTAAGGGTTAATTAATCACATGAATAGTGACTAATTAATTAATTGAGCTCACTACTTATTGTCTAATTGTGAGGGGACTTATGGAATAAGGTTGGGACCTCTTTTCTAATCTCCTTCCCTAAGTTCACTCCATTAATTAAAATCAAACAAATTAAGGATTAATTAATTACTTAAAGTATCAAATCAAATCAAATTAAAATTATAATCATATTAGGACTTAATTAATTAAATCTTGGGTAGGTCTTTAGGTGTTTAATAATCTAAAGGAGTTTAATGAAATTATGATTAGTCCACAAGTATGAAAAAACCATAAGAGTAATTAATTAAGTTTCTTAGCTTAATTAACCATTAATTGTGAGCCAATTGTATTAGGCCCCTTTCCTTTCTTAGGATCATTGCTAATTTTATTTAGAATGCATGTGCATATAATGTTGGCTCATAATTATTTAGGTAATTGCTCTAAGATAACATAAGTAAGGGTTAATTAATTAATTTAATGTATATCACAACTTAATTAATCCATAAAATCAACTTAATTACATTTCATTGAACCATATAAATTAACTAACATGGGAATGGGTTAGGACCAGCAAACCTCTTCTCACATCCTTAAATCAAATCAAAACATGAAATTAAAAATGATACTAAAAATGCTTTGGTTTACTTTAAATAATTTTATTTGATTTGATTGTCCTTAGGAATTAATTTGATTGAATGAAATTATTTGTTTATGTTTATTTATTTATTTCTTTCTAATCATGCTAAATATTGTATTCCATTTGAAATCATACATTCATTTTTTCAAAGTTAATTGAATCAAATGGTTTTCCTTTATGTAAGCTTGCATGCGTTAGATTAATTTATAGTATGTGTGGCTATTATCACTAATAAATTCAAATTACTTTCCAAAGTTTATAAATCAATTACATTGGTTAGAGTGATAGTCATTATGAAGATATATATAGGTTTGCATGTGCTTATAGCTTAGATATTTGAAGTAAAGCTTTCTTTTCCTTAATTCATGTGCAATTATATATGTATTTGGATGTTAATAAGTATATAGTCCAGACATCCCAGGAACGTGAGGCTTTAGCTAGCCCCAAGGAGGTCATCTGATTTCCTCACTTCCCCGGTTAACAGTGACACATACTTATTTGATTTCATTTACTTGTCTTTCCTACATTAGAATTTGGATAAGGCATTAATCCATATGCATACATATTTTAACCAAATAAAAATACAATCTTTGCATGGTTTTCCTTCCTTTATTTATGTATACATCCGTATGTATTTGAGAAAAATAAGTGTTTAGTCTAGACATCTCAGGAATATGAGACTTTAGCTAGCCCCAAGGAGTTCATTTGATTACCTCACTTCCCTAGTTAACAATGGCAGATACTTGCTTATGTCTCTTATATATATGTGTGTGTATTTAATTATGGAATTAGGATCCCTCTTTTATATTAAAAATTACATGCATTTCATAATCATCTATATGATTAGTACATGTTACATATAAGTTAATGATCTCTTTCCAATGATTCATGCATACAAATTTGCATGTGTTTTAAGGAAAATAAATATATAGTTTGGACATCCTGGGAACACGAGGCTTTAGCTAGCCCTAAGGAGGTCATTTGATTATCTCACTTCCCCGGTTAACAATGACACATAGTTATTTAATTCCATCCTTCTGTATTTTTGTATAAGAATTTAGATAGAGCTTTAAACTAATATGATTAAATAATTCAATCACAAAAAAGAATATAAACTTTAAATACACATGTATACATTCATCATGTTAGTGTGCTAAAACATATTGTATGTATAGATACACTTAGAATTAAATCATATGCATGTTACATGTGATGGAAAGGAATGATTTAATATGTGTAATGTCGTAGTAATCCAATTAGATTAATCTTAAGAAGCCCTTCATATTGAATAAGATCATTTAAAGTTAACCGAAACTTAGGATTAATTAAAAATCCTTTAATAAGCCATTCACTAAAGAGAACTAAATCAAATTAATGTGCTTTAGAAATGGCTTAGGGTAGGGATGAAAGAGGGCAATCCTCTTTCTTCTCTTTATAACACTTAGATGCTAAGTGTAAATCAAATGAAACTAAACAAATTATAAACTAAAACTCACAAATTCACTAAATAACCTAAAGTGAAACGAACCTTCATGTTAAGTCGAACACTTCCTAAATTTAGAAAAATATAACTATAATGCTTAGTTAAGACATACCACATAAAGCCTTAACACACATTAGAATTAAGTCATCACTTCTAGCTCTATGTTAAGACGGTGTATGTATGGTGTATATTTTATTTTGTGATATATTATTCTAGACAAGATGTTAGGGTGAATGCCTTGTAGGATGGATGCTAGGCCAATATTAGCCTAATC
Source organism: Cymbidium sinense (assembly GCA_021442155.1). NCBI lineage: Eukaryota > Viridiplantae > Streptophyta > Magnoliopsida > Asparagales > Orchidaceae > Cymbidium > Cymbidium sinense. The sequence goes on from CM038227.1 coordinate 78,946,720, forward strand.
ATATTTTCTGCTTGCATAAGGGGTTGCTTAAAATAAATATGAACGCTCTCTTTGTAGGTTGCTTAAACCCCTAAGCATAATCCAAGTTAGGACAGGTGGGCTTGGTTACCCATGTGCAGGGTGTTAAGTCCAAATTATAGATATAATTGCTTGAGAATGCATGTGTGCTTAGCTAACACTTATTTTGCAGGTGTAGTTAGATTTACTTTTCCTATTTTTAATGTAATTTTGCATTAGGAATTAGGATTAGTGTTATGGGGGTTTAGGATGAGCATTGGCCAGAAAGCTTTGTCCTAGGTTGCCATGTGATGGATTGAAACCTGCTAAATCAAAAAAATAAGGAGGAAATAAATGAAGACATCAAAAATGAAGAATGAAGACCCCCCATAGCATTCATTCATCTTAATTTGTAATTATTATTTTGTAATTCTGGGTTGTATAAGGGTAGAGCTTGGCTACCCATCTTTTTTTTCGGGTTGTACGGTGGTACCCCACCGCATTAGCCTCTTATTCTTTTGCATTTGTTTTATAAAAATGTTTGATGATATGTTTAGTTTTCACACTAGGAATGACATGATTTTCTTAGTTTCTTAAATGAATGATGCTTTAATGTGTGGCCTGGATGCGATTAGGCTCTTAGAGAAAAATTAAATTTTTTTACCCCAATTAATCACTCATAACCAAATTTTAAACAACTCATAAGCTCACCATAAAGCCTAGGCATTAAATAAGATAATTAAAAGATTTAGCAACCCTTTAGCTGTATGGTTGTATGTCTCACATTACGCATGCATATTCTTTCTCTCTTGAACATGAAGGATCTCCATCCTTGCACGACAAGGGAATACTTGACCTATGAGGGCATCCCTTGTGGTAGAGAACACCTTCTTATTATTGATTTAGCCAATAATCTACTTTCATCATGCATATAAGCATAAAAATCCTAAAACCTTTATTAAAATGAAGTGTCAAAATTAAAATAAAATTTGAAAATATTTTGTATTAGATTAAGTCATTATTCATACCACTCATGCTCTAGTATCTTACAGAGGGAGTTTTAAGAACTTTAGTCTCTTTCTAAATTAATAATAACCCAACTATCTTGCAAAATTCATATGACATGCCTACATGGATTTAAAATCATAGGAGGAGTTGCCTGGCGACCACTCCATGCGGTTGTAATCCTAGTAGTCGAGTGATTTATCCTCTTTTATGGAGGTAAATCTCATGCCCATCTTCATTTAGATTTAGGTCATGCTTTAGCTCGTGCTAAAGCTCTAGAGATTTAGGATCTGAGGTAGCTATTTTCTTTGGGCTACAAACATAAATCTTTACCTCTTAGACATTTTCATAACATTGTGTTGGTAGATTATAAGCCCTAGCAATCTAATAAAATTTCAACTCAATTCCCTTCAAAATCAAATATATAAAGCCCAATCATAGGATAGATTGGAATGCTCTCTAGACTTTTTAGTATCATGAGCATTCCTTACTCATCTCCTTTGGCTTCCAAAATAAGTCTCTCCATTTGATCTATCCTGATTGATTTTCTAAATATAACCAATTTATTGATAGTCTAGCCTTGAAATCTTTCGAGATCCTCCTTATCTACTTTAATCAAGAGTATTCTTTAGAAATTTCATTTCTTAAAATGTAATTAACTATGGAGGCTTGCCTCCATAAGGAACTTTAAAACCCAGTTTAATATAAACCCTACTTTATTCACCCATATGAAGCAAGAGAAAAATCTCTGGTATATTCATTCATGCCTTATGAGTCCATATTAGATGATTGGGTCCATTATAGGGTGATGATTTCTATTTTTTGAGATAGTGCATCATTACTTACTATCATTCCTGATCACTTCAATAAGTCCCCTCTATGATCATCGTGGTGTCCCCCCCATACACATCTAAAAATATACACAACATCAATAAATAAAAATATAAATTTCAAATGTACACATACATTCATCATTTAATTGTGCTAAAACATGTTGCATATGTAGATACACTTAGGATTTAATCATATGCATGTTATGTGTGATGGAAAGAAATGGTTTAATATATGCCATGTGGTAGTAGTTCAAGCAAGTTAATCTTAAGATTGAATAGGATCATTTAAGGGGAACCTAAACTTAGGATTAATTAAATCATTTAATATGCCATTCACCAAAGAGAATTAAATTAAATTAACATGCTTTAGAAAGTGACTTAAGGTAGGGATGAAAGAGGGCAATCCTCTTTCTTCTCTTTATAACACTTAATTCATATGAAAAAAACAAATTAAAATTCAAATTAAAATTCAATTAAACTTCAAGTGAAACCAAACTTTCATGCTAAATTGAACCTTTCTAAACTTGGAAAATATAACTCTAATGCTTAGTAAGACACACCACACAAGCTTTATAACACACATTAGAATTAAGTCACAACTTCTAGCTCTATGTTAGAGGGGTATATGATGTGATGTGTGTTTTGTTTTATGATGTATTATTTTAGACTAGATGCTAGGGTGTATGCTTGGTAGACTAGATGGTAGGCCAATATTAGCCTAATCATATTTTCTACAAGGAATTATGCTTAAGTGATGCTTAAAGATAAGCATAATGTTCTCTTTGTAGGTTGCTTAAACCCCTAAGTATAATCCAAGTTAAGACAGGTGGGCTTGGTTACCCTCTAAGTCCAAATTATAAATATAATTGCATGGGATGTATGTATATTTAGCTAACCTCTATTTTGTAAGTATAGTTAGATTTACTTTTTCCTATATTTTATGTAATTTTTCATTAGGAATTAGGATTAGTGCTATGGGGGTTTAGGATGAGCATTGACTAGAAGGCTTTGTCTTGGGGTGCCATGTGATATCTTGAAACCTATGAAATCAAAGAAGCAAGGAGGAAAGAAATGAAGATATGAAGAACGAAGACCCCCCATAGCATTCATTCATTATAAATTGTAATTATAATTTTGTAATTCTAGGTTATATAAGAGTAGAGCTCAACTACCTATCATTTCTTTTCGGGTTGTACGATGGTACTCGACCGCATCAGCCTCTTATTATTTTGCATTAATTTTATAAAAAATTTTTACCATTTGTTTAGTTTGCACACTAGAAATGGCATACTTTTCTTAATTTCTTAAATGAATGATGCTTTAATGTGTGTCCTAGATACGTAAGGCTCTTAGGGTAAAATTAATTTTTCTACCCCAATTAATCACTCATAACCAAATTTTAAAATAACTCACAACCTCACCATAATGCTTAAGTCTTAAATAACATAATTAAAAGATTTAACAACCCCTTAGCTGAATGGTTGAATGTTTCAAAACATGCATATCATATTATTTCGCTCTTGAAAATAGGGGTTTTCCATCTTTATATGATAAGGGAATGATTGACCTATGAGGGCATCCCTTGTAGTGGAAAACACCCCTTCTTGCTAATTTATATCATCATGCATGTAGACATTAAAATCCTAAAGGCTTTGCTAAAATGATGTGTTAAAAATGAAATAAAATTTGAAAAGATTTTGCATTAGATTAAATCATACGCTCATACCAATCATGCTCTAGTATCTTAGGGATTGTGTTTAGGACTTTAGTCTCTTTCTATTTAAATAACTACCCTAGCCATCTTGTAATTCATTAGATTAGATTACATGGTTTTAAAATCATAGTATGAGTTAGTTGGTCGCCATTCGAAGAGATTATAAGTCCAGAAGTCAGATGGTTTATTCTCCCTTGTAGAGGTAAATCCTTATGTCCTCCTGTTGCTTAGATTTAGGTCGAGCTTTAGCTCGTACTAAAGCTCCCTAGATTTAGGATATGAGGTAGCTATTTACTTCAGGCTACGAGCATAAATCCTCACCTCTTAGGCATTTCCACAACCTTGTGTTGGTGGATTATAAGTCTAGTAATTTAATAAAATTCAACTCTAACAAATAAATCTCTTTACTTTCGAATGTGTAAAGCGCAATCATAGGATATATTAGAATGCTCACTAGGCTTCCTAGTATCATGAGCATTCCCTACTTCCTCACTTAGGATTCCAAAATAAGTCTTCCCCTTGAACTTTCTCAATTGATTTTCCAAATATAACCAATCCTTTGATAGTATAACTTTGAAGTCTTTCGAGATGATAATCATCTACTTTAATAATCGAGAGTATTCCAAAGGAATTCCATTCCCTAGGATGTAATTAACTATGAAGGCTTGCCTTCATAGGGAACTTTAGAACTCAGTTTAATATAAACCCAGCTTTATTCATCCATGTAAAGCAGGGGAAAATCTTTGGTATATTCGAAGACCCATCATGCCTTAGGAGTCCTTATTAGGTGAATAGGTCCATTGAAGGGTGATGCCTCTATCTTTTGAGATAGTATAATTATACCTTAATGTCATTCTCGATCACTTCAATAAGCACCCCCTATGATTTGAGTGGTGTCCCCCTTTTTAATTAGTTAACTAAACCCAAACCAACACCTAACCCAAGCCAATTTGGCCAATTTAGTTAAATTGGTGAACTTAACCTATTTGACCCAAATGAACTCAAATGAGCCAAAATCAAATCTAAGCTAAACTAAACCAAACCAATTGAGCCAAAATATCCTAAATGATCATATGAACTTGATCCAACCCTTGGTTTGACCCAATTTTACCAATTGGTCATCTTGACCCAACCCAACCCATTTTTGGCTCATTTTAAATATGCCCAAACCAAATCCAATGCTAAATGACCATTCTAACCTTGGGACAAGGGTATCACATGAGACAAATCACCCATGTACGTAGTCATTTCCATCCTTGGCCACTTGGCACTCTCCCAATAGTCTACCTAGGCACCTAGGACACTACCCAACTTGACCCAAGGTGTAGTTGGGTTGACCATGACCCATGGGAGGTGAAATTACCTCACCCTCTCGATTGAAGCATTTAAAACCCATAGGTCATTGAAGATTCCTCTTTGGAAGCCACCTCCACACCTTCAACCAACCAAGCTGAGCTACTCATGACCCTCTGAGGTGTGGCCATCAGGAGCCAAATCTAATCGGACTGTCCAATCAAGAGAGGAGGGGTATGCCCCCCCCCCCCCATCAAATCGAGCACACTCACTCTCAAAAACTCCATAGAGACTATTTTCAAAACCCTAGAACCCTCCCCAAAGTAAATTGAGCTCCCCATTGCCAAACTTCTTCAACTTGAAATAGAGCATCCCTCCTTTGATCCCAACTTGCTCAAACCTTCATAAAAATTAAATTAACTTTGCACACACCCTTCCTAGGGCTCATCGAACAAGAATGAATCTTTCCCCAAGCTTCCAGACCATCGAAGGGTGTACTTCGATCAACGTCATTCTCCCAAGCTTCGGGTGTTGGTCTTTCGAGCAAACTACACCAAATCAAGGCTCGTGCTGATCAGTAGGGCATCGTCTCCACTAGACGAAGCTTCCTCAATCAAATTTTCAACCAGTCTTGAGCTCGAATCTGGTATGCCATTAAAACTAATCCTTAGGTAAAAATGAGTTGAAGCTTATTGAAGAAAACTTGCATCTCGTGTGATCTTGATTGTTGGATACCCTCTGATCGATGTCATGAAGGTGTGGGATCCTTTTGGAGTTGATCCAAGCTCAGGTAAGCTTGGATCAAGCGAGCAATGGAAGATGGACTCTGTTCTCCCTCACTCGCATGATGATAGATCACGTACCGTCCATTCTGTGTGATAAGAATGGACGATCATGATAAGATCTATCAGTTTAATCTAATTTAATCCTATTAAGTCATGGAATTAATCGTAGCCATCCAATCTTAAATCAGATGGCGAATGAGAAAGCGCGTCCACCACCGCCATATAGGCACTGAGTTGGATAAGTTTTAAGTGGCCAATCTTGTGGCACCATGTGGAAAGCATGTCGCGTCAGCATGACATGTGGCACTGACGAAATTAGGCTTTAATTAAGCCTAATTAATCATTTTTAATGGCTGAAACATCTAAAAATTATAACAAATCATTGAAAATTAGAAAAATGCAAATAAACACTCATTTTAAAGGTATTTCAAAGGATAATTAATTAAGATGATCTTAACTAATTTTGAATAGTAATTAAGGCTTAATTAGGTTTTAATTATAAAAATTAATTAGTTTATTACTCATTAATTACTTGAGGAATTAATCCCAAATTTTGTGCATTAATTTAATGGGATGACCTCTGCCTTTCATGATTTTCTTGGGATATATTGCTTACTTAATTAGAAAAATTGATTAATTAAACCTTAATTACCCTTTCAAGCTAATTAATGATTAATTAATCCCATGAATAGTAATAAAATGGTTCATTAAGTCTATTAATCATTATTAAATAGTGAATGGACTAATGGAATAGAGTTAAGACCTCCTTCTTAGCCTCTTTCCCTAAGTTCATTCCATTAATCAAAATCAAATCAATTAAGAATTAACAAATTAATTAAATTGAAATCATAATCATATTAAACTTTAATTAATTCAGGGGTAGATCTTTAAGTGTTTAATAACCTAAAGGAGTTTAATGAAATTATGGTTAGCCCACATGTGTGGAGAAACCATGAGAGTAATTAATTAAGTCCCTTAATCTAATTAACTAATAATCATGAGCCAATTGCATTAGGCCCCTTTTATTTTGTAGGATCATTGCAAGTTTATTTTCCATGCATATCATGTTGGCTCATAATTATTTAGTTAATTATCTTAAGGTGACATAAGTAAGGGTTATCAAAAGGTCTAATTAATAATTCAACTTAATTAACCCATAAAATCAACTTAATTACATTTCCTTAAACTAAATAAAATCATTAATGTGGGGAATGGGATTAAAACAACAAGTGATAATTTCTTTACTCCTCTTTAAATCAAATCAAATCAAAAACTTATTTAATAATGAAGCTTTGGATTGCTCTAAATAATCTTATTTGATTTGATTATCCTTAGAAACTAGTTTGGTTGAATGAATCACATGCTTATATTTGATTGTTCTCTTTCAATCATGTTAAATTTGATATGCAATTGAATTCATACATCCATCTTTTCAAAATAAAGTAAAATAAAATGAATTTCCTTTATGTAAGCTTGCATGTGTTGATTTAATCTAATATATGTGTGGTTATTATCACTATTAAATTCAAATGTATTTTTCAAAAGCTTATAAATGAATAATAATATGTGTTATGCTGCTAGTTATAAATACATAAGAAATGCATGTGCTTATAGCTTAAGTGTATAAATGTTGAGTTCTCTTTCATCTATTCATGTGTTGATTTATATAAGATTGAATGGTAATGGGTATATAGTCTGGACATCCCGAGAACATGGGGCTTTAGCTAGCCCTAAGGAGGTCATGTGATTACCTCACTTCCTGGTTTAATAATGGCACGTACCCATTTTGATTTCATTCTTATGTATTTCAACATTAGAATTGAGATAGAGCTTTATTTCATATACATAAATGATTTAAATAAAAAATTTATATAATATAATCTTTACATGGTTTTCTTTCTCTCATTTATGTACACATTTATGTGTGTCTAAGAAAAGTAAGTATATAGTCTAGACATCTCAGAAATATGAGGCTTTAGCTGGCCCCAAGGAGGTCATTTGAGTACCTCACTTCCCTGATTTAACAATGATAAGTACTTATCTATATCTTTATACACATATATGTATATGTCATTAGTGAATGAAAATCCCCTTTTATATTAAAATTGTATGCATTCATAATTGACTAAGTGGTTGTATTAATCAGCCATATGATTTGGAGCTTACTTCCTATGTTCATGTATACGAATTTACATATGTTTGAATGCAAATGGGTATATAGTCTAGACATCTCAGGAATACGAGGCTTTATCTAGCCTCAAGGAGGTCATTTGATTACCTCACTTGCCTGGCTTAACAATGCCACATACCTATTTAATTTCATTCTTATGTCTTTTTTGTATAAGAATTTGGATAAAGCTTTAAATTAATATTTTTAAATAATTCAATCAAATAAAATCTAAATTCTAAACATACACATAAATTCTTCATTTAAGTGTGCTAAAATATGTTGCACGTATAGATACACTTAGGATTAAATCGTATGCATATTACATGTGATGGAGAATAATGGTTTAATATATGTCATGTGGCAGTAATTCAATTGGATTAATCTTAAGATGCCTTTCATATTGAATAGAGTTATTTAAAGTGAACCTAAACTTAGAATTAATTAAAATATGTAATAAGCCATTCGTTAAAGAGAACTAAGTCAAATTAATATGCTTTAGAAAGTGGCTTAAGGTAGGGATGAAAGAGGGCAATCCTCTTTCTTCTCTCTATAACACTTAGATGTTAAGTGTAAATCATGTGAAAATAAATAAAATATAAATTTAAATTCTCAAATCAACTAAACAACTTGAAGTAAAACTAATCTCTTATGCTAAATTAAATCCTTCCAAACTTATAAGATCATAACTCTAATGCCTAGTAAGACATACCATACCAAGCCTTAACACACATTAGAATTAAGTCACCACTTCTAGCTTAAGTTAGGATGGTGCATGATGTGATGTATGTTTTGTTTTATGATGTATTATTTTAGACTAGTGTTAGGGTGTATGCTTCATAGACTAAATGGTAGGCCAATATTAGTCTAATGTTATTTTCTATAAGGGATTGTGCTTAAGGGGTTGCTTAAAAATAAATATAAATTCTCTCTTTGCTGGTTGCTTAAACTCCTAAGCATAATCAAAGTTAGGACAGATAGGCTTGGTTACCCATGTGTAGGGTGCTAAGTCCAAATTGTACATATAACTGCTTGGGATTGTTTGTGTGTTTAGCTAACCTCTATTTTGCAGGCGTAGTTAGATTTTCTTTTCCTAGTCTTAATGTAATTTTGTAATATAAATTAGAATTAGTGCAATGGGCTAGAGGGATTTGTCCTGGGGTGTCCTGTGATGCCTTTGAAGCAAGAAAATCCAAATCTAGAGATGAAGAAATAGGATATGAAGAAATGAAGGAAAGAAGACCCCCAAAGAATTTAATACAAATGTAATTATTCGTTCATATTCTGGGTTGTATAAGGGTAGAGATTAACTACTCATCTTTTTTGTCTTTGGGTTGTACGGTGGTACTCGACTGCACCAGCCTGTTTATAAGTCCACTATTGATGCTTGGAGATAATAATCATCTACTAAAGATGGAGAGAGGAACTACTCCCCAGCAGAGTCACCAGAAAAATCTGTGGTATTTATTGAAGTGAGGGACACCACATTGATCATAGGGGGGACACCGCATTGATCATAGGGGGTACTTATTGAAGTGATTGGGTACGGCATTGAGGTATGATGTACTATCTTGAAAGATAGAGGTATCACTCTTCAATGGACTTAATCACCTAAATAGGACTCCTAAGGCATGATGGGTCTTTGAATATACCAAAGATTTTTCCTCTGGTTTATGGGCTGAATAAAGCAAAGTTCATACTAAACTATGTTCTAAAGTTCCCTATGGAGGCAAGTCTCCATAGTTAATTACATCCTAAGGAATGGAATTTCCTAAGAATACTCTCGATTAAAGTAGACAATTATCATCTCCAAAGACTTCAAAGTTAAACAATCAAAGGATTGGTTATATTTGGAAAATCAATTGGGAAAGTACAAGGAGAAGACTTATTTTGGAATCCAAAGAGAAGAAGGAGGGAATGCTCATGATACTAGGAAGCCTACTGAGCATTCTAATATATCCTATGATTGGGCTTTATACATTTGAAAGTGAAGAGATTTATTTGTTAGAGTTGAATTTTATTAGATTGCTAGGGCTTATAATCCACCAACACAAGATTGTGAAAATTTCTAAGAGGTGAGGGTTTATGCTCTAGCTCTAAGAAAATAGCTACCTAGGATCCTAAATCTAGGGAACTTTATTACAAGCTAAAGCACAGCCTAAATCTAAGTGATAAGTAGACATAAGGGTTTACCACCACAAGAGAGAATAAACCATCCAACTTCTGGACATATAACCGCCTAGAGAGGCCACCAGCTAACACCTTCTATGATTTTAAAACCATGTAATCTAATCTTCTGAATTACAAGATGGCTAGGATAGTTCTTTAATTAGGAAGAGACTAAAGTCCTAAACACACTCTCTAAGAGACTAGAGCATGTGTGGTATGAGCATATGACTTAATCTAATGAAAAATCTTTTCAAATTTTATTTCATTTTTAACACATCATTTTAACAAAGGCTTTGGGATTTTTATGTTTACATGCATAATAAAATAAAGTTGTTGGCTAAATCAACAAGAAGGGGCATTTTCAACCACAAGGAATGACCTTACAGGTCAAGCATTCCCCTATCATGCAAGGATGGAAATCTCCTATTTTCAAGAGTGAAATAATATGATATGCAAGTTGTGATACATTCAACCATTCAGCTAAGGGGTTGCTAAATCCTTTAATTATCTTATTTAAGACATAATCTTTATGGTGAGGTTATGAGTTGTTTTAAAATTTGGTTATGAGTGATTAATTGGGGTAGAAAAATTAAATTTATCCTAAGAGCCTAACGTATCCAGGCCACACATTAAAGCATCATTCATTCAAAAAATTAAGAAAAGAAAGCCATTTCTAGTGTTCAAACTAAACAAATCATCAAACATTTTTATAAAATTAATGCAAAAGAATAAGAGGCCGATGCGATCGAGTACTACTGTACAACCCAAAAAAAAAGATAGGTAGCCAAGCTCTACCCTTATAAAACCCAGAATTACAAAATAATAATTACAATTTATAATGAATGAATTCTATGGGGGATCTTCATTCTTCATTCTATATTTTTAATGTCTTCATTTCTTTCCTCCTTGCTTCTTTGATTTGGTAGGTTTCAAGGCATCACATGGCACCCAGGATAAAGCCTTCTGGCCAATGCTCATCCTAAACCCCCATAGCACTAATCCTAATTCCTAATACAAAATTACATTAAAAATTGAAAAAAGTAAATCTAACTACACATGCAAAATAGAGGTTAGCTAAACATACATACATCACAAGCAATTATATTTATAATTTGGACTTAGCACCTTACACATGGGTAACCTAGTCCACCTATCCTAACTTGGATTATGCTTAGGGATTTTAGCAACCTGCAAAAAGAACATTTATATTTATCTTTAAGCATCCCTTAAGGATAATCAAATTCATTTCAATTCAAACATCAAATTTAAATCCAAATCCAAACCCAAATTTCAAACCAAATGATTGAAGCCCATGATCAAATCCAAACTCAAAATCAACCTAAGCCCTATGATTTTATCTTATGGACTTAGCCTCAGTCAAATTCAAATCAATCCAAACTCAATTGATTTTCTCAAATATCAATTCAACCCTTCAATCAATCCATCAAACTTACAATCAAACTCAATTCCAAATCAAAATCCCATCCAAATAAATCCAAAATTAATTAATTTTCACATAATCAATTTATATCTTCAATCATCTACCTGAATATAAATCAAATCTGCATTTAAATGATCAAAACTAAGTAAAATTAAATCAAATTAAATCAAGATCCAAATCTAAGCCTGATGACCTACCTTCATGAGCTTAGCCAAGTTTGCAAATTTAGTCAAATCAAAATGTAAACTAAATTGATTGCAACTATGGCTCAAGTTCATTCCAAATTGATTGTTGAACTTAACCAAAGCCATCATTGGACCCAATTGACCTACTTAGCCCGAGTTGACCTAAAGGGTCAATTTGGCCTGTTGACCTCACTTTTGGAGTGAGTTCTCATCTCCCTCTTCTTAGACTTAGGAATCTTCTAGACACTAAGACTTCTTTAAACATAAGACACCTCTAGCACTTAGGTGAATACTTAACCTAAGCCTAGAGACTTAGGAGAGTTAATCATAGAATTAGGCTATGCATTAGGACTTAGGGAAATCCACCTACCCTACAGCTTGAATCCAATCCATGTTGACCTTCTTAAGTAATAACCAAACCTAAAATTAAATTCAAATATCAAATACCAAATCCAAATCCAAATTCCAAGCCAAATCATTGAAGCTCATGATCAAATCCAAATTCAAAATCAACCCAAGCCCTGTGATTTTATCTTATGGACTTAGCCTTAGCCAAATTCAATTCAATCTAAACTCAATTGATTTTCTCAAATATCAATTCAACCTTTCAATCAATCTATCAAACTTATAATCAAACACAATTCCAAATCCAATTTACCAAAATCTACAATCATACCAAATCCTACCTAAGCCATGTGACCTTATTCAAGAACTTAGCCAAAATCCCATCCAAATCAATCCAAAATCAATTGATTTTCTCATAGTCAATTTATATCTTCAATCATCTTTCTAAATTTAAATCAAATCTACATTCAAATGATCAAAACTAAATCAAATTAAATTAAGATCCTTTCTAAGCCCTATAAATCAATCTCAGGAGCATAGCCAAGCCTTGACCCAAATCAACCCAAAATCAATTGATTTTCTCATGAGTTAATTATTCATTTAATAATCTTCACAAATATTAATGAAATATACATTTAAATCATCAAAACTAAATCAAACTAAATCAAAATCCAACCCTAAGCCACATGAACCAACTCCATGGACTTAGCCAAATTCCTTCATTTTAAAACCCAAATTCAATTGAATTTCTCTTGAATCAATTATTTCTTCAATCATATTCACAAATATAAATGAAATCTACAATCATCAAGCCAAACAAATATCAACCCAAGTCAAACCCAACTTAACCTTTTTGACTTGAAATATTCAAATGAATCAAAACCCATTTAAATAGAAACCAATTGCAATTGAATTTATATATCAATCCTAAATCTATATATAAACTCAACTAAATCAAACTCAACACAAAATTAAGCCAACTAAACCCAATTGGTCCACTTGACCCAAAGTGGTCAATTTGACCTACTTGAGCCAAGTTCCAATCCCACCCAAATTGGATTGAACCAAACCCACCAAAGCCTTATATCATGATTTTTTATCACCATAGAATGACCATTGTTCATAAATTAGGTCAAACCAACTCCACTTGGTCATTTGACTAAGTCAACCCCTTAACCCATATGAACCTAAACTAGCCAAGTTGCAACCTAAGCCAAATCCTTTGAAACCAATGATTCATACTAACTCAAAACCAACATTTGAACATTACTTGACCTTCAATTGAGCCAAACTTAACCCAATTAGCCCTCTTGACCCAAGTTGACATAATTTGACCTACATGGCCAAAATGGGTCAAATCTAAATCTAAATCAATTTGCTTGCAACCAATGACTCAAGTTCATTCCAAATTGATTGATGAACTTGACCAAAGCTTCAATTGAACCCAATTGGCCCACTAGACCTAAATGATCTATTGAACCTGACTTGACCTAAAGGGTCAAACCAACCTAAAACCCAATCAAATCAAAATTAAACTCAACAAAAGCCTACATCATATTCCAAATGATCAACCAAACCCAAACCAAGCCATGACCCAAGGCTAATTGGGTCAAATTGGTCAACTTGACTAATTTGACCCAAATAAACTCAAATGAGCCAAAATCAAATCTAAGCCAAGCCAAATCAAACCAATGACACCAATACATCTCAAATGATCATATGAACTTGACCCAACCTTTGGTTTGATCCAAATTGACCAATTGGTCAACTTGATCCAGCCTAAATTGAGCCAAATCAAACCAAATGAACTCCAAATGACATGAAATTTGTCCCAACCCACTTTTGAATCATTTCAAATCTACCCAAATCAAATTTAATGCCAAATGATCATTCTACCCATGGTTCAATGGTATGACATGAGACAAATCATCCATATAAGTGGTCATTTCCCTTCCTTGGCCACTTGGCATCCTCCTATTGGTCCACATGGGCACCTAAGACATTGCCCAACTTGGCCCATGGGTGGTTGCGTTGGCCATGACCCAAGAGGAGGTAGAATCACCTCACCTCCCCATTGGTGCACTTAAAATACCAAAGACACCCACTACCCTCCTTGGCAGCCACCTCCACACCTTCACCCAACCAAACCGAGCCAACTCATCACCTCTCTACCACCCATGGCTCCCTGAGGTGGCCAGATGATCACAAAAATCCAAACTAATCTAAGCCATTCGATCAAGAGGAAGGGGGTATACACCCCCTCATTTCCACCCAAACACACAAAAAATCATTTCTCAGAGCTAGAAAACCCTAAGACGAGCCACCAGTGCCTCTTCCCGGAGTTCCAAAGCCTTCCCAAGCTTCACTATTCTTGATTTTATTCTAGCCAAAATAGGGCACTACTCCCTTTGATTCCCATTTGCTCAAACTGTAATCAAAGTGTAATTAACTTTTCACACACCATCCTTGGAGCTAGTTGAGCAAGAACAAATCATTCCCCAAGGTTCCCGGTGACCCGAGGACCGATTTTGATCAATGTCGGTCACCAAAGCTTCGGGTATTAGCCTTCCGAGCAAACCACCTCAAATTGGAGCTCATGCTGATTAGTAGAGCTTTGTCTCCATTAGACAAAGCTTCCTCATTCAAGATTTTCATCGGTCTTAAGCTCTGGTGAGGAATGCCATTAAGACAGACCTTTAGATGAAAATGAGTTAGAGCTTTTTAAAGAAAACTTTTACCCCATGTAATCTTAGCTATTGGATTCCTTTGGATTCTTCGTACAAAGGTGTGGGACTCGTTTGGAGTTAATCCGAGCTTGAGTGAGCTCGGATCACGTGAGCAATGGTGAATAGACTCCATTCCCCCTCGCTTGTCTGATGATAGATCATGCACCATTCATTTCACATGATCAAAATGGACGGTTGTGATTAGATCCATTAGAATTATCCGATTTAATCCATTAGCACCATGGGATTAATCATAGCCATCCGATCTTAGATCAGACGGCGCACGAGAAAGCGCGTTCTACTGCTACCACGTAAGCGCTTACTAAGATTATGTTTAAATAACCAATCCTGTGGTGCCATGTGGAAAGCACCTCGCATCAACGCGCCACGTGGTACCGATGATATTAAGGGTTAATTAGGCCTAATCAATGTATTTTAATGGCTAAAATTTGTAAAAATCATAACTAATTGTAGACAAATTAAAAAAATAAAAATAAATACTCATTTTAAAGGTATTTTAGAGAAGAATTTATTAAAAATGTTCTTAATTAATTTTGAATAGTAATTAAAGCTTAATTAGGGTTCAATTAAAAAATTAATTAGCTTAATAATTTCTTAATTACTTAAGTAATTAACCCCAAACTTTATGAGTTAATTTAATGGGATGACCTCTGCCTCCCATGATTTTGTTGGGATTTATAATTTAATTAATTAGGGAAATTGACTAATCAAGCTTAATTACTTTATTAAATTAATTAATCATTATTTAATCCCATAAACAATAATAAAGTACTTATTTAAGTTGTTAATCATTGTTCAACAGTGAATAAACCCATAGGATAGGGTTAGGGCCTCCTTCCTAATCTATTTCCCTAAGTTCATTTCAATAATTAAATCAATCAAGGCTTAATTAATTAATTAAACTACTTAATTAACTAAATTAAAATCATAATCATATCAAATTTTAATTAAGCAAATATTGGGTAGATCTTTAGGTATTTAATAACCTAAAGGAGTTAAATGAAATTATGGTTAGTCCACATGTGTGGGAAAATTATAAGAGTAATTAATTTTCTTAATTTAATTAACCATTAATTATGAGTTGATTGCATTAGGTCCCTTTTGTTTCTTAGGATCATTGCTAATTTGATTTTCAATGCACATGTCATTGCTAATTTGATTTCCAATGCACATGGCTCATAATTATTCTGATAATTATATTAAAGTAACATAGGAAAGGGTTAATTAATGCATTTAATGCATACTATAACTTAATTAACTCATCAAAATCAACTTAATTACATTTCATTAAACCAAATTAATTAACAAACATGGGAATGGGTTAGGATCAGCAAACCTCTTATTTGTATCCTTAAATCAAATCAAAATATGAAATTAAAAATGGCATTAAGAAAGCTTTGGTTTACTTTAAATAGTTTTATTTAATATGTCTGCCCTTAGGAACTAGTTTGGTTGAATGAATCATATGCTTATATTTAATTATTCCATTTCCAATCATGTTAAATATGATATTTCATTTGAATTCAAGCATCCATCTTTTCTAAATCAAGTAAAGTACAATGGATTTCCTTTATGTAAAGTTGCATGTGTTGATTTAATTTAATATATGCATGGCTATTATCACAATTAAATCCAAATATATTTTTCAAAAGCTTATAAATGAATGATCACATGTGTAGTAATGATAGTTATAAATACATAAACGATGTTTGTGCTAATAGTTTAAAGTGTATGAAGTAAAGTCTCCTTCCATTATTCCCATGTTGATTTACATAAGTTTGAATGGTAATGAGTATATAGTCTAGACATCCCAGGAATATGAGGCTTTAAGTAGACCCAAGGAGGACATTTAATTACCTCACTTCCCTGGTTTAACAACGGCACATACCCATTTGATTTCATTCTTATGTATTTTAACATTAGAATTTAAATAGGGCTTTAATTCATATACATAAATAATTCAATTAAACAAAATGTAGATTTGATTTATATTTAGAAATATGATTGAAGACATAAATTGATTATGACAAAATCAATTGATTTTGGATTGATTTGGATGAGATTTTGGCTAAGTTCATGAAAGAAGGTCACATGGCCTAGGTAGGATTTGGTATGATTGTAGATTTTGGGAAATTGGATTTGGAATTAAGTTTGATAGTAAGTTTGATAGATTGATTGAAAGGTTGAATTGATATTTAAAAAAATACATTGAGTTTGGATTGATTTGAATTTGGCTAAGGCTAAATCCATAAGATAAAATCATAGGGCTTGGGTTGATTTTGAGTTTGGATTTGAACATAAGCTTCAATCATTTGGTTACAGAATTTGGGTTTGGATTTTGATTTGAATTTGATGTTTGAATTGAACTTGAGGTTGGGTTCGAGAACATGAACATGGATTGGATTTGGGTTGTAGGGTAGGTGGATTACCCTAATCATTAAGGCTTAACCTAATCCTATGGTTAACCATTCTAATTCTTTAAGCTTAAGTTAAGTGTTCACCTAATTATTAGAAGTGTCTTATGACTAAGGAATTCTTAGTGTCTGGAAGAGTCCTAGATCTATGATGATGAGATTAAGAACTCACTCCAAAAGTGAGCTCAACAAAAAGACCCTCAATAGGTGTGGTGTAACTGACAAGGCACACCACACGTATTGGCGTTGACCGAGATGATCAATAATATATGAAAGATTGCAAGTACTAACAAAAACCATTCTAATCCTAAACCCAAAAGGTAGATAGAATCATGGTCTTAGTGTAATGCAACTCAGCTTATGCTAAGGGCATAAGAGAGCTAGAAGGATTTGATTGGAATTTCATGTCAAGGATATAAAAGAAAATCCGCTAGGGGATCACACATGCATTAGACATGACATGTGAGAAGTTTATGATGAGTGCATAAAAGGAGGAATCCGCTAGGGATTGAGTGCATGAACCTTCCACCATGGGAGCAGGTTCGAGCTATCCACTGGGGACATATATTTGAGTTTGATTTTTGAATATGATTTGTTTGGGGTGTATCCGGTGGGGGATAAAAAGATTTGAATTTGATTTTAAATATGATTGTTTGATTATTTATTTTATTATGGGCTCCACTAAGGAGGAATGGTTTTGAATTGAGGGAATATCCACTGGGGATGTGAACTCAATCAAATTTGATAGAATTAATTCATGGACCCTGTTGGTGTGCAATGAACCCACTGAGAAGGGGCTATATCAGCCTTGACTAATCTCAGGTTTACAAGTCCAAAAGGATAGTCTACTGACTATGGGGTGGAGCTATCCAACCTAAGGGTTACCTTTCGATATGCAATGGCTATGCTAGAAAGAAGGCGTAGCAGACTTACATTTTCTAAAGCAAAGAATAGCCACTAGGGTGACCTATTGGTAGCACAACAGATCAAACCTGACCTAGGGCGACTACTGAGAGAGTGTCACTGGGGATCTTACCTCAACTCAAGATTAGTAAAGATTAATTTCATTTGATTTAAAGATTATTTGAATTGATTTAACTTGATTTAATTTATAGATAATGTTGGTGTGTGATGGATCCACTGAGAAGAGGTTATATGAGGCTCAACCTATCTCAGATTTACATATCCAAAAGGATAGCCTACCGGCCATGGGGTAGAGCAAACCAACCTAAGGGTTGCCTTTTGGTGTGCAATGGCCATGCTAAGAAGAAGGCATGGCAGACTTACATCTTCTAAAGCAAGAAGAATAGCAGGGTGACACATGGCGACAATAAATCAAACGACCTGTGACTCGAGGGAGTGTCATTGGGCACTTATCTCGACTCAAAAGTAGTCGGTGATTCTAGGGAGTTTGCTTTCCTAAAGATGGGATGCTTGCTTGGGAAAAAAGAATGCACAGAGATGCCCTCTAATCCTCAAGAGAATATATATATATATATATATATATATATATATATATATATATATATATATATATATATATATATATATATATATATATATATATATATATATATATATATATATATATATATATATATATATATATATATATATATATATATATATATATATATATATATATTATTAGTTTTATGTTTGTGTGGATCCTGTTGGTGTGCGATGGATCCACTAAGAATGGGCAATATCAGCCTCGACCTATCTCAAATTTACAAATCTAAAGGGATAACCTACACCGGGGTAGAGCTAACCCGGGTTGCCTTTGATGTTTTATGCTTGGAAGAATGTGTAGTAGACTTACATCTTTCAAAGCAAAGAAAAGTTGTTGGTGTGACCTGTTAGTAGCACACCAAATCAAACCCAACCTAGGGCGACTACTAAGGGAGTGCTGCTGGGGATTTATCTCAATTAAAGAGTAGCCAGGTGATTCTTACAGGGAGTTTTGCTAGCATTGCCCTAAAAATAGGATGGCTACTTTGAAAAAGGTACCGCTAGGGGTGTCCTCCTAATCCACAAGCAAATACATATTTTCTTTATTTTATATTTATGTGGACCCTATTGGTGTGCAAGGGACCACACTGAGATGGGGCTATGTCAGCCTTAAATTATCTCAGATTTATTGGACCAATGGAGAATCTGCACATCCATAAGATGGATTCTCCAACTACAGGAGTGGTTACTAGGAAAGAGGAACTATCCAATCTAATAGTAACTCGGGTAGTGTCTAAACAAGATTACAAAGGATGTGCTACAAATAGAGTGCCCACATGGGAGGAGCCTTTAGGGCGTTATCCTGAGCCCAGGAAAAGAAAGCCTATAGGTGTACGATGGCCAACATAAGGAGAAAGTGCAGCAGACTTAGATCTACCATGAGTGGTGTATCCACTGGGTGGGTCACTATCAGCATAGAAAATACCAACCAACCTAAGGTGCCCATCGGTGTGTGATGATCAATCTAGAAAGAAAGCTGTAGACTTACAACTTTTCAAACAAAATTGATCATCGAGATAATTTGTCATCGACAAGATAGATGTTATCCAACCAACAGTGACCACTAATCGGGGATCCCTGAGGAAGGACTGGACCCAGCCTTGAAGTAGTTAGGAGAAAAGGAGCAGCTAGGGAATTTATCCTAAGCCTCAAATATACTCGATTGAGTTAGTGCACGATGGCTAGTTCAAGAGGAAAGCGTAGCAGGCTTATATCCACGTAAATGAAGCTAACATGAGGTAGTTTACCGATCGCGCAGTAAGTCCTACCAAAATAATAAGGTGTTCATTGATGTGCAGTGGCCAAGTAAAGAAAGAAAGCATAACAGACTTACATTATCCAAAGCAACAAGACCATCAGGGTGACACACTAGTAGGGTAGCACGTCAGCCCGACCTAAAGCAGCTACTGAGTGAGTGTCATTGGGGGCCTTATCCCAACTCGAAGTAGCTTGAATCAAAAGATATGTGTTTGCTTTATATGTTAGTGTGTAGTTCATTTTTGTATTATGTTAAAGAAGGATAGAACATCACTCGAGTTTCTTAAACCTACCCTAAACACATCGTGGCGGATTCACAAACAAAGATGCTTTTAATATGGAAGAGATTGAATTTGAAATAGAATTTTCATTAATGATAATTATTTTCAAACATGATATAAATAATATTTCTTTAAGTAGAGCCTGTTGATTAGAAGCATTAGGTGCTCTCCCTTATGATTAACAAGTTGATAAGATCCTCCTTGGTAGGACTTCTCTATGGCAAAAGGGTCTTCCCAAGTGGGTTCAAACTTGCCTCCCATCTTGCGACGGGAAACAATTGGTCTCCTTAAAACTAAAATAAGCTCTCCTACTTGAAAAACTCTAGGAAGGACCAGCTTGTTGGAAGCTTGAATCATTTTGGCTTTGTACAATTCGAGGTTTTAGCATGCCCGTAAACATCTATCCTCCAAACATTCAAGCTCTTCTAACCGTAACTTGACATTCTGCTCTATTGTGATCTTGCTACCCATAGCTATCCTTAGTGATGGGAGTTGGACTTCTAATGGTATAACGGCTTCGGACCCATACACTAAGGATAAAGGGGTAGATTGAGTTGGAGTTCTATATGTGGTGCGGTATGCCCATAAGGATTCAACTAACTGCTCATGCCACTATCTTTTATTATCAATGAGTGTCTTCTTGAGTATTTGGATGAGAGTTTTGTTGAAGGCTTCTACCAAACCATTTTCCTTTGGGTAGTAGATGGCAGAGTATCTCCAATATATACTATGTCTACGAGTAAAGCTATTGATCTTGGTGCTCATGGATGCAATACCATTATCGAATATAATTCATCAAGGCACCCTGAACCTATATACTATATGGTTCTTAAAGAACTAGAGAACATATTGAGTTGTGACCTCTCTGAGTGGAATCATCTCTTTCCACTTAGAAAAGTAGTCGGTAGCAGCTAAGATGAACCGATGACCTTTGGAAAAGGAGGATCAATCAGGCCCACTATATCGGTACCCCAATACTCGAATGGCTATGAGGCCAATGTTAGGTGTAGAATGTTGGGTGATTAACGTAGGACCACATCATGTAGTTGACATTCGTGGTATCGCCTAGCTACATCCATAGAGTCTGTAATCAATGATGGCTATAGTATCCTAGCCTCTTGATCATGGATTTCATCTTCAGGTCAGATTGATGAGCCCCACATAATCCTGAGTGTACCTTGATCATGATCTTGTAAACTTCATGTTTGTCCAAACAACATAATCACAAATGATCGAAAGACTGCAAGTATAAGACACCATCCATGAGAGTGTAGGAAAGTGCTCTCCGCTTCATCTAATGGGCTAGTGACTTCTCTTATGGTAGTTTGCTTTCATTTAGGTAATCCATGAATGGTTGCCTTCAATCTAACTCATTATTCTTTTTGGCAATGGAAACCTCCCCTTCAAGAGAGTACTTTTTGTTAAGTTTGGTATCAATAAGGAATAAGATTTATCTATTTTGGAGCCTTAATAATATGATCTCATCTTCTGGACATGACAACTCCTTAGCAAGTTTGGCTAAAGCATCTACTATGGCATTTTCTCCTCGTGGAACCATGTAACTAGTAACCTTTGGATTTGGGCCAACAACACCATGGTGTGCTTGTGATAATGATGGAGCTAAGGTTTTAGAACTAAGTAGGTCCCAATAATTTGGTTGATGACTAACTAAGTATCCCTGAAGATGTTGATGTTCTGGATGCTCAGAGTAATGGCTAACTCTAGACTGACAATTAAATCCTCATATTCACCTTCATTATTAGTGCAAGGATTAGACAAGTGATATGAGAATCTCATCACATCATGGTCCAAAGTTATAAGAACTATTCTTACCCCTGCCTTTCTTGGAATAGTAAATTGTGGTTCTTCTCCTCTTTGAGATGAAGCCACACCATCAAAGTACATCTCCCAGCAATGAATGCTAGTATCCCATAAGTTCATGATTTGTTCATCGGGAAGGTCATCACTAAGCGGAGAGTCTGCCAGAAGTGGGTGTGCTACTAAGAAATCTGTGAATGCTTGTCCTTTCAATGCACAGATGGGTACGAAAGTAATGTCAAACTGTGAGAGGATCATTGGCCATCATGCCAACCATCTGGATAGCGTCAGCCAT
This sequence comes from Cymbidium sinense, assembly GCA_021442155.1. Taxonomy (NCBI): domain Eukaryota; kingdom Viridiplantae; phylum Streptophyta; class Magnoliopsida; order Asparagales; family Orchidaceae; genus Cymbidium; species Cymbidium sinense. Next base: position 78,968,978 of record CM038227.1, read on the forward strand.
ATTATGAGGTATTATAGTGGATTGATTTTAAATATCAAGTTCACCTTATGAGAAAGCATGTAATGTCATAGCTTTTGGGATGCAAAGATTAAAGCTAAATAGTGCTTCTCAATGGGTGGATAATTTTGCCTCAGTAGGGATTAGTAGGCGGCTGAGATAGTAGAGCATGTTTTCCTTCCCTTCATCATTGGCTTGAGCCAACAAAGTGCCAAGGGAGTCATCTAACATAGAAGTATAGAAAATTAATGGCTTGCCCATGATAAGGGCTACTAGAACTGGCGTCATCATCAGGTAGTGCATGATGTCTTCAAAGAATGTTGGTACTTGTCATCCCACTTGAACTTGGCATCCTTTTTTATAAGGGTTGAGAATGGCTAGCATCTCCCTGATAGGTTAGATATAAAGCATCTTAGATACGCCAATCACCCTTGGAATGATCTAAGTTGAGTTAAATTTTTAGGGGGTAGCATTTCTAATATCACCTTAATCTTCTCTAGATCAATTTCGATTTTCTGGTGTCAAATAATAAACCCAAAGAATTTTCTCGAACCTACTCTGAATGCACACTTTAGGGGGTTCATTTTGACATTTAATTATCTTAATTATTCAAAAAATACTCTCAAGTCAAAGAGATGGTCTTTCTTTTCTTTACTTTTGATCACGAGATTATTGACATAGCACTCGAGTTCATGATGAATGAGTGCATCGAATATTCGGGTCATAGCCTGCGGGTATGTAGCACCAGCATTTTTAAGGCTGAAAGGTATGACCTTATAGTAATAGATTTTGATCTGGATTATAAAAGCAATGTTTCTTTCATCTTCAAGGGTCATCTTTATTTGGTTATATCCAGATGAGACATCCATAAAAGAGAAGACTACATGAGATGAGGCAATGTCCACCATCAGTTCTGGTATCGATAGTAGAAATTCATCTTTTGGGCATGCCTTATTTAGAACCCTAAAATTGATGCTTATGAAAATTTGGTCATTCTTCTTCTTAATTGGGATGACATTAGCTAACCAGGTAGAGTATTTTTCTTCCCGGATGAAACTAGTATCAATCTATTTCTTGACTTCAAAAATACCATACTATTTGATGTCTAATCGCATGCGTATAGGAGCTTGCTTGATATGGTTAGCACTAGGCTCTATTGCTAGTTTATGGATTGCTACGTTAGGAGACAAATCGGGCATCTCTTCATAACTCCAAGTGAAGTAGTCCTTAAACTCAATCAATAGCCTAACTAAGTCATTTGTTTCAATTTCATTCAACAAGCAACTGATGTATGTTGAATGTGGATCATCTTCAATCCCTAAATTTATTTCTTTGGGCTCGTTGATGGTTCACCTCATCTCCTCTTCAAACTCTAGCAGGGCATCTCTGACTTCAAAATCAGCTAGATCATCTAAACTTTCTAAGCACACCTCCTCATATGAGTTGATGTTATTTAAAAAGAACTTATGAGATTCAAAATGATTGCTGATGACTAAGCGGTAATCATCTTCATCGACTAGACCCACTGTACCGAATCCTAGTCCTGGTCTTGATTGAGAGCTTTTGCATTTGTTCTTTCATATTCTTTTGAAATACTCTGACATGTGCTTTGACCAAGTATGTGGGATTTATCATTTCTTTACTAAATTATGAACATAAGGCGAGTACCAATCAAAAGGTAATTCTATTAAATCTTTATATGAATCAACCTCAAGTTCTACATTAACTTCTTGACTTGAGGATGATGCTCCCAGAAAGGACCTCTGAACTTTCACAACTATGGATGACTTAGGGGCTTCCTTAACTACCAAACCCTTAACATTTTATGAAGAATGCATAACTGTTTCGCATATATACTTGGATACACTTATACTTTGCTTTGGAGCCCGATCTTCATCACTATATGGTTTAAGTATCACCTCCAAAGGTATCTGCTACTGAGAAGAGCTGATTGGTGTGCTAACCATATAAAACTCATTCTCTGAACTAAATTCTAAGTATATATGGATAGCAGGTGTACTCCTGTAGCTGGGAGATATCTTTTATTGGGTAGCCAATAAGGAGGTTTTCCACCCTTAGGACTACCTTTAGACTGGTCACTTTCTCTACCTGGTGGAGGTCAGGTCATCCAACCCATATATTTGAATGGAGTAACAAACTGTGGGTGGAATCGAATGTCACCTATGCTTCCTCCTCCAAGTCTATTTCTCGCTCCCTTTTATTTTCTTTTTCATCTTCTCTTTTCTTTTCTTTTTCTATTTCTATTTTTCACTTTTTTTTTCTTTTTCTTTTTCTTTTGTTTTTTAACTTTGGCCAAGTTTACGATAATAGACTTGTTGATTTTGAGGGAGGCAGAAAGCCGCATCCTCATAATTTTGACCTAGTGAACTATAAATAGTTTGAGATATCCTTTGACACAGTACAAGATTCTACCTCTCACAAACTTCATGCACTAATGTAGAGAGAATAGAACCATGTTGTTCTCATGTATCCACAGTCTCCTAAGCAAAGCATTGAAAGATGTATCTGAGTCTATAATGTGAACCTAAGCTTCAGCCTTCTAATCATCTATCTCCAAGGGCAACACTATGGAGCCTAAGGCCCTGTCACCTTATTTTATGAATCCTCTTAACATCATCCTCTCCTTTTGGAGTTTAGAGATATCAATCTTCAAGTAGGCAAAGATTTTTAGACTCATAATCTTGACTGATATACTTGGGTCAACCAGAACTCTAGATAAACTATGTCTGCCAAATCCACTGTAATTTAAAGTGGATGGTTGTGCTCGGTCATCCCTAGAAGTAAGTCTTCATCTCTGAATGTAACTCTTAAGTTGACCTTCAAGTGGCATGCCTCTTCTTCAGTAGCGGTCAACTGAGATAAGCATATCTCTTGATCAAGTAAGGCCTTGATTAGAGATTCCCTCATCTCTTTAGATAAGACAAGGGTGTCGTATATGCTTAACTTAGATGGCAGCTTTCTAAGATGAGCTTATTCTTTCACGATAGTTATAAAATTGATTGATGTTATGTTTAAATTATGCATTAGGATGGCATATTTCTCATAGTTTCTTATGATTGATGTATTAATGTGTGGCTTGGATGCGTTAGGTTATTTTTACCCAACTAATCACTCATAACTATAATTTAAACAACTCATAACCTCGCCATAAATCTTATGGCTATAATCAAGATAATTAAAAGATTTAGAAACCCCTTAGATGTATGGTTGTATGTTTCACATCATGCATACATATTCTTTCTCACTTGAACATAAAGGATCTCCATCCTTGAACGATAAGGGAATGCTTGACCTGGGAAGGCATCCCTTATGGTGGAGAACACCTTCTTCTAGCTGATTTGGCCCATAACCTATTTTCACCATGCATTTAAGCATATAAAAATTCTAAAGCTTTTGTCAAAATAATATGTCTAAAATGAAATAAAATTTGAAAATATTTTGCATTAGACTAAGCTATTATTCATACCACTCATGTTCTAGTCTCTTAGGGAGTGAGTTTAGGATTTTAACTTCCTTCAAATTAAATAACTACACTAGCTATATTGCAATCATAAGATTGAACTACATAGTTTTAAAATAGTAGGAGGAGTTAGCTGGCGGCCACTCTAAGTCGTTGTAAGCACAGCCATATGGGTTTACTCTCTCTTATGGAAGTAAACCCTTAAGTTCACCTGTCGCTTAGATTTAGGTCATACTTTATGTCTTACTAAAGCTCTCTAGATTTAGGATCTGAGGTATCTATTTCCTTTGGGCTACAAGCATAAATCCTTATCTCTTAGGCATTTCTATGATATTGTATTGGCGGATTATAAGCCCAAACAATCTAATAAAATTCAACTCTAACAAATAAATCTCTTCACTTTCAAATATATAAAGCCCAATTATTTGATAGATTGAAATGCTCACTAGGCTTCCTAGTATCATGACCATTCCCTACTTTCTCCCTTTGGATTCAAAAAAAAAATTCTTCTCCTTGAACTTTCCCAATTGATTTTCTAAATATAACTAATCCTTTGATAATCTAACCTTGAAGTCTTTGGAGATGATAATTGTCTACTTTAATCAAGAGTATTCTTAGGGAATTTCATTCCCTAAGATGTAATTAACTATGGAGGCTTGCCTCTATTGGGAACTTCAGAACCTAGTTTAATATAAACCCTACTTAATTCATCCACGTAAAGCAGAAAAAAAACAATCTCTTGTATATTTGAAGACCCACCATGCCATAGGTATCTTTATTAAGTGTTAAGTCCATTGAAGGGTGGTGCTTCTATCTTTCAAGATAGTACATTATACCTCAATGTCATACCCAATTACTTCAATAAGTACCCCCTATTATCTACGTGGTGTCCCCCCATACATCCAAAAATAAACACCATAAATACTTATTGGAACAACCATCCAGTTCTATTAGAGTAATCATTGGGGATACTTGTGATCCTCTTAAGACCAAAGAAGGTTGGGATATCTTCTTATCTTGAACCTCTAAAAAGATTATTACTAAGATCAGGAAACTTTTCTTATAGGTGCCTGATGCAGCTCAAACCTCTAACACTAAGGAAGGTTTGCTAGTTGCAAAGGAAAAACTCAAGAAAAGACTACCCATCATCAGCAGCTCACCATACTTTCCTGGGATAATCTAGTAAAGCAACCACCATCTGAGTCCAGCACTCCCTTCACCATTGTAGCTAATTCTTCTTCTACAAGCTCCTCTTCTATCTGGAGGAGTGTTGTATCAACTGATAAGGGCATTGTTGACCTCATTTTTAGGATGAGCTCTCAACCCCTTCATCTTAGACATAGGACTCCTCTTAGACTTTAAGAGAGCCTTAGTCCTAAGACACATCTAGCAATTAGGTGGACACTCAACCTAACCCTAGAGACTTAGAAGAGTTATCCATAGGAATAGGTCATGCCTTAGGGGTGTTAGGAAAATTTGCCTACCCTATAGCTTAAACCACATTTCTCACTTCTTTCCTTCAAGTCAAACTCCAAATCAAATCAACATCAAACTTACATCAATTTCAGCTTAATTGATTTCTCCCAAACCCAAATCAATGCCACATGATTGAAACCCATGATTGAATCTTATGATTGAAGCCCATAATTGAAATTCCAAATCTTTTCTAAGTCACATTAATCCCCTCTTAAGGACTTAACCTAGGTCATGTTCAAATCAATTCAAACTCATGAAATTTTCTCATAACTCATTTATATTTTCATTTATATTCACATATATAAATGAAATATAAATTCAAATGAATCAAACTAAATTCAAAATTCAAATCAAATTCCAAGTTCAAATTCTAAATGGCAAATCTTTCCTAAGTCCTTTAATCCCTTCTTAAGGACTTAACCTAGATCATGTTCAAATCAATTCAAACTCATGATATTTTCTCATAACTCATTTATATTTTCATTTATATTCACATGTATAAATGAAATATAAATTTAAATCAATCAAATCAAACCTAAATTTCAAATCCAATTCAAAATCTTTCCTAAGTCACTTTGATTTTCTCTTAAGGACTTAGCTTATATCATGTTCAAATCACCTCAAACTCATGAAATGTTTTTATAACCCATTTAAATTATCATTTATATTCACATATATAAATGAAATATGAATTCAAACAACCAAATCCAACACCAAAAATCAAATTCAAATTCATTCAAATTCTAACCTAAGCCTTTCAAGCCAAAATCTTGAACTTAGCCAAATCAAATTCAAATCAAGCCAAACCCTTGATTTTTCTTCATGATTTAATCTTTCCTTCAATCATGAATCCAAATATAAACATAAACTTCAATCACCAAACCAAAACTCAATTCAAAAATCAAACCCAAGTCAAATTCATGTTCATCCTTTTGAACTTGAAATTGTCAAATGAATCAAAACCCATTTGAATTCAAATCACTTGCAAATGGATTTATATTTCAATCATAAGTCCATATGTGAGTTCAATAAAACTCAAATCAAGCTTTGACCAAGCCATTTGACCTACTTAGGCTCACTTGACCCAAAGTGACCTAAAGTATCCTTATGAGCCAAATTCCAATCATAACCAAATTGGATTGAATTAAGCCCATCTAAGCCTCTCATCATGATCAACAATTACCATGAGATGATCAATCACACAAATTTGGTCAAACCAAGTCAAACCTATGGGTTAACCAAGTTAACACTTAGCCAAAATGAAACTCAACATAGCCAAAATCTGCCATAGGCCAAACTGATTGAAACCATTGATCAAAACTCATTCATGACCAATGTTTGAACTTAACCAAGTCAACATTTGAGCCTAACCAACCTTCTACCACTTAAGTTGACCCAACTTGACATAAAAGGTTAAAATGTGTCAAAACTTGATCTAAGCCCAGTTGATTGAAACCAATGGGACAAGTTCATTCCAAAATGATTGTTGAACTTGACCAAAGCCTCAATTGGCCAACTAGACCCAACCTAACCCAATTGACCTTGAACCCAACTTGACTTAAAGGGTCACATTGAGCCAAACTCAAACTTAATGAAAATTGATTGGAAACAAAGATACAAATCCATTTCATATGACTAACCAAACATGAACCAACCCATGACCTAACCCAAATAGGTTAAATGGGTTGGTCAACTTGACCCATTTGACCTAAATGAACTAAATTGAACTAAATTGAATCAAACCAAAGCTGCCAAAATATTTCAAATGGTCTTATGAACTTGACCCAACCTTGGTTTTTGACTAATTGACCAATTAACTGAAGTTGACCCACTTTGACCTAAATGGGTCAACATGAGCCAAATCATATCAAACCAACTCCAAATTCAATGAAACTTAGCCAAACCTATTTTCTCTTCATACCAAACAAGCCCAAATTAAAATTAAAGTCAAATGATCATTTTACCCTTAGGCCATAGGGTAACCCAAAATCAAAACCACTTAGAATATGGCCAATTCCTTTTCATAGACACTTAGCATCCTCGTAGTGGACCAAATGATCACTAATGGACCTAGTGCACATGACCTAATGGGTTTGGGTCAGCTAAACCTAATCCAACCCCAAAACTGACCATGTGCTTGAAAGTGGCCACGTGGAATTCCTCCTCCACTTGATTTAGGCACATGGGAGCTTCACCATTCCACTCCTCAGGCCAAACTAATTGCAAGGACACCCTAAACGGCCTAACAAACCCACTCAAGGTGGTCAATTGGATCAAAATGGTAAGGAGGCTTTCGACCATCTGATTTCCCTTTGGGGAGATATACTCCCTCTAATTCAATTCAATACACACTCTCCCTAATTCGATTGAAGCATAGGCACTCAGGGCAAGCCCTAGCTAGTCTTCCTAAGCATCCTAGAGAGAGTTTGAAATCTCATCTTCTCGATTTTAATAGCTTGAAAATAAGGGAGCTCCACTGAAAACCAAACTTACTCTACACTCAAAACTAACCTAATTCCCTTTTGCAAGCACCCTTAGGGAGCTTGATCAAACTCACCCAAGTCCTCATCCAAACTTTTAAGGCAAGGGAGGATCTACTTCAATCAAAACTGAGCTCAAGAGCAAGAGGAGTTGGCCCATAGAAGCGTCTACCCAATTTTAACACCTCAAACTCTCAGCAAAGCTTTGTCTCCACCAGACAAAGCTTCTCCAAGGGAATCGAGTGCCGGTGAGGTTAGCCTTTTTTCGAGCTTAAATTCAATGTGGTTTGGAGCTTTATGAAAATAATTTTAATTCCATGGAATTCTACCCAATTGATGTGATTTTCATTGCATGATGATGGTGTGGGCTAAATTGTAGCCCAATTCAAGCTCAATCGAGCTCAGATCTCCCTCTAGAAGGTGGACAGTAGCCATCTCTCACAAAAAATTATAGGGATGAATCTCTGGCCATCCATCCACACATTTTTGATGGACGTTCATGATTAAAACACGTAGCATCCACAGATTTATCCTTTAGAACCGCAGCTTTAATCTCAACTGTCTGATCCTTGATCGAACGGCTGAGAAGAAAGCGCATAGCACCGCTCTTGACGCGATGCTATAATGTGACAAGTTAAAGATCCAATCCCATCATGCGACATGGAAATTGCATGCCACGTCAGCGGCCCACGTGGCACCGACGGGATTAAATACTGAATTAAGCTATTAACTATTCTAATTAATTATGGATACTTCCTAAATTCATATCGAAGCTTAGAAAAATCAAAAAAAATATGAAATAAATTGCATTGGATAAATAATTGAATGTAGAATATTCTGAAATTTATTACAATGGATTTTGAATAGTATTCTTCTCTAATTTTGAGTTTTATTGGGAATGTTATTTTGCTAATTACCCTTTAATTACTCCACTGATTAATCTCATACTTCTTGTGCTTAATTTATGAGATGACTCCTACCTCCCTTAATTTTCTTAGGATTTATTGGTGGCTTAATTAGGGGAATTGCTAATTCATTCCTTAATCACTCCCTTAATGTAATTAAGCTTAATTAAAGGCATAATTAGTGGTTTAACCCTCTGATTGAGTCTATTAAGTTTTGATTAAGTGAATATGAGGTTTAGGGAATAATTTTGGGATACTTTCCCTGAGATATTTCCTAAACCACCTTTTCTTTTTTAATCCAACCTTAATTAAGGGTTAATTCACTAATTTTCCCTTAAATAATTTCATAAAATTCTAAAACTTTTTAGAACCAAATTAATCTATCTTGGGTAGATGCTTAGGTGTTCAAGAGCCTAAGTACATTAAGGAAATCAAAACTCAACTCACATGTGTGAGAGGTGTTATGAAATTACTTAAAGTTAAACCCCCTTAGTTTAATTAATCATTAATCATGAACCAAACGCATTAGGCCCTTTTCTTCCTAGGTGCATTACTAATTTAAATTCCTTATGTGGGTTTATTTCATCTCATTGGCTCATAATTATTTGATTAAGTATGCTAAGGTGGTGTAGGTAAGGGGTAATTAACACATTTAATTCATACCTTAACTTAACCAAAGCATAAAATCGATCTAATCACCTAAAAATTAAACTAAAATAACAAACATATGTTGAAATAGATTAGGAACAGCAAACTCACCTCACATTTTTCAAATAAAATCAAACTCAAAGTAAAATCAAACCTTCTTTAAAAATAACTTGATTTGCTTTAAGCTTTCTTATATCATAAGATTGTCTTTAGGAATTAATTAGAGTGAATGTGTTTATATGCTTTCATCACTTTGGTTCTTTCCTAACATGCTAAATATGTATGTCATATGAGTTTTATGCATTTATGCTTTTCAAAGTCAAATTAAAAATGAAATATTTTCTTTATGTCAAAGTGCATGTTTTAGTTAAAGTAAAATATGAATGGTTATTATCAATATTAAATTCAAAACTATTTTCAAAATCTATAATCAAATATCCAAAACTAAAAGTGTGCTACTTATGATTATTTATGAGCTTGCATGTGGATTTAAATATGAAGATATGCATAGTGTAGCCTTCTTGCTCTTTCCTTTTAGTATGGTTTTTAATAGAATTTTTAAAGTGTATAGTTCATTTGAAAAGAACATAACAACCCCCTTTCTATTCATTCCTATACTATCATTTAAGAAGGGCACCTACATTTGCACTTATAAATTACATAAACAAAACTAATCAACAAATATAAACTTTTTTGCATCTTTCTTTTCCCTTCATTTTTTTTGTACATATGCTTGTATTTAAGGAAAGTGGTATATTAGTCTAGAAAACCCCAGGGTTGCGAGGCTTTAAGTAGCCCTAAGTAGGTCTTGTACCTTACACCCCTGGTTAACAATGGCATTGTACTCACTTATGCCTTTCATACATATATGTGTGCATGGGAAAAATGGATAAGAAAACTTCTTTTCTACTGAATGAAAATCATGCATCATAAAGCATTCAAATTTTCTTAAGTAACTCACTTAGCATTCATCATAAAGTATGCTACATATTTTCATTTCCATGCATAAATATGCTAAGGATTCATTCATATGCATGTAATACATGTTGGGAAAGAAAATGAAGTGATGTATGCTTTGTAATCTTAATTTACTTTATTTAATTTTAAAATGCCTTTCTTTTTGAATGGGTTTATTTCAAGAAAATCTAAACCTAGGATTAATTAAAACACATGATAAAATATTCACTAAACAAAACTAAATATGAATATACTTTAGAAATTACTTAGGGTAGGGAAGGAAAGAAAAGTTCTCTTCTATTTTCCCTCTCTTTACAACACTTAGTAATTAATTATAAGATTCATTTAAACCAAACCAAAAATACAAAATAAAATCAACCCAAATCAACTAAATAACTTGAATAAAACCACCATATAAATTGAACATCTTCACACTTAGGAAATCCAAACCTTAAAACCATAGCTAAGCATACCACATAAACTTTTTAAAGCACACACATTATGTTAAGTCACCACTTCTAGCTTTAGGTTAGGACGGTGCATGGCTTGATGTTTGCTTTTATTTTATGATGTTTTGTTTTAGTCTGGATGTTAGGGTGAATGTGCATAGAATGAATGGTAGGATGATTTAGTCTAATCATTATTTTCTGTAGGGGATTGTGCTTAAAGGGCGCTATAATAAAAATATAATTGCTTTTGCTATGCAGGTGCTTATACCCCTAAGCATAATCCAATAGGCTAAGTGGACCTGGTCAACCATGTGTGGGGTGCTAAGTCCAATATACATGCTTGGGATTTATATGGTTTGTTTAGTTAATCTCTATTTTGTAGGTGTTAGTTAGATTTACTTTTCCTTTTCATGTAATTTTTGCAATTAGGATTTTAAAATAATTATTATGGGAGATCAGGATGAGCATTGGTCATAAGATTACATCTTATGTACCATGTGAAACCTTTGGAGCAACCACCTTCCAACCATCCAAAAGAAGGAACCAAAAGAAGAAAGAAGAAAGAAGAAATGAAGACCCCCATAACATGAATTTTCTTACTTGATTGTAAATTAATTCATTTTATAATACGGGTTGTATAAGGATAGAGCTCAGCTACCCAATTTGTTTTTTGAGTTTGTGCAGTGGTACCCAACCACACATGGCCTTTTATTCTTTGGTTTTAGCTTTATAAAAATGTTTTATGTTTTGTTTAGCTTATGCATTAAAATGGCATGTTTCCTAGTTTCTCTTCCTTGCTTAATGTATGGCCTGGATGATGAATAGGCTCTTAGGAAAAAAAATCTTCTACCAAATTAATCAACTCAAAATTAAAAATAAATAACTTATAACCTCACTTAAAGCTTAAGTAAAATCAAGATAAAAGAATTAGCAACCCCTTAGCTGGATGAGTATTTCTTTCATAACATCCTGCATAAAAGCATCTTGTTTCTCTTGAATTGAGGGCTTTCACCTTTGCCAGGGAAATTTGGCTTGACCTTTGAGAGCCATGGTGGAAACACACCTCCTCCCTTCTCGCTAATTTTGGCCAATAATCTTACTTCTCATGCATTAGGCATATGAATCCTATAAGCCTGAGTCAAATGATTGTCCAAAGAGAAAATTAACATGTAATATGTTTTGCATTAGATCTAGGTCATTTTCATGCCCTTACATGATCTAGTCTCTTAGGGAGTGAGTTTAAGAACTTAGTTTATTTCTAAATAAATAGCAGCCTAGCTATCTTACATAAAGCATATGACTTGCCTACATAAATTTAAAATCGTAGGAGGAGTTAGTTGGTAGCCACCCTCAGGCAGTTGTAAGTCTAAGCAGTTGGGTTGTTTGTCCTCTCTTGTGGAAGTAAACCAAATATCCATTTTTTGTCTTAGATTTAGGTCGTACTTTTGGCCCTCGCCAAAGCTCCCTAGATTTAGGTTATAAGGTTTCTTCTCCCTTCTGTGGGCCATAAGCATAAATCCTCACATCTTAGGCATTTTCATAACCTTGTATTATTGAATTATAATCCCTAAACTTCTAATAAAAATTCAACTCAAATAAATAATTTAGTTTCAAAAATGTAAAGCCCAACTAAGGGATAGTTTGGGATATTAGCTAGGTTTCCTAGCAACACAAGCATCTCCTACTTATCTTCCTTTGACTTCGATAATAACTCTCTCTCTCTCTCTCTCTCTCTCTCTCTCTCTCTCTCTTGATCAATACCATTTGATCTTTCAAAATAAACTAATCGATTGGTAGTCCTACCTATTGAAATCTTTGGAGACAATGATCATTTACCTTAATCAAGAGTATTCCTAAGGAATCTCATTCCTTAAAATGTAATTAACTATGGGGGCTTAACCCTGTAGGGCACTTAACAAACTCTGTTTAAAATAAACCCTACTTTACTTTTCCATGTAAAGTAGGGGAAGAATCTTTGGTACACATGCAGACTCATTGTCCCTAGGAGTCCTTATTGAGGTTATTAGGCCCATTGTAGGGTGGTGACTTCTATATGTTGAGATAGTACATCTCTCCTCAATATCGTACCTGATCACCCTCAATAAGAACATCTGTGGATCTACGTGGTGTCAAAAATGTATAAAAAAAGAAGTATATTTCTATCTTCATTTTATCCTGCATAGAGTGAAGATGGAAGTATATTCCTATTCTTTTAGAAATCCAATTATAAAATTTCACCATAGATATTTTTGGCAACTCTGCTGGGGATGGTTCCTCTCTCCATCTTTGGTAAATGATCATTATCTCCAAGCATCGATAGTAGATTTGTACTTTGGTATGAATCCAAGACTATCTTTCCTTCTATTAGCACTTAGCTTATTTCATCCTTGAGTTGAGCTAGCCAACATCTTTAGGTTTTAGGACCTCACCCCATGTTTGTCTTCGAACTCCCGTTGGGTTCTCCAATGGGTAAAAATAAAAATTGAAACAAAGAGAATTAATTAAAGACTCCCTCCTTATCACTTTCATGTTAAGAAAAGGGTCATTCTAAAAATAATAAAGACAAAGTGTATGAGAATGCAGTGTACTACCTCCCTTAAAATCAACAAGTCTATTATCATGAACTTGGCCAAAGTTCAAAAACAAAATAAAAATAAAAATAAAAAGAAAAAGAAAATGCAAAAGAAAGTGAAAAAGAAAAGAAAATGAAAATGAAAAAGAAAATAAAAGGGAGCGAGAAATAGACTTGGAGGAGGAAGTGGAGCCTGACATTAGATTCCACCCACAGCTCATTACTCTATTCAAATATATGGGTAGGATGACCCGACCTCCACCAAGTAGAGGAAGTGGCCTGTCCAAAGGTAGTCCTAGGGGTGGAAAACTTCTTTATTAGTCACCCAATAGGAGATATGTCCCAACTACCAGGAGTACACCTGTTATCCATATAGACTTAAAATCTAGTTTAGAGAATGAGTCTTATATGGTCAGCACACCAGCCAGCTCTTCTCAGTAGCAGATTCCTTTAGAGGTAATATTTAAGCCATATAGCGATGAAGGTTGGGCTCCAAAGCAATGGATAAGTGTATCCAAGTCTATATATGAAACAATTAGGCATTCCTCACAAAAATTTGAGGGTTTGGTAGTTAAGGAAGCCCCTAAGCCATTCACAGATGTGAGGATTTAGTGATTCTTTCTGGGAGCATCATCCTCAAATTAAGAAGTTAATGTAGAATTTGAGGATGATTTATATAAAGTTTTAATAGAATTACCTTTTCATTGGTACTCGCCTTTTATTTATAATTTAACAAATAAATGATTAATCCCACATACTTGGTCAAAGCACAGGTTAGACTACTTTGAAAGAATATGGAAGAACAAATGCAAAAGCTCTCAATCAAGATAGGGGTTAGAATTTGATACAATGGCTCTAGTCAATGAAGAAATTTACTATTTAGTCATCACCAATTATTTAGAATCTAATATGTTCTTTTCAAATCACATCAACTCATATGAGGAGGTATGCTTAGAAACTTCAGATGTTCCAGATGATTTTAAAGTTAGAGATGCACCTCTAGAGTTCAAAGAGGAGATCAGGTCAATCATCAACAAGCTCAAAGAAATCAACTTAGAGACTAAAGACAATCCACGCTCAACATACACTAGTTTCTTGTTGAATGAAATTGAAACCAATGACTTAGTTAGGCTATTGACTGAGTTTAAGGACTGCTTTGCATGGAGTTATGAAGAGATGCCTGATTTGTCTCCTGATGTAGCAGTCCACAAACTAGCAATAGAGCCTAGTGCTAACCCTACCAAGCAAGTTCCTAGATGCATGCGATTAAACATCGAATAGTTGGTCATTTTTGAAGTCAAGAAACTGATTGATGCTAGTTTCATTCGGAAAGAAAATACCTTACCTGGTTGGCCAATGTCATCCTAATTAAGAAGAAGAATGGCCAAATTTACATATGTGTCAATTTTAGGGATCTAAATAAGGCATGTCCAAAAGATAAATTTTCACTGTCGATACCAGAATTGATGGTGGACATTTCCTCATCTCATGTAGTCTTCTCAGCCATCATCTAATCCTTGTTGAGGTAAATTATCCACCCATTGAGAAGCATTGCCTAGCTTTAATCTTTGCATTCTAGAAGCTTTGGCATTACATGCTTTTTCATAAAGTGACTTGATCTCTAGAATTAATCTATTATAATATCTCATGACAAGACCGACATTATCCTAAACAAATGCAAAAGAATAAGAGGCCCTTGACAGAAGTTCAGTTGCATTACACTAAGATTGTGATTCTATTTGCATCTCGAGTTTAGGTATAGGTCATTTCTGTTAGTTCTTATAATCCTTAGGATGTTGTTGATCATCTCGGTCAACGCCAATACGTGCAGTGTGCCTTGTCAGTTACACCACACCTATTGGGGGCCCTTTTGTTAGCCTCACTTTTGGAGTGAGTTCTCATCTTCCTCATCATAGATCTAGGACTCTTATAGACAGTAAGAGCTCCTTAGTCTTAAGGCACTTTTAGTGATTAGGTGAACACTCAACCTATGTCTAGAGACTTTGAAGGGATAATCATAGGAGTAAGTTATGCCTTAGGGACTTAGGGAGACTTGCCCACCCTATAGCCTAAACCCAATACATGTTCTTCTTCTCAAACCAAACCCCAAATTCAAATTCAAAATCAAATTTCCAAAATCTACAATCAATCTCTAAATCAAATTCAAACTCAAAACTCCTCCTAAGCCTTATGATTTAAGTTCCACAGACTTTACCCTAGCCAAATTCAATTGATTTTCTCCAAGATCAATTTAATCCCTTAATCATTCATCAAATTTAAATCCAAATTCAACTTCAAATGATTGAAACCCAAGATCAAATCCAAGCTCCAAATTGCTCTTAAGCCATGTGATCCACTTTCATAAGCTTAACCAAAATCCCATTCAAATCAAGTCAAACTCATATGATTTTCTTATAAATCAATTATTTCATCAATTATCTTCCAAAATATAAATGAAATATATATTCAAATTATCAAAAATAAATCAAACTAAATCAAGTCAAGTCAAGACCCTTCCTAAGCCTTATGGACCTACCTCCATAAGCTTAACCAAAGTTTAATTCAAATCAACTCAAAATCAATTAATTTTCTTATAAATCATTTATTCCATCAATTATTTTCACAAATATAAAGGAAACACACATTCAAATGATAGAAATTAAATCAAATTAAATCAGATTCTCTTCTAAGCCCTTTAGACCTACCTACATGGCTTAGCCAAATTTGCCTTCAAATCACTACAAACTGAATTGATTTTTTTATAAATCAATTATATATTCAGTTATCTTCCCAAATATAAATGAAATATACATTCAAGTAGCCAAAACCAAATCCAAAATCAAATTAAAACCCAATTTAAATCTTTTAAGCTAATTTCTTGGACTAAACCAAAACCCATCTAAATCAAGCCAAAATCAATGGATTTTCTCTTGAATCAATCATTCCTTCAATCATCTATCCAAATATAAATGAAATCTACAATCATCAAGCAAAATTAAAATCAACCCAAGTCAAGCCCAACTTAGCCCTTTTGACTAGAAAATTCCAAATGAACTAAAACACATCATAGCCCAAATTGATTGCAGTTGGATTTATATTTCAATCCTAAGCTCACACATAAATTCAACTAAACCTTAATCAAACCAAAACTAAGCCAATTAACCCATTTAGATTCACTTGACCCAAAGTGGTCTAAAGAACCCATTTGAACCAAGTTCTAATCCAACCCAAATTAGATTGAACCATGCCCATCCAAACCTCATACCATGACCATTGATCACCTTAAGATGATCAATTGCCTTAAATTGGGTCAAACAAAGTCAACTTGGTCATTTGACCAAGTCAACCCTTAACCCATATGAAACCCAAACTAACTAAAATTGGTCAAATCATGATCCAACCCAAATTGATTACAACCAATGGCTCAAGTTCATTCTAAATTGATTATTGAACTTGAGCAAATCAATGATTGAACTTAATTTTGCCAACTAAACCCAATTGACCAACTTAGCCCAAATTGACCTAAAGGGTCAAGTTGGCCAAAATCAAAATTGATTCAAACCAAAGCCTTCAATCCTCTTCGATTAACCAATTGAACTTAAACCAACACCTAACCCAAGCCAATTTAGTCAATTTGGTCAAATTAGTCAACTTGACCCATTTGACCTATATAAATCCAAATGAGTCAAAATTAAACCTTGGCCAAATTGATTAGAACCACTTGAACCAAAACACTTCAAATCATCATTTGAACCTAACCCAACTTTGGTTTGACCTGATTTGACCAATTGGCCAACTTAACCCAATCGAGCCCAATTTGACCTATAATGGTCAAATTGAGCCAAATCCTTTAAAACCAAGCCTTGTCCACCTTGAACCTGACCAAACTCAACCCAAACCCATCTTGCGTCAGCCCAAAATTAGCCCAAACCTAATTGGAGCCAAACCCATTGAGATCTCCCTTGGAAATGCCACTCTACATGGTATTTTTCTCAAAATGGCAAAGTCCACTTCTCCTTTCTACTTGGCAGCATTCACACACCCCAAATGGGATCTGACCTAGCCACCTAGCCCAGCCCATGTGGGCTAGGTCTTCTATGGACCAAAGTGAGGTGAGTTAACTCACCTCCCTTACAAACAAAGAACCCAAAGAATCCAAGGAAGAGAAATCCAGCCAAATTATGTTTTGAGCTCCCTGCCAATCCTTCCTCTAACCAAAACAAGCCAAGTGGACTTGATGGAGACAACTCCGGCGCTCTTGCAGCATCTAACCTGCCCAAAATGTGGAGCTCAATCTGTCTATCCATCATAAGCAATCAAGGGGTATACCCCCTCAATTCACACATGAAACACGACAATTCACATCGTCAAAGCTTCCTAAGTGAATTACAAACTCCCTAGTGAGCTCCCAAGTGTTCTCAAAGCTTCCATCATCGGGATTTCTCCTTCCCGAGTGAAGCCAAAATAAGACACTCATTTCTTCGTCCAAACTCCATTACTCCTTAATCGAATTCAAATTCCTCTTGCACACACCATCCCCACACCTAGTCGAAGCTAAACTAATCATTTCCTGAGATCCAAATCCACCGGAGGTTAGAGTTCAATTGAAGCCGAGCATCCAAAGCACTGGAGTTGGCCTTTCAAGTGATCCACTTGGAATTGATCCAATTACTGCTCAATCGGGATTCCTCTCAACCAGACGAAGCTACCTCAAGTGTGCGAGCCATTGGTCTTAGCTCTAGTGAAGTAATTCCATGAAAACCAATCTCTAGCTAAAAATGTGTTGGTCTTTTATGAAGGGAACGTGTGCATGAGCTGATCATACCTATTGGATCTTTCTAGATTCTTTGTGTGATGGTGTGGGTTTCATTTTCATCCAATCCAAGCTCGGGTGAGCTCGGATCATGCAAACAATGGCAGACAGATGCCATTCTCCCTTATTCATATAACGATGGATCACGCACCATCTGTTCCACATGATCGGAATGGACGGTCGTGATTTGATCCCATTACATATCTGATTTTATCCCCTTTATGCTGCAGGATTGATCTACGCCATCCAATCTGAGATCGGACAGGGGAGATCAAAAGCGCGTCCCACCACCAGCCAACTCAGCATGGATGTGATGACTTAAATAGCCAATCCCACGATGACATGTGGAAAGCACACCGTGTCAGTGCATCATGTGGCATCGATGGGATTAAGGCTTAATTAGGCTTAAATATTCTATTTTTAAAGCTAAAACTTCACAAATTCATAACAAGTCATAGGAAAATTCAAAAAATATAAATAAATGATCATTTTAAAGGTATTTTACAGATGAATCCATTAAAATTATCCTTAATTTATTTTGAACAATAATCAGAGCTTAATTAGGGTTTAATTAAAAAATTAATTACCTTTGTTACTCTTTAATTAATTAACTGATTAACCTCAAACTTTCTAAGATTATTTAAGGAGATTACCTCTACCTCCCCTAATTTTCTTGGGATTTATTAGTTAATTAATTAGTAATTAATTAAGCCCCAATTACTTTTTTAACTTAGTTAAGGGTTAAATAAGCTTATGAATAGTAATTAATTGATTAATTGGGCTTCCTAATCACTGCTTAATAGTGAGGGGCTTATGGAATTGGGTTAGGACCTCTTCCCTAACCTCTTTTCCCTAAAGTCCCTCTCACTTTTCAAGAAATATTAATTAAAGATTAATTAATTAATTATTTACTTAATTAGTTAAATTAACATTCAAATCACGTTAAATCTTGCTTAATTAAATGAGAGGATTCATGGAATTAGGTTGGGACCTCTTTCCTAACCTTTCCCTTTAGCCATTTCATTTGGAGGATAATTAATCAAATTTGGCAAATTAAGTAAGAGAAATCGATTAATTAATTAATGACTTGATTAATCA
Organism: Cymbidium sinense; assembly: GCA_021442155.1. NCBI lineage: Eukaryota > Viridiplantae > Streptophyta > Magnoliopsida > Asparagales > Orchidaceae > Cymbidium > Cymbidium sinense. Next base: position 78,987,854 of record CM038227.1, read on the forward strand.
AATTAAAAAAATATACAATCACATCTGATTTTCCTCAATTAATTGAAGGGTAGATCTTTAGGTATTTAATAACCTAAAGAGAGTTAATGAAATTATGATTTATCCATATGTGTTGGAAAATCATAAAAGTAATTAATTAAGTTCCTTAATCTAATTAACCAATATTTGTTAGCTAATTGCATTAGGCATCTTCATTTCATAGGATCAATGTTAATTTACTTTTCAATTCATTTGCATAACATATTGGCGCATAATTATTTAGTTAATTATTTTAAGGTAACATAGGTAAGGGTTAATTAATAAACTTAATTCATATCATAACTTAATTAACTCATAAAATTAATTTAATCACATTTCATTAAACCAAATTAACTCACAAACATGGGGATGGGACTAGGATTAGAAAACTTTTTCTCACATTCCTTAAATTAAATTAAACATGAAATTAAAAATAGCATTAAAAATCTTTGGTTTACTTTAAATGATTTTATTTGATATGATTATTCTTAGGAATTAATTTGATTGAATATAATCATGTTTTTATGTTCACTTATTCCTTTCCAATCATATTAAATATTGCATGTCATTTGATCCAAACATCCACCTCTTTTCAAAATTAATTAAATCAAATGAGGTTTCTTTTTTATGTTAAACTTGCATGTGTTGATTTAATTTAATATATGGGTGGCAACTATCACTAATAAATCCAAATGTATTTTCCAAAAGCTTATAAATGAATCATAAAATATGTTAGGATGCTTATTACAAATTCATCGGAGATGCATGTGATTATAACTTAAGTGTATGAAGTGAAGCTTTCTTTCTTTTATTCATGTGTTGATTTACATAAGTGTGAATGCTAATAGGTATATAGTCTGGACATCCTGGGAATATGGGCTAGCCCCAAGGAGGTCATTTGATTACCTCACTTCCCTTGTAAACAAAGGCACGTACTCGTTTGGTTTCATTCTTATGTATTTCAACACTAGAATTTCTATAAAACTTTAATTCATACATATAAATAATTCAATTAAATAAAATATAATTTCTTGCATGATTTTCATCTTTATAATTATGGATACTTGTGTACGTATTTAAGAAAAGTGGGTATATAATCTAGGCATCCTGGGAATACAAGGCTTTAGCTAGCCCCAAAGAGGTCATTTGATTACCTCATTTCACTGGTTAACAAAGGCGCAAACTAGCTTATATCTTTTAAACATGTATGTGTATGTTTAATTAGAGAATGACAATCCTCTTTTCTATCAAAATACATGCATTGATAATTGTTTAAGTTGTTGAATTAATTAATCATGCGATTGGGAGCCCTCTTTCTTATATTCATGTATGCAAATTTACATATGTTTGAATGCAAGTGGGTATACAGTTTGGACATCCTAGGAATACAAGGCTTTAGTTAGCCCCAAGGAGGTCATTTGATTACCTCACTTCCCTGGTTAATAATGACATTTACCTATTTAAATTCAATCAAATTAATTTTAAGATGCCTTTCATATTGAATGGGATTATTTAAAGTGGACCTAAACTTAGGATTAATTTAAAATGTGTAATAAGCCATTCACTAATGAGAACTATATCAAATTAACATGCTTTAGAAAGTGACTTAAGATAGAGATGAAAGAGGGAAATCCTCTTCCCTCCCTTTATAACACTTAGTTGCTAAGTGTAATCAAATGAAATAAAAGAAAACAAAAATTAAAATTCTCAAATTAATTAAACAACTTCAAGTGAAATCAACCTCGCATGTTAAATTAAATCTTTCTACACTTAGAAGATACAACTATAATGCCTAATAAGACACACCACACAATCCTTAACACACACATTAAAATTAAGTCATCACTTCTTACTTTATGTTAGGGTGGTACTTGGTATGATGTAATTTTATTTTATGATGTATTATTGTAGACTGGTTGTTAGGGTGTATACTTCATAGACTGGATGTTAGGCTGATATTAGCCTAATCATATTTTTTTCATGGGATTGTGTTAAAGGGGTGCTTAAAATTAAATTTAAATGCTCTCTTTGTAGGTTACTTAAATTCCTAAGCACAATCCAAGTTAGGATATTTGTTGTGCTAAGTCCAAATTATAAATATAACTGCTTGGGAATCTATGTATGTTTAGCTAACCTCTATTTTACAAGTATAGTTAGATTTAATTTTCCTATTTTTAATGTAATTTTGCATTCAAAATTAGGATTAATGTTATGGAAGATTAGGATGAGCAGTGGCTAGAAGGCTTTATCCTGGGATTCCCTATGATGCCTTTGAAGCAAGCACATCCAAATCAAGAGAAGAAAGGAATGAACACATGAAGACATGAAGAATGAAGGAATGAAGACCCTCATAGCATTTTATAAATTGTAAATATTATTTTGTAATTTTGGGTTGTATAAGGGTAGAGCTCGGCTACCCATCTCTTCATTTCAGGTTATACGGTGGCACCCGACTGCACCAACCTATTATTCTTTTGTGGTAGATATAAAATGTTTGATGATTTGATTAGCTTGTGCATTAGAAATTTCATGCCCTTTTCATAATTTTTTTATGATTGGTTCTTGTTGTATGGCCTAGATGTGGTTAGGCTCTCATGATAAAAATAAATTTTCTACATAATTACAACTCATAATTAAAGTTTTAAATAACTCAGAACCTCACCATAAAGCTTAGATATTAAATAAGATATTTAAAATATTTAGGAACCCCTCAGTTGTATAGTTGTATGTCTAACAACATGCATACATATTCTTTCATTCTTGCAAAATGAGGGCCTTCCTCTTTACACGCATAGGGACCGCTTGATCTGTGAGAGCAACCCCTATTGATGGAGTTTCTCCCTCTTCTCTTTTGATTTATCCCATGACTCATTTCATCATGCATTTAGGCATATAAAAATCTCAAAGCCTTTATCAAAATAAAGAGTCAAGAATCAAATAAAATTTGAAAAGATTTGCATCTGTAGATTGAAGCCATCATTCATACCACTCATGCTCTAGTCTCTTAGGGAGTGGGTTTAAGGACTTTAGTCTCTTTCTAATTAATAATAGCCAAACTATCTTGCAATTCATAAGAAGATACCACATGATTTTAAAATCGTAGGAGGAGTTAGCTGGCTACCACTCCAGGCGATTGTAAGTCCAAAAGTTGGACGGGTTTACTCTCTCTTGTGTAAGTAAAATATTATGTCCACTTGTCGCTTAGAATTAGGTCGTGTTTTACCTCATACTAAAGCTCCCTAGACTTAGGATCCAAGGTAGCTATTTTCTTTGGGCTACAAGCATATATCCTCACCTCTTAGGCATTTTCACAACCTTGTTTTGGTGGATTATAAGCTCTAGTAATATAATAAAATTTTAACTCAAAACATATAAATTTCTTCAATTTCAAATATATAAAGCCCAATTATAGGATATATTAGAATGCTCACTATGCTTCTTAGTATTGTGAGCTTTTCCTACTCATTCCTTTTGGCTTCCAAAATTAGTTTCTCATTGATCTTTCCTAATTGATTATCCAAAATAGCTAATCATTTGATAGTCTAACCTCGAAATCTTTGGAGATAATAATTACCTACTTTAATTGAGAGTATTCCTAAGGAATTCACCTTCTTTAGGATTTAATTAACTATGAGGGCTTGCCCCCATAGGAAACTTTAAAACCTGATTTAATATAAACCATATTTTATTCATCCATGTAAAGTAGGAAAAAAATCTATGGTACATTCGAAGACCCATCATGCCTTAAGAGTCCATATTAGGTGATTAGGTTCATTGAAGGGTGATGCATTTATCTTTCAAGATAGTACATCATACCTCAATGTCATACCTAGTCACTTCAATAAGTATCCCGTATGATCTGTGTGGTGTTCCCCCATATACATCCGAAAATAAACATCATAGATTTTTCTGGCGACTTCGCTAGGGATTGTTCCTCTCTCCAACTCTAGCAAATAATTATTGTCTCCAAGCATTGATAGTGAACTTATATTACATATAAGCCCAAGACTATCTTTCTTTCCATTGGCACTTAGTTTATTTCACCCTTAGGCAAAGCTAGCCAACATCCTTTAGAATTTAGGACTTCACTCCGTGTAGGTCTTGAAACCCCTATTGGGTCCCCTAATAGATAAAAATAAATCAACTAATGAAAGGAGATGACTAAATTTAGAACCTCTTTACCGCTAGCTTGGTGATGCATGGTTCATCCGATACTCAAGAAAATTTCAATAAAATTCAAACTAAATAAGTAAAGTCTTTTGTAAAACTTTTTAAAAGCACTTTTGTTAAATAAAACCATGCGTTTTACATAACACAAAGCTTGCAAAATATAAAAAACTTTCAAACATCTTTTTAAATAAAAACAACCAAGCCTCATTTAACATCCTCAAATTTGTTAAATGAGGATCCTTTTTTCAACAAACATACATCATTAAAATCCTTTCATTTCAAAATAAATCTTTCAAAAGCACATTTTCAAAGTAAAATCAAACAACCAAAGTCCATTTAACATAACCATATTTGTTAAATGAGAGTTTCTTTTTGAAACTAAAATTAAGATATGATTGAACTCCATTTAACACGTTCATATGTTGTTAAATGGGAGTTCCCCTTCTCAAACTAAAATCAAAACATGAACTTCACTTAATATACTCAAAGATATTAAGTGAAGGTTCCCTTTTTAAAACTAAAGCAAAATCAAGATAAGCAAAACATAATTGAATTCCATTTAATATACCCATATTTGTTAAATGAGAATTTCACTTTTAAAAATCAAATTAATATCGAAATATCCAACACATATTTTGAATTCCATTTAACATATCCATATTTGTTAAATGAGAACTCAATCTTCATAACCAAAACAAATCCACATATCAACAAACAAACAAACTTATAAGTGAGTTCCATAAAACATACCTAAATTTGTTAAGCATGGAGTTCCCTTCCAAAACATCAAAATACAAACACATATACTTGAACTCTATTTTACATACCATATTTGTCAAATAAGAGTTCCCCCCTCTTTTTCAAAAGAGGAAACAAACCAACATGATATCAAACACATTTGGTCTCTACTTAACAAACCTAAATTTGTTAAGTAAGGGGCCCATTTTCAAATCAAATCAACTTATATCACTCACATAACAAATAATCATCACAACCAAAGATGTTTTCACAAAATTTTCAAGCATATAATTAAAACCTTTTAGCATGCCTAAATTTGTTAAGTAAAGGTTTTCCAAATCAAATTTTCGAACAAAACATACAACATACATATCTCCGAAGTCTCTTCAAATATTTGAACCCCGCCTAACATACTTAAATTTATTGAGTGTGAGTTCTAAATCAAAATCTTATGGCAAAGTCTCTCCTCAAACATCAAAAATTTCTCCAAAATTCAATGAACCTCACTTAGCATACCTAAATTTGTTAAGTGTGGGTTCAAACTCCAAATTAAAATCTAGAAGTAAATGATTGAAGATAAATATTAAAGCAAGGGTCTGACTCAGTTATGTTTCAACAAATGCAGTGATTTTAAGCATAGTCAATATTTTCCCGCCTTCAGTCACTGCAGTCAGTATGACTACCGACAAGTTTATCTTCTCCTTTCTGTCGGGTGTGGATTTGGCCTTGGATCAGGCCATACACACCTCGATTACTACTCATATAATCCAGTTCGACCGTGGCTTTGAGGCCATCCAAGTTACTTGTAAAGGGCCAACCCTCATGACTGTTAGTAGGGAGGATGTGGCAGGATAAACACCACTTCTCCACTTCGACATTCTGCTCGACCCTGAGTTCCCCTCACTAAAGAAGAAAGCTATCGTGGTTCACGAACCCCGACGGTATCGTGTCGTGTCAATGTCGCTACTGTTTGCACCGTTCGCCATAGTTCCAGTGAGAGCTACTACTTCCTCTTTGGTCACCTTAAAAGGGAAGGCTATCTTGGCCTCTGAGATAGACTCCCCTACCTTTGAGATAGATTCCAGCTCTCATTCGGCCTTGCTCATCCACACTTAGTGTCGTAACAAAAATAAGAAGATCAAGTGACACCATGAGTGAGTAGCCAGGGATATATATGTTGCTTTCCACGTCTCTGAAGAGGGTTCTCCTTGTGAGACCTCTCCACTCTTGAGTGGCAGTAGGTTTCACCCCCTCTCAACCTCAGATGGAGGGGAGGACTACAAAAGGATCAATGCATCACCTCACTACCAGCATACTTTGAGGTATCGGCTAGGGAGCAGAGGATGCCTTATGCCAATCTTAGGATAGTTCTTCACCAGGTTGGCAAAACCTACGGACGCTCAGTGTTCAGCACATTATTTGATTTGAGGTCCATGATTCCAAGGAGTGTTACTGATCAGATTTATAGAGAGAGATCCATTGAGGCTCGAGTTATAGCTTAAGAGGGCAAGAGAGAGAGGAGGAGGTACACCAGACAGTCGATGACCTCCACCCTAATGGACTTTCCTGATCATCGCCCTTTCAGAGCCGATCCTTCAGACAGTATTGTTCTCATGGGCACAGTTCAATGTAGGAGGAGATATTTGGCCAAGAGGCAGCCGGTGTCTTTACCATCACACAGCTCCACTCATCATCCACCATCACCCGTCCAACTTATAACATCTACCACCCCTGCCAAGCTTCAGAAGCCCCCCATCCAAGGAAAGACCATCTCCACTACTGACCTGGCTATGGCCTAAGGATCCTGCTCCATCCATTCCACCTACTGAGGTGAGATCGAGCTCCCCTGTTCGACCTTTTAGCTCAGTCGTGGCTAGGAAGGAGTGGCAACCCAAATGTGTCATGGTCTCCCTACCTCCACCACAGTTAGAGGGAGAAAGGGGAGGGGACGCAAGCATAGTCCCCATGGAAGTTGAGCTAGTTAGTGAGTGCACCCTGCTAGCACAAAGCATCCAGTATATATAGTTGGTAGAGCACAGTCCTGTGGTCAGTCGACAGTCAATCTACATTCTAGTAGAGCCAAGCATGATAGATGACCATTCTCTAGACAACATCATAGAGGACTACTATGCTACAGTCAAGTAGATAGTTGGCAGTGATCACTCAGATCATGAGGAGGAAAGAGTTTGGTTTGATCCTGATGAAGATGACATGTTGAACGATACAGTTGAGGTCCATAAGGTCGACACATCAAGGTCCTTATAGTTGGATTAGCATAGCCAGAAAGGTGTCATACTTGAGAAAGATGACACTTCTCACTCGACTCAGCACCTCCTCTACCACCTCAAGAAGAAGGATGATCATATAGACATAATGGAGAAGAAGCTAGAGGAGTTGATGGTAGTGGTTGTTTCTTTAAACGATCGACCAAAGTTGGTAAATACTTTAAACCATCCTAGGTGCACTCCCATAGATGATGATGATGTTGGTAGTTTGCATAGGAAGATCACAGATGGCACCTCCATGCATGAGAAAGACATTAAGCATATGGTGGAACAGCAAGTGAGGGAAACAATGGAGCAAGCCAGGGGGAGCTCATCCATTCTAAAGGGTAGACCATACCTGAAAGAATTTGATGTATTTCAATACCCCAAGAGTTTTGTTCCACCTTCTTCCAAGATCTTTGATGGCAGTGGGAATCCACGAACACAACATATTTTTTTACATTGCTAGTGGCAACGACACTTCTATTCGACTTTTGTCGTAGAGTGGTTCCATTTAATTAGTATGTCAAACTGCCCAACAGTTCAGTGAAGTCTTTACTGAGTTGAAGCACCTCTTCATCAAGAGGTTTGCTAGATCTCAATAAAGAGTGATTATAAGTGACCTCATTATAGCAAAGCAAAATCCCAAAGAGTGCCTTATTTATTATATACTTAGGTGGCATAACCTGAGCATAAAATGTGAGCCACGGCTATCCGAATAGCATGCCATTAAGATTCTCCTCAAAAATATCCATGGCCCGGTCACCTTCATGCTTAAGGGCTTTACCATCAAAATATTCAAGAAACTAATCAATAAGGTGGCTAGCCTACAAAAGGAAGCCAAACGGTTTCCCTTTCTCAACCAATCATCTAGGCTCAAGCCATAAAAGGTGTTCGAGAAGAAGTTAGGGACAGTTATGTCAATGGACAGAGGGAAGCAGCCAGCTAAATTTTAGTATGAAAGACCACAAGCTCAACAACCCCATTTGCCACCTTCTCTGCCACCACCTCGGCCGCCATACCTACCACCACAACAACCATTTCCACCACCTCAATAGCCTACCCAGCAGCTGTATTCATACCCACTGCCAGGTAGTCACTACCCACATACTCTTGCTAATATATTGAATAAGCTATATTCATTCGAGAGGGAGGTAGTTAGGAAAATCTTTAAGAATCTTTTAAAGTAACCTAACTTTTAGTTACCAGATCCTAAGAGGCCGGAGGAAGTTGGCAAGAGTGATGATCCTTGTTATTGCCCCTACCACTGCATGTTAGGCCATGTCTTAGAGGATTCTATTACTTTTAAGGACTGGCTTGAGCATAGCTACAAGTCAGGAGCCATTATTATCCCTAAAGAATACTTATTAGAATAACCATCCAATTCTATCAGAGTAATCCTTGGGGATACTTGTGATCCACTTAAGATCAGAGAAGGTTAGGATATCTCTTTATCCCAAACCTCTAAAAAGAACATTTCTAAGATTAAAAATCTTTCCTTATATGTGTCTGAAGTAGCTCAAACCTCTAAAATAAAGGAAGGTTTGATAGTTGCAAAGGATAACTCAGAAAGGTGATAGCCCATTAGCAGTAGCAGCTCACCATACTTTCTCAAGATAGTCTGGTAGCATAACCACCATTCGAGTATAGCACTCCAACCACTATTATAGCTACTTCCTCTTCTGCTAGCTCCTCTTCTATAGCCAGGAGCATTGTATCAGCAGACAAGGGCATTAAGTCCGGTACTCTGCTTACTTTACTTGATTTTTATCATATGCCTCCACCTAAAAAGAAATCAATGAAGAAAGCAGATTCTACTTACATCTTGTCCACTTTTGATGATCTTGATTTTATTCCTGTTGAAAGCTCTCCAAGTCTAGAAAATAATAATAGATCTAGTAATTCTGATCCTCTCTCTTCTGATTTAGAATTGGACTTCCCTTTTCTAAATTAATTAGGTTCACCTCTTGAGATTGACTTAGAGTTAACTGAATCTAAGCATCCTATGAGAGAAGCTGCAAGTATGCCCGATGAGAAGGTAGAACTCTCCACAAGTTCATCATTCCAAGAAGTCACTGAAGTCAACCTGTGCAGTGGCAAAGTTATACCTCCTAGGGTAGCACCTCAAGATAAGGGTAAGTAAGTCATTAGTTCTAGTGAGTAGATAGCCCCTCCACAGGATGCTCCACCAATGGATATGCTTATGGAGGACCAAGTTAGAGTTGATTATAACATCTGAGATTATCTTACAAAGTTGTCAGTTAAGTTCAGCATATATAATGCCCTTATCTTACCCAAAGAGATGAGGGAATCTATAATCAAGGCTCTTCTTGATCCAGAGATATGCTTAGCTCAGCTGACCATTACTAAAGAGGCACGCCACTTGAAGGACATCTTAGGAGTTACATTTAATGATGAAGACTTACATCTATGGACAATCAAGCACAACTGCCCTCTTTACATTGCAGTGGATGTTGGTAGATACAGGCTATCTAGAGTTCTGGTTAACCAACATGCATCAGTCAATATTATGAGTCTAAGAAACCTTGCCTACTTGAGGATCGACATCTCCAAACTCCAAAAAAAATGATGATGTTGAGAGGATTCAATGAACAAGGCGAGAGGGCCTTAGCCTTCATAGTGTTGCCTTTGGAGATAGATGATTGAAAAACTAAAGCCAAATTTTACATCATAGACTTCGATACATCTTTCAATGCTTTGCTGGGGAGACCATGGATACATGAAAACAACACAATTTCATCCTCTGTACATCATTGCATGAAGTTCATGTGAGATGGGATTGAGTACTACGTCAAAGGAGATCTCAAACCCTTCACAGTTCATGAGGCTGGGATATATGAGGATGCAGTCTATTACCTCCCCCAAAATCAACAAGTTCATCTTCACAAACTTAGTCAAGATCCCCATGAGGGACAAAAAAAAAAGAAAAAGAAATAGAAAAAGAAATGAAAAAAGAGAAAGAAAAAAAAATGGGGCAAGACATAGACTCAGGGGAAGATATAGAGCATGACATTAGATTCCACCCATAGTTCGTAACTCCATTCGAACATATGGGTAGGATGACATGACCTCCACCAGACAGAGGAAGAGGACATTTTAGAGGCAATCCCCAAGGTGGAAAGCCTCTATATTGTCCACCCAATAGGAGTTAAGCCCCAGCCATTACATAGACGTAGAATCTAGTTCATAGGATAAGTCTTATGTGGTTAGCACACCAGCCAGCCCATCTTAGCAGCAAATCCCTTTTAAGGTGACACTTGAGCCAAATAGTGATGAAGATCAGGCTCTAAAGCAAAGCATAAATGTATCCAAGTTCGCATATGATATGTTAGGCATAGCTCAGCTCTAACCCCACTTTCCTCACAAAAAGTTGAGGGTTTCATAGTTAAGGAAGCCCTTAAGTCATCCATAAATATGAAGACTCAGAGATTCTTTTTGGGAGCATCATCCTCAAATTAAGAAATTGATGTAGAACTTGAGGATGATTCATATAAAGATTTAATAGAATTACTTTTTGATTGGTACTCATTGTGTGTTCTAAATTTAGCAAAGAAAGGGTTAATCCCACATACTTGGTCAAAGCACAGGTTAGACTATTTTGAATAAAAATGGAAAAATAAATGCAAAAGCTTTCAATGAAGACTAAGACTAGGATTCAGTACAATGGGTCAAGTCGATGATCACGATTACTGCTTAGCCATCACCAATCATTTAGAATCTGATAAATTTTGTTCAAATCATGCTAACTCATATGAGGAGGTGTGTTTAGAAACTTCAAATGCTCTAAACAATTTTGAGGTCAAAGATGCACTGACAGAGTTTGAAGAGGAGATCAAATCAACCATCGATGAGCTCAAAGAAATTAACTTAGGGACTGAAAATAATCCACGTCCAATATACATCAGTTCTTTGTTAAATCATACTAAAACCAATGACTTAGTTAGGTTATTGACTGAGTTTAAGGATAGCTTCACATGGAGTAATGAAGAGATTTTTTATTTATCTTCTGACATAGCAGTCCACAAACTAGCAATGGAGCTTAGTGTTAACCCTATCAAGCAAGCTCCTAGACGCATGCAATTATACATTGAACAGCAGGTCATTTTTGAAGTCAATAAACTAATCGATGCTAGTTTCATCAGGGCAGAAAAATACCCTACCTGGTTGGCTAGTGTCATCCCAGTTAAGAAGAAGAATGGTCAAATTCGCATATGTATCAATTTTAGGGATTTAAATAAGGCATGTCTAAAGGATGAATTTTCACTATCGATACCAGAACTAATGGTGGACGTTGCCTCATCTCATGCAGTCTTCTCTTTCATGGATGGCTCATCTGAATATAACCAAATAAAGATGGCCCCTGAAGATGAAAGAAACATTACTTTTAAAACCTTGATTGGAATCTTTTGATATAAAGGCATACCTTTTAGCCTTAAAAATGCTCGTGCTACATACCAGTGGGATATAACTCGAATCTTCGATGAACTCATTCATCATCAAGTCAAGTGCTATGTCGATGAACTCGTAGTCAAAATTAAAGAAAAGAAAGACCATCTCATTAAGTCTAGAGTAGTTTTTGAATGGTTAAGACAATTTAACCTCAAAATGAACCCCCTGAAGTGTGCATTCGGAGTAACTTTGAGGAAATTTCTTGAGGTAAGAATAGTTCTCCTAGCTCCGGGCCGTGGCATAATAAGATTCTGATATCACCTATCCAAATCATGCACCAACAATGAAGTTGAATATGAGGCTCTGATTGTCATTCGGGAGTTAGTTGTTACTCTAAGCATCCAAAAAATTAACATCTTCAGGGATTCTTAGTTAGTCATCAACCAAATTGCTAGGTCTTACAAGGTTCTAAATTCTAAGCTCCATCATTATCATAAGTACACCATGGATTTATTGGCCCAAACCTCAAAGATTACCATTTACAAGATTCCTCGAGGAGAACATAACATAGCAAATGTTTTAGCCATACTTTCCCAGGAGTTGGCATTTCTGGAAGATGAGTCCATACCAATAAGGGTCCAAAATAAATAAGTCTTATCCCTTATTGATGTTGAACTCATCAAAAGGTACTCTCTTAAAGGGGAGGTTGCCATTGCCAAAAAAGATGAGGAGTTAGATTGATGATAACCATTCATGGATTTTCTAAATAAAAGCAAACTACATCAAGAGAAGTCACTAGCCCATCAGATGAAGCAAAGAGCAATTTCATGCACTTTAATGGATGGTACCTTATACAGGTTGTCCTTCGATCATATGTGGTTATGTTGTTTGGACAAACATGAAGCCCATAAGATTGTGACTAAGGTACACTCAGGTTTATGCAGAGCTAATCAATCTGGTCCAAAGATGAAAGCTAAGATCAAGAGACTAGGATACTACTGGCCATCGATGATCACAGACTGCATGGATATAGCTAGGTGATGCCACTAATGTCAAGTGCATGATGTTGTCCTACACTAACCACCCTACATTGGCCTCATGGTCATTTGAGTGTTAGGGTACTGACATAGTGGGTCTGATTGATCCCCTTCTTCCAAGGGTCATCAATTCATTCTAGCTGCCACTAACTACTTTTCCAAGTGGGTGGAGGTGGTCCCGCTCAAAGAGTTCACAGCTCAATATGTGCTCTAGTATTTTAAAAATTATATCGTATATAGGTTCAAGGTGCCTCAACGAATTATATTTGATAATGGAACTGCATTCAAGAGAACCAAAATCAGTAGCTTTGCCTAAAGACATAACATAGATTGGAGATATTCTACCATTTACTACAAAATGGTTAAATGGTTTTCAACAAAACTCTCATCTAGATATTAAAGAAGACACTCAATGATAACAAGCAATAGTGGCATGAGCAGTTGGTTGAAGCCTTGTCGGCCTACCGCACCACATATAGAACTCCAACTCAATTTACTCCTTTCTCCTTAGTGTATGGGTTTGAAGCCATTCTACCATTAAAAGTCTAACTCGCATCACTAAGGACAGCTATGGGTAGCAAGATCACAATGGAGCAGAATGCCAAGTTGCAGTTAGAAGAGCTCAAAGGTTTGGAGGAGAGATGCATATAGGCATGTTATAACCTCGAGTTGTATAAATCTAAAATGATTCAAGCTCACAACAGGTTGGTCCGTCCCAGAGCTTTTCAAGTAGGAGAGCTTATTTTAGTTCTAAGAACACTAATTGTTGCTCATCGTAAGATGGGAGGCAAGTTTGAACCCACTTGGGAAAGCCTTTTTGCCATAGAGATGGCCTACCAAGGAGGATCTTATCAGCTCATAAATCATAAGGAAGAGTGCCCAATGCTTCCAATCAATGGACTCTACTTAAAGAAATATTATCCATAAATCTTATTTGAAAATAATTATTATCTCAAATTCCATCCCTTTCATATTGAAAACATCTTGGTTTGTGAATCCACCATGATGTGTTTAGGGTAGCTGTAAGGAACCTGACCAGTGTCCTATCCTTTATCAACACAACACAAACATATAAAACAAACACATATCTTTTTTCTCGGGAAACTTCAAGTTGGGATAACTCCCCTAGTAGCACTTACTCAGTAGCTGCTCTAGGTCAGGCTGACATGTTACCCTGTTAGTGTGTCAACCGAGTGGTCTTCTTATTTTGTAGGATGTAAGTTTGCTATGCTTTCTTCCTGACTTGGTCATTGCACACCGATGAGCACCTTATTAGTATGGTAGGCCTTACAGTGTGACCGATAAGCTTCCTCATGTTGACTTCATTTAAAAAGAGGTAAGTCTGCTACGCTTTCTTCTTGAGCTAGCCATCATATACTGATTGGGTCAAGTATATTTGAGGTTTAGGGTTGTGGTGTTTATTGTTGAGATGTGGGACACCACGTAGATCTTAGGGGGTACTTATTGAAGTGATTGGGTATAACATTAAGGAATGGTGCACTATCTCAAAAGATAGAAATCACCACCATATAATAGACCTAATCACCTAACAAAGACTCTAGGCTTGATGGGTCTTCAAATGTACCATAGATTTTTCCCTTACTTTATATGAAAAAGTAAAACATGATTTATTTTAAGCTAGATTCATTAAGTTCCCTATAGAGGTAAGCCTCCATAATTAATTACATCCTAAGGAATGGGAATTCTTTAAGAATACTCTTGATTAAAGTGGACAATTAGGGTCTCCAAAGATTTTAAGGTTAATACTATCAAAGGATTAGTTATGTTTGAAAAATCAAATGGGATAGATCAAATGGAGAGACTTATTTTGGAAGCCAAAGGAGATGAGTAGGGAATGCTCATGATACTAAGAAGCCTAGTGAGCATTGTAATCTATCTTATAATTAGGCTTTATATATTTGAAGTTGAAGAGATTTATTTTATTTGAGTTGAAATTTTATTAGATTATTAAGCCTTATAATTCACCAACACACGGTTGTGGAAATGCCTAAGAGGTGAATTTGTGCTTGTAGCCCAAGGGAATAGCTACCTCGAATCCTAAATCTAGGGAGATTTAGCATAAGCTAAACCATGACCTAAATCTAGATGAAGATGGGTATAAGGTTTACCTCCATAAGAGAGGATAAACCACCCGACTGTTGGGCTTACAACCGCCTAGAGTGGTCGTCAGCTAAGTCCTCTTACGCTTTAAATCCATGTAGTTCGGTCATATAAATTTATAAGATAGTTGCACTAATATTAATTTAGAAAGAGACATAAGTCTTTAAACCCACTCCCTAAGAGACTAGAGCATGAGTGGTATGAATTTTCACTTAATCTACAAATGCAAATCTTTTCAAATATTATTTGATTTTTGACTCTTCATTTTGACAAAGGCTTTGGGATTTTTATATGCCTAAATGCATGATGAAATGAGTCATGGGCTAAATCAAAAGAGAAGAGGGTGAAGCTTCATCAATAGGGGTTTCTCTCACAGGTCAAGTGGTCCCTATGCGTGTAAGGAGGGAGGCTCTAAATTTATAAGATTGATTTAAGATGATGCATGATATAAAACATACAATATTTAGCTAAGGGGTAGCTAAATCTTTTATTTATCTTGATTTAATTCCTAAGCTTTATTATAAGGTTATGAGTTGTTTAGTTTTTTATTATGAGTGATTAGTTGGGGTAGAAAATTTATTTTTCCCTAAGAGCCTAATTGGATCCATGCCACACATTAAAGCATCAATCATTCAAGAAACTAAGAAAAGTATGCTATTTCTAGTACACATTCTAAACAAATCATCAACCAATTTCTATAACTATTGTGAAAGAATAAAAGGACAATGCAGTCGGGTACTGCCGCATAACCCGAAAAAGAAAAGATAGGTAATCGAGCTCTACCCTTATATAACCTAGAATTACAAAATAATAATTATAACTTATAAAATGCTATGGGGGTCTTCATGTCTACATGTATCTTCCTCCTTCTTTGATTTCGTTGGGCTTGCTTCAAAGGCATCATAGGGCCTCCCAAGACAAAACCTTCTAGCCACTACTCATTCTAATCTCTCATAGCAGTAATCCTAATTCCTAATGTAAATTACCACTAAAAATAGAAAAGTAAATCTAACTACACCTACAAAATAGAGGTTAGCTAAACATACATACAATTTTAAGCAGTTATATCATAATTTGGACTTAGCACCCTACACATGGGTAACCAGGCCCACCTGTCCTAACTTAGATTATGCTTAGTGGCCTAAGCAACCTACAAAGAGAGCATTTATATTTATAATCCCCTATATAAAATATGATTAGGCTAATCACAGCTTACCATCCATTCTACGAAGCATACACCCTAACGTACAGTCTAAAACATTACATCACAAAATAAAAAAATACATCAAACTGAGCACAGTTCTATCATAAAGCTAGAAGAAGTGACATAGCTCTAATATGTGTGGTAAGGCTTATGTGGTATGCCTTACTATGCATTAAGGTTATGTTTTTCTAAGTATAGAAAGATTTAATTTAGCATAAAGGGTTGATTTCACTTGAAGTTGTTTAATTGATTTGAGAATTTTAATTTGTATTTTCTTTTATTTCATTTGATTACACTTTGCAACTAATTTTTATAAAGAGAAGAAAGAGGATTTCCCTCATTCATCCCTACCTTGAGCCACTTTCTAAAGCATGTTAATTTGATTAAGTTCTCTTTAGTGAATGGCTTATTACACATTTTAAATTAATCATAAGTTTAAGTACACTTTAAATAATCCCATTCGATATGAAAGGCATCTTAAAATTAATTTGATTGAATTACTGTCACAAGACATATGTTAAATCATACCTTTCTATCACATGTATCATGCATATGATTTAATCCTAAATGTATCTATATATACAACATGTTCTTAGTACACTTAAATGATGAATGTATGTGTATGTGAAGTTTATATCATATTGTGTGATTAAATTATTTAATCATATTAGTTTAAAGATCTATCTAAATTTTAATACAAAAATACATAGGCATGAAATTAAATAGATACGTGTCATTGTTAACCAAGGAAGTGTGGTAATCAAATGACCCCCTAGGGGCTAACAAAAGCCTTGTATTTTTAGGATGTCCAAACTATATACCCATTTGCATTCAAACATATGTAAATTTGTATGCATGAATGTAAGAAAGACAGCTCCAAATCTCATGACCAACTAATTCAATCACCTAGCCAATTATGGATGCATGTATCTTTGATAAAAGAATAGGGGTTCTAATTCCATAATTAAATACACACACACATGTATAAGAGACATAACCTAGTACATGCCATTATTAACTAGGAAAGTGAGGTAATCAAATGACCTCCTTGGGGCTACTTAAAGCCTCGTATTCCTGGGATGTCCAGACTAAATATTTGTTTTTCTCAAATACATATGGATGTATACATAAATAAAAGAAGAAAAACCATGCAAAGGTTGTATTTTTATTTGATTTAAACATTTATGCATATAGAGTAAACTCTTATCCAAATTCTAATGTAGGAACACATGTAAATGAAATCAAATAAGTATGTGTCACTATTAACTAGGGAAGAGAGGTAAGCAAATGACCTCCTTGGAGCTAACTAAAGCCTCATGTTCCTTGGATGTCCAGACTATATACTTATTAACATTCAAATACATATAAAACTACATATGAATTAAAGAAAAAAGCTTTACCTCACATGTATATGTTATAAGCACATGCATTTAGCATCATGACACTCATTATAATTCTTTTGTAAACTTTTGAAAAATACATTTGGATTTAGTAGTGATAATAGCCACACATATATTAAGTTAAGTCAACACATGCAAGTTTTACATAAAGGAAAATTATTTGATTTAATTTAACCTCAAAAAGATGAATGCATGATTTCAAATGGCATACAACACTTAACATGATTGGAAAGGAATAAATAAACATAAACATATGATTTCATTCAATTAAATTAATTCTTAAGGACAGTCATATCAAATAAAATCATTTAAGATAAACCAAAGCTTCATATTGAATGGGATTATCAAGCAATTTGATTAATTGATTAAGCCTTGATTAAGTTAATTAATGAAATAAACTTAGGAAAATAGATTAGGAAGGAGGCCTTAATCTTATCCTATGGGCTCATTCAGTATTAAGCAATAATTAGCCACTTAATTAATTAATTTATTAGTGTTTATGGCATTAACTAATTATTAATTAATTTATAAGAGTAATTAAAGCTTAATTAGTTAATTTTCCTAAATAATTTAGAAAAATATCCCAATAAAATTATGGGAGGCACAAGTCATCCCATTAAATTAACACACAAAGTTTGGAGTTAATTGCTTAACTAATTAAATATTAATTAACTTAATTAACTTTATAAGTAAACTTTAATTAAGCCCTCATTACTGTTCAAATTAATTAAGAATGTTTTTAATAAATTATCCTCTGAAATAATTTCAAAATGAGTATTGATTTGCATTTTTATGATTTCTCTATGATTAGTCATAATTTTCAAAATTAAAGCTAATTTAAATAATTTTCATAATTTTTATAAAGCCTATTAGTTTATTCTACTAAAATAGACAATTTGAGCTTCAGAATTCAATATCTCCCCATCCAGAAATTTGTTTGACTTGAAATTTTTTTGAATAGGTGTATTTTTAACTTCAATTTTAATCCCTGGATATTTCAAATCAATCTAATGTGTATTTTTAGTTTAATTAATAAAATTTTATTTTTACTAAAATCTAAATTAAGCTCGAAATAATCAGTAAAAATTAGGGATTTTGCATTTATTGGATTCCTCTTGAAAAGAAGAATCCAAAGAGCCCTTATTTGTAATTTTTTGTTAAGTATTTTATTTTCTATGAATTTTTGAAGTTTTAGGTGATTTAATAAATTTTAAAATTCAAAAAACCCTAAATTTCTTACGTAACCCAATCATCACTGTGCGACGCTGATTAGACCACACAATGCTACGCATAGCCATGTGATTGGGTCACGTGGTTTGGCATGGCACACGGTGTCGCATGGCAATAGCGAATTGGATGTGCAATGCTGACGCAACAAATGAGCAAAAAAAGGTTGAATCACGTGGGTTTTATCTGACTTTTCGATCACAGATCGGATGGTCAAGATTGATTCATGCAATCTAGTGGATGAAATCAGATGGAATTTTCTTCTAATCGCATCCATCCATCCCTATTAAAGGGAGATCAAATGGTTGTTATATCATCTTCCTCTCAGCGAACAAAAATGATGGATGAACAATAAAAATTGAGCTAAAAATGGGAAATCAAATGGAAAAAGGGTCCGTCTGGGCTTAATTTTGTGTCGATTCTCACCTAAAAACTCTATTTTTGCATTGGGATTGTGTGAAATGAAAAATACAATGGATATCTATGGGAAACTCAGAAAATTAAACAAACATCACCACAAATAAAGAAACTTATGGTCGACTAAAAAATTTGAAATTACCTTGTTGGAGATGGTTTTTGATGGATGTGTTGATCCAAGCACACTCTTGAATGTGAGATGAAGCCTTGGGATGAACCTAGACCCTTGCCTTCACTTAGAATGATGTATCCACCAATGTCTGCCACCTCCTTGTCAGAATTCGCTCAGTTTGGTATTCTTCTAGCCCAGAGGAAGTGGGGAAAGGGGTCTCATTGCTTAACAGATATCCTAGAGTGTGTGCAATGGAAGAATAACTTCTCTTGAGACCTCTTTCTATTTTTTTCTTGGTGGTGGCCAAAAATCAGCACTAATGGTAATTTTTGGCTCCTAGTGGATGTCCTACGACTTGGGGTGGATGGGAATGGCAAGGAATCATTCTAGGTTGCTTGGTTTGGTTGGCCAAGGCTTGGGAGGTGGCTACAAAGAGGGATTAGTGGGTTTCCTATGGGTTTCAAATGCTCCAACAGGGGAGGTGAGGTGAATACGCCTCCCCATGAGTCATGGTCAACCCAACCACCTCCTGGGTCAGGTTAAGCAGTGTCCTTGGAGCCTACATGGACCAATGGGAGGGTGTCAACTAGCCAAGGAATGAAAATAAATACTTACATAGGTGATTTTTCTCATGTGATACCCTTGACCCAGGGTAAAATAGTCATTTGGCATTGAATTTGATTTAAGCATATTTGAAATGAGTCAAAAGTGAGTTGGGTCAAATTTCATGTCATTTGGAGGCCATTAGGATAGGTTTGGCTCAATTTGACCCATTTGAGTCAAATTGGATCAAATTGGGTTAGGTTGACCAATTGGTCAAATTGGGTCAAACTAAGGATTAGGTCCGGTTCATATGATCATTTGGGATGTGTTGGTGTCATTAGTTTGGTTTAATTTGGTTTAGATTTGATTTTGTTTCATTTAAATTCATTTAGGTCAAATGGGTCAAGTTGACCAATTTGACCAAATTGAAAAAATTGGCTTGGGTTGGGTGTTGCTTCATATTCAATTGGTCAATTAAAGAGGATTGTATGCTTTAGTTTGATTTAATTTGGATTTAATTTTGGTTTAGGCTAATTTGACTTTTTATGGCATTTTGGGCTAAGTGGGTCAATTGGGTTCAATTGGCCAAATTGGATTCAATTGTAGCCTTGGTCAAGTTCAACAATCAATTTGGAATGAACTTGAGCCATTTGTTGCAATCAATTTGGATTGGATTTTGATTTGACCCATTTTGGCTAATTAGGTCAAATTGGGTCAACTTGGGTCAAGAGGGCCAATTGGGTTAGGTTTGGCTCAATTTAAAATCAAGTCATGTCCAAGTATTGATCCTGGGTTGGTATGAATCATGAGTTTTAATAGATTTAGCTTAGGTTATAATTTGGCTAGTGTATCTTCATATGAATTAAAGGGTTGACTTAGTCAAAGGGCTAGGTTGACTTGATTTGACACAATTTATGATAATTGATCAACCTAAGATGATCAACAATCATGTCATAAAGTTTAGATTGGCTTAATTCACTTTGATTTGAATTGAATTGGATTTTGGTTCATATAGGTCAAATTAGTCACTTTGGGTCAAGTGAGTCAATTGGACATTTAGATAGGATTTTCGCTAAGATCATGAAATTGATTCAAAGGACTTATGAAGGGTTTTGATTTAATTTGATTTAGTTTGATTTAGTTTTGATCATTTGAATATAGATTTGACTTATATTTAGAGAGATAATTGAATATATAAATTGATTATGAGAAAATCATTTGATTTTGGATTGATTTGGTTTGGATTTTGGCTAAGTTAATGAAGGTTGATTCACATGGCTTATATTTGGATTTGATCACAGGCTTCAATCAATTAGCTTGGAATTTGAATTTGGATTTGGATTTGGATTTGAACTTAAGTTTGTTTGTAGGTTTGATAGGCTGAATCTGGATTGGATTTAGGTTTAGGCTATAGGGTAGGTAAATTTCCCCTAAGTTCTAAGGCATATCCAAATCCTATGATTAACCCAACTAAGTCTCTAGGTTTAGGTTAAGTGGTCACCTAATCACTAAAAGTGGATTATGACTAAAGAAGTCTTTGCGTTTAAAAAATTCCTAGGTCTAAAAGGAAGATTGAGAACTCATTCCAAAAGTGAGGTCAACAAAAGGACCCCCAATAGGTGTGGCAAAACTGATAAGGCACACCACACGTATTGGCATTGATTGAGGTGATCAACAATGTATAGAAGATTACAAGTGCTAACGGAAATGATTTATATCTAAACCTAAAAGGTAGATAGAATCATGATCTTAGTGCAATGCAGCTCAACTTATGTCAAGGGCATAAGAGAGCTAGAATGAGGAATCCGCGGAGGATTGAGTACATGAACCTTCCACTAAGAGAGTAGGCTCAAGCTATCTGCTAGGGATATGGATTTGAGATTGATTGTGAGTATGAGTTGTGGGAAGGAGATCCGCTGGGGATAGGAATCTATAATTCATTAGGGATAAAGATCAAATTAATTTTACTTTTTATATTTTAATTATTATGGAGGCATGTCCTCTAGGGATATGGGCTCGAATCCGCTAGGGATTGGGTAAGTGAACCTTCTGCTAGGGAAGCAGGTTCAGGTTATCTACTGGGGATAAGAATTTGATTTCAAATATAATTTGTTTGGGAGTGTATCCACCAGGGATAAAAGTTTGATTAGATTTTCTTTGATTTAAACTCCATTGTGAGGATGGTTTAATTTGTTATGGCTCCACTGGGGAGAATGGTTCTGGATTGAGGGCATATGCACCGGGGATGTACACTTGATCAGATTTGTTTAATTTAGATCTAGGCTCCACTACGTAGGCTAATTTAATTTGTGCCTCGCTAGGTAGAAGTTTAGTTTGCTTGATATATTTGATTTGACCCCACTGGGGAGGTTGGTTTTGAATTTGATTTATTATATAACCTGTCAGTGTGCGATCGACCCACTAAAAATGGGCCACGGGGGCTTTGGCCTGCCTTAGATTTACAAGTCCAAAGGGGTAGTCCACTTGCCATAAGGTAGGGCTATCTAACCTAATGGTTGTCTTTCGGTGTACAACGTTTGTGCTAAAGAGAAAGCATAGCAAACTTACATCTTTCTCAACAGGGATCAACTGCTGGGGAGACTCATTGATGTACAACAAATCAAACCCAACCTAGGGATGTCCGTTGGTGTGCAACGATCATGCTAGAAAGAATGCATAGCAGAATTACATCTTCCAAAGCAAGATAATTTCCAGGGTAACCTGTTAGTGGCACAACAAGTTGAACCTGACCTAAGGGCAACTACTGAGAGACTGCCACTAGGGACTTATCTCAACTCAAGAGTAGTCCGACGATTCTTATAAAGAGTTCTACTGACACTACCCTAAAGATAGGATGTCTGGTTGGGAAAGGTACCACTGGGGGCGTTCTCCTAATCTGAAAGAGAATATATATATTTTGTTTGTTTATTATCGTGGACCCTATTGGTGTGTGAGGGACCACACTGAGAAGGGGCTATGTTGGCTTTGACTTATCTTAAATTTATTGGTCCAAGGGAGAATCTTCTCATCCATGGAATAGAATCTCCAACCACAGGGGGTGGTTACTAGGAAAGGGGGACTATCTAATCTGAGAGTAACCTGGGTAGTGTCTAAAGGGGATCGTAAAGGATGTGATCCAAGTATAGTGCCCATAGTGGAGGTGCCGCCATGGGTGTTATCCTGGACCCTATAAATAAGAAATCCTGTAGGTATACGGTGGCCAACTTAAGGAGAAAGTCTAGCAGTCTTACATCTACCAATAGTGTTGTATCCACTGGGTGGATTGTTGTTAGCATAGTGAACACCAACCAACCTAAGGTGCCCATCGGTGTGTGACGATCAGTTTAGGAAAAAGGCATGTAGACTTACATCTCCCTAAAGTAGAACTGATCATCGGGATAGTCTATCATTGGCTTGATAGGTTCTATCCAACCTAGGGCTGCCCATCGATGTACAACAACTATACTTAGGAAGAAAGCGTAGCATACTTACATCTTCCATGGTAGGGATCAACCGCTGTGATGACCTGTTGATGATGCAATAGATCAAACTCGACCTAAGGGCGACTATTAAGTAGGGAGTCACAAAGAAGAACTGGACCCAAATTTGAAGTAGTCAAGAGGAAAGGAGTCGTTGGGCGACTTACCCAAATTATCTACTTGACCAAGTCAATTCATGATGGCTAGTTTAAAAAGAAGGAGTAGTAAACTTACATCCTCTTAAACGAAGACAATCATGATGGTAGCTAATTCAGGTAGTAAGGCCTACCATCGACAAGTTGGTGTAAGGCCAATTTAAGAAAGAAAGCATAGTATACCTACATCCTTAATGAGGAACCACCAGGGTGACGCACTAGCAAGGTAACACGTCATCCTGACCTAAAGCAGCAATGATTGAGTGCCATAGGGAGTGTTATCCCACATCAAAGTATCCTGAGACAAAAGATGTGTGCTTGTTTGATATATGTTTGTGTGTCGTTTGTGTTTATGTTGTGTTGATGAAGGATAAGATATTGCTTAGGTTCTCTATCACCTACCCTAAACACATCGAGAAAGATTCATGAACAAAGATGTTTCCAAATGAAGAGAAGAAATTATTTAAAAAGGAACTTTATTGATGATGATTGTTTTCAAACATAATTTTATGGATAATATGTTTTTAACTAAACCTGGTTAATTGGAAGCATCAGGCGTTCTCCTTTATGGTTAATCAGTTGATACGATCCTCTTTGGTAGGCCTTTTCTGTGACAAAATGGCCTTCCCAAGTGGGCTCAAACTTGCGTCACATCATGCGAGGAGCAACAATTGGTCTCCTTAGAACTAAAATAAGCTCTCCTACTTTAAAAGCTCTAAGATGAGGTAATGTCCACAATCAGTTTTGGTATCTAAAGTGAAAATTTCATCTTTTGGACATGCCTTGTTTAAGTCACTAAAATCGATGCATATGTGAATTTGGTCATTCTTCTTATTAAATGGGATGGCACTGGCCAACCAGGTAGGGAATTTTTCTTCCTTGATGAAGCCAACATCAATCAGTTTCTTGTCTTCAGAAATGATCTGTTGTTCAATGTCTAATCCCATGCGTCTAAGAGCTTACTTGATAAGGTTAGCCTTAAGCTCTATTTCTAATATGTGGACTACTACATCAAAAGATAAATTAGACATCTCTTCATAACTCCATGTGAAGCAGTCGTTAAACTCATTCAATAGCCTAACTAAGTCATTCATTTCAGTTTCATTCAACAAGGAACTAATGTATGTCAAACATGGATTATCACATCCTAGGTTGATTTCTTTGAGTTTGTCGATAGTTGACCTGATTTCCTCTTCAAACTCTGGTGGTGCATCTTTGACTTTAAAATCATATGGACCATCTAAAGTTTCTAAACACGCCTCCTCATATGAGTTAATGTGATTTGAAAAGAACATATCATATTTCAAATGATTGGTGATGACTAAGAAATAATCATCATCATTGACTGGAACCACTGTACTGAAGCCAAGTCTTGATATTGATTGAGAATGTCTGCATTTGTTGTCTCAAAACCTCTTGAAGTAATCTGACATGTGTTTAGACTAAGCATATGAAATCAATCCTTTCTTTGCTAAATTTAGGACACGCTGTGAGTACTAATCAAAAGGTAATTTTATTAAATCTGTATATGAATCATCCTCAAGTTCTACATAAACTTCTTGACTTGAGGATGATGCTCTCAGAAAGAACCTCTGAGTCTTCACATATGTGGATGACTTAGGGGCTTCCTTAACTACCAAACCCTCAACTTTCTGTAAAGAAAGAGGGGTTAGAGCTAAGGTTCCCAACTAATATCTAACTATTTCACATATAGACTTGGATACATTCATGCTTTGTTTTGGAGCCCGATCTTTATCACTATCTAGCTCAAGTGTTACCTCCAAAGGAATCTGCTATGGAGAAGAACTGGCTGGTGTGTTAACCATATAAGACTCATCTTCTGAACAAGATTCTAAGTCTATATAGATAGCGGGTATACTCCTAGTAGCTAGGACATATCTCTTATTAGGTGGCCAATAAGGAGGTTTTCCGCCCCTAGGACTGCCTCTGAACTGGCCTCTTCCTCTACCTAGTGGAGGTCAGGTCATCCTACCCATGTGTTTGAATGGAGTAAAGAACTGATGCTAGAATCTAATATTGGACTCCACTTCCTCTTCCAAGCCTATTTCGCATTCCCTTTTGTTTTCTTTTCCATTTTCTTTCTCTTTCTCTTTTTCTTTTTCTCTTTCTTTTTCTCTTCCTTTTTCTTTCTCCTTTTCTTTTCTTTTTGAAATTTTCCCAAGTTCATAAGAATAGACTTGCTAATTTTAAGGGAGGTAGTAGGCCGCATCTTCATATATCCCAACCTCGTGAACTATAAATGGCTTGAGATCTCTTTTAACATAGTAAGCGATCCCACCTCTCACAAACTTCATATACTAATGTAGAGAGGATGGAACTATCTTGTTTTTATGTATCTATGGTCTCCCAAGCAAAGCATTGAAGGATATATATGAGTCTATAATATGAAATTTAGCTTCAGTCTTCCAATCATCTATCTCCAAAGGTAACATTATTGAACCTAAGGCCCTCTCACCTTGTTCATTAAATCCTCTCAACGTCATCCTTTCTTTTTAGAGTTTGGAGATGTTGATCCTCAATTAGGCAAGGGTTCTTAGGCTCATAATGTTGACTGATGTACCTAGATCAACCCACACTCTGGATAACTTGAATTTGCCCATATCCACTATGCTGTAGAGGGGACGGTTGGGGTCGATTGTCCCTAGAAGCAGGTCTTCATCACTGAATGTAACTCCTAAGATGTTCTTCAAATGGCGCACTCCTCTTCAGTAGCGATCAGCTGAGCTAAGCATATATCAGGATCAAGTAGGGCCTTGATTACAAATTTTTTTCATCTCTTTTGATAAGACAAAGGCGTTGTATATGCTTAACTTAGCTAACAATTTTCTAAGGTGAGCTAGAATGTTATAATTAACTCTGGCTTGGTCATCCAGAAGCATATCCATAGACGGATCATCTTGTGGAGAGGCTATATACTCACTGGAACCAATGACTTGCTTATCCTTATCTCGAGGTGCTACCCTAAGAGATAGAACTTTGCCATTGTGTAGGTTGACTTCGGTGACATCATGTGGTGGGTTGGTGGAAAGTTTTACCTGCTTATCGGGTATACCTACAGCTTCTCCAACGGGACCCTTAGAGTTAGATGAGTCCAAGTCAATCTCAATGGGTGAATCTGATTGATTCAGAAAAGGAAAGTCTGATTCTGAATCATAAGAAAAAGAATCAAAATTATTTTTGTTATTATTATTATTTATACTAGGTGAGCTTTCAATTGAAATGAGATCATCAAGGCAATCAAAAGTAAAGAAGATACAAGTGGAATCTGCTTTCTTTATTGATTTCTTTCTAGGTGGAGATACATGACAGAAATCAAGTAATGTAAGTGGAGTGAGGGGTTTAGTGTTTTCGTTCACAGATACAATGTTTCTGCTAGTATAAGAAGAGCTCGATGAAGTGGTAGTAGCTGCAATGGTGAAAAGAATGCTAGACTATGATGGTGGTTACACTACTTAGTTATCCCAAGCAAGTGTGGACTGCTACCGCTACTATTGAGCTCCCACCCCAAGTTGTCTTTGGCAACTTGCAAACATTCCTTGATGTTGGAGGTTTGAGCTGCCTCAGGCACCTCAAGGAAAGTTTCTTGATCTTAGAAATGATCTTTTTAGAGATTCCGGATAAGGAGATATCCCAACCTTCTTTTATCTTAAGAGGATCACATGTATCCCCAAGGATTTCTCTAATACAACTGGATGGTTGTTTGAATAGGTATTTCTTAGAGATAAAGATGGCACCTGACTTGTAGTTGTGCTCAAGCTAGTCTTTGAAGGTGATGTAATCCTCTAAGACATGGCCTAACATGCAGTGGTAGGGACAATAGCTAGGATCATTGCTCTTTCCCACTTCCTTCGGCCTTTTGGGCTCTAGTAACTGGAAATCGGGTTTCTTTATGAGTTTCTTAAAGATTTTTTTAACTACCTCCCTCTTGAACAAATAGGGTTTGGTTAATTTGTCCAGAAGAGTCGATGGGTAGTAACTACCTGGCAGTGGGTATGAATACTACTACTGAGTGTACTCCTATGGAGGCAGTGATGGCGGCCGTTGTGGTAGCTTTGGTGGTCGATATCATGGTCGTGGTGGTGGAAGAGGAGGTGGCAAAGAAGGTTGTTGAGCTTGTGATCTATCAAACTGAACTCTAGCTGGCTACTTCCCCCTACCTACTAACACGACTGTCCCTGACCTCTTCTCAAATACTTTCTGAGGCTTGGGGATGACTGGTCTTAGAAAGGCAATTGTTAACTTCCTCTTGTAAACTGGTTGCCTTGTTAATTAATTTGTCAAAGGTTTTGATTGTGAAGCCTTTGAGCATAAAAGCAACAGAATCATAGATACTCTTGAGAAGAATTTCAATGGTATGCTATTCAGACAACTGTGGTTCGAATTCAAGTTATGCCACATAAGAATATAATCAACAAGGGACTCATTGAACTTTTTTTGGCTACAACGAGGTTGGCCATAGTTACCCATTGATGGGCTCCAACAAATCTTTTGAATAAGAGTTGCTCCAACTCAGCAAAAATCTTCACCAAACTATTGGATAGTTAGGCGTACTAATCTAATGCAACCCCTAATAGACTACTAACAAAGAAGCAAAAGAGAAGTGTGTCACTAGCACTAGTATTGTAACAATCAGCTCTTAAATGTGCCATATGATGTCACAGGTTCTCACTGCCATCAAAGATCTTGAAGGAAGGTGGCACGAATCCCTTGGGATATTAGACTATGTCAAACTCCTCCGAGTAAGGCCTACCCTTTGGAACTGATGAACTACCCCAAGCTTGCGCCAATGCTTCCCTCACTTGCTATTCCTTCATTTGCTTAATGTCCTTTTCATGCATGTAGGCACTATCTATGACCTTTCTATGAAATCTACGACTATCCTGATCCATGGGAGAAGTGCTCTTGGGAGGTTATGTGCAAAAGCTCAGACCACTTGGCCTCCATAGGACTAGGTTGTGAAACTGGAACCTAATTTTGGAGTGCTAGAATTACTGCTAACAAATCCTCAACCCTTCTTTCCATTATGTTGATTTGCTTATCCTTCTATCTGAGTTGCTAAAAGAGGTGTTGGGTCAAGTGAGAGGTGACTCCTTTCTTGATCACAACACTTTTTTGACTCTGATGGTCTCTATGGAGGGATCCTCGGGTATCGACCATATGAAATTTTATCGAGTCCTCTAATAGGTCATTCTCATCGAGGTTAAAGGCTACCCTACTCTCTTCTTAATCTAAATGATCACTCCCAAGAAGCTGTTTCATCTCGGCAAAGTAGTTTTTTAGGATATCATCTAATGATCTCCTCTCCTATGAACCGCTTGATGGTGACCATAAGACTATGCTCATTTGACACTATGCACTAGATACTACCTAGTTATGGGATGCTCTCGCTAGGAGGATCAATTACCATGGGGATTTCACTAGTATCCCCTCTTTTTTCTTCTACTATTGATGGTTGTGGTGTTGGAATGACCACAACACTTTTGGGTCGCCACTCCCTCTTTACCATCGCTGAGGTGAGAGGTCAAATGGGAGAGCTCGACCTCACCTCAGCTAGTAGGATAGATGGAGTGGGTTCCTTAGGCCATAGTTGAATCACTAATAGGGATGTCCTCTCCCCGAATGTAGACTTCTGGATCTTAGAGGTGACTATGGAAGGAGGGACTCGAACAGCTGATGCGGTTGGGGAACGGAGTGGTGTGACAAGGGCGACATCAACTGCCCTCCCGCAGGACTCTCCTCTGGCTATTGGTGATGCTGGTCAACACTATACTATTCACATGATCAACTCTAGTAGCCTGCCAATTAAAAAAATCAATAAGGGTAGAAGCTGCCGATGGTCGGGCATACCTCCTCCTCTCCTTCTTGCCCACTTCGACTATAGCTCTAACCTCAGTGGCCTTCTCCCTACATATTTGATATCTAACGCTTCTAGGGATCACAGACCTCAAATCAAATAATGTACCAGACTCTGAGCATCTATAGGCTCTATCGACCTGGCGAAGAACTATCCTAAGGCTAGTATAAGGCTTCCTCTACTCCCTAACCGGTACCCTAAAGTGAGCTAGTGGTGGAGGCGATGCAGCAATCCTCTTATAATCCTCCTCTCCATTTAAGGTTGAGAGGGGGCAGAACCTCCTGCTGCTCAAGAGTGGAGAGATCTCATGGGGAGAACCCTCTTCAGTGACATAGGAGGTAGCATCGATCTCCCTAGTTGCTCGCTCATGGTGCTGCTTGATCTTTTTATTCTTTTTGTGATGCTGAGTGCAGGTCAGCAGAGTAGAGCGAGAGTTGGAACCTACCTCAAAGGTAGGGAAAACTATCTTGGAAGCCAAGATTGCCTTCCCCTTCAATGTGTGGGAAACCAGTGAAGAGGTACTAGCTCACACCGGGGCTGCAGTAGGGACAACAACATACTAAACTAGCCTGGGAACCATTGACACTGATACTGCTGGAGCTGGCATAGAAGGAACTGGAATTGATGCTGTTGTAGGGACCTCGACAGCCTTCCTCTTCAGAGAGGAAAACTCAATCTCAGACTACAGGTCAAAGCAAAGGAGTGGCTTTTGTCCATCCACCTTCTCCCTACTAACAGTGGTGAGGGCTGCCCCCTCACAAGTAACTCTAACGGCATAGAAACCAAGGCCAAATTGAGTCCTGTGAGTGGTGGTTGTGGTGTGTATGGCTTGATCCAAGGCCAGATCCACACCCGACGGGAAAGAGATGATGAACTTGTCAGAAGCCATAGTAACTAAATTGCAGATGGAGAAAGAACTGACTATGTTGATAACTCTGCATTTGTTGACACATAACTAAGTCAGACCTTTTCTTTGACATATATCTTCAAGTATAAACTTTTGATATTGGCTTGGAATTTTGAACCCACACCTAACAAATTTAAGTATGCTAAGTGGGGTTCATTGGAGAGATTTTAAGATGTGAGGAGATTCTTTTCCGTAGTATTTTATTTTGATTTTGGTTTGGAACCCACATTCAACAAATTTGGGTATGTAGGTTGGAGTTTCCTAGAGCTTATCTCTCTATAGCAGGAGGTAGCCGGCGGTCACCTACTCCTCGGGAAAAGTCAATTGGCAAAGGAAAATGTGAAGGAAATAAGGTAGCAACTTTGGAGGGCTCTAGGAGTGGCCATGGAAGCAAGACAATAGCCCACAGTGAAGGCTCTCATCACTTGGGCAATGGAATAGTGTCGGTTGCCGCTATAACTACTATAGGAGCTGGCAGCAATGGAACAGTGCTCGATTTGAATGCTATGAATGGCATGGAGGTGGATAGCCTATCATCCTCAAATGGGATTGGGATGTAGCTAGGGGATAAGGAAGGTAGCTTCCTACATATGTTTGGCAAGGGAAGAACTCAATTTTTTGCAAGAATCGGGGTAAATTACACGAAGTCTGATCAGTCTCCTATCAAGGTTAGGAATCAGGGCATTGAAGGAAAGGTGGTTGCAGCCTCTAGCACTACTCTTAAGTCTTTAGCCACCCATCTAGAGGTTGAATGCCTCAGTGGAGGGCAGATGCAAGTCGAGAAGCAGACTGCAGCACTGGGAGCCAAATGACATGTTGAAACTGGCATGAATTTAGGTATGTATAATCCCCTGTTGATTAATGTTAATCAAAAGGTAGGTGGCCCGGATGTTCTGGATGATATGGTTGAGAACAGCATTGCTGGACTCCCAGCTATTTCTGGGGCAGCTAAAGGGGATCTAGACATGGCTTATTGCAATGAAAATGAACAATGCATAGAAGCTGTCTATGGAGATGTGCCAAGGATAGAATAGACCTTTATAGGTAGCAATCTACAAGCCAAACAGCAACTTGATAGCATGGGCATCTCAAAGGGTACTGAGGAGGATGCTAACATACACTCTCTGCCAAGGAAAGAAGACTTAGTGTTGAACACTAGAGCTAGTCTGTAGGCCGAATAGCAGAATGCTTGGAGGCGCAAAGAATTCATTAAGCTGAATAAGGTGGACTCTCGCTCAGCCTTAGCTAATGATGGCATCTCCATTGAGCTAGACTTAGGAGCTGTCAAAGAGAATCACATTAAATTGGAAAGAGCACTGATGGGCAAGCTCTTGGGCAAGAGATTACCCTTCTATTTCTTAGAAAATGACTTGCAACAAAGGTGGAACCAATTGGGTAACTTCAAACTTATCATGGTAGTGTCAGATTGTTTTATTTGTATTTCTGAAACCTCAGAAGCACGGGATACTATCCTCATGAATGGACCGTGGTTCTTGGCCAGTAATACAATAGGCATGGACAAATGGAGCCCAGATTTTGCCCCAGGATCCCATCATGGCCTCTCATAACCCATTTGGGTCAGATTTCCAAATTTACCTCTTCTCTATTGGGATAATAGCAACATTGCCAAGATTTCTTCCTTCATTGGGGAACCACCTTGGGTTGACCAGCCCACGAAGTCTTGGGGCTAAAGTATGTTTGCAAGGGTTTGTATTAGGATTGACCTCTAATAGAAACTCCCCACATGAATTTGGATCAAAGGGCAGAATTATCATTTCTTTCAACTGGTGGAGTACGAAGGCATAACCAAGCTTTGCTTCAAGTGTGGGAAGGTTGGGCACAATGCAGATTCATGCCACAACAATGGTGGAGCTTCTCATGACAATCAGCCTCATCTCTATGGAAACCAAGTGCAGCCACAGAAGCTAACAGTAAACAAAGGAATGGTTTTACCAATGATCAATGGGCAAAGAGCAGGATACACACCTCCTTTAAGTAGGAGAATGTATCCACTCCAAGACCAAAGATGATAGCACAACAACCACAAAGGGCAGGCAGACTACTGAACTGAGCTTGGACAAGCACACGGACAATGATCCCCACAACCTTTAGGTATAGGGACAAGAACTCCCCACTCCAAACTAACAAGCTTCCCCTTCATTTCTCTCCAAACCACAAGACAACTCTTTGAATACATCTAAAGACAAATATGGGCCTTGGGTTCTAATTACCAGATAGAAATCCAAAGGCAACTGAGACCTAAAAAATTGATGGGCAATCTGGGATGACTGCTGCCAACCGATTACAACAGCAGCAAACCAATGTGCTACAGGCAAAGGGAAGGGAAAATATTGCTAGGCACGGCCAAGGTAAGCTGAACACTAGCAGCTTGGGTGAAGCCTGTATGTTTGCATCCACGGTAACACCCATCTTTCAAGCATCAATGACTGGACAAGTGACAGCAGTAAGCCTAAAGAAAAATCCTCTAAGTAAAAAAAGCTAGCAAGCAACTGATCTCTAAAGCCCACTTTCAA
The DNA here is from genome assembly GCA_021442155.1 of Cymbidium sinense. NCBI lineage: Eukaryota > Viridiplantae > Streptophyta > Magnoliopsida > Asparagales > Orchidaceae > Cymbidium > Cymbidium sinense. Next base: position 79,020,465 of record CM038227.1, read on the forward strand.
TGAAGGTCAAACAATTATGCCCAATTATAATCCTCTATCGAAAAAGGAAGAAGGTGATTGTGGAGATAACGAATGACGGGGATGCATCAACTTCAACAAAATAATGTCCTCTATCCTCTTTTAGAACTACAGGGGTGTTCGTAAGTAAACTACAAGCAAATACTTGTGCCACCACATTGGTGGTCATAATCTTTGTTTGATTGGCCTCTTGGAGACTAGAGTGGAGTAGTTCAGTCATAAGGAAGCAGACAAAATGGTCAAAACAAGCTGGGACTTTCTTTATCACCCCTCAAAAAAGAAATCTGAAGGAATCATCATCCTTTGGCATAGGGAGTTGATCAGTTTCACGTCGGTTATCACTATGGATCAGCTTGTGATGGGCAAAGTTAGTTTTGTGGAAAACCAACAATGGATGGTGGCTTGGGTCTATGCTAAGCAAGACTGCCACATTAGAAGACTCTTTAGCAAACCATCGGAGGAGACTGCGATTGGAGGAGACTTCAACAGTATCTTCTCTAAGGATGATAAGCAAGGGGGAAGAATTTTACCTATTCTTAAGAAATTAAGGACTTTGAAGATCGCTTGCTTTCCTCAGATCTCAATGAGCTAGAATTTGTGGGCCCCAAGTTTACTTGGAGTAACAATTAGGATGGCAAAAGCAAAATCTGGGTCCATCTTGACCGTGTCCTTCTCAATTCCACAGCATCTAACATGATTGGAGACTCCAAGGTTCACCATCTCTCAAGGGTTTCATCTGACCACAGCCCTTTGATGCTGAACATCCATCCTAATACAGAAGAAATTTCCAAAGATGGTTGAAATTTGAAGATACCTGGCTCTCCTGCCCCATGACTTGGAAGATTGTTTGGAAAGCTTGGAACAAATCAGATTTTGGTACCAAAGCTATTATCCTTAAATAAAAAATCAATCGTACATTGAAAGCATTTCACTTTTGGAGCAAAAATAAGCTAAAGGAGCTCACCACTCTTAAAAATAACCTAGAAAAGGATATTGCTAATCTACATATTGTTGAATGCTCTAGCTCTGGTCTCTCAATCGACTAAGATAGCACACTTAAATCCAAGGTTAGTGAGCTGAATTCTACATTGGCTCGGTTGAACTCTTGGTGAAAGCAACGGGCCAAATCCATATGGCTACATGAGGGGGATGAGAACACTCATTTTTTCCATACTTTTTCTTCATCCAAGCATAGGATCAATAGAATTACAAAAATAAGGATGACTTATGGGAATTTATGCAATGATATGTAGGCAATCTCCTCCACCTTCATCTCAATTTCTTAGCACAAATGGAAGGAAGGGGAGGTTTCCCTTGAGGAATGGCCCATCATTCCTTGTAACCAGCAAGTCCATCCAGCCAACTGGCCACTCCTTGATGTTGAAATTTCCAACCAAGAGATTTGGTAGGCTGTCCATTCCATGGCGACTAATAAAGCACCAGGGGTGGATGGAATCACTTCCTCCTTTTACAAGAATTTTTGGCAATGTGTGAGAACGGATGTCTCCAATTCCATTAGATAACTCTTCGCACTGGGAAAATGGTGGACTCTTGGAAAGAAACTCTTATTATGCTTATCCGCAAAGTTAATGGTGCAAATTATTCGACTAGAATTAGACCCATTAGCCTTTGTACAACTATTTACATGCTTGTGGCTAAAATTGTTGTGAATATGCTGAAGAATGACATTCTGGTCTTGATCTCAGAAGAGCAATGGGCTATTTTTTTCCCCTTATAGCCATCTCCAACCATTGTCTTCTTGCACAAGAAGTCATCAACAAGTTCCAACACTCCACCTCCAAATCAAGCTTTATGGTTATTAAAATTGATATGGAACACGCCTATGATAGCATGAGTTCGAAAACTTTGGGGAAAATGCAGCTCCTAGTTCGTTTCACCCATAAAATTCAGCAATTGGATTTTCCAATGTGTCACCCAACCCAGATTTGCCATTCTCTTAAATGGACAAAGGACTGAATCGATCAAAGCAGAATGAGGCTTCTGGCAAGGATGTCCCCTTTCACTATCTTTTTATATTATGCTTTGAGCTTCTTACATTGGCATTCAAATAGCATGCTCAAAGCTTAGGTATGCCAATTGCTAATGGTGGGACTTGCATATCTCACCTTATGTACTCGGATAACATTCTTATTACATTCCCTGCCTCCATGACCCATACCAAAAGGATTTTGGATATTCTCCAGAAGTATTGTGGATGGACAGGACAAAGAATTAACAACTCCAAATGTGCCATTATGTTGGGCAAAGCAACTCCCAATTGGAAAGCCAACCAGATAGCTCACTTGATGGGCTTCTCTAAAGTCCAAGAGATGGACTATCTTGGCCTCAAACTTGTCATGCCAAAACTATACAAATCTGATCATTCCAATATAAACTAGAAAGCCAAGGCCAAGATCATTGCTTAGGGAACAAGGCATCTCTATATGGCTGACTGGGCCACCCTCATCAACTCTTTCTTGTTGTCCATAGCCACATACCATATCACCCACACTGAAATCCCATCAAATGTGTTGCAAGAAATTGAGAGAATGTGTTGGGAATTTATATGGCACAAGAACACAGCACAAAGAAGCATACACTATGTTGATTCAAAGACCATTTTCCAACCCTGACATCTAGGAGGATTGGGCTTCCATTTAGCCTCCATGTGGATTGGACCACTCTGAGCTCAGTTAGCTTGGTATTTCATGCAGCAACCCAACTCCCTACTGCATAAATGTCCTAGGGAGCATGTGGCATTTATTTCTAGATGTGTATGAGGGACATCACACAAATTTGAGGGGGTACTTATTGAAGTGATCGGGTATGACATCGAGGTATGATCAACTATCTCAAAAGATAGAGACATCACACTTCAATGGACCTAATAACCTAATAAGGACTCCTAAGGCATGATGGGTCTTCAAATATACGAGAGATTTTTCCCCTGCTTTACATGGATGAATAAAGTAGGGTTTATATTAAATTGGGTTCTAAAATTCCCTTTGGGGGCAACCCCCATAGTTAATTACATCTTAAGGAAGGTGTGTTCCTTAGTAATACTCTCGATTAAAGTAGGCAATTGTTGTCTCCAAAGATTCCAAGGGTAAGACTATCAATAAATTAGGTATGTTTGGAAAATAAAACTGGAAAGATCAAAAGGAGAAGACTTATTATCAAAGCCAAACAAAACAAGTAGGGAATGCTCATGATACTAGGAAACCTAGTGAGCATTCTAATCTATTTTATATTTAGGCTTTATATATTAGACTTAGCACCCTGCACATGGGTAACCAAGCTCACCTGTTCAAATTTAGATTATGCTTAGGGGTTTGAGCAACCTACAAAGAGAGCAATTATGTTAATTTTGAACACCCCTTAAACTTAATCCCTTACAAAAAACATGATTAGGCTAATCACGGCCTAACATCCAGTCTATGAAACATACACCCTAACATCCAGCCTAAAATAATACATTACAAAACCAAACATACATCATACCATACACCGCCCTGACATAAGCTAAAAGTGGTGACTTAATTCTAAGTTGTATGCATTAAGGCTTGGGTGGTATGCCCTAACTAAGCTTTGTTATGATTTTCTAAGTATGAAAAGAGTTTAATCATAAGAGGTTAATTTCACTTTTAAGTGGCTTAACTGATTTGAAAATTTTACTTAGCATTTTCTTTTATTTCATTTGACTTAAACTTAGCAAATAAGTGTTATAAAGAAAAGAAAAGGAGAGGATTATTCTCTTTCATCCCTACCTTAAGTCACATCTAAAGCATATTAATTAACCCAATTCTCTTTAGTGAATGGCTTATTACACATTTTAAATTAATCATAAGTTTAGGTTCACTTTAAATAATTCCATTCGATATGAAAGGCATCTTAAGATTAATTTGATTGAATTACTATCACATGACACATGTCCAACCATTCCTTTCCATCATATATGGAATGCATATGATTAAATCCTAAGTATACCTACACATATAATATGTTTCTTTTAGCAAACGTTAAATAAAATATGCATAAGTGTATTTTGTAGAAAATGAGATTCTCACTCACTAGCTAAATATACATTCAAGTGTATAAAGGTTTTAAGTAGATACTTTGCCATTGTTAAACTAGAGGAGCAAAGTATAGACCACCTTGGGGCTACCTAAAGCCTTGCATCCCCAGAATGTCTAGACTAGATATATCCACTATTCTTGAATACACATGAATATACAAATGACTACAAGAATAGAAAATCATGCAAAAGTTGTATTTCTTTAAATTAAATTATTTATACATATGTGCTAAAGTTGAAAAGAATATTTTCATTCATTAGCTAAATGCACATATAAGTGTATAAACCTTTTAAGCAGATACTTCACCATTATCAAACCAGGGGAGTGAGGTAAATACCTCCTTGGGGCTACTTAAAGCCTTGCATCCCTGGAATGTCCAAACTATATATACCCACTATTCTTGAATATACATGAATGTACAAGTAACTACAAGAATGGAAAACCATGCAAAAGTTATATTTTCACTTGACTAAAACATTTATACATATGGAGTAAAGTCATATTCAAATTATAATGTAGAAATGCATGTAAATGAAATCAAATAAGTACTTATCAATGTTAACCAGGGAAATGAGGTAATCAAATGACCTCATTGGGGCTAACTAAAGTTTCATATTCCTAGGATGTCCATACAATATACCTATTAACATTCAAATGCATGTAAATCTATAAATGAATCAAAGAAAAAAAAGCTTCAATCCATACACTTAAAGTATAAGCACATACATTTTCTATATATGTATAACTAGCATTTATAGCATATATAATCATTTATTTATAAGCTTTGAAAAAATATATTTGGATTTAATAATGATAATAACCATGCATATATCAAATTAAATCAACACATGCAAGCTTGACATAAAGGAAACCATTTCATTTAATTAATTTTTACAAAAGATGAATACATTAATCAAATGACATACAATATTTAATATAATTGCAGAGGAATAAATAAACATAAGCATGCGATTTCATTCAACCAAACTAGTTCCTAGGGACAATCATATCAAATACAATTATTTAAAGTAAGCCAAAGCTTGCTAATATCATTTTTAATTTGATGTTTAACTTGATTTTAGGAAAGAGAGAAATAGGTTTGCTAATCCTAATCCCATCCCATGTTTATCTGTTAATTTGATTTAATGATAATATAATTAGCTTGATTTTATAGATTAAATAAGTTAAGATATGAATTAACTCAATTAATTAACCCACACCTATATTACCTTAAAATAATTATCCAAATAATTATAAGCCAATGGAATATGCAAATGGATTGAAAAGTAAATTAGCAATGGTCTTATGAAATGAAAGGGCCTAATGCAATTGGCCCACAATTAATAGTTAATTAGGTTTAAGGAACTTAATTAATTACTTTTATGATTTTCCCACACATATGAATAAATCATAATTTCATTAAATCTGTTTAGATTATTGAACACCTAAAGACCTACCCATGAATTAATTAGGTTCATATGTATTTTAAGATTTAATTAAACTAATTAAGTATTTAATTAATCCATTAATCCTTAATTAATTTCTCTTAAAAAGTGAAGGAAATCAGAAAAAGGTTAGGAGAGGAGCCCCAATCCCATTCTCTAAGCCTCCTGACTATTAAACAGTGATAAATGGCATAATTAATTAAGCAAGTTACTGTTCACATGGTTAATTATCACATAATTAAGGTAAGAAAGTAATTAGGGCTAATTTCCTTAATTAATCAATCAATAAATCCCAAGAAAATTAAGGGAGGCAGAGGTCATCCCCCTAAACAATCTCAAAAAGTTTGAAGTTAATTGGTTTATTAATTAGGGAGTAATTAAAGTAATTAACTTTTCAATTAAATCTTAATTAAGTCCAAATTACTATTTAAAATAAATTAAGGGGCTGTTTGGTTGCTTGCATTTGGAATGCATTGCATTCCAAATGCATGCTTTTGAACATTTCAAGCGTTTGGTTGCAAGTAAAGTAAAATTTCAGTGTATTTCAAATACACCAGAAAGGCTAGTTTGTGTGGATGAATTGCCGATTTCAAATTCAAATACATAATGTGATGTGGAATTAAGCCGCCGCTTCACCGCCGCTCACGCTTGCCACCGCCCGCCATCGTCGCCGTATGCCGCTATATCGCCGTAATCGTTTGCCGCCAACCGCCGCTTAATTGCCGCCATCTCTCTTTGCTGACCCACTGCCGGCCACATTGCTGCCGACGGTTGTCGGCCGCATTCCTAACCACCGTGTCTCCGGCTCCGGCTTCTTGCCTATGTCAAAATCTTTAGTTTACTTTATATTACATTTTATCAACCAAACAAAAAAAAAGCAAAGTCATGAATTTGTCAAGCTCTCAACCAAACAACTATAAAGTAATCATTTTACACTGAATTTCTTTTACACTGCATTCCTTTTACACTGCATTCTAAATGTAGGCAACCAAACAGCCCCTAAGGATAATTTTTTAGATTCCTCTCTGAAATACCTTTAAAATGAGTTCATGTTCGTATTTTTTGGATTTTTCTATAATTAGTAATGAATTATGGAAATTTTAGCCTTAAATATTATTAAATTAACCTTAATTAAGCCTAATCCTGTCGGTGCCACATAGCAGGCTAACGTGACGTACTTTCCACATGGCATCATGGGATTGGATATTTAATTAGTCACATCCACGATTAACTTGGATGGCGGTGGGCTTTCCCATGAGCCATTTGATCTAAGATTGGATGGCCACAATCAAACCCACGATAAAAGAGAATTAATCGATTAGATTTATCATGATTTGATCATGTCCATCTATTCCAATCACACGATATAGATGGCCCGTGATATCTCTTCTCACGAGTGATGAACGACAGAGCTTGTCCGTAATGGATCACTCGATTGGAGCTCACCTGAGCTTAGATTCACTCTAAAGTAACCTTGCACCTTTGCACGAGCAATCCATGAAGATCCAATGGCTAGGATCGGTTCACATGCAACTTTTTTTTAAAAAGCTCCAAACCATTTTAAGCTAAAGCTCAATTTCATGGAAAATACCTCACCAGAGCTAAGACTAGTGGTTTGCACACTTGAGGAAGCTTCGTCTGGTTGAGGTGAAGCCCTGTTGATCAGTAATTGGATTGATTTTAAGTAATTGGCTTGGGAGACCAAGATCAGTGCTTTGGAGCTTCGGCTCTAATCGAAGTCCATCCTCTAGTAAGCTTGGAGCTCAAGGAAAGGTTTTCTTGGCTTTGATGATGTGCGTGGCAGGTGTGTGCAAGAGCAATTAAGCTTTGATTAAGAAATGGAGAAGTCAGAATGGGATGTGACCTCCCCTATTTCGGCTTCACACGGTAAGCAAAAATCAAAAGTGGGAAAGGCTTGGAAATGCTCTAGGGAATGCTGGGGAGTTTCAAAAACATCTAGGGAGCTCTCACAATCGTGTGATTTCCCATGAGAATTGAGGGGGTATACCCCTCAACTGGCTGAGGTGGATGGACTGAATTGCCTCCCATTTTTTGGTCAACCAGCCACCGTCAGAGCACCGAAGTTGTCCCCATCAGGTCCATGTGCCTCAATTTGAGTGGAGGAATGCTTGAGAGGTGGCTCAAGGCTTGACATGGTTGATGACTTCTCCTTGGAACCATTGGGTTCTTGATTTGGGAGGGAGGTGAGTTAACTCACCTCCATTTGGACCATGGAAAGCCTAGCCCACTTAGGGTGGGCTAGGTGGCTTAAGTGATACCCCATTTGGATGCTTAATGGTTATTAAGGATGATAGAAGAGTGAACTTTGCCAATTTTGGCAAAATCCCATATGGGAGGCATATCCATGGGGGATTTGCCTTGGGTTTGGCTCCAATTGGGTTTGGGCTGATTCTGAGCTGACCTAGGATGGGTTTGAGTCAAGTTAGGTTAAGTTGCAAGGTCCTATGGGGTTTTATGGGTTTTGGCTTAATTTGGTCAAATGGATCAATTTGGGTCATGTTGGGTTAGGTTAATCAATTAGTCAAATTGGGTCAAACCGAGGCTTGGGTTAGGTCCAAATGATGATTTGAAGTATTTTAGTTCAAGTGATTTCAATCAATTTGGCCTAGGTTTGATTTTGGCTCATTTAAATTCATATAGGTCAAATGGGTCAAGTTGACCAATTTAACCAAATTGAACAAATTAGCTTGGGTTGGGTGTTGGTTCAAGTTCATTTGGTTAATTGAAAATGGTTTTAGGCTTTGGTTTGAATCAAATTAAGTTTATTTTGGATTTTAGCCAATTTGATCCTTTAGGTCAATTTGGGCTGGGTTGGGTTGGGTTGACCAATTGGTCAAATTGGGTTCAATTATGGATTTGGACAAGTTCAATATTTTTTTGGAATGAATTTGAGCCATTGTTTGCAATCAATTTGGGTTGGATCATGATTTGACCCATTTTAGCCTTTTAGGCCAATTTGGGTCAACTTAGGTCAAATGGCCAATTGGGCTTGGTTTGGCTCAAGTGATGGTCAAGTCATGTTCAATCACTGATTATGAGTTGGTGTGAATCAATGGTTTCAATTAATTTGGTGTATGGTGAGTTTCGGCTAATTTGGGCTTCGTATGGGCTAAGGGTTGACTTGGTCAAATGACCAAGTTAACTTGGTTTGACCTAATTCAAAACAATTGATCATCCTAAGGTGATCAATGATCATGGTATGAGGTTTAGATGGGCTTGGTTCAATCCAATTTATGTTGAATTAGAACTTGGCTCATATGGGTTCTTTAGGCCACTTTGGGTCAAGTGGACCTAAATGGGTCAATTGGCTTGGTTTTAACTTGATTAAGATTTAGTTAAATTTATATAAATCCAAGTACAATCAATTTGGGCTAAGATGGATTTTGGTTAATTTGGAATTTTCAAGTCAAAAGGGCTAAGTTGGGCTTGACTTTGGTTGATTTCAACTTAGCTAGATAATTGAAGGTTTCAGTTATATTTGGATAGATAATTGAAGAAATGATTGATTCAAGAGAAAATTCATTAGTTTTGGCTTGATTTAGATAAGTTTTGGTTAAGTCCAAAGAATCGGCTTAAAAGGCTTGAATTGGGTTTTGATTTGATTTTGCATTTGGTTTTGGCTATTTGAATTTATATTTAATTTATATTTGTGAATATAAATGAAGATATAAATGACTTATGAGAAAATCACTTGAGTTTAGAGTGATTTGGAAGCAAATTTGATTAAGGTCATGGAGGTAGGTCAAAAGAGCTTAGAAAGAAATTGATTTAGCTTGATTTAGTTTGATTTAGTTTTGATCATTGGAATGTGGGTTTCATTTATATTTGTGAATATAAATGAATATTTGACTTATTTATAAATAAATTAATTGATTTTGGGTTGATTTGGATTGAGATTTGGCTAAGCTCATGGAGCTAGGTCCATATGGCTTAAGAAAGTTCTTTGTTTGGTTTGATTTAGTTTGATCTAGTTTTGGTCATTTGGGTACGGATTTCATTTAGATTTATGAATATAAATGATGGAATAATTTATTTATAAAGAAATCAATGGATTTTTATTAGGTTTAAAGGGGATTTTGGCTAAGCTTATAAGAGTGGGTCATAAGGCTTAAGAAGGATTTGGGAGTTGGATTTGATTTTGGATTCCAATCATTTGGAATTGAGTTTGAGCTTGATTTGGTATATGATGGGGGGATTGAATTTATATTGGAGAAAATTAATTGAATTTGGATTGATTTGAATTCGGTTAAGGCTAAGTCCAGGAGATAAAATCATAAGGCTTAAGAATGGTTTTCAGCTTAGATTTGATCATGGAATTGATTGTGAATTTTGAAAATTTTATTTTGAATTTGTAATTTAGGATTTATGGTTTAATTTAAGAAGGAAAGCATGGATTGAGTTTAGGCTATAGGGTAGGAAAGTCTCCCTAAGTCCCTAAGGCATGACCTACCCATATGGCTAACCCTTCTAAGTCTCTAGGCTTAGGTTAAGTGTTCACCTAATCACTAGAAGTGTCTTAAGACTAAAGAGCTCTTAGTGTATATAAGAATCCTTGATCCATGATGAAGAGATTGAGAACTCGCTCCAAAAGTGAGGTCAACAGAGTGCTACGGAGATGATATCAACGATAATTGAAACGGGGCAACTTTAAGAGTTGGGCTGTTATTTTACATGGTGCTAGTAACCTAAACTTTATCTTAAAATGGCAGATTGTTGATGGAACTAACATTTATGTGTTGAACCATACATGGATGGCCAAAAGACCTCTTTCAAGGTTTCCTACATTCATTGATGTTGTTGAACTTGAAAGCAAGATGGTGGCTGATTTTCTTTTTCCAAACGGAGAATGGAATGTTGTTCGTCTCCGGCAAGCTTTCGATAAGCTACTGCTAGATAAAATTCTAGGGACGACGTTGTCCGACTGCTCGACTAGCTCCCCATCGATATCCCCTTGGTCGATCCATCACAGTCACAGCCTATGCAGCCCAGTTTTCAGATAGCATGGAGTGCTCTACTTAGCTTTAAAATTTGAAACTTCACCTAAGGAAAAAGCTATTTTGGAGATTACTGAAGGATGTCTTGCCAACCTTTAAATGGTTGCATACCCATCACCTCAAGGAGGACTGCTCATGCCCATGTGGCTACCCAAAATATTAAAATGTGGATCACCTTGCTACAAGGTGCTCATTTACCAACAATATTATACAAGCCTTGGTTCAATGGGGATTCTCTATCACTTCTTTCATGAACCTAAGCGACCTCTTGCAAGCTATGGCCAAAGCACCCAAGGGCAAAAACAGTTGGGCTAGGGCCTATGGTTATATTGTCTACCAAGCTTGGAGAGCAAGAAATGCAAAGGTGTTTGGCAAAGATTATCGCAGCCACCATTTTGAAACCTTTCACTCATGCCACTACCTTCCCCATCTATGGGCAATGGGAGCTCCCTCAGCCTCATGGCCTATCCTCTACCTTCTCTTGGACTCCCCCCACCCCCCTAAATGGCTAAAAGCAAATGTGGAGTGGATGGTGCACTTCTATGCTTTTGGGCTGCAAGTATTGGGATGGTCATTAGAGATGATAGGGGTGCCCTTGTGAAAGCTAAGGGATCCACCTACAACATTGGGATAGTACTTATCTAGAGTTACAAGCCATGATATCCATCAAGAACATCATCCATCCATGGATGTATGAACTCAAAGGGCTTGTTGTTGAAGGGGATAATTGCAATGTGGTGAATTATCTTAAGCAAAGCATGAAGTAGGATATTTAGAAATGTAGGCCAGCCCAAGCTCTTGACCTCAGCTTCCTTAACTAATTCCACAAGGTGCTTTTTGTCCATATTAGTAGAGAGCACAATAGATTGGTTGATTTTTGTGCACAAAAGGCTACAACTGCAGATTTTTCTTGGCATGATACACATAGTGATACTATTCCTCCATATATTTTTGTCATTTTGGAGGATGATAGAAAACATGTTGTACTAGCTTTTTATTTTGACTTGTACTTTTTGTGCCCCTTTTGTAATCTCTTTCACTTACTAATGCAAATGCAACTTTTAGAAATGGGGTTCACTCCATTTTGGAGAGACTTTGGAGATGTATTTATTTTGTTTATCCTTTATTTGAAATTTTGATTTTGGAATATTCACTTAGCAAATTTGGGTGTGCTAAGCAAGATTCAAGTACTTGTTTAAAAATATTTGGAAGCATTTTTTATTTATTTGCGATGATGCATGTTATGTATTTAATTTGTTTGAAAATGGGGTCCTTACTTAATAAATTTAGGTATGCTAAGTAAGGCCCAAATGTGTTTGATGTATTTTGATTTGATTTGAAAAATGAGACCTTTACTTAAAAAATTTAGGTATGTTAAGTAAGGCTCATGTGTTTTTGATGTATTTTCATTTGATTTGAAAAATGAGACATTCACTTAACAAATTTAGGTATGTTAAGTAAGGCTCAAGTGTGTTTGATGTGTTTGTTTTATTTGTTTTGAAATAGGGAACTTCTATTTAACAAATGTGGTATGTTAAATAGAGTTCAATTTATTTTCAATTTTGAAAAATGAAACTCTTATTTGACAAATTTGGGTATATCAAATTGAGTTCAAGTGTGTTTGATTTGTTTGTGATTTTGAAAAGGGAACTATACTTAGCAAATGTGGGTATGTTAAGTAGAGTACAATTTCTTTGATTTTTGAAAAAGGGAATTCTCAATTGACAATTTTGGGTATGTCAAATGGAATGCAAATGTGTTTTGATTTTATTTTATTTTTGGGCTTTTTTTGTTTTTCTTGAAAAGGGGAGTTCCACTTAACAAATTTAGGTATGTTAAATGGAATTTAATTATATTTATTGATTTTCAAAAATGGGATTTTTGTGTGTGATATTTCTTTTCAAAAGGGAAACTCCAACTTAGCATGTGCGGAATGTGCTAAATGGAATTTCAATTTTATGTCATGATTTCATTTGAAAATAGGATCTTCATCCAACAAACCTAAGTATGTTGAAATAGAGATAGCTATTTTAAAAATGTGCTTTTGAAAAAGGGATTTTAAAATTATTTGATTTTGATTTTGAAAAGAACTTCCATGTAACAGTTGTAGACATTGTTAAATGGGGTTTGTCTATATTTAAATATTTTTGAAAATTTTATGCAAATCTTTTGTCATGTGACTTTTAATTAATTTGAAGAGTACTTTTTGAAAATAATATTTTTGCAAAGAATTTATTATGTGATGAATCTTGCCTCACTAAGAGGATGGCAAGGAGGTTCAAAAAAATTTTAGACATTTCCTTTAGTTTAGTTAATTTATTTTTACCTATTGGAGGAACCCAATGGGAGTTTTAAGACCTACATAAAGTGAGGTCCTAAAACCTAAAGGATGTTGGCTAGCTTTGCTTAAGAATGAAATAAGCTAAATGTCAATGGAAAGAAAGATAGTCTTGGGCTTATATAAAATATAAGTCCACTATCAATTCTTGGAGACAATAATGTCTACTAGAGATGGAGAGAGGAACCCTCCCGAACGGAGTCGCTAGAAAAATATGTGGTGCTTATTTTTGAGTTATGGGACACGACACAAATCTTAGGGGATACTTATTGAAGTGATCAGGTATGCCATTAAGAAATTTTGCACTATCTCGAAAGATAGAAATCACCACCCTATAATAGACCTAATCACCTAATAAGGACTCCTAAGGCATGATGGGTCTTCAAATATTCTAGAGATTTTTTCACTACTTTACATGAAAAAGTAAAGCAAGATTTATTTTAATCCGGGTTCATTAAGTTCTCGATGGAGCCAAGCCTCCATAGTTAATTACATCCTAAGGAATGAGAATTCCTTAAGAATACTCTCGATTAAAGTAGACAATTATGGTCTATAAAGATATCAAGGTTAAGACTATCAAAGGATTGGTTTTGTTTGGAAAATCAAATGGGACAGATCAAATGGAGAGACTTATTTTGGAAGCCAAAGGAGATGAGTAGGGAATGCTCATGATATTAAGAAGCCTAGTGAGCATTCCAATCTATCTTATAATTGGGCTTTACATATTTAAAGTTGAATAGATTTATTTTGTTTGAGTTAAAATTTCATTAGATTAATAGGGCTTATAATCCACTAACACAAGGTTATGAAAATGTCTAAAAGGTAAGGATTTATGCTTGTATCCTAAGAGAAATAGCTACCTCGAATCCTAAATCTAGGGAGCTTTAGCATAAGCTAAAGCACGACCTAAATCTAAATGAAGATGGGTATAAGGTTTACCTCCACAAGAGAGGATAAACCACCCGATTGTTGGGCTTACAACCACCTAGAGTGGTCGTCAGCTAACTCTTCCTACGCTTTAAATCCTTGTAGTCTGGTCATATGAATTTGCAAGATAGTTGGGCTATTATTAATTTAGAAAGAGACTAAAGTCTTTAAATCCACTTCCTAAGAGATAGAGCATGAGTGGTATGAGTAATGACTTAATCTACAAATATAGATCTTTCTAAATTTTATTTAATTATTGACACTTCATTTTGATATAGGATTTGAGATTTTTGTATGTCAAAATGCATGATGAAATGAGTCTTAGGCTAAAATCAAGAGAGAAGAGGGTGAAGCTCCATCAGTAGGGGTTCCTCTCACAGGTCAAGCGGTCCTTACGCGTGTAAAGATGGAGGCCCTCATTTTGCAAGAGTGATTTAAGATGATGCATGATGTAAAACATACAACATTCAGCTAAGGGGTTGCTAAATCTTTTATTTATTTTGATTTAATGCCTAAGCTTTGATTAATTAACTAATTTGATTAATTGATTAAATCTTCAATAATTTAATTAATGAAATAAACTTAGGGAAATAGATTAAGAAGGAGGCTCTAATCTTATCCCATGGGCTTATTCACTATTAAGCAATTAACAACTTAATTCATTTATTTATTATTGTTCATGGGATTAATTAATTATTAATTAATTTAAAAGAGTAATGAGAGCTTAATTAGTTAATTTCTCGAATTAATTAAACAAGAAATCCGAATAAAATTATTGGAGGCAGAGGTCATCCCATTGAATTAACATACAAAGTTTGGGGTTAATTACTTAAGTAATTAAAGAGTAATTAAGTTAATTAACTTTATAAGTAAACTTTAATTGAGTCTTAATTATTGTTCAAAATTAATTAAGAATATTTTTAATAAATTCTCCTCTGAAATACCTTCGAAATGAGTATTTATTTGTATTTATATGATTTATCTATGCTTGGTTATAATTATTCAAAATTTTAGCTAATTTAAACAATTTTTCATAATTTTTATAAAGTCTATTAGTTTATTCTACTAAAATAGACTATTTGAGCTTCAGAATTCAATATCTCCCCATCCAGAAATTCGTTTGACTTGAAATTTTTCTAATAGGTGTATTTTAAGTTCAATTTTAATCCCTGGAAATTTCAAATCAATTTGATGTGTATTTTTAGTTTAATTAATAAAATTTTATTTCCACTAAAATCTAAATTAAGCTCAAAATAATCAGTAAAAAATAGGAATTTTGGATTTATTGGATTCCTCTTGAAAAGAAGAATCCAACGAGCACTTATTTGCAATTTTTTTATAAGTATTTTATTTTTTATGAATTTTTTAAGTTTTAGGTGATTTAATAAGTTTTTAAAATCCAAAAAATCCTGAATTTCTTACTTAACCCAGTCATCACCGCGCGACGCTGACTAGACCACACAATGCTATGCGTAGCCATGTGATTGGGTCACACGGTTTGGCATAGCACGCGGTGTAGCGTGGCAATAGCGAATTGGATGTGCGGTGCTGACCCGACAAACGAGCGAAAAAAGGAGGAATCGTGTGGGGTTTTATCTGACTTTTCGATCATGGATTGGATGATCTAGATTGATTCACGCAATCCAATGGGTGAAATTAGATGGAATTTTCTTCTAATCTCATCCATCCATCCCTATTAAAGGGAGTTCGAATGGCTGTTATGTCATCTTCCTCCTAGCGAACAAAAATGATGGATGAACAGTAAAAATTGAGCTGAAAATGAGAAATCAAATGGAAAAAGGGTCCGTCTGGGCTCAATTTTGAATCGATCCTTGCCTAAAAACTCCTATTTTTGCATTGGGATTGTGTGAAATGAAAAATACAATGGATATCTATGGAAAATTCCTAAAATTAAACAAACATCATCACAATCAATGAAACTTATGGCCAGCTAAAAAATTTAAAATTACCTCGTTGCAGATGGTTTTCGATGGATATGTTGATCCGAGCACACTCCTAAATGCGAGATGAAGCCTTGGGATGAACTTAAACCCTTGCTTCACTTGGAATGTTGTATCCACTAATGTTTGTCGCCTCCTTACCAGAATTCACTCAGTTTGGTGTTCTTCTAGCCCAGAGGAAGTAGGGAAAGGGGTCTCATTGCTTAGGGGAGCTCCTAGAGTGTGTGCAATTGAAGAATAACTTCTCTTAAGACCTCTTTCCATTTTTTCTTGGTGGTGGCCAAAAATCAACACTAATGATAATTTTTGGCTCTTATTGAATGTCCTATGGCTTGGGGTGGATGGGAATGGCAATGAATCATCCTATGTGGCATGGTTTGGTCGGCCAAGGCTTCGGAGGTGGTTGTAAAGATGGATTAGTGGGTTTCCTATGGGTTTTAAATTCTCCAATGGGGGAGGTGAGGTGAATTCACCTCCCTGTGAGTCATGGCCAACCTAACCACCTCTTGCGTCAAGTTGGGCAGTGTCCTTGACGCCTAAGTGGGCTAATGGGAGGGTGTCAAATAGCCTTGGAATGAAAATGACCACTTACATAAAGTGATTTGTCTCATGTGATACCCCTGACCTAAGGGTATAATGATCATTTGGTATTGGATTGGATTTGGGTAGATTTGAAATGAGTCAAAAGTGAGTTGGGCCAAATTTCATGTCATTTGGAGTTCATTAGGTTAGGTTTGGCTCAATTTGATCCATTTGGGTCAATTTGGGTCAAAATGGGTTAGGTTGGCCAATTAGTCAAATTGGATTAAACCAAGGGTTGGGTCAACTTTATATAATCATTTGGGATGTGTTGGTGTCATTGGTTTGGTTTAATTTGGTTTAGATTTTATTTTGGTTCATTTCAATTCATTTGGGCCAAATGGGTCAAGTTGACCAATTTGATCAAATTGACCAAATTGGCTTGGGTTGGGTGTTGGTTCATATTCAACTGGTTAAATGGAGAGGATTGTATTATTTGCTTTAATTTAATTTAGGTTTAGACTAATTTGACCCTTTATGTCAATTTGGGCTAAGTGGGTCAATTGGGCTCAATTGGCCAAATTAGATTCAATTGTGGCCTTGGTTAAGTTCAACAATCAATTTAGAATGAGCTTGGGCCATTGGTTACAATCAATTTAGATTAGATTTTGATTTATCCTATTTTGTCCATTTCGGTCAAATTGGGTCAACTTGGGTCAAGAGGGCCAATTGGGTTAGATTTCGCTCAATTTAAGGTCAAGTTATGTCCAAGTATTGATCTTGGGTTGGTATGAATCATGGGTTTTAGATTTGGCTTAGGTTGCAATTTAGCTAGTGTAGGTTCATATGGATTAAAGGGTTGACTTGGTCAATGGGCTAAGTTAACTTTATTTGACCCAATTTATGATAATTGATCAACCTAGGATGATCAACAATCATGTCATGAAGTTTGGATTGGCTTAATTCACTTTGATTTGGATTGAATTAGATTTTGGTTCATATAGGTCAAATTGGTCACTTTGGGTCAAGTGAGCCAATTGTGCTCAGTTGGCTTGATTTTGAGTTGAGTTTGATTTAGTTAAGGTTATATATGGATTTGAGATTGATATATAAATCAAATTGCATTGGTTTGGGTTCAAATGAGTTTTGGTTCATTTAAATATTTCAAGTCAAATGGGCTAAGTTAGGTTTGACTTAGGTTGATTTTAATTTGGCATATTCGAAAGGGTGACTGATATGATGATTGATTTATGAGAAAACCAATTGAATTTAGTTTGATTTAGATGGGATTTTGGATAAGTTTTTGAAATTGATTCAAAGGACTTTGGAAGGGTTTTGATTCAATTTGATTTAGTTTTATTTAGTTTTGATCATTTGAATGTAAATTTGATTTATATTTAGAGAGATAATTGAAGATATAAATTGATTATGAGAAAACCACTGATTTTGGATTGATTTTATTTGGATTTTGGCTAAGTTCATTAAGGTTGATTCACATGGCTTAGATTTGGATTTCATCATGGGCTTCAATCATTTGGCTTAGAATTTGAATTTTAATTTGGATTTGGATTTGAATTTGTGTTTGATTGTAGGTTTAAAAGGGTGAATCTAGATTGGATTTGGGTTTAGGCTACAAGGTAGGTAAATTTTCTTTAAGTCCTAAGGCATAGCCTAATCCTATGATTAACCCTTCTAAGTCTCTAGGTTTAGGTTAAGTGTTCACCTAATCATTAGAAGTGTCTTATGACTAAGGAAGTCTTAGTGCCTAGAAGATTCCTAGATCTAAAAGGAAGATTGAGAACTCACTCCAAAAGTGAGGTCAACAAGGGTAAATCCCCCAGCGGCTCCTTTCCTCCTGACAACCTCAAGTCTAGGTCCAGTCCTTCTTTGTGACTCCCTACTTAATAGTCGCCCTTAGGTCGGGTTGATTTGTTGTGCCAACAATGGATCGGCCCAGCAATTATTCCTTGCTTTGGAAGATGTAAATATGTTTCTATTTCTTCTTAGCACAGTCATTGCACACCAACAGGCAGCCCTAGGTTGGATAGCACCTGTCAAGTCGACGACAGACTATCACGGCGATCAGTTCCACTTTAGGGAGATGTAAGTCTACACGCCTTTTTTTTCTAGATTGATCATCGCACATCGATGGGCACTTTAAGTTAGTTGGTGTTTACTATGTTGACAGTGACCCACCCGGTAGATACACTACTCATGGTAGATGTAAGTCTGCTATGCCTTCTCCTTGAATCGACGACCATACATCTATAGGCTTTCTTTTACAAGATTCAGAATAACACCCCTAGTGGCACCTCCCCTGTGGGCACTCTATTTGGATCATGTCCTTTGCGACCCCATTTGACGCTACTCGGGTTACTATCGGATTGGATAGTTCCCATTTCCTAGTAGCCACTCCTATGGTTGGAGAATCCATCTTATAGATATGCAGATTCTCCCTTAGTCTAGTAAGTCTAAAATAGGATAAGGCTAATATAGCCCCTTCTTAGTGTGCCCTCACACACCAATAGGGCCCACACAAATATATATATATATATATATATATATATATATATATATATATATATATATATATATATATATATATATATATATATATATATATATCGCAGGATTAGGAGGACACCCCCAGAGGTACCTTTTTCCAAGTAGACATCATTTCTTTAGGGCGATGTTAGCAAAACTCTCTATAGGAATCGCTTGACTACACTTGAGTTAACATAAGTTCTCAGTTGCACTCACTCAGTAATCTCCCTAGGTCAAGTTTGATTTGTTGTGCTACCAACAGATCACCCCAGCGGTTGCTCCCCACTTTGGGGGATGTAAGTCTGCTACGCTTTCTTCCTAGCTCAATCGTTGTACACTGAAAGGCAGCCCTTATGTTGGTTAGTTGTACCCTGCGGCCTACAGACTATCCCTTTGGATTTATAAATCTGAGATAGGCCAAGACTGATATAGCCCCTTCTTAGTAGATCCATCACACACTGACAGGGTCCATCAAATTTAAATGATATTAATTCTGACTATCCTTGAGTTGATATAAGTCCTCAGTGGCAATCACTCAATAGTAATCTTAAATCAAGCTTAATTTATTATGCTACCAACAGATCACTCTAGCGGTTGCTCCCCGCTTTGAAAGATACAAGTCAGCTATGCCTTCTTCCTAGCTCAGCTATTGCACACTGAAAGGAAACCCTTGGGTTGGACGATCTTGCCCCGCAGCCACTAGATTATCCCTTTAGATCTATAAATCTGAGATAGGCTAAGGCTAATATAGCCCCTTCTTAGTGGATCCATCGCACACCAACAGGGTTCATAAATTAAATCCATCAAATCCTTAGTAGATCCAAGCTCATATCTCCAGCAGATGTGCCCTCGACCTCAAATCAAATTAAACCCAACCTGATTCTCCCTAATGGAGCCCCAAATCATATACAAACAAGTCAAATAAATAAGTTAAAGCATAATTAGCCTCCCCAATGAAGCCATCACAAATTAAAAAAATTAAACCCAATCTTAATCCCTAGTGGAACCCCCAGTGGATACATCAAAGAAATCAAAGTCAAACCCTTATCCCATGCGGGTAGTTTGAACCTACCCCCTAGTGGAAGGTTCATATACTCAATCTCGAGCGGATTCGTCCTTCCTCTCTTATGCCCTTGGCATAAGTTAAGTTGCATTGCACTAAGATCATGATTTTGTCTTCATCTCAGGTTTAGGTACAGATTATTTCCATTAGCCTTGAAATCTTTTAGACATTGTTGATCATCTCAGTCAACGCCAATACGTGTTGTGTGCCTTGTCAGTTACTCCACAGCTATTGGGGGACCTTTTGTTGATCTCCCTTTTGGAGTGAGTTCTCAACCTCTTCATCATAGATCTAGGACTATTATAAACACTAAGAGCTCCTTAGTCTTAAGACACTTCTACTGATTATGTGAACACTCAACCAAAGCCTAGAGACTTAGAAGGGTTAATCATAAGAGTAGACTATGCCTTAGGGACTAAAGGAGACTTGCCCACCCTATAGACTAAACCCAATCCCTGTTATTCTTCTAAAACCAAACCCCAAATTCAACTTCAAAATTAAATTTTGAAAATCTATAATTAATCTCTAAATCAAATCCAAACTCAAAACTCCTACTAATCCTTATGATTGCGTTCCACGGACTTAACCCTAGCCAAATCCAATTTAATTCAAGTTCAATTGATTTTCTCCAAAATCAATCCAATCCCTCAATCATTCATCAAGTTCAAATCCAAATTCAACTTCAAATGATTGAAGCCCAAGATCAAATCTAAGCTCCAAATCCCTCTTAGGCCATGTGATCCACTTTCATAAGCTAACCAAAATCTCATTCAAATCAAATCGAACTTAATTGATTTTCTTATAAATCAATTATTTCATTAATTATCTTCCTAAATATAAATAAAATCTACATTCAAATCATCAAAAATAAATCAAACTAAATCAAGTCAAGTCAAGACCCTTCCTAAACCATATGGACATACCTCCATAAGCTTAACCAAAATCCCATTCAAATCAACCCAAAATCAATTGATTTTCTTATAAATCAAATATTTCATCAATTATATTCACAAATATAAAAGGAAACCCACATTTAAATAATAGAAATTAAATCAAATTCCCTTCTAAGCCCATTGGACCTACCTCCATAAGCTTAGCCAAATTTGCATTCAAATCACTTCAAACCTAATTGATTTTTTTTATAAATCAATTATATATTCAGTCATCTTCCCAAATATAAATGAAATATACATTCAAGTAGCCAAAACCAAATCTAAAATCAAATCAAAACCCAATTTAAACCCTTAAGCTAATTTCTTGGACTTAACCAAAACCCATCTAAATCAAGCCAGAATCAACAGATTTTTTCTTGAATCAATCATTTCTTCTATCATATATCCAAATATAAATGAAATCTACAATCATCAAGCCAAATTGAAATCAACCCAAGTCAAGCCCAACTTAGCCCTTCTGACTTGAAAATTTCAAATGAACCAAAACCCATCATAGCCTAAATTGATTGTCGTTGGATTTATATTTCAATCATAAGCTCACACATAAATTCAACTACATCATAATCAAACTAAAACCAAGCCAATTAACCCATTTAGGTTCACTTGATCCAAAGTGGCCCAAAGAATCCATTTGAACCAAGTTCTAATCCAACCCAAATTGGATTGAATCAATCCCATCCAAACCTCATGCCATGACCATTGATCACCTTATGATGATCAATTACCTTAAATTGGGTCAAATAAAGTCAACTTGGTCATTTGACCAAGTCAACCCTTAACCTATATGAAACTCAAACTAGCTAAAACTCATCCTACACCAAATCAATTGAAATCATTGATTCAAATTGAACCATAATCAATGATTGAATATGACTTGACCATCATTTGAGCCAAACCAAACCCAATTAGTCATTTGACCCAAGTTGACCTAAATTGGCCTAAAAGGCCAAAATAGGTAAAATCATGATCCAACCCAAATTGATTGCAACCAATGGCTCAAGTTCATTCTAAATTGATTATTGAACATGATCAAAGCCATGATTGAACCCAATTTGGCCAATTGAACCCAATTGACCAACTTAGCCCAAGTTGACCTAAAGGGTCAAATTGGCCAAAATCAAAATTAAAATCAAATTTATTCAAACCAAAACCTACAATCCTCTTCAATTAAATAATTGAACTTAAAACAACACCTAACCCAAGATAATTTGGTCAATTTGGTCAAATTGGTCAACTTGACCCATTTGAGCTATATGAATCCAAATGAGCCAAAACGAAACCTAGGCCAAATTGATTGAAACCACTTGAACTAAAACACTTCAAATCATCATTTGAACCAAACCTAAGCTTTAGTTTGACCCAATTTGACCAATTGGTCAACCTAACCCAACCTAGCCCAATTTGACCTATAAGGGTCAAACTGAGCCAAATCCATTGAAACCAAGCCTTGGCCACTTGGAACCTAACCAAACCTGACCCAAACCCATCTTGGGTCAGCCAAAATCAGCCCAAACCTAATTAGATCCAAACCCAATGAGATCTTTCTTAGATATGCCACCCAATATGGGATTTTTTTTCCAAAATGATAAAGTCTACTTTCCCTTTCCACTTGTCAGCCCTCACACACCAAAAATGGGGTCTAACCTAGCCACCTAGCCTAGCCCATGTGGGCTAGGTCTTCCATGGACAAAAGGGAGGTGAGTTAACTCACCTCCTTTACAAATCAAGGACCCAAAAAAATCTAAGGAAAAGTAATCTAGCCAAATCCTACCTTGAGCTCCCTGACAATCCTTCCTCTAACCAAAACATGCAAACAATGGTGAACGGACGACATTCTCCCTCATTTTCATGATGATGGATCACACATCATCCACTCCATATGATTAGAATGGATGGTTGTGATTAGATCCCATTAGATCATTTAATTTTATCACCTTTACGCCACATGATTAATCTACGACGTCCGATCTAAGATTGGATGCGAAAAGCACATCCTGCGGCCAGCTGACTCAGTGCGAATGTGATAACTTAAATAGGCAATCCTGCGGCACCACATGGAAAGTGTGCTGCATCAGCGTGCCACATGATGCCAATGAGATTATGGCTTAATTATGCTTAAATAATCTATTTTTAAGGTTGAAATTTCATAAATTCATAACAAATCATAGAACAATCCAAAAAAACAAAAATAAATGCTCATTTTAAAGATATTTCAAAGAGGAACCCATTAAAATTATCCTTAATTAATTTTGAACAGTAAACAGATCTTAATTAGGATTTAATTAAAAAATAATTATCCTATTTACTCTTTAATTAAGTAACAAATTAACCTCAAACTTTTTAAGATTATTTAAGGGGATGACCTCTACCTCCCCTAATTTTCATGGGATTTATGGGTGGTTAATTAATTGGGAAAATAAATTGATCAAGCCTTAATTACCTTCTTAACTTAATTAAGGATTAATTAAGCATGTGAATATTAATTAATTAATTAATTGGGCTTCCTAATCACTGTTTAACAATGAAGGGCTTTTGGAATTGGGTTGGGACCTCTTCCCTAACCTCTTTTCCCTTAAATCCCCCCTCACTTTTCAAGAAACATTAATTAAAGATTAATTAATAAATTAATTCCTTAATTAGTTAAATTAAACTTTAAATCACATTATATCTTCCTTAATTAAATGACAGGATTCACGGAATTAAGTCCATTTCATTTGGAGGATAATTAATCAAATTTGGCAAATTAAGTAAGAGAAATTGATTAATTAATTAATGACTTGATTAATCAATATATATATATATATATATATAATCACATCTGATTTTCCTCAATTAATTGAAGGGTAAATTTTTAGGTGTTTAATAACCTAAAGAGAGTTAATGAAATTATGATTTATCCATATGTGTGGGAAAATCATAAAAGTAACTAATTAAATTCCTTAATCTAATTAATAAATAATTGTGAGCTAATTGCATTAGGCCTCTTCATTTCATAGGATCATTATTAATTTACTTTTAATTCATTTGCATATCATATTGGAGGTGACATAGGTAAGGGTTAATTAATGAACTTACTTCATATTATAACTTAATTAACTCATAAAATCAATTTAATCACATTTCATTAAACCAAATTAACTCACAAACATGAGGATGGGATTAGGATTGGAAAACTTCTTCTCACATTCCTTAAATCAAATTAAACATGAAATTAAAAATGACATTAAAAAGCATTGGTTTATTTCAAATGATTTTATTTGATATGATTGTCCTTAGGAATTAATTTGATTGAATGAAACCATATATTTGTGTTCACTTATTCCTTTCCAATCATATTAAATATTGCATGTCATTTGATCCATACATTCATCTCTTTTCAAAATTAATTAAATCAAATGAGGTTTCTTTTTTATGTTAAGCTTGCATGTGTTGATTTAATTTAATATACGTGTGACTACTTTCACTATTAAATCCAAATGTATTTTCCAAAAGCTTATAAATGAATCATAACATATGTTAGGATGCTAGTTATAAATACATCAAAGATGCATGTGATTATAACTTAAGTGTATGAAGTAAAGCTTTCTTTCCTTTATTCATGTGTTGATTTATATAAGTGTGAATGCTAATGGGTATATAGTCTGGACATCCCAGGAATATGAGGCTTTAGCTAGCCCCAAGGAGGTCATTTGATTACTTCACTTCCCTGATTAACAAAGGCATGTACTCATTTGATTTCATTATTACATATTTTAACACTAGAATTTGTTTAAAGCTTTAATTTATACATACAAATAATTCAATTAAATAAAATATAATTTTTTGCATAATTTTTATCCTCTTAATTATGAACACATGTGTATGTATTTAAGAAAGTGGGTATATAGTCTGGACATCCCAGGAATATGAGGCTTTAGCTAGTCTCAAGGAGGTCATTTGATTACCTCACTATGGTGTTTATTTTTAGATGTATATGGGGGAGACACCACATAGATCTGAGGAGGTACTTATTGAAGTTATCGGGTACGACATTGAGGTATTATATACTATCTCAAAAGATAGGGATATCACCCTTCAATGGACCTAAGCACCTAATAAGGACTCCTAAGGCATGATGGGCCTTTGAATGTACTAGAGATTTTTCCCCTATTTTACATGGTTGAATAAAGCAAGATTTATATTAAATCAAGTTCTAAAGTTCCCTATTGGGGCAAGCCCCTATGGTTAATTATATCATAAGGAAAGTGAATTCTTTAGGAATACTTTCGATTAAATTAGGCAATTGTTGTCTCCAAAGATTTCAAGGTTAAGACTTTCAATAAATTGTTTATATTAAAAAATCAAATGGGAAAGATTAAAGAGAAGACTTATTTTTGGAAGCTAAAGGGGATGAGTATGAAATACACATGATACTATGAAGCCTAGTGAGCATGCAAATCATCATATAATTGGGCTTTATATTTTTGAAAGTGAGGAGAATCATTTTGTTTTAGAGTTGAATTTTCATTAGATTGATAGGGTTTATAATCCATCATCACAAGATTGTGGAGAAGTCTATGAGGTGAGGATTTATGCTTGTATCTCGAAGGAAATAGCTACCTCATATCTTAAATCTAGGTAGCTTTAGGAAAAACTAAAGCACGACCTAAATCTAAGTAAAGATGGGTATAAGGTTCACCTCCACAAGAGAAGATAAACCACCGACTGCTAGACTTATAACCATTTGGAGTGGTAGCCAATTAATTCATCCTATATTTTTAAAATTCATGTGGTCAAGTATTATGAATTAAAAGATAGTTAAGTTGTTATTAATTTAAGACGAGACTAGACTCCTTACATCCACTCCCTAAGAGACTAGAGCGTGAGTGATATGAATAATAATTTAATCTACAAATGCAAATCTTTTTAAATTTTATTTAATTTTGACACTTCTTTTTTTTAAAGGTTTTAGAATTTTTTATGCCTGAATGCATGATGAAATGGATGATTGGGCAAATCAGTTAGAAGAAGGTGTTCTCTACCACAAGGTATGCCCTCATAGGTCAAACATTCTCCTATTGTGCAAGGATGGAGATCCTTCATGTTCAAGAGAGAAAGAATATGCATGCATGATGTGAAACATACAACCATGCAGCTAAGGGGTTGCTAAATCTTTTAATTATCTTGATTATGTTATAGGCTTTATGTGAGGTTATGAGTTATTTAAAACTTTAGTTATGAGTTGTAGTTGGTTAAAAGATTTACTTTTTCCTAAGAGCCTAATCATATCCAAGCCACACATTAAAGCATCATTAATAAAGAAAATATGAAAAGCATGTTGTTTATATTGAGCAATTTAAACATAACATCAATTAATTTTATAAATCTAATGCAAAAGCATAAGAGGTTGGTGCGGTTGGGTACCACCATACAACCTAAAAAGATAAAATGGGTAGCCGAGCTTTACCCTTATACATCCCAGAATATGAAAGAATAATTACAATTTACAAATAAATAAATGTTATGGGGGGGTCTTGAAATCTTCATTCTTCATGTCTCCTTCATTTCTTCATGACTCTTCTCCTTTGATTTGGTAGGCTTCAAGGCATCGCATAGCACCCCAGGACTAAGCCTTCTAGCCAATGCTCATCCTAAACCCCCATAACACTAATCCTAATTCCTAATGTAAAATTACATTAAAAATAGGAAAAGTAAATCTAACTACACTTGCAAAATAAGTGTTAGCTAAACACACACACACAATCCCAAGTAGCTATACATATAATTTGGACGTAACACCCTACACATGGGTAGCCAAGCCCACTATCTTAAATTGGATTATGCTTAGGTGTTTAAGCAACTTACAAAAAGAGCATTTATATTTATTTTTAAATGACCCCTTTAAGTATAATCCACTGTAGAAAATATGCTTAGGCTAATCACGACATAACATCTAGTCTACGAAGCATACACTCTAACATTCAGTCTATAATAATACATCATAAAACAAAATGTACATCATACCATACACCACTCTAATGTAAAGCGAAAAGTGGTGACTTAATTCTAATGTGTGTATATTAAGACTTGTGTGGTATGTCCTAACTAGGCATTAAGGTTATGATTTTCTAAATGTGAAAGGATGCTTAATTATAAGAGGTTGATTTCACTTTAAGTGATTTAATTGATTTGAGAATTTTAGTTAGTATTTTCTTTGGTTTCATTTGATTACACTTAGCAACTAAGTGTTATAAAGAGAAGAAAAAGTGAGAATTACTCTCTTTCATCCCTACCTTAAGTCATTTCTAAAACATGTTACCTTAATTTAGTTCTCTTTAATGAATGTCTTATTACACATTTTAGATTAATCCTAAATTTAAGTTTACTTTAAATAATTACATTTAATATGAAATGCATCTTAAGATTAATTTGACTAGATTATTATCACATGACACATTTTAAATCATTCCTTTCCATCACATGTAACATGCATATGATTAAATCCTAAGTACACCTACACATACATTATATTTTAACACACTTGAACGATGGATGTGAGTATGTACATTTAAAGTTTATACTTTCCTATTGAATTATTTTTATCATATTAACTTAAAGCTCTATCTAAATTCTTATACAAAAATAAATAGGGTTGAAATTAAATAGGTATGTGTCATTGTTAACCAGGGAAATGAGGTAATCAAATGACCTCCTTGGGGCTAGCTAAAGCTTCATATTCTCAAGATGTCCAAACTATATACCATTCGCATTCAAACCATATGTAAATTTGCATACATGAACATAAGAAAGGGAGCTCCAAATCACATGATCAATTAATTCAATCACTTGAATAATTGCAAATGCATGTATTTTTAATAAAAAAGGGGTCCTAATTCCATAATTAAATACACACACACACCCGTATAAGAGACATAATCTGGTACATTCCATTATCAACTGGGGAAGTAAGGTAATTAAATGACCACATTGGGGCTACTTAAAGCCTTGTATTCCCAAAATGTCCAGACTAAATATTTACTTTTCTCAAATACATATGGATGTATACATAAATAAAGGAAGGAAAAATTATTCAAAGATTGTATTTTTATTTGATTGAAATATTTATGCATATGGAGTAAAGTCTTATCCAAATTCTAATATTAAAATACATAAGAATGAAATCAAATGGACTACGTACTATTATTAAACCAAGAAAGTGAGGTAATCAAATGACCTCCTTGGGGCTAACTAAAGCCTCATATTCTCAGGATGCCCAAGCTATATACTCATTAACATTCATACTTATATAAATCAATACATGAATAAAAGGAAGGAAGCTTCACTTCATACACTTAAGCTATAATCACATACATCTCCTATGTATTTATAACTAGCATTCATAGCACATGTAATCATTCATTTCTAAGCTTTGGAATATGTATTTGGATTTAATAGCGATAATAGCCACACATAAATTAAATTAAATCAACACATGCAAGCTTGACATAAAAGAAACCATTTGATTTAATTAATTTTGCAAAAGATGAATGCATGTATCAAATGATATGCAACATTTAATGTGATTGAAGAGGAATAAATAAACATATCATATGATTTCATTCAATCAAATTAATTTCTAAGGACAATCCTATCAAATAAAATCATTTAAAGCAAACTAAACCTTTTTAATGTCATTTTTAATTTCATGTTTAATTTGATCTAAGGAATGTGAGAAAAAGTTTGCTAATCTTAATCACATCCCATGTTTGTAAGTTAATTTGATTTAATAAAAGATAATTAGGTTGATTTTATGGATTAATTAAGATAAGATGTGAATTAAATCAATTAATTAAACCTTACCTATGTTACCTTAAAGTAATTAACTAAATAATTATGAGCCAATATGTTATGTAATTAAATTGAAAAGTAAATTAGCAATGGTCTTAGCAAAAGAAAGGGTCTAATACAATTAGCTCACAATTAGTAGTTAATTAAGCTTAAAGAACTTAATTAAGTACATTTATAGTTTCCCCGCACATGTGAGCTAACCATAATTTCTTTAAATGTCTTTAGGATATTGTACACCCAAAGATCTACCCCTTAATTGATTAATTAGGTTCAGGTGTGTTTTAAATTTTACTTACCTAATTAATTAATAATTAATCAATTAATCTTTGATTAATTTATTCTTGAAAAAAGTGAAGGAAACTTAGGGAAAGGATTAGGAGAGAGGCCCCAAATTCAATTCCATAAGTCTCCTCACTATTAAACAGTGATAAAATATCCAATTAATTATTATTCACAAGCTTAATTAATACTTAATTAAGGTATGAAGATAATTAGGGCTTAATAATCAATTTCTCTAATTAATTAATCAATAAATCTTAAGAAAAATAGAGGAGATAGAGGTCATCCCCTTAAATAATCTCAAAAAGTTTAAAGTTAATTAGTTAATTAATTAGAGAGTAATTAGGATAATTAATTTTTAATGAAACCCTAATTAAGCTTTGATTACTATTTAAAATAAATTAAGAATAGTTTTAATGAATTCCTCTCTAAAATACCTTTAAAATGAGCTTTTATTTATATTTTTAGATTTTTCTGTGATTTGTTATGAATTTATGAAGTTTCAGCCTTAAAAAATGATTATTTAGCCTTAATTAAGCATAATCCCATCGGCACCACATGGCGCACTAACGCGGCGTGCTTTCCACGTGGTGTCATGGGATTGGCTATTGAAGTTGTCACATTCCGCGATTGAGTTAGCTGGCGGCGGGACGCACTTTTGATCTTCACCGTCCAATCTCAGATCGAACGATGTAGATTAATCCTGTGATTAATAATGGCTCAAATCAGATGGATCTAATGTGATCTAATCACGATCGCCCATTTCGATAACACTGAATGGATGATGCGTGCTAGCGCTGAAAGACGGAGGTTGTCCACCATTACTCTTTCGATCTGAGCTCACCCGAGCTCGGATCCACTCCAAATCAACTCCACACCTTTGTGCGATAGATCCACGA
The DNA here is from genome assembly GCA_021442155.1 of Cymbidium sinense. Classification (NCBI taxonomy): domain Eukaryota; kingdom Viridiplantae; phylum Streptophyta; class Magnoliopsida; order Asparagales; family Orchidaceae; genus Cymbidium; species Cymbidium sinense. Next base: position 79,050,329 of record CM038227.1, read on the forward strand.
AGATCTAACGGCTAAGATCGGCTCACATGCATATTTTCTTCACAAAAAACCAACTCATTTTAAGCTAGAGGTCAATTTTCATGGAATTATCTCACCAGAGCTAAGACCGGTAGCTCGCACGCTTGAGGTAGCTTCATCTAGTTGAGACGAAGTTCTATTGAACAATTGAGTTGATTCCAAGTTGGTTGCTTAGGGGACTAAGATCCTTACTTTGGAGCTTCGACTTTGATCAAAAATCTAGCTCCGGTGATCGTAGAGCCTCAGGGAGGATTTGTTTGGCTTCGATAAGGTGTGTGGAAGGTGTGTGTAAGAGCAATTTGATTTTAGTTGAGAAATGAGGGAATGGGAATCGGAGGATAGGTGCCTTATTTTGGGTTCGCTTGGGAACCAAAGAATAGAGGCCTTGGGAATGCTCGAGAGCTTACTAGGGAGTTTGAAATCACCTTAGGAAGCTTGGACGAGTTGAATCAATGTGTTTCCCATGCAAATTGAGGGGGTATATCCCTCATTTAGATGAGGTGGATGGATGGAATTATCTCCCATTTTTTAATAGGCCAGTTGTTGTCAGGGCGCTGGAGTTGTCCCCGTCAAGTCCACATTGCTCGGTTTAAGTGGAGGAGGGCTTGGAAGGTGGCTCAAGGTAAGATGTGGGTTGATGGCTCTCCCTTAATCCCTTGGGTCTTCAATTTTTAATGGAGGTGAGTTAACTCACCCCCCTTTAGTCCAAGGAAAGTCCTAGTCCACTTAGGGTGGACTAGGTGGGCAAGTGATACTCCATTTGGGGTGAGTGAGGGCTGTCAAGTGATGGGAGAGTGGACTTTGCCAAAAAAAAAAAGGTGAAATCATATGTAAAGAGGTTTAGCCAATGGGTAATAACCTTGGATTGGACTCATTTGGGTGTTGGGCTTTGGTCTAACCTAGGATGAGTTTGGGTCAGGTTTGGTCAGTTTTTAAATGGTCATGGGATGGTTTCAAGGGGTATAGCTCAATTTGACCCTTATAGGTCAAATTAGGCTAGGCTGGGTTGGGTTGGCCAATTCGTCAAATTAGATTAAACTAAAGCATGGGTTAGGTTCAAATGGTGATTTTAAGTATTTTAGTTCAAATGGTTTCAATCAATTTGGCCTAGGTTTAATTTTAGCTTAATTTGGATTCAAATAGGTCAAATGGGTCAAGTTGATCAATTTGACCAAATTGGTCAAATTGGCTTGGGTTTGGTGTTGGTTCAATCTCAATTGGTTAATTGAAGATGATAGGAGGCTTTGGTTTGAATCAATTTGGATTTAATTTGAATTTTGGCCAATTTGATCATTTAGGTCAATTTGAGCTAAGTTGGTCAATTTGATTCAATTGGCCAAATTAGGTTCAATTATGAGTTTAGTCAAGTTCAATAATCAATTTGGAATAAACTTGAGCCATTAGTTGCAACCAATTTGGGTTGGATCATGATTTGACCCATTTTGGCCTTTTAGGTCAATATTGGTCAACTTAGGTCAAATGGCCAATTGGGTTTGGTTTGGCTCCATTGATGGTCAAGTCATGTTCAATCATTGATTATAAGTTGGTGTGAATCAATGGTTTCAATTGATTTGGTGTATGATGAGTTTTGGCTAGTTTGGATTTCATATGGGCTAAGGTTGACTAGGCCAAATGACCAAGTTGGCATGGTTTGACCTAATTTAAGGCAATTAAACATCCTAGGGTGATTAATAATCATGGTATGAGGTTTGGATGGGCTTGGTTCAATCCAATTTGTGTTAGATTAGAATTTGGGTTACAATTTGGTTAAACTCATAGAGGTAGGTCTATATGGCTTAAGAGGGGTCTTGAATTGACTTAATTTAGTTTGATTTATTTTTGACCATCTAAACATAAATTTCATTTATATTTAGGAGGATAATTGATGGAACAATTGGTTTATAAGAAAATCATATGAATTTGATTTAATTTGAAGGGGATTTTGGCTAAGCTTATGAAATTGGGTCATATTGCTTAGGAAGGATTTGGAGCTTGAACTTGATCTTTGGTTTCAACCATTTGGAGTGAAATTTGGATTTGATAAATGATTGAGGGATTGAATTGACCTTGGAGAAAATTAATTGAATTTGGATTGATTTGAGTTTGGTTAAGGGCCAAGTCCATAAGATAAAATCATAAGGCTTATGCAGGATTTTGATTTTGTATTTGATTATGGGTTTCAATCATTTGATTTGGGATTTGGACTTGGATTTGGTATTTGAATTGAATTTGAGGTTTGGTTTGAGAAGGTGAACATAGGTCGGGTTTAAGCCACAAGATGGGCAAGTCTCCCAAAATTCCTAAGGGATAACCTACCCCTATGACTAACCCTTTTAAGTCTTTAGGCTTAGATTAAGTGTTTAGCTAACCACTAGAAGTGTCTTAAGACTAAGGAACTCCTAGTGTCTATAAGATTCCTAGATCTATGATCAGGAGGTTGAGAACTCACTCCAAAAGTGAGTCAACGCTCACTTCCCTGGTTAATAAAGGCACGTACTTGCTTATGTCTTTTATACATGTATGTGTATGTTTAATTAGAGAATGGAAATACTCTTTCTATTAAAAATACATGCATTCATAATTGTTCAAGTTGTTGATTTAATTAATCATGTGATTGGGAGCTCTCTTTCTTATATTCATGTATGCAAATTTATATATGTTTGAATGCAAGTGGGTATATAGTCTCGACATCCCGGGAATATGAGGTTTTAGCTAGCCCTAAGGAGGTCATTGATTACCTCACTTCCCTAGTTAATAATGACACGTGCCTATTTAATTTCATCCATATGTATTTTTGTATAAGATCTTAGATAGAGCTTTAAGATCAATATGATTAAATAATTCCATCAAATTGAAAATATAAACTTTAAATATGCATGCTCACATCCATCATTTAAGTGTGCTAAACCATATTTTATGTGTAGGTATGCTTAGGATTTAATCATGTTCATGTTACATGTGATGGAAAGGAATGATTTAACATATGTCATGTGATAGTAATTCAATCAAATTAATTTTAAGATACCTTTCATATTGAATGGGATTATTTAGAGTGGACCTAAACTTAGGATTAATTTAAAATGTGTAATAAGCTGTTCATTGAACAGAACTAAATCAAATGAACATGCTTTAGAAAGTTACTTAAGGTAGGGATGAAAGAGGGCAATCCTCTTCCCTCTCTTTATAACACTTAGTTACTAAGTGTAATCAAATGAAATAAAATAAAACACAAATTTAAATTCTCAAAATAATTGATCAACTTCAAGTGAAATCAGCCTCTCATGTTAAATTAAATCTTTCTACACTCAGAAGATACAACTCTAATGCCTAGTAAGACACACTACACAAGCCTTAACACACACATTAGAATTAAATCACCACTTCTAGCTTTATGTTTGGGCGGTGTTTAGTATGATGTATGTTTTATTTTATGATGTATTATTGTAGATTGGATATTAGGGTGTATACTTCGTAGGCTGGATGTTAAGCTAATATTAGCCTAATCATATTTTTGTAGGGGAATGTGCTAAAGGGGTGCCTAAATGTAAATGTAAGTGTTCTCTTTATAGGTTACTTAAACCCCTAAGCATAGTCCAAGTTAGGATAAATGGGCTTGGTTACTCATGTGTAGGGTGCTAAGTCTAAATTATAAATAGAACTGCTTGGGAATGTATGTATGTTTAACCTCTATATTGTAGGTATAGTTAGATTTACTTTTCCTATTTTTAATATAATTTTACATTAGAAATTAGGATTAATGCTAAATAAGATTAAGATGAGCAGTGGCTAGAAGGCATTGTCAAGGGAGTCCCAGTGATGCCTTTGAAACAAGCACATCCAAATCAAGAAAAGAAAGGAATGAAGACCCCCATAGTATTTTATAAATTGTAATTATTATTTTGTAATTCTGGGTTGTATAAAGGTAGAGCTCAGCTACTCATCTCTTCTTTTCGGGTTGTACTGCGGCACCCGGCCACACCGACCTACTATTCTTCTGTGGTAATTATAAACTGTTTGATAATTTTTTTAGCTTTTGTATTAGAAATTGCATGCCATTTTAATTTCTTTATGATTGGTGTTTATTATATGGCCTGGATGCGGCTAGGCTCTTAGGATAAAAAAAAATTTCTACCCAACTACAACTCATAACTAAAGTTTAAAATAACTCATAACCTCACCATAAAGCCTAGGCATTAAATAAGATAATTAAAATATTTAGCAACCTCTTAGTTGTATGGTTTTATGTCTAACAACATGCATACATATTCTTTCACTCTTGCAAAATGAGGGCCCTCCATCCTTACACGCATAGGGACTGCTTGACCTATTGGACCAACCCCTATTGATGAAGCTTCACCCTCTTCTATTTTGATCTAGCCCATGACTCATTTTATCATGCATTTAGACATATAAAAATCTCAAAGCCTTTGTCAAAATGAAGAGTCAAAAATTAAATAAAATTTGAAAAGATTTGCATTTGAAGATTAAGTCATTATTTATATCACTCATGCTCTAGTCTCTTAGGGAGTGGGTTTAAGAACTTTAGTCTCTTTCTAATTAATGACAGCCCAAATATCTTGCGATTCATAAGACCCAACCACATGGTTTTAAAATCGTAAGAGGAGTTAGTTGGCGATCACTCCAGGTGGTTGTAAGTCCAGAAGTAAGACGGGTTAACTGTCTCTTATGGTGGTAAACCATTATGTCCACCGGTAGATTTAAGATCCGAGGTAGCTGTTTCCTTCGGGCTACAAGCATAAATTCTCATCTCCTATGCATTTCCACAACCTTGTGTTGATGGATTATAAGCTCTAGTAATCTAATAAAATTTTAACTCAAAATATATAAATTTCTTTAATTTCAAATATATATAAAAAGCCCAATTATAGGATAGATTAGAATGCTCATTAGACTTTCTAGTATCATGAGCATTTCCTACTCATTCCTTTTGGCTTCCAAAATAAGTCTTCTCACTGACCTTTCTCAATTGATTTTCCAAAATAGCTAATCATTTGATAGTCTAACCTTGAAATTTTTGAAGATAATAATTTTATACTTTAATCGAGAGTATTCTTAAGGAATTCACATTCCTTAGGATGTAATTAACTATAGGGGCTTGCCCCCATAGGGAACTTTAGAACTCGATTCAATATAAACTCTGCCTTATTCATCCATGTAAATTAGGGGAAAAATCTTTGGTACATTTGAAGATCCATCATGCCTTAGGAGTCCTTATTAGGTGATTAGGTCCATTGAAGGGTGATGCCTCTATCTTTCAAGATAGTACATCATACCTCTATTTTTTTCAATCACTTTAATAAGTACCCCCTATGATCTATGTGGTGTCCCCTCAATACATCTAAAAATAAACACCACAGAGCTCTAATATCAATGTAGGTACCCACCTATAATTGTCTTTAACTACTTCAAAAATATTGTCACAAGCTAGCTCCCTCGACTATAGAGCTGAGAAATTAGCCGGAAGATTGTTGATCGCTCAAAAATTGACTCGTATTTTGGCTAAAATCGAGATTGAGTCGAAGCAAATGAGCCCAATTTTGAGCCAAAATTTTGGCTCGAAATTTTTTCTACTTGATTTTAATCCGCACACTTGGCTCAATCAATTAAGTCACGATCGGATCAACTTTGCATGGCTTTTTGCTCGGGCCGTCGGGACATGGGCAAAACCTGAATGCTAATTTTCGTCTAATCAAGGGCATCATTGAGCAATGGTGGAGATAGAATTCTTTTCCATCTTATAATTATAATACATCGGGTCCTCAAGGCGACCTCGACTGCTCGACACTCGATAATTTGAGACTCTTCACTCTGCAGTCTTCTTTCTTTCTTCTCGTGCCCAAGTTTTTTGAAAGCCAGTAGTGTCGCTCACCACTCACGATCTCGTCAATCAGTAACATCGATCTCTATTAGTTGTAGTGTTTGAGACACTGAGGTGTTTCTTTATCATTATTATCTTCGTTGAATGTAGCTTGTTCAATCCCTCAGTTGATGCCTGCTCGATTTACTTCTTTGCTCTAAATTTACTCATGCGGTACACAATAAACTACATTCTTATTTTATTTCCTAATTCTATAAGTATTTCATGCTATGAGATGTCGAGAATAGATTTTTGCATCTATTCTTAGTTCCAAGCTCATAATAGCAGATCAACTATTCATTGTTGTATATAAATTGAGTTCTTCATTTCTTTGAAGCTTCTTTCAGTTATTTTTATATTTGATTTCAGTTCTTTCAATTATGTCCATGCTCGTGCTCTTCTAAACTTCAAAGATTTTGATTTTTTTCAGTGATTTCGGTTTTTCCTTAAGCTGTTGTTGCTTTAATTACCTTTAGATTTCATGATGTTGTAATAGTAAGTTAGTAACCTAACTAAGTGTCCAAGCTCATGATGTGCATCTCCGTTTTACTATGGATGAAGTTATATCTTATTTTTTTACGTGCATGTCAGCCTTATTGTGTTCTGAATGTTTTGCTTGAAATATTTTATGAAATTATGGAGGGTTTTGTCTTGACTGTGTCGTCCTAAACCCTAATAAATTATGGGACAGTGGGGGTTCTTCATGACTGCATGTCAGCCTTATTGGGTTTTGAATCTTCTGCTTAGTAGTTAGTATATAGTGGAGAATTGTAGAAGGTTGAACATATCCAACTTTTGTCTTGATTGTGCAAATTTCAATTCTAATATAGGCAGTGAGAGTTCTAAAAATATTTGTGGAAGGCTAAACACAGCACTCATCATGGGGGAACCTGAAAATATTTGCTTTATTTATTTGCATATTTCTGTATTTTTTTATTTTCTTTGTAGAAGTTGAAAGGCTAAACATAGCCACCTTTTGACGAGTTGCATGAGATTACTATGCATAGAATATGTATTATCTTTATCTATTGATATCTTGAGATTTTTATTTGAATTGATGATATAATTTCTCTTAGACACAATGGAAAGTCCTTCTCAAAGCAAACTAATAATTGTCCAAGTCATCCTATTGATGATAATGCAACAACTCCAAATGAGAGTGTGTGCAAAATAACTTATATTGATAAAAATAAGGGTAAAAGACAACGATCTAAAGTTTGGCAACACTTTACTGAAATTTCTATAACAGAAAAAGGAAAAGTGGTACAAAAGTTAAAATGTAATTATTGTGTGAAATCTTATGTCAAACAAAAACTAAAACCACATCTCAGTTAAGTAGACACTTCAAGACGAATCACTATAGCAAGATTGATAATAAAGAAAAGAAGCAAAAACTATTCAATCCGGTAGTAGAGGATTTGGAGGAAACTGAATCGATATATTCTTTGTGTGTTTTATCTGCTTATGATCATTCTAGAATAAAAAATATTGTGGCTAAGATGATCATTGTTCATGAATATCCCTTCATGGTAGTTAAACATTTATGGTTTAATATCTTGATGAAATCAATGAATCCAAATTATTATAAAATTTCAAGGTTTGGCATCAAGGAAGAGTGTATGAAAGTGTATGAAATTGAATAAGACAAATTGAAAAAAGTTTGAAAGTTGTGGAGAGAGTTTCGATTACTAGTGATTGCTGGACATCAAATCAAACAATTGATTATATGTATCTTACTGTGTATTACATTAGTTCTGATTGGAAATTACAATCCAGGATAATTAGTTTTACTGCTTTGGATCATCCTCATAGTGGGGCTATAATTTCTGAGGCAATTTCTGAAAGTTTGTTGCAATGGGATCTACAAAATAAAATAAGTATCATCACTTTAGACAATGCATCATCAAATGACATAGCAACTAGAAATTTGAAAGCACTGTTCACTAGAAGATCTAAATTTTTAATGTTGGGGGATTTATTTCATGTTTGTTGTGTCACTCATATTTTAAATTTAATGGTGCAGGATGGCTTGAAATAGATCAATAAAATAATTGAAAGGGTAAGAGAATCTATCTTATTTATAAAGCGATCTCCAACTCGCTTACATAAATTTGGAGAGATTGCAAGGCAGATTGGCTTATCCACAACAAAGATACTTTGCATTGATGTGCCTATGCGTTGGAACTCCACATATAAGATGTTAGAGTCTATTTTTTATTATAAGAATATTTTTTTCTTGCAAATATGCTTTGTGTGATCTCAAATATACATGGTTGCCTTCTCAAAAAGATTGGGTTAACTTTGAGAAAGTAAGAGAATTGCTTCAATTTTTTCATCGAATAACTGAATTTTTTTCAAGTTCAACCTATCCTACTGCAAATAGGTTGCTTCCCAATCTAGTCCTAATCAAGAAAACATTGGATTGAGAATGCTTATCTAGTACTCTTTTCATTTCAAACATGGCAAGTATCATGAAGACTAAATTTGATAAGTATTGGATTGATTGTTCAATATTATTTTCGATTGGTTGTATTTTAGATCCTAAAATGAAACTGTTTGCCAGCAATTATTACTATCCACAAATATATGATGTTGATGTTGTGATTGAGAAGAACGATAATGTCAAACAAAAACTTTTTGAACTATACTCTTATTAAGCTATTGATATACAGACGATAGCTAAAGAAATTACTGGAGCATCCACCTCTCAACTTGAAATAACCCCAACTAAAGGTGGTAATATTTCACATGATGATCTGGCTGGTTTGTATGACTTTATAGATTCGATTGGCCTCTTAGTTCCACAAAAGTCTGATTTGGAGATATACCTATTGTGTGAAATGCCCTGATTCGTAATTTGATATTTTAGAATGGTGGAAAATGTCCATCATGAAATACAAGACTCTCTCAAAGATGGCCAAAGATATTTTTACCATCTAGTAACAACTATTGCTTCTGAGTCAGCTTTTAGTGCAGGGGGTTGTGTGCTTAGCGATTATAGAAGTTCAATTTCATCGAGAACATTAGATGCTTTAGTATGTACTGGAAACTGGATTCGAGCCGCATATAAATCATCGAAAGATCCATTGGTAGTATTTACTTTTTCTTATTTTATAATGCAATTTGCTTCTATTCAAATATGAGTTTCACTTTTTTTAATTGCAATTTTAGTTTGATATTCTTGCAGAAGAGAACTTAGTTATAAGTGTATAATCTATGGAATCACAAATATAAAAATCAGGTGATAACATTTCAATTATGCTCTACATTTCTCCTTTTTGCGTAATTTTATCTTCAGTGAATGTTTTGTGAGACTCCAAAAAATTTGAACAATCTAATTGGAGAACTAGTTTGGTTGTGTTATGTGAGAGTCTGAGACATTTATTATGGGCTATGCATTTTATTATATATTTTCTGCTTTTGTGTTGTAATGTTTTATGTTAGAACTAAGATGGCCTAATGGGTGTTTTGGTAGTTGATTTTTTATATTTTTAGTGGAATGACTTGGTCAATGAACTAAATTTGAGACCATTTAGTCATTTGGGGTGGCATACTTGATACTGTCTTTAAATTTTATGTATTTGAATTATAGTGAAATTTTGGTTTGCCTTTACAAACAGATTGCTTCATCTTACTACATTTTATCTGTTGATGCATGTTGTGTTGGAATTTGGAAATATGAATTTTATAATGTTATCCTAGACACGTAATACTGCTATAATATTGCTGCTTGGAATGATGTTAGTTATATTATTTTATTAATAAATCTAAAATAAAGAGGTTATGGAACTATGGAGGGTTGGAAGCTTAGAATGATGTAAAGATTTAATTTTGATGAAAATTAGTTTGCCGGAATTCAGTTTTACTTTTGTTGGAATCATATGTATATACTTTTGTTGCTACAAATAGATTTTGGTTCTCCATTCTTTTACCTACAGGTATTACTGTTTAGTAATGATTATTTGTCTATTAGTTGATCTGTTGATCAATCTTTTGTGTTTGTTTAGCATGAGTCATGATTGCCTTTTCTATTTTGTTTAGCATCTTTGAAGTTCTTTTTTAGAAATTGAAATTGGTATTGATCAATATTATATCTATTAGTTCAAATTATTGAGGATGAGATGGCTTTTGGACTTTATTTTGTTGTTCAAGGATTAAATTAGGGAAACGTTATAGTTGTTTTGATGATTGTTTACCTATAGGGAATTAAATACTTTTGGACTTTATTTTATTGTTCCCAATGGGCCATGGCTTTACAATCTAATATGCTCTACAGAAGTTAAAATAGCTATTTTGATAGTTGTTATAGGAATAAATTGGAATTGATCAATTTTGTTATGAGAAGTCTTATTTTGATGAAACCATGCAATTAGATGTTATTTTGATGACTGTTATATCTGAAGTCTTATTTTGCTTAATTAATTTACCACTCTTACCCAGAAAAATTTGTTTCATGCCACCCTAAAAATTATCCAATCATCTCAATTTTTTTAGGGCACAAAAATATATTACTTTTCTTTAATATTTTGGTTTTCGGTTCTCCATTCTTTCACCAACAGGGAATTACAATCTTGCTATTTGGACTATGGGCTGAGGTAATTTACTTTTTCTTGCATTTATGTATATATTGTTAATTAATGGATTGCATATATTGTGGTAATCATAAAGAATACTAATTTGTTTTTTTCTCACTAATTTTTTTCTTATATGTTTAAACACAGATTTTCATTCTATTTCTCATTGATTTTCATTTTCGGTTCTAGACTTGAAGTAATTATTTTCCTTAGTTTTTATGTGTCTTATGGACCCGTGGTTGACCTAAAGTGGGGTTATCATGAAGAATTTTTTATTTTCTAATTTGGGATAATGATGAGAAGAGATTATATTTGTAATTTGGGCTAACTCGATAATTTTTGCTTCATTATTGGTGGCTCTCATTGGATTGTCGTGCAACCTAGAGCCTTTATTTATACCATCAACATTGGTCCTATTACCTTTCTTGCCTTTAATATTCTGAGTCTTTTATATACATGATATTTCTGATTTGTAAGGTTTTGTAACTTTTGTTAGAGATTTGTTTCTCTATCTTTAGGGACCTAATTGATGGCTTTGGCAACCTAGAGCCTACAATTATTGAAGTGAAGCATACAAATTATAAATTTTTGCTAATTGCTGATGCTTGAAGATAGATATTATTTTCTCTTAGTTATAGAAAAAATAGTCAATTTAATATTTTTATTATTTTTTTTATTATTTTAAATGTTATGTCAATTGTATTATTTTATGAACTTCTTTATTATTGTCAGTTGATCAAATATGAAATCTCAAATATATAACATTAGTCAGAATTGTACAAAATTTGTATTTATAAGAACAATTTGTCTGTAATGTGAAATTATAATTTGTTATTGAAATTTTATTTTTCAATTCAACTGTGTTGTATGTTTACATTACATTATTTACATATTCAAAAAACTTATGAATTTTGAGCCAAATCAACTTTCGAGCTAATCGAGCCAGCGCGTTTCATTTTCGAGCTAGCTTGTTTCAATTTCGAGCCAGCTCGTTTCACTTTCGAGGCAGCTCGAGCTCGATCTGATTTCGATCCGAGCTAGCTCTAAATCGTAACAATCGAGCCACGAGTCAATTTCGAGCCAAAATATATTGTTTCAAGCTGATTTCGAGCTGGTTATAGTTCAGCTCGAAATCGGATTGTACACACCCCTACTCGACCACCATAGTTTCATATAAGATAATAACAAGTTGTATGTTGTTTATAAGGTGCTATTTGTTTAAGTGGGATGTTCGGTTGTTTCTTAACTGATATGGCACTTAAAATACCACTAGTCGAAGTAAGAATCTTGATGTCAAAAGCAAGTTGATCCTAAGTTGAAACTGGTTGAGATCAAGCACTTAAAATATCATTGAAAACTTTGGGATATCAATTAAATCCCTAAATAACTCTTAAACATAGAGTGTTTATAGTCAAATCGAGCGTCTCGACGAGCTGGATCTAACAATTCCAATATCTCATAATTCTGACTTCATTTGTGCATTCAAATACTTAAAATACATCAAATGATCAAAGGAATCATTTTGAGCCGTCCGATGGAGTGGAGTGGTACGGGTTTTGCATGTATTTACAGAAATGTCACTCCTCCAATCTATAAATAGCCCTCATTCTTAACATGAGTGGAACCCAAGCAGAATAGAGGAGAGAGCTCTAAAGCTTAAAAATCCTCCAAGCTGTCGTGCCACCACTCGGCGTCGTAGATCGCTGTTGGTTGCCAACCACTGCCGGCCGTAGGTCGATCGCCGCCTATTGTCAATCTCGTTGGTCATGGTTGTCAACCATCGCCGCCGGTCATCATCGCCGACCGACCGCCGCCGGCCATCGTCGCCACCTCGCCGGTCCAACATGGCGACTTTTCGTCGTCGGTCGGCCGTTCACCATCATCGAGCAAACATTTACTGAGCGTGACTATGTAGGCATTGTTGTCCGATTCCGGATTGATTCATTGTCGCCCCATACTTCACGTAATCACGTTATCGGGAAGATTTTGTATTCTAAAACAGATACATAGCAGAAGATTTTTATTGGGCTAGGCCCCGTGGTTTTTCCACGTAAAAATTTTGGAGTTCTCTTATTAATTCTTCGAACATCGTGTGTGTGCTGGATTCCACAACATAGCTAAGACGTAAACTTTTATTCTACCGCAATTGATTTTCTAGCATGCAACATTAACCATATCTTGTGTCTCATGGGCAACCCATGTACATGTAGCTTGTTTGTTACCGCTATATTGGACACTGATGTGAAGGTTCAAACTTTTTTACTTCAAAAATCTAGCTATCTTCACATAATGATGCCCTGATTCTCCATGGACAACTTTGATGTTAATAAATAGCAATGACTCATGTGCTATCACTTGTTTTAATCTTCACTCCAAAATTTTCTATAATTTCTTTGGAGTGAAGAAATTGCTTGAATGCCATGGAATCAACCAAACGAGTACCAACTGATGCAACATTAACATCAACTACTCCATTACTCAAAAGTTTGACGCTATATGTTTTAGGCTCATTAAAGTTAGTGTCATCCTTCATCAAACTTGAACTGTCGGTACTCTAAAATATCACTATTATTAATGGTCTCTATTACATCTGAACATCTTTCAATCTATACACCATCTTACAATATTATGATTATCTCGGCTCGATCAGTTTCAACAAACTGCCTCGCCATTTCTATTCCATCACATTCAGTTATCAGGTGCTTGAAATCTTTAGAGGAGTCATATATATAATAGTGCAAATCATAATTACAGCCTTCTAGCTGAGGATAGATATTTTCAATCTCCTCTATGAGCAAATACAAACTATGCTCATATTTATCTATCTTAATAGTTTTTCTTTCTTTCCCTCTTCATAGTTCCTTTTATTTATATTTTGAATATTATTAAAAAAAACTATCAAATTTAAACGTAACCAACCACCTTTATGTTACCTGCATTGGAAAAAAAATATTAAAACAAATTTGTATATATAAAACTGTAGAAATATTTACAATGAAAATCAAGATGAATTCTACACATAAATTATTTATGCTTTCTTCAGTTATCACGTGATTATACATTAAGGGTATAAAATTAAAAATCCATCATTCTCATAATTGTATTCATTGAAAACTTATTACCCTTCTTTCCAATATAAAAACAGTCAAATAAGTGTAACAACTGTAACAAGACTTCATTTCCATAGTCGCACAAAATATAAAGGGTTTCAAAAGAAAAAAAGTTGAATGTAGCATCGGCACACCACTCCAAACTATTGACAATAGTGAATATGTAATGCCACTCCACAAGTTCTCGGGTAGTGAAGGTTTCTAATGAGAGCTATTGCCGACTATGTGTTTGTGCAGCCTCAAGTCATTAAGCAAGAAAGTTTTTCAACAATGACTACAACGGGAAATCTTTCAGGCAACCAAAACTGCAGGGTCTTGTAATGGACAAGAAATGGATTTCACGTGGGAGAAGACGAGGGGTGCGGACTTTTTTCTTTGTTACGATCGTATACGATGCGAATGTCTGTGATAGAGAGGGCCAAATTTTCAGATCAAACATAATTAAACAATAATTTAGTTTATTAACCACATTTTTCTTAATTAAAAGCAAGCCTAGTTGGTGACTCGAGCCAACATAGATTCTAAGTCAGTATTAGTCGCCCATTGAACTAGCAACTTGCCTTGACCATATTTTTTCGCTCAACGGCCTTACCGTCGCAACCGCCCACGTTGCAGCCATCGCACGCTGAGTAGGCAGCCTCCCTTCTTTGACATTTGCCGTTGACATCCCTATTTGGCTGCTGATTTAGGTATTTTGCAATCCTAAATTTCATTATTTTTTTGTTAGATCGCGATGGAGGATATGATTATTGTTATTTTATACATTTATAAAGCGAATATTATTATTTATTAAGTTTTATTTAATTACTTATTATTATTTTCTAATATTTTTACGGAACTAACACTTAATGCTTGATATTTATGAAAAATTACATTATTGATATGCATAATAAGGAGCATTCAACTATCTAAATCCTCTTATTATGCTATTTTTGATATGATAATGAAGATTTGAGTGTTACTTAAATAAATATCAAAGTTTCGTTATTAGATATGTAAATATATAAGAAGTGTGTGCTTTCTTGATGAACTAATAGGTATAGGAAATTGTTTCCTTAGATAGTGTCTAGTTATAGACTTTTTTTAGCATGTAACTATTCAAATCATTTATTTTATTGAGTTAGCTGCAGCTAGTCTACGTCATAGTTCCCTTTAATTGATTTTTTTCTTTAAACAAGTGAGATATATGATCTTTTTGTGTCCAACTGGTTAATCAATAAGTTAAAAATAAGTTTCGATATAGTATATATAATTTTATATTATGGCGGTGAACTTATTGATAGTAGAGATTTTATCCCAACTTATACCGGTGGAAAGAACTGTCTTATACAAATCCCACGACGGATTAATTTCACGAACTTATAGAAGCGAATTTTGAGGTTACTGAAGTTTGATCTGGTAAGGTTTCGCGTAAGTCTATATGTCGATTTCCTGTTTGTGCTGGATTTATAGCAACTCACATAACTGACAATGAAACTTGTAAGATCATAATCAAAGCAGCATAGCTACAACCAATAATTATCTATATTGAAGTTGACAAAATAATAAATGAAGAAAGAGAAGTATATAATATAGAGGAGTGTTATATACCTCTAGTCATAACTATACATATCACACCAACTTCATAATTAACTACTCAAACAGAAACTCACCAACCATT
Organism: Cymbidium sinense; assembly: GCA_021442155.1. NCBI lineage: Eukaryota > Viridiplantae > Streptophyta > Magnoliopsida > Asparagales > Orchidaceae > Cymbidium > Cymbidium sinense. The sequence goes on from CM038227.1 coordinate 79,065,569, forward strand.
TTTTAGATATGTTCATCGGTGGTAGTTGTTTCTCTTTTCATGTTTTGTGCACATTTGTGATCTTTTATTTGTATTACTAATTTGTATTAAGTTGAATTAATTTTAATTTGGTTCTCTATTTTGTATTAGTGGTTTATATTTCATCCATACTTAGGTGCAACACAAGATCTCATCAACCTTCATGATGGGTTTGCTCTTTATTACACTGAAGTTGATTTTTTTAGTTTTCAACTCAAATTTTTTTGTTTCTAATTTGAACATTTTACTGTGGTCATCCTAGTCTCAAGATTATTCACATGTATGAAAACTGTGGTTGATTGAGCGAAAATTGTCAAAAGTTATCAATATGAAAATCACAAAGAATTTTATAAGTTTTCCAATGATACCAAAATCACTTAAATCCGACATTAGACAAGTGTGTTACAGGCAAAAAACTGCTTCTTTGTAGGTTTAATTTGTTTTGCACTGTAAAAAAAGTGAATATACGTGAAAATTGCAACTGATCAAGTGAGAATCATCAAAAATTGTCAACATGAAAGTCATAAAAAATTTTGTGAGCTTTCCAATGAAATTAGAATTGCTCAATTCATACACCGGACGAGTGTGTTATGGGTAAAAAAATACTGCTGGATGGGTTTAATGTGTTTCACATCAGAAAAAAAAAAGAACATACAATAAAACTTTGGTTGATCGAGCTAGAATCGTTGAATGTTATCAACATAAAAGTCATAGAAAACTTCGTAAGCTTTCTAATGATACCAAAATTGCTCAATTTCAATACCATATAAGTGTGTTATGGGTAAAAAATTGCTGCTAAGTGGGTTTAATTTATGTCGTGTGGTACAAAAATCAAACATATATAAAAACTGTAATTGATCAAGCGAGAATTGTTGAAAGTTATTAACATGAAAGTCATAGAGAATTTTGTAAGCTAACGATATTAAAATCGCTCAATTCTAACATCGGACGAGTGCGTTATGGGCAAAAAACTGATGTTGGGTGGGTTTAATTTATTTTACATCGTAAAAAAAAGTGAACATACATGAAAACTACGACTTATCAAACTAGAATCATTGAAATTTGTTAACATAAAAGTCGTAGAAAAATTTGTAAGATTTTCAACAAAATTAAAATTACTCAATTTTGACGTTGGATGAGTGTGTTACAGATAAAATTGCTGAGGTGGGTTTAATGTATTTCGCATTGTAAAAAAAGCTAACATACATAACAACTATGATTGATCGAGTTAGAATCGTCGAAAGTTATCAACATGAAAGTTGTAGAGAACTTTGTAAGCTTTTCAATGATACCAGACACTGGACGTGCGCGTTACGTTGGGTGGGTTTAATGTGTGTCGTGTTATACAAAAAGCAAACATACATTAAAATTGCGGCTGATTAAGTGAGAATCATTGAAACTTGTCAACATGAAAGGCATAGAGAATTTCGTAAGTTTTCTAACGATACTAAAATCACTCGATTCCAACACTAGACGAGTGTGTTATAAGTAAAAACTGATGTTGGGTGGGTTTAATGTGTTTCTTGTAAAAGCAAACATACATCATGATTGATCGAAATGAGAATCGCCAAAAGTTTTTAATATGAAAGTCGTAGAGAATTTTATAAACTTTCTAATGATGTAAAAATCACTCAATTCCACAATTCGAAGTGTGCGTTATAGGCAAAAAAACTACTACTAGGTAGGTTTAATATGTTTCGCATCGTAATAAAATGAACATACATAAATACTTCTGCTAATCATGCAAGAATTGTCGAAAGTTGTTAACCTGGAAGTAGTTGAAAACTTCATAAATTTTTCAACAATACCAAAATTACTTAATTTTGACATAGGTCCAGTGCATTACAAACAAAAAAACTACTACTTAGTTGGTTTAGTGTGTTTCACACAATAAAAAGTAAACATACATGAAAACTATTGATCAAATGTTTTAATTTGAGAATTTAAACTTTTAAAGATACCAAGATCACTCAAATTTGATACCAAACAAGTGCATTACATGCAAAAATGTGCTGCAAGTCTAAAATTATTTAAAAAAACAAGATTGTTCAATGCAAGTCGCCTATTCAACAGGCAACTTGCATTGAGGTGGAATCCACATAAGCTTAAGCCGCTTATTGAAGGGGTGAATATGATTATTTTTAAAAATTTTAAATATGCTTAATTATCTAAATTAATCTTTAATTATGCTTATTTAAAAGAGAGGTATATGCATAATATTTATGGCTTAGTGTGTTAGGCTTGTAAAAAATGTTTAGAGAGTGTTAGATATATAAAATATTATATTTTGAGTGGTATGTGAGTTAATCCTACTATCTTTTATATGAGTATTGTGTGTCATAAAGCAAGCTCAAAATTGGAGATTTACATACATATCATAAAATTATTATACATTTGTATATATATAATATTTAAATTTTAATATATATATATATATATATATATATATATATATATATATATATATATATATATATATATATATATACTTTAATTTTCAATACAGCATCAAAAATATCATCATCATTTATTTTTTAAGAATAAATTTTTAATATAAAAATATTAAATAAGTAAATATTTAATTTTAAGTTTTTGATAAGCATTTGAATGAATACTATAAGGCTGTTTGGTTGCCTGTATTTAGAGTGTAAAGTAAATCAGATATAGGAAATTTAATTTTTTGAGTATTTGGTATGGTGTAAAGTAAAATTTCAATATATTTCTACTGTATTTGAAATATATTAGATTTTAGGTGATTAATTGGTCCAGAGAATTTCAAATACACTAGCCAGTGTAAAGTATTCTCCATCGCCGCCGACCATCGCCTGCCGCCACTAACCACCGCCACCACCTTCTTCGCCGCCGTGGCCGCCACCGCCGACCACGCACCATAGCCGCCGAATCACGCCATCCTCGGCCACCGCTTATCGCCTCGCTGGCCCCTTTATCATCACATCGATCGGACGCCATCGACATCGATAATCTCAAAAATATTTTACATTATAATTATTTTGTCAAAAAAAAAAAAAATCATATATTTAAAGAATTTTAGACCAAACAAGTAATCAATTACACTGCATTCCTTTTCCGAATGAGAAAACCGAGTTTTTCCCTGCGAGAGCTGAAGGCGATGGGAGCGCTCTTCCTCTACCGAGGGAATCTCCACCGCGTCGCCGACATTCCTCGCCAGTGGCCAATGCCGCCTCGCGACATTTCCCTCATCCAGTTCCGTCGCCTTCTCCTCAAGCGAAACCTAGCTATTACGCAATTTTCATCCAGAAACACTAACGCTAAACCTAACCCATAGTGAGTAATGAAAATCATGATGGTATGGACTTGACCGAATGTCTAATGATGCCCCCGATCAACCCCATTTCCTCTTCCGAACCGAGTGGATCGTCTTTGGACGATTGCAAGGGGGTCGCTGCGATCACTGAGGGTCGGCTGGCTTTGGAAGTTGTAGATTCAATGGAGGATGGCGATGGTAAGAAGGAGGTGAGGTATTATTTGGGCGGGTTGGTCATTGAAGGTGAATATATTATTTATTGATCTTATTTTAACTTTTTTGTTATACCTGGATTGTAAATTTGCATTTATTTCCTTTAATTCCATTTTTTCATTAAGATAGGTTTCAATGTCGCTCCTGCTGAGGTTTCCAGAAATTTTTTTAAAGCTTTTTATGTTCTCTTTGTTATTTTAAAGTAACGTTGGGTAATGTGTATTGTGCTGTTCATGGCATAAAAAGCGGTTTCTTTTAAGGGACGATTTGGTATCCTATTTTAGGCAAAGTTCTAGCAAGATTTATCTTAAATGCTGCCAATCCCATTTCAGCCTCATCTTTGGTTAAATTCAGGGTTTGCTAGTCATTCATATGATTTAACGGATTTAAAAGATTTCTTACTGTCACAAATTATAAATCCCAAACAAATAGCCAAACAATTTATCATGTTTTAGCAACACTTAACAGTTATCATAAGATAAATACTATTTATTATATTCTACTAAGAGTTCTTTGTATCATGTTTTTTTGTGCAAAGGTCTTGGAAACGTGGTTTTCAGAGCAGGGGGAAACATTATTGGTTTGAAGCAATGGCTACTTGTTAAGCTGTTTCTTAGAAATCCTTCACATATCATTTTGAACAATTTTTGAACAATTTTTGAACATATCCTTCACATATCCTTCGCATATCATTTTGAACAATTTTTGTTCATGTAATCCTATATTCATCTCTTTTATTCTCGTATTAGTCCTATGATACTAAATTTATCAACTCATTTAGCTGGTATGCTTTTTACTCTTTTATTTTCAACCACGTTATCTCAGTAAATGTTATTCTAAACTTTTCTTTGACATAATCATTCATTAATTTATATTTCATGTTTATTATATATCCATCTTAATATTGTCATTCTTGCCACTATTTGAAAAACCGGATTTGACCGGCCGGTTTAACTATGAACCGACTATATGGCCAATTTTGTTTACCTAAAAAACCGCCTTTGCATGGAACCGGCGAGAACAGCGTTGAATTGCCGATTCAACCGGTGAACTAGTGACGTGGCCCAATTTTAGAAAATCGGTTATTGCAAATTAAACCCTTTTAATTTTAATCTCTTTTAATTTTGAATCAAATGATTAAATTTTTTTATAAAATTATATTAAATTAAATATTTTGAAATCAAATCTTATAAATTCTAAAAACTCATGAGGTACTTCTCTACCTTAAGTCTAGCTGATTTTTAATTTTTAGCCACTATTCAAAGCCATCCTCTAAAACCAATTTAACTTTTTACTGTTTTTTATTCTATTCGATTTAGTCTTTTCACATTTGTTTTCAGAACAACTTGATATTTGCATCAATATTTACTCATTAATTTTGATATCTTTTAGTTTTTTTTCAGTTAATTTGCAAGTTAGATTCAACTCATGAAAAAGAAGAAAGGAAAAGGGATTTGGAGCAAAAGTTGCACGTTCTAAATGAGAAAAAGCATTATCTTGTGCATATGTTGAACAGGTTGAGTACAATTTTTATATTCCCAATTGTTCATGAGATAAGCATCCTTTGTAACTTATCTTTGGGTGTAGTGTTTTAATCTTTTTCTTTTAAAGCTTCTTAAAATATATACAACCAGAGTACTATACCTTGAAATGGAGTCATAGAGATAGTATACATTTGACTCAATGTTTTCAAAGCACAAATCACAATGCAATGAACAATGGCCCCTATTTGCTTAAATGTGTAGAACACAATGTGAAGTGATGCTTTTATTAACTAAAGCATTCAAAACTTGTATATGATGTTTACATATATTATGATCATATATTAATATTTAATTAATCATGTTGATATGAAATTAAACAAAAATATAATTATCTATCCAGTAACAATTGTGAAAGAAGATTTATTTATTAAATGACTTAAAAATTGATATAAAATTAAATAGGAATCTAATTAGTGTGGTTTGATGTTAGATCACTTGGAGTGGCCACATATTATTGAAAACTCTTTTCAAGAAACTTAAGATGGTGATGTACGGCTTAGGGATTAGATTTGGTGTGGAGTTGAGTTTTTAAGTACTGTGCTAACCCAAGAGCACTTAGTACTAATTCAAAATTTTAGTGTGAAAAATTATGACAATTTCACGCCTGGGGACCATTTGAAAATGTTTGGGAAATGTGTCTAGATGATCTTTATAGAATTTAAAAAATTTTGGAGTTGAGGAGATAATTTTTTTAGATTTTTCAAAGTGACTAGGTCTTGAATAATTCTAGTCAGCTTGAATGGACAAAGTTGGGTTTAGGGCTTAAGTGGACAAGGTTGTAGTGCACAGAAGACTAAAAAAAAACTTTTAGAATGTTAAAGGATGTTTCTAGATAGTTTTTGGAGTTTGACACAATTTTTAGAGTAGTTTAAGGGATATTAAACTATGAAACAAGACAATGTTTTGGTTTGGACAGATCTTGGTTGGCAGGGGCGGATCTAGAATTTTTTCTCAAAAGGGACACAATAAAATAAAAAATATTATATTATTATATAAAATAAAAAATCTTATATAATAAAATAAAAAAAATCAAGCATCACAACAACCTAAAATTTTTTTTTACATTACATATCATCTATAACTTTTCTCTCCAAGCCTTCATATTTTGAAATCGTTGTATAATCAATTCGTTATTCACACTTTTAAAAATATTTTTTTAAAATATATATAATGAGATTATAATTCATCTAAAAATCTCTTATTCTATTGCATAAAGAATTTTTTACAATCTTCATTACAGATGTGTAAAAAAAGCTACTAATAAAATGTTAATGATGATGCTTTAAAGATTTTGAAGCTAATGAAATTGTAATTTGATTCACATAAGTTATAACATAATCGATTTTATTTTGTTATTATCACTATCAAATTAAACATATAGTTTGACAGTTTGTCCTTATAAATAATAAAATCAAATATCTAAATTAATTTATAAAAAAACTTAAACATTCAACACGCATATCCAAAAATAATGAGATAAAAGAAAAGCTGCTTTTTGTAATAGGCAAATGGTGTTTGCAGAAGTTAGACAAGTTAATTGGTGTTTAGACATACAGTGTTTATATCCATCTAAATTCTGGACTTCTTAAGTCTATAATTAGAAGATGGTTCATATTAAATTATCATGACTAGTTGATGTGGTTGCTTTTATAATGCCTCTACAGTGCAGAATAATTATCACACCAAATATCTTACAAAGATTTTGATTCACATATTGTCTTTGCAAGAATCATCGTCAACTACATCTGGATCCTCTATGCATTCAAAGGCTATCAATGTAGCATACATATCATCTGTAGTTCTCAAACACGATATTGAAAATGGAAAAAATGGGACTTTTAAAGAGCTTTATCTTAGCCTTCTTGAAATTGACATTGGCAAGGATGTTCTTCTCATGAGTAATTCGTTTCCTTTTATCGATAAGTCACGCATGCTTTTTAACAGTCATTATACCATTTATTCTAATGGAGAGCGAAAGCAAGTTTAACTTGTTCAAGAATGCCTTTTGGTTGCAATGGCGTTACATCTGGCTTAAATCTCACAACCAAACGGCCCTTCGCATGGTTAAATCTGAATTTACTAAATCTGCAAGGCGGATCGAGGATTTAATTCTAAAGTTGCTTTGGCATGGTTAAAACCAGATTTACAAAGTTAAACAGTAACAGTTAAGCAGAAACATGCGAAGGAGGGTGTGAGGGAAGAGAGGGGTACCTTCGTGGGCCTCATGGCTTCGTAGTTTAAATCCAGATTTACTAAATCCTATGGTAGGCGGATTTATGAGATTTAGTCAAGCAGAAACGTGCGAACTACAGTGAAGGAGGGTGAGAGGAAAGACGAGGGGTACGTTCGTGATGTTTCCCTTGTCTTTTCAGCAACGAAGGGAAGGGCGGAAGGGCTAAAAAGATGAGGGTTTACGTGAGAGAACGAGAGTGCGTGAGACGCGGGACGGAATGGAAGTGTGACGAACAATTTTTTTTTTTAAACCATGTGGTAGTGGGGGCATGTGCCCCCACTGCCCCCACTTTGTATCTGCCATTGTTGGTTGGGAAGCCTTTATAGAATTTTCAAGGGATTTTTGTGGGAAAATTTATGAAGAATATATTTTCAAGGATGAGAAAAGGATAGAAGAAATACTTCACACAAAAATAGTAAGTAAATTGAACTCATAAATTTTCATATTACTCACATAGGTGACTTGGTATGAATGAATCACCCAAATTCCTTCACGCTTTGGCCAGTTAGTAAGCCACACCAACTATTGGCATATCACTCCAAATTTGATTCAATAGCAATATGAACATTCCATTTCACATCCAACAACATACATAAGATCTTTACAAAAAGGGAATTTTAAAATCCAAAAAAAGAGGGAGAAGGAGAGAGCTGCCAATTTCATGGATGTGGAGGGAGTAGTTTCACTTGTAACCACCCAAAATCACGTCCAATTGAGTGGAGGTCAACCACTCTTAAGTGAAAAATAAATGTGTGATTATTTTATTTATCAATTAATCAAATTTTATGAATTTTACATAAATTTTTCATCATATATTTGAATAAACAATTTTCAAATTCACAATTTTGAATTTTAAAAATTTAAGCATTCAAATTTTGAAATTTATAATTTTTAAAATTACAAATGTTCTACAAATAATATTACAAATACATGTTTTATGTGTAATATTTTTAAAATAAAAACCCCTAACTAATGATCTTTATTTTACTTCTTGTTGTTAGTTCTTGGCTAGTTGTAACATGCATCTTGTTATAAGCTCTATTGATAAGTCTCTTCCTTTATCCATCTAAAAGATGGCTCATGGCATTGTAGTGTGCAATAAAGAATATTTTATCAATAATTTTTGGACCACTTTCTCCTCAAAAGATAAGTGGTACAAATTGCAAAACTCGAATATTTAACTACTAATTTTCTTATTTGAAGAATTTCTTCTCCTCAAACTTCAGTGGTAGCCTGCCTTTTACAAAAAAAAAAAAATGATGTGGTTGTGACTTTAATTTTTCTGATGAGATTTTGAATGCTGAAGAGGAAATCAAACGAAGGAGCATTCAATCAGCTCCTCCACGTTCATATGTTTCTCTACAAGCAGAAGCTTCAGTTGGAATGAGTTATACTTCAAGAATCCTCCCAAAGTTAGCGTAGAGGTGAACTTTTCTGGTGATGTAGGAGGAGAATTGGATGCTGCTAGCAATTACAACATTCAAGCGCATCAATGGCCTCCTATGTTTACTACATCTCCATCTGCTACATCCATAGGCTGAACTCCTCACGGTCCTTTCCAGCATAGCACAATAATTGCCTTATGGAATAAGAATGTGAGCTGCATCTATTTCAACTGAGCTTATTGCTTGTTAAAAGGATTTTTAATCCGATGTTCTGTAGTTATCTTTTTTTTGTTGGGGGTTCATAACCTCGCTCTCTTTAACAAACTCTATCTTTATTTGAGATTTGTTCTCTGTTTTGCTAAGTTATATGAGATATCTATTATGCTTGAAAGGTTATGATAGATGAATGCTACAAAGAAAAGTGGCACTAATTCATCAGAATATGAGGATAATCTTTAGATTTTTCAAGTTTACATTGTACCCTTCGTATACCTAGGGTATACCTCGGACCAATTAGATGCATCATGATACACTAGTTAGTTGACAAATCGATCGAGTCGGACTTGTATAGAGATTTGTTCATAACCTCGCTCTCTTTAACAAACTCTATCTTTATTTGAGATTTGTTCTCTGTTTTGCTAAGTTATATGAGATATCTATTATGCTTGAAAGGTATGATAGATGAATGCTACAAAGAAAAGTGGCACTAATTCATCAGAATATGAGGATAATCTTTAGATTTTTCAAGTTTACATTGTACCCTTCGTATACTTAGGGTATACCTCGGACCAATCAGATGCATCATGATGCACTAGTTAGTTGACAAATCGATCGAGTCGGACTAGTATAGAGCTCGTCGCATATTCATTAGTCATTAAGTCAATGTCTAGAAGCTGGAAGACACTATCGGACAACTTCTAGTAAGGACTCGTCACCTCCTCGACTTGTTCGTAAAACTTGCCCAGATTGTCAAGCAAGCGACCTCAATGGATGAACTTGCTTAGCTTACCACTACAGGAGAACTTGCCAATAACTCGTATGAAATACTACTCGGTCGGAACTCAGCTAGTGAACTTGCCCTATATTTAGGACTCCATTAGTTGATCCAAATGGGAGGGTGCATTCCAAAGGTAAACTTGCCAATAACTCGCATGAAATACTACTCAGTCGGAACTCAGCTAGTGAACTTGCCCTATATTTAGGACTCCATTAGTTGATCCAAATGGGAGGGTGCATTGTCCAAAGGTACCGTCTTTTGTTACACCAAGTTATTACACACATGTCAGTACCATAATTATCCCTAGAGTTTGTACTTTTCTATTATTTTATGAGCTTCCTGTAGTCATTTCTATAGTCATCCAACCATATAAATAAATGGTCAAGAAGCATTTTTAGGACTCATGGGACTTTTGCTTATTCTTTTTTGACTTTTTGATCTACTCAACGCTTTCATATTCTTGCTTAAGACCTCATTTGTACTTGGGTCTCTTAGTCATCTGTGAACTCAATTACTAGTGATATATATACTCACTCGCCATCGCACTAGTAGATTGAGATCCAACATCTTTTTGGGTGTGATGAGGACATACCACAGACTAGTAGCCACGCACTTTAGGAAGTAGGGCAAACAAGAATGGACAACTCAGTTGACATGGAGCAACAAGCTCGATATTTTGCTACTCATCAATATTTGAAGGAAATGGAGGAACAGACACACATCTCATCAAAGGCGCAATGAAGCATGCACGTAGGGAGTGCCCTTGAGGGTGCGAACATGAAAGGATTTTTTGACTCAATTGATCTTAAAGTCATTTATCATTGAATGGTCTTGATATCAATGGCGAGTTTAGATGATACTCTATTCCATTTCGGAGATGTGAAGGCATTATCTCCTAGGCAAAAGGCAAATGAGGTTTTTGTCAATGTTTTTTCAGGGAGATCTAAGTTCGGCCGCCACCTAAGTTCAAGGTCCCCCACGTAGAATCCTATGTTGCAGGTTTGACCCAGCAAACTATATACTTCAAGTTGACTACATCAATGCTTGATCTTGTTGATGCAATAAAATGCCAGTTTTTATTTACACTCTCTAGGAATCACCTTTGTGATGGTTCTCATGTCTTTCAATGGCCATAATCACTTAATTTATCAAGTTTAAATGAATGTTTATAACTCAGTTTGTCAATGAAAAAGGACCTCTTAATAGCTTTGACATTATGTTGCAGGCTTTAGGAAATTGGAGAATCTTTGATAAAGTTTATCTGTCTCTTTCGAAGCAAGATTGTTAAGGTGAATCTCAAGCTTGAAGCTTGTAGTCATGAAGGCTGCACTCACTTTCGACTCGAGGAAAGGATTGTTTTGATATTCTTTTAACATCCAAAAATCGAAGACATTGGTCGAGTTGCTGGAATTCACCAATAGCGATGTAAATGTGAAGGCGTATAATGAGGTTGCTTAGTCCTCTAAAGCAACTCGCCAAGGGGGCATGCCCTAGAGGCAAGACCACTTGCCACTCACCCAAGATTATGGAGATCACCTGTGAGTGTGAAGGATGGAGATGAAATTGCATGCATCTTGTGATCGTCTACATTGCCAGTAGCAAAGGGAACTTGCCCCACCAAGGCATGCACTAAGGATGAAACCACCAGTCATTGCACTTGGAGGCGCTACTACCTAGGGGTGTAAGTGAGTCAAGCCGACTTGTTTACATATTGGTGAACTGCAATTATCGTGTATCACATTATCGATTTAATAATTTATTGAGTTTTTTAAACAAGCTCAAGCATTCGAGTCGAGCTCGAGCTTGACTTTCTTTAAATCGAGTCGAGCTTGAGCTTGGTAAGTGAGCTCGAGTCGAGCTCGAGCTCAACAGGGTTTAAACAAGCTTAGCTCGATTAAATCAAAACTGACTCTACTCGACTCATTTACACCCCTATTGCTACCTATTCGCCTGTATCCGAACAAGTACCAGCCACATCATTTTCTCGTAGTTATGTCATTATGAGTTTCTATTATCTAGTTAGGAGTATGTCAAGCATCTAACATCCATGAAGGTCCATCCGTCAAGGTATCACACATACCATAAAGATAATGATCATGAGACTGAGTGTTGTTTATATCTCCAAAGTTTACTCAAAGAGCTTATTAAGGTAGGAAAATTGAAGGAGTTTATGTTGGCTAACCCTTGGAGGCAATAATGAAAGGAACCAATGGAAGATCAATGCAATGAGCCTATATCTGCCAGGGTAACCCACATTATTGGAGTGGTCCCTGTAGTCCTTAGAGGAGATAGCACTAAGTCTTTGTGTTGAGCTAGCCTCGAATCGTTAATGTCAGGAGAGGTAAACTCGATGACAATGGCTTGCATGAGGTAGTGCCATTAAGTTTTGCATAGTGAGATAGAGACAACTAACAAATCATTGAATGACAGTAGTTGTCACATTGTTAATCCATAAGCAGTATACTAATAGACTTCGATATCGTTGTGAATATTATCTTTAAATCAATGTTTGGCAAGATGAATCTGGTGAGTTTCAGTGAGTTTGAAACTCACCCACTGTTGGATCGATCTATTGATTTCCAGGAGAATGGCAAGAAGCAGAAGGGATGATTACTTTTCTAGTAACTTGGGGAGTAGGGGAAGAGCAATTTATAATTATGGTTGATTTTATTATCATAACAGTTCAACTACTTACAATGCCATCTTTAGGCACTCATTACTAAACAACTTCAGGGATATAGTACCTACTTACTACATAGTTGTCAAGTTTCTTGTTAGTAGACATGAAATCCTTGCAAGGAACACCTCTTGTAGTCAAGGTCGTGTTACTTCAGAGCCATTGGCGACTCGCTACAAGGGATATGGGAAGATTTATAATTGAAAGTGAAGAGAACAAGGTTGGAGACTATAAAAACTATTAAAAAGTTAAAGCGACTGAAAGCGACTCTGGGCAAGTCTAGTGGATAAGCTCATCATATAACTCAAAGCATAGAGAGAAACTTGTCCAAGCTTTGCAAGATGTCTTGGACATATTTGCTTGTGCGATCGAGATGCCTAGGATAGACATTAAGTTTGCACTATCACAGACTTAATATAAGGATGTTAGGCCGATAAAGTAGAATATAAGAAAGACAACTAACCTACTCGTTGAATCAAGTAAAGAGGAAGTGTGAAAGCTACTAGAAATCGATTGAGGTGCAATACCCAGACTGGATTTTGAATGTAGTGACAATGCATAATGCAAATGGGAAGTGGAGAATATGCATTGATTTTACCAACCTCAACTTGGCAAGCCCAAAGGACGTGCATCTATAACTGACATCTTAGTCCATTCAACTGTTGATTACTTGTCATAAGTTTTCTTGATATATATTTTGATTGTCATTAGATCAAAATGCACTCAATCGACTGTGAAAAGATTTTATTAATCATAAGAAAAGGATTGTACTACTATAAGGTGACACCATCCAGCCTGAAGAATGTCAAGGCAATTTATCAAAAGATGATAATCATTTATTTAAAGATCAGAAAGAAAGAATGTGGAGGTTTGTGTTGATGATTTGTTTGTGAAAGCGAGTCACCGAAGCAATATATATTAGACCTTTAGAAAACCTTTGATACCCTTAAAAAAAATATAGCATGCACCTTAATTCATTGAAATGCACATTCGGTATAGGGTCAAATAAGTTTCTTAGTTACCGCCTTACACCCGAAGTGATAAAGATAAATCTAAATAAAGTAAAAGTCATACTCTCAACAAGCCCTGACAAAGAACAATAAAGGAAGTGATGTATTGTGATTTATTGGGCGAGTCGTTTGTTTCAATTGCTTCATTTATAAAATCGGTGAACGCTACTTGCTCTTCTTTAAAGTTCTCAGAAATGCTTCCCTATTTTAGTGGACTAGCAAGTGCGAAGCTATATTCTAGCAGCTGAAATATCTACTCACTTCGCCACCACTATTGAATCGTCTATGACTAGGGGAGAACTTGCTCCTATACTTGGGAGTAAGAGATGATACAGTAAATTCCATACTCATCAGAGATAAAATCAGGAAGTAGTAGCCACTTGGGCATTTATCGCTATAAAGGATAGCTTCTCCTGGGGAACTTAGTTGAGTTTCTTATCAACGAGTGGAAAATATATATAATTTCCAATATTGAAGGCAACATTGGACGATTCAGCCATGCACAGGTCATGGCAACCTGTTGCTTTAGTAGCCAATGTAAACCCCACCCTCTTCTACATCCTCTTCTTAGAGGACTCAACATTGGTGGCCTCTATCTTTCCTTATACAGCTGTCTCTGCACAGGCCAAATTGGAGTGGCGGCAGAAGGAGCCCTTGCCACCACCTCTCATTGTGTTGCCCTTGCCTCATTTCCCATAAGTTGAGAAACACTTTACTCTCCCATAAGTTGTTTACAATCGAAGAGTCATTGTACTTTGCATTCAAGATAGCACAAGCACATCTCATTACTGCCATGAATGTACTCGTCAAAAACAAATAAAGAGAAATACAAAGTATTCGCACCTAAAAGCCAAAGCACACTCACCCAAAAAGTGAAGAAAAGTTACCAAAATAAGTGACCCCAACTGCTATGAGAAATTAGTTATAAAAGGTGAAATCCTTGATCCATGAAGCAACACCTAAAAGCCAAAGCACCCTCACTGTATTTAATGATGAAATCTCTTACCATCATTATAAATTCTCGCCAAGTCCGATGTCAAAATCCTTGACAACTTTGCATAAAATGAACTTGTGAGTAAAATATGCATAAATTTGACACGGTAGGAAAGTACACAAAGGTATGCTTAGTAAAAAAATAAAAACAAACTCAACAAATCAAGAATTTTAACAGTATAAATTATTTATTACAACACACTCATCATTATATGTTATTGCAAAATTAACCTCTAAAAAATTGTCTTAAGTACAAGATGTAATATTATTTTTGGAGGAATAAATCCTCTCTTTATTAAGTATTGCAGGACGAACTCATCGCCTACATGAATAGTGAAGATCGGTCAACTCATCGTGGTGACGAGCGACCACCACCACTGCATGCAGTCTCTTAGTTCCTTCTGCATCAACACAAACCCCAAGGCATCAACCTCACTCGCACCTTGCTCTAAATTGACCCCAACACATAAGGCCACAAGTTTGGTCTATAGACTAACAATCTCAACTTCTCATGCTAGCGACCTCCGCTAAACACTTTGTCGCTTGCCACCAGCAATGATGGAACCTAGTTTGGCTCCTAGTTCTGCTCCTACTTTCCAGAGGATGAGCTCACCACCTGAATGGGAGAGGGGGAGCACACATCTCTTCTTCTCCTGTGGGAGCTCACAATCATGGGAAATCATAGAATAAGAGCTCACCACTACCCTATTCTTGCAATCGTGATCACCTTTGTGGAGCAAAAGGAAGTAGTTAGGTTAACATGAATTTTATTCAAAACACTTATTGGCACTGTGACGAGATTGCTCGCCAAAGTAGTCACATCCTAATCTTGAGAATCCACCAAAAGATTAGCGACACTTTCCGAGCACTCAACATTTGACCTAAGGGCTTACTCGTTGTGAGGTGAACTCTTTGGTCACTAAGATAGGAGCTTGCCAGTTTGCCAAAGAAGAACTCATCATAAATTGACTCATCTCATGTTAACTCGACCTATAAGCAAACTTGATATCAACGAATCAAAACCACTTGCTAACTCGACCTGTAAGTAAACTTTAAACTTTAACATATTTGTTGATAAGGTGAAGTGCTTAAGGTTGCGATAAGCAGTCAACAACCAACGTAAATTTGATATATGAATCCTTTAAATCATTGTGTTTTGAAGCCCCCCTGACGCTCAGTATGACCAAATATAGAAAAGTGTGTACGCATCTACCGTGCGTGTTAAATAAGCGGTTCCCACATTATGATGCGAAAAAGAAGAAGTTAGTATATAAAACTAGAATTTGGTTAGGAACTTGGGATATATGTACTCTTACAGGTAAATTAATGGAATTAATTGATATTATAGTTCATAGGCAGATAAATATTTTATGTGTTCAAGAAACTAAATGGGTCTGGGAGAAGGCCAAGGAGATTGATAGTTTAGGTTTTAAATTTTGGTATTTAGGTAGAGGTTGAATTAGAATGGCGTAAGTGTAATTATAGATAAAAGTTTGAAAGATAATGTTATAAATATTAATAGATGTGGAGATAGAATTATAGCTTTAAAAATTATTGTTGATATTAAGATTATCAATGTTATAAGTGTTTATGCTCAAATAGATTTGGAAAAAGAAATTTTTTGGAATGAATTAGAGGATTAATACAAAAGAATCAAAAAAAAAAATATTTATTGGAGATTTAAATGGACACGTGTTGGAGTGGTAGATAAATGTATTCATAGTGGTTGTAGATTTGGAGTGATTAATGAAAAAGGTATGATTATATTAGATTTTGTTTTTGTAAGCTAATACTTTATTTAAGAAAAGAGATGAGCATATTATTACTTATAAAATGAATCTAAAATCTGATTGATTATTTTTTGAGAAGAAAAATATATCGTTTAGATTGTCGAGATTGTAAGGTCATTCCAAGTGAAAGTTTAAGTAACTAACATCGATTGTTAGTTTTAGATTTTAAGATGAAAGATTGGAAGATGAAAATAAATCAAATTGTTATCTTAGGATTAGATCAGGACACTTAAAAAATACTTATAAAAATATTTTTAAGAGCAAGCTACAAGAGCTTAGAATTTGAGATGTTTATAAGGAAGTTAATATTATGTGGAAAAAAGTAGCAAGTGAAATTAAGCAAGTTACTAAAAATATGCTTGGAGAATCAAAAAGAAAAGTTTCTTTTAATAAAAATAGTTGGTGTGGAATTAGAATGTGCAAGAAAAGATAAAAAAATAAGAAGTACTATAAAATTTGGAGGATTGAGAAAAATATAAAGTGACATGTAGAGATTCTAAGAATATATGATGCAAAAAATTTAGCTTTTAGTGATTTATGTAATAGATTAGCTATTAAAGAAGGTGAAAGATATATGTATAAGTTAGCTAACCAAAGAGATAAGAGAAGTAAATATCTAAGTTAGTGATTAAAATAAAAAGTTTTTCTTTGAAAATGATATTGATGAGGTATTTTCATAAACTTTTCAATGAAAGATCTGAAAATACGATTGATTTTAGCAACCTTAATACCATAAATAAAAATAGATAATTTTGTTTTTATCGTCTTATTAGTAAATCAGAAATTAGAAAAGCTTTAAAGAAAATAAAATGTGAAAAAATAGTAGGACCTGATGATATTCCAATAGAAGTGTGAAAATGTTTAGGAGATCAAGGAATTTCTTGGCTTGTAAGTTTTTTTAATGTTATTTTAAAGACTAAGTAGATGTCAGATGAGTGGAGAAAGAGTTTATTGGTTCCTATATTTAAGAATAAAGGTGATGCACAGGAGTGTGAAAATTATAGAGGAATTAAGTTAATGTGTCATACATTAAAATTATGGGAGAGAATAATTGAGCATATGTTACGATGACATACAAAAGTTTCTCACAATCAATTTGGTTTCATGCCAGGTAGATCTACTATGGATGCTATACATTTGTTAAGAGTTTTGTTGGAGAAGTATAGAGAAAGCAAGGAGGATCTGCATATGATATTTATTGATTTAGAGAAAGCTTATGATAAATTTTTAAGAGATGTTCTTTAGAGAGTTCTAGAAAAGAAAGGAGTTCATATTGGTTATATTCAAGTCATTAAGGATATGTATATTAGAATTGTTACTTGTGTCCAAAGACAAGGAGGGTTGACAAAATATTTTCCTATTTCAATTGGATTATATCAAGGATCAACTTTAAGCTCTTATCTTTTTGCTTTAGTTATGGATGTCTTACTAGGCATTTATAGGAAGATGTACCTTGGTGTATGCTTTTTGCTGATGACATTGTTCTTGTTGATAATGACTAGAGAGGGAGTCGAAGAGAAACTTGAATTATGGAGGTCAACCTTAGAGTCTAAAGATTTTCGTTTAAGTAGATCTAAAACTGAATATATGGAGTGTAATTTTAGTTGTTAAAGTTATAGTGGTAATGTTGTGACATTAGGTGAACAAGTCATTAAAAAGAGTGAGTGATTCAGATATTTAGGCTTTATTGTTCAAAATGATGGTGAAATAGATGGGGATGCTATTAGTACAATTCAAGTTGGATGGTTGTAGTGGAGGAATACATCTGGCCTATTGTGTGATAGAAAAGTATGACTTAAACTTAAGGGAAATTTTTATAAGATGGTGGTAAGATCTGCAATGATTTATGGTGTAGAATGTTGGCCAATAAAAAAAAGCATAATAAGACTAAGTTGCGAGATGAGGATGCTTAGTGGATACTTTTAGAGATAAATAAAATGAAATGAGTATGAAGGGAAAAAGTTGGAGAAGAGATAGAGAGTCGCCTTAGATCACATAAAGCATCTATCATGACTCAGAGAGTAGATGCATTATATTTGCCTTATGTTAAGAAAGGTTGAGGTAGACCTAAAAAGATTTGGTTAAGATGTATAACAAATGACCTTAGTATACTTGAATTAAATGAGAGTTTGACACATATTAGGACATAATGGAGATGAAGGATTCATGTAGCCGACCCCACTTAGTGGGATAAAGGCTTGTTCTTATTGTTATTGTTGTTGATAAGGTGAAGTGCAACAAGAAAAATCTCGGTTTGACAAGCCTCCAATTTGCGATGAACTAGAGACAGTTGCTCGCATATCACCATTTTCTTCACTCATTGCCTTATCAATGGGGCCTCGATAGGCGGTATCTTGACAAAATTAGCACGTGCTACCACCAAAGGTCGATTTAATTTCTAACTTCCAACCTTATTAGCAACTTTACATTTTTTTTCAAGAGCAACTTTCACAGACTTTAGCTGTTAATATTGCCAATCGTATCTTGAGAAGCCTTCTCGCCAACAAACTCAACAAAGCTACAAATAAAAGATGAATGGTTAAGCACTCCACCAACACTCAATTTATAGATGTGGGACTTCTAAGCTATCAAATCAACAAGCAAAGTAAAGATGATCTAACACATTTCTTAAAAGATAGCTAAAATTATTTCATATTTATTGCAAATTCTTACATCCTTTTGCAAGTCTTCTTTATAAAAAATGGAGAATCAAAAAACTAAGTGTATATCTAATGTATATCTTGGAACAAGCTGACTCATTATGGCGCACCGTTCAACTGATGAATCGATCGAGCTATATTAGCATGGTGCTCGCCACATACCCATTTATCATTAACTCAACAAAAGCATATGACAGGATAGCTCCCAACAAGGGACTCGCCACCATGTGCATCCTCCATGACTCGACAAACTCGCCAGGCAGTCAAGCATGGGATCTCCATGGATAATCTCATCTGATGACCAGACAGGTGACCATTATAAGAAAACATGCTGGCAATGCACATGAAATACTTATCAACAATGACTCAGTTAGTGAACTTCTCTCATATTTAGGACTTGACAAGTTGATCCACATTGGAGGACACTTCATGTAGAGGTTGTGCTTTCCGCTACACCAAGCTACTATACACGTGTTAATACTATAGTGGTCCCTAAAGTCTATACTCTTTATTATTTTATGAGTTTTTTTTATAGTTAGTTCTATAGCTGTCCAACCCAAATTATGGGTTAGGAGGCATATTTGGGGCTTTTTGGAACTTTTTGGCTTTTGGATCTATTTACAGCTTTCATACTTTTATCTGGATCTCATTTATACTTAAGCTCTCTTGGTCGTTCGAGTACTCCATTACTAGTGATATGCATACTTACATGCCATTTCTCTCTCTCTCTCTCTCTCTCTCTCTCTCTCTTATATATATATATATATAATCTTATAAGGTTTGGTATCAATTCACGGATAGATCAGAATCTAATACTCTACCTCTTTTATTTTTAGTAGACATCTTTTAAAATTTCAAGTTAGGTAGACAAAGTTGTTTGAAGTATGCATTATTCCCCTTTATTCTTACTTGTTCTCACTTCACAACTGTATATTAAGAATATCAGTCTACAAAATAAGTTGGATGTCATGTTTATATTGCTAGAGATTAAAGGGCTATTTGGGATTACTTTTATTTTTTATTTTCTATTTTCTATTTTTATTTTTTGTATATCATTTGATTTGAAATAAAGCATATTTGATGGTAATAGTTGTTTTTAAAACACTAAATATATTTAAAAGTTATTTTGAGTGTTTTTAAAAATAATGTTATTTATTTTCAAAAATAAAAAATAAAAATATTTTAAAATACATTAAATAAATATAATTTTAAAAATAACATAAAAATGAAAAATAAAATGGTCAAAACAAATGTGGGCTTTGAAAATTCACTCCTGACATCTTAATGAGCGTTTAAGTTGAGTGTTGGTCAAACTTTTTGATTGCAAATAAGTTTGTTGATAAGAGACTGCATAAAGATTTTGCCCTCATTTTTTTGAAGATTTTAGATCTAGCTAGGTTTCCTACAGGCGCAAGTACCTATAGTTAATTATCTTTTTTAGTGACGAGAGATAACGTTCAAATAAGACTTATCGTTACGTTGCTAATTGCTTAGCATGTAGAGCTATGTGTTCGATTTAATGTATAAGAAATTTATCATCATCAACTTAAAGCAGATGTTGGAGAAGTGATGATGAGCTCGATCAAGATCCCAAGGTTTCATTGTCCCGAGCTTTCATTGTTTTCGGTCTACTTAATTCGAGGAGGTAGTTGATTCATCCTGACCAAAGGATCTTTATTAACAACTATGTGTGACTTCATCTGAGGAGACTTTGTAAACTTGAGATAATTGTTTGTCTAAGAGGACAATGTAAGTTAACCGATAACTTTGTGTCCTCTCATGTGCTTTTATGACTTATAACTAAGGACAAAGTTATTGGGGAATATACGAGCTATAATAATGATCGTAATTTAATAATATCATTTGATGACAAATCACTTAATTAGAGGGTTTTGATCGTAACTCCAGTTTTCTGTGATGCCATTTGGCGATAAAATTATGCAGACAGACAGCATAGGCCACACCTTTATCGACATAAGATTATTTGAGAGTGAATATAGTAATACACTTAATTTGACATTCACTCATTTTTGAGCTAGGCTTTCTTTAATTTGTTACTCCTAACAAACATTTGTGAATATGTGGATGGATTTCAGTTTTAAGTTTTGAATATCGGATTTCATTTAGTTGATTTTTATAAATTTAATATTTTCTTGAATATCTTAAAATTTATTAGAATTGAAACTTTAGATGATTTAACTTTTTAATTTTAGAAAAATTTTGATGGTAACAACCCCCTGGTTGAAGTCTTCAATCGACACGGCTATCATCGATGTATTTAGATCTTATTAATTTTGTTTATTTGTTTGTAGAGGATCGAGTGTATTATCTGTGTGATTTAAAATTTACTTGAAGATTAACCACATTACAGATCTTATCAACTCTAGCTTGATTGTAGAAAATTGGGTCTAGGATTTATATTTTAAGAGCATAGATTTAAGATGATTTAACATTAGCAATTTAAAATTATATTTTAAGAGTTTAGATTTAAGATAATTTAATATTAACATTTTATAAATTTTGATAATAATAATCACTCCAATTAAAATCTACGATCAACATAGTCATCATCAGGGTGTTTGGACTTATTTGATCATCCATTTATTGCTTTAAATCATGTCAACTCTGCTAGTCTACTAACGAGAATCGAGTTTAAGGCTTACATTTTAAGAGTTCAAATTTGAGATGATTTAACATCATACTTTGTAAACTTTGCCAATAATAATCTCTTTGGTTAAAATTTACAATTAACATGACTATCATTGGGTTATTTAGACTAGTTTGATCATTCATTTTATCAACTATACACACTTGCTTGCTGAAGATCGGGTCAATGATTAGAGCTAGTGATCATAATTTTGAGTTTGAAATATGGAGTTCTAGTTTTAAATATGAATTTTTTAGATTAAAAATTTTGATGGTCGTATACAAATGTAAAAATAAAATTGTTTACTTTAAAAAGATTTAGTTTTTTAATTATTTATGTCGACTCTCATCCTTATCCTTATGAGGAGGATCAAACTAATTAATTGAAAATTATGACTTCCACAATATAGGTGGAGTGGTATACTCAAGGATATGCATGGTCGATAAGTTTATGTTTATTTTTTGAAATTGAGATATTACATTTTATGAAAATTTTGTTTGATTATTAATAATATTTTCATGATTCTCAAAATTAGAATGAATTTTAGTTTAATTTTGATTTGAGCATGCTGCGCATGCTTAGACCATGTTATTGAGCATTTAACATGCTGGTTTGAACACATATGGGCAATTTTAGGCTAACCAGCTCAACATTCTCGGATACTAGAATTAAGCATTTAGCATGCATGTCCAGCCCATGCAGGTGGTTTAAAAATGCTTCTGTGCTCTTTGAGGCGGTGAATTTGAATTCTTATTGTCATATAATGTGTACAAATAATTTCATTTGAGAACAATACATCATTTGTATGTATTGAACATGATGGACTAATTGCGAAGTTATCTCGAGATATGTGCATGTTTTATCTTTAAACTCACTGAATGCTTTCCAATGCTATGATTTGAATGAAAAATCACCTCAAAATACATGTATGGTTTATCTTTTCCAACTGCTTGCATAAATTCGCTCTGTAATGCATGGAAGAATTTATTTAAAACCTATATCAACACTTTCTATTTGCTAATATGTATGTGTTGTTGATCTGACAATGTTAGAAGTTTAAAGCTTATGGCGTGACTTTAAGCAATGCTTCATTGTTTGCATTCATCCCTCAATTTGATGGATCTAGATGTTTAATTAAAGTTATAAAAGTCTTTTGCAATCTTCATATATTAATTCTTGCTTGTAAGCAAATCACTAAGTCCTTTGTAAGTCTCAATTGTGCCCAACAACAATTTTCCAAATCTTTTGCATGGCATGTGCAGGTTTGGTTTATGTCTAATCTTGTTCTTCATTTCACTTAATTCAACATTTAGGATAGCTCAAGTGTTTGTCGAAGGCCCTCATTTTTGTTCTTTGGCAAACATTTAAGTTCACTTTTTATCTCATTCTTGTTCTTTCTAGCTCTCCTTGATTGGTCCAATGAGAGCTATAACATAATTTAATTGTTTATTTAACAGTTCTGCTTATACTCACTAATGAACTATCCAATGATGTTCTTTCTTAGAAGCGAGCTATCCAGCCATCTATAATCCAATCTTATATTTAATCTTTGTTTGAAGATGGGTTTTCAAGTCCATGACAAATTAGTGGGCTATTAAGTCCCCCTATTGTTAAACTTCATGTCCCTCTTCTTCCATTTAATTGGAATATTACAAAATATTTAAATACTTAATTTTGCTCTCTTTTTTGTGTACTTGTGTCATTTAACTCATTAAATTATGTTCACTTTTTTTCTTCTCAAACATCATTCTCAACAAATTTCAACAGTCTCCTAGCATCATTCTCGCATGAGGGGCTACTTCGGGAGTCAAGGCTTACCCACTATATTAAGAAAGATGCGCATAATCGGTGGTATAAGACACCGCGATCATAACCGTTTAAACTCATCATGGTAATAAAGTCGTGCAAGGGGTACATGCACGAAAAGTTGCAATACATAATTTTCCATGCAGTGCTACACACACAAGGCTTACCTGTCTCGTTGTGAGCATCACCTATGAGTTTTCTCAGTTGTGCCACAAAGAGCACATACGGGTTCTGCTCATCGCACCAAATGCGTTGCAAGTGGGATTCTAAGAGTTGAGTTTGAAAATTTTTATTCCTTTGTGTGAGTTAACAAAAAGGCGACGTGAGATCGATGAGTTGATGAAATTTTGGCGAAATCCAAATATAAAAATGACAGATTTTTCTCTTCTTTTTTATGCTTATCCCTTTTTTGAGAGAGAGTGAGAGCTTGTATGTGTTAGAGAAAGATAGAAGTAAGAAAGAGAGAAGTGTGGGTTTTCTCTCTGTTTAGAGAGAAAAAGAGAGTGAGATGTGTGGGGAGGTGGATGAGTGGGAGGTTGTATAATTAGGTTTGGTTTGGTTGCGATATAGGAGAGAGGAGATGGGATAGTGCACGGAGGTTGTCCAAGCTGAAGGGCTGGTGGCTTTTGTTGAGTAGAAAAGACGAGAGGAGGTGGTGTGCAACAACTTTCTTGAGCAAAGAGAGAAGATGTCAGGTGGAGTGCAAGCAGGTGAGATGTGTGGCTATTGCTGGAGATTGAGATAGTGAGGTTAGGCTAAGTTGTTTGAAGTCTAGATATAGGAGGGGTAGTGACTATGGTTGAGGCTTGATTGGAGTTGATAGAGCATGGGTGAGGGTTGCATTTTGTGGCTTTCTATGATGTACCAACACTTAAAATTATGAAGGTGTGCACTGTCAGACATGTGTTAGATTTACATACAAATAAAATTGAAAATATGACATGCGAGTGACATGTGTCCAATCAAATTATTTTTTTCCTCTTAAGTTTTGCTCGACAGTCCCGCGAGCCTCATTTCTGCTTCACGACACTCAGTGCTAGGGTTTTCGATACCCCATTTTGTTTCATTCTCGATTTGAAGAAATGTCGAATCTTGCAACACAGTGACACCTCCTGGCTTGAGCCGTTGTTCCCCATGCGATTAACACCAACAATGACCTATCTCGTTGGCGTCAATTAATGGCAACAACGATGCCCAAGTTTGTCGGCACAGTTCACATGGATTCCTCACAACTGCAGCTTCATGCAGACAACAAAGACCTAGGCTTGCGCTTGCACACTACCATCTCTCTATTTGCCATTTATGATGACAACCGATGGCATTGCAGATTTGTGCTGCAACTGAGTAATTTTTTCCCCATATTTTCAGTTTTTTGTTGATATTGTGTGGAAAAAAGAATAATAAAGTTAGCCTTGAACTAATAATACCTTCAAGCTTTCAATGCATGTTAAAGTTCTTCTTGTCCTTTTTAAAAAAAAGTTTGAACTAATAATACCAATCAAATTATGCTTTTGTGTTGGTTTAATTTTGACTTATTTAGTTATTTATTTATTTTTTGTGCAAGAAAAATAATTAGCTCTACTAGTGGTGAATTTATAAGTGGTGAATGTTCAAATGAGACTAATATAGAAGAAAATAAACCCCTATAGAATTATAATATTAATATGGGAAGATCAAATGATGGTGGAGGAAATGTATCATTTAAATGCAGTTATTGTAATGAAATTTTCAAAGAATCATATTCAAGAGTGAAGGCATATCATAAATGATTGATTGATATTAATATTTATGCAAATGCATAATATTTATCAACTAAATGACTTAATGCAAATATACATAATATTGATATGATTGATTTATAGGTTGATTCAGTTCAATTATTACTTCCTAGTTGATCCAAGGGTTATAGTGGATGGTCATCCGGTCGCTTTGCCCATTATACAGGTTTGTCAGATCTATATTTATAGGCTATTTGAAATTCACTGAATCATCGATATAAGAATTTAGAGTTAATTTAATTTAGTGAAAGCTTTGATTTTTTTTTTTTTTTTTTTGGGATTATATATGTTAACCTCTGGAATCATTGATATAAGAATTTAGAGTTAATTTAATTTAATTTGGATTTTAAATGATTTATTTAATTAATTTAAAATTTAATTAAGATAATTCAAATATTATTTATTTAATTTTATTATTAATTATCTCAAATTTTTAGTTTAATTTAAATTATTTATAGTTTTTTAAGATTTTTAATCATAATTATATTAGTTATTTTATAATTATATTGAATTAATTTGATTAGTTTATTTTTAATTATGTTTGAATATTTATTTGATTAATTTATATTTAATTATGTTTTGAGTATATGTCTTTAAATACTAACTTGGTAGAAAGAAGGGTTTCATCAACTCATTTATTAATAAAGAAAAAAATGTCGAAATTAAACATAAATGATTTTAATAATTCAATATGATTTACGTTAAAATAATTAGCTCTCAAATTCAAGATGACATTCCTTATATAGTAGCATTTACCCAACTAAATCTTTTTAACAATTGACAGCATATTCACCAATAAAGATGTCGGAGGTTAAATAGTAAGGAAAAGTTAACTTCTAGTGTTAGCCTTCATGGAAAAAAAATATATATGGGAAGAAATAAATAAAATACTATAGAATAATAACTACAAATTAAATGGTAGAAGTTCTTTCAATGAATTTTCAAGCATTTATATATAAAGATATGGTATCTAAAGAAGTTAAATATTAACATTATTTAATTTCTCTTTAATTTTCGTTAACATACATGGTATAATATAAACACAAGTTATTATGAGTTATAAAAATTTGTATTTGATTAATTAAATAATATTTTTTTCTTATATTCCTAAATAAAAATTTACTCTAAAAAAGCAATCAAATAAATAAATTCTTAGTAAGAATGGGTATGACAAATAAAACTTATTACAAAGAAAATAACTATAAAAAAAAAAGGAAATTAAAAGTAATTTTTGCTTGTTTATGTAGAATATAAAAAAGGTGTCTCTAGCTAATAATGATTGAGTGCAACTAACAATGTTCTCAATTAGTCCAATTTACAACTAACAATGTTCCCAATTAGTCCAATTTACAAAAAACAATGTTCCCAATTAGTCCAATTTATTGCCACTCACTCTCTCTCTCTCTATTTCTCTATGTGTGTGCCCACATGTGCACACAGTTAAATATTACAAAATAGATTTGACCTCCTACCAAATACTTTCAACATTCAATTAAACTACATGTATTTAAGATGGTAATGCTTTGCATATCATGATGATATAAGGCATGAATATCTTCAAATAAATTAATAGAGGTATTACCAAGGTAATGCTTTGCTTATTATGATGATGCAATATGAGAAATTCTTCATTATTTCTCATATAAAAAAAAACTAAAATAAATTTAAAACTCATGCATTTTGTTGATAATATATTAGGTCACCTGTTGGTAGGGTATAATTAGATGCTACTTTACTAGAGGATCCTTTTGATTCATCATGACTAATTGGTGATTTTATTTGAAGCATAAATAATTTTATTATTATTTTTACACTATGATAAACATATTAAAAATGTCAACCTAGGCAAAGTTAAGGAATTGAATTACTTGGTTTTCTTTCTTTCTATTTTTTGTGTCTTGCTTAGGGATGTGTATTAACCGATTATAACAAAAATAATTGAATCGAACTATTGATTCATTTGGTCCAAATTATTAAAGAATAATTTCACTTTAGATTTGTGTGTAAAAATTATTTATATTTCTCAATTGGTTTTGAAATAAGAAATTATTATGATTTGTCAATGTTTCTATTATTTTATACAATAATTACTTAAAATGAAATTACAATCTGAAGCAAACTTGATTAATAAGTCAAATTAAAGCTCAAGTCTCAAATAACTCAACTTGTCTTATTTAAACCCAAGTGAAAGTGTTGGCCTTATTCAATAGGAGAAATGATTCTTGTCATAATAAGATGGTTAGATTGACAAATATATTGACTCATAATTCATAAAATCAAAAGAAATATTTTTTGCAACCCAAGAGCCTTATGATACCCTTGATTGACCAAGCAGCTTTTCAACGCGTATCATATGAGTGCTCTCAAATCTTTACGATCTTCCTTCTAAGGAGATTGATGTTCAAGGAAATATAGAAAAAGAAAAATTAATTACATTAAGAAGAAAAGGCCAAGCTCGCCACTAAGCAAGCTAGGTTTTTGGTTAAAGGGGCAATGCCCTCTGATTCAATAGAGTCTAGTTAGATGAAAGAATCTAATTTTGTTACTTCAGATCATTCATTATTCTAGATTTGAAAAAACTAATTGATAAAAGATTTGACTATTGAGCAACTCCCCAATGGAACTCTTTCGCAATGTGGAGGGACTTCTTTGTTCACGAAGGCACTTCCTAAGCTCTTAGGAATGGGACTGAATCCAAGATTGTCAAGTTCTTCGATCCGAATTCGAATAAATGCACTTTTGAGCATGCATTTAGGCTAGAATGAAACTGATTCATAATACTAATCTAGTTGTCAGGAGCAAAATGGCTAGGAGATACTACCCAAGGAGAAGAAAATGTGACTTCTAGATAAGAAAAAAAGACCGGATGAAATCATACACCAGAGGGATCAGAACCACATTCATGTGCAAAAAAAATTTTCTCAAAAGGTCGAACTATTAGAAACAAATGGAAAAGAAAAACCAAGCCGGATCGACTTATAAAGAGTGGCGGCAAAACTAAAAACTGATCAACAAATGTGAATTGAATTTGTGCTTACACACTTCATCAAACCGCACTGCATCAATTTCATTCTAGCTTAAATGCATGCTCACAAGTGCATTTATTCAAATTCGGATCGAAGAACTTGACAATCTTGGATTCAGTCCTATTCCTAAGAGCTTAGGAAGTGCCTTTGTGAACAAAGAAGTCCCTCCATATTGCGAAAGGGTCCATTGGGGAGTTGCCCAATAGTCAAATCTTTTATCAATTAGTTTTTTCAAATCTAGAATAATGAATGATCTGAAGTAACAAAATTAGATTCTTTCATCTAACTAGACTCTATTGAATCAGAGGGCATTGCCCTTTTAACCAAAAACCTAGCTTGCTTAGTGGCGAGCTTGGCCTTTTCTTCTTAATGTAATTAATTTTTCTTTTTCTATATTTCCCTTTTGAACATTGACCAATCTCCTTAGAAGGAGATCGTAAAAGATTTGAGAGCACTCATATGATACGTTGAAAAGCTTGGCTTGGTGGGTCAATCAAGGGCTGTTATCATAGTGGCTCTCTTGGGTTGCAAAAATATTTCTTTTGATTTTA
Organism: Cymbidium sinense; assembly: GCA_021442155.1. NCBI lineage: Eukaryota > Viridiplantae > Streptophyta > Magnoliopsida > Asparagales > Orchidaceae > Cymbidium > Cymbidium sinense. The sequence continues at coordinate 79,094,183 of CM038227.1, forward strand.
TGAATTATGAGTCAATATATTTGTCAATCTAACCATCTTATTATGACAGTAAATCATTTCTCCTATTGAATATGTTAGGCCAACACTTTCACTTAGGGTTTAAATAAGACAAGTTGAGTTATTTTAGACTTGAGCTTTAATTTGACTTATTAATCAAGTTTGGGCTAACTCAAAATGAGATTGTAATTTCATTTTAAGTAATTATTGTATAAAATAATAGAAACATCGACAAATCATAATAATTTCTTATTTCAAAACCAATTGAGAAATCTAAATAATTTTTACGCACAAATCTAAAGTGAAATTATTCTTTAATAATTTGGATCAAATGAATCAATAGTTTGATTCAATTATTTTTGTTATAATCAGTTAATACACATCCCTAAGCAACAAAAATAGAAAGAAAGAAAACCAAGTAATTCAATTCCTTAACTTTGCCTAGGTTGACATTTTTAATATGTTTATCATAGTGTAAAAACAATAATAAAATTATTTATGCTTCAAATAAAATCACCAATTAGTCATAGATTTGTGAATCAAAAGGATCCTCTAGTAAAGTAGCATCTAATTATACCCTACCCAATATATTATCAACAAAATGCATGAGTTTTAAATTTATTTTAGTTTTTTTTTATATGAGAAATAATGAAGAATTTCTCATATTACATCGTCATAATAAGCGAAGCATTACCTTGGTAATCCCTCTATTAGTTTATTTGAAGATATTCATGCCTTATATCATCATGGTATGCAAAGCATTACCATCTTTAAATACATGTAGTTTAATTGAATGTTGAAAGTATTTGGTAGGATGTCAAATCTATTTTTGATTTAATATTGCGTAATAGAGAGAGAGAGAGAGTGAGTGGTGATAAATTGGACTAATTGGGAACATTGTTTGTATCGGATGGATACTCAATCATTATTAGTGAGAACACCTTTTTATATTCTACATAAACAAGCAAAAAAATTACTTTCTTCCTTTTTTATAGTTATTTTTTTTGTAATAAGTTTTATTGTGTAAAAGAATTTATTTATTTGCTTTTTTAGAGAAATATAAGAAAAAAATATTATTTAATTAATCAAATACAAATTTTTCTAACTCATAATAATTTGTGTTTATATTATACCATGTATGTTAATGAAAATTAAAGAAAAATTAAATAATGTTAATATTTAACTTTCTTATATACCATATCTTTAACATATATATAGGCAGCGCTAAACAAAATATTGAAAATTCGTTCAGAAAAGAACTTCTACCATTTAATTTGTAGTTATTATTCTACTATAGTATTTTATTTATTTCTTCCCATATATATTTTTTTCCATGAAGGCTAACACTAGAAGTTAATTTTTCCCTACTATTTAACCTCAAACACTTTGGTGAATATCGCCAATTGTTAAAGATTTATTTAGTAAATGCTACTATATAAGGAATGCCATCTTGAATTTGAGAGCTAATTATTTTAACGTAAATCATATTAGACCCATTATTAAAATCAATTCCTTTTATGTTAATTTCGTGCTTCGACATTTTTTTTCTTTATTAATAAATAGAGTTGATGAAACTCTTCTTTCTACCAAGTTAGTGCTAAGAGAATTACATATAAGCTCCTTCTCGAAACATAATTAAATATAAATTAATCAAATTAATATTCAAACATAATTAAATATAAACTAATCAAATTAATTCAATATAATTATAAAATAACTAATATAACTATGATTACAAATCTTAAAAAATTATAAATAATTTAAATTAAACTAAAAAATCTGAGATAATTAATAGTAAAATTAAATAAATAATATTTGAATTATCTTAATTAAATTTTAAATTAATTAAATAAATCATTTAAAATCCAAATTAAATTAAATTAACTCTAAATTCTTATATCGATGATTCTAGAGGTTAACATATATAATCCCAAAAAAAAAAAAATCAAAGTTTTCACTATATAAATGGATCATGACTCTCTCCCAGTCCACCCTTACCCCTTCTCCTCTCTCTCTCTCTTCTCATTACCGTTAAAGCCTTCCATCTCTCTCTCTCTCCTACTCCATCCCATGAAGCATGGCCAACTAAGCCACTTCAGTCACCCACAACACAAGTTGTATTACGAGAACTCAGAACTTTTCTTCATATGTGATAGATGTCGTCGAGTTGGCATTGGTTCTCGCTTCAACTGCTCTCTTTGTGACTTTGATCTTCACTCACTCTTGATGGATCCAAGCGGCGGTGGGATTCAAGTGACGGCTTAGCTTGGAAGAAGGCCGATTCTACAGTGATTTCGAAATTTAAGTTTGATGATAGGCAAATTCAGTTAAACCTATTGTGATAAGTGTGGGAAAAGACATTTTGGTGATGTATGGCTAGATCGGGAGATCTTGAGATGTGGTCGATTGGACATCGTGACGATGGAGAAGAAGGATGTAAGCCATACAATTATCGAGGGGATAGGGGCAACAAAGAAAATTTTGGAAGGGTAACACACAATTTTTGGGAAGACCTTCAATTCAAGAAAAGGAGAAACTTGAGCGAAAACCAACCCTCCAGAAACAAAGTTTTTTGCTCCTCATGAAAGCAAAGGAATCAAAATGAAGTGGTGTCGGGTATGCTTAAAATTTGATCATTTGGGTTGATTCTGTTTGATTAGCTTAGATTCGTTCATTTCGATTTCTTTTTATTTAGATCTTATTTATTTTCATATTGAATGTAATGCCTTGTGATAGTATGAATACAAATAGGAAATGTGTTGACATTAACATTCAAGATAAACACTTTCCTGAACTAATTATCTTACCAATAAGACATTTTGACGTTATCTTGGTATGGATTGGTTGATCAAATATTTTTGCAACAATTGAATCTTTGGAAGAGGAGAGTGAAATTTGGCATGCACGGTGAAAAATCATTTTATTTTTTTCTTGTGATAAGAATCGCTTCTTTGATTAGTGTAGTGAAGTTGAGTAAATATTTAAGAAGCGGTGAAATTGTATTTAGCCAAATTAGATGTGTTGAATAAGGAGGTGTTTGAGAAAAACATTCCGGTTGTTTGAATTTCACGATGTGTTTCGAGGAATTACGGGGTTACCAACAGAGAAGTAGAGTTTGGGATTGATGTATGCACAGTACAACTTCATATATAAATCTCCTTACAGGATGGCTCTAAGTGCAGGAATTGAAGTGCCATTCGAGTGTGAATGAAAGGATTTATTCAAACTCAGTGGAGTGCAGTATTATTTGTTAAGAAAAGGATGGATTATCGATTATGTGTTGATTCAGGAATTAAATAAAGTGACAATCAAGAACAAGTATCCACTTCAGAGGATTGATGATTTATTTGATCGGTTGGAGGGAGCCTTTATTTTCCGAATTGATTTGAGATCCGGATATCGTCAATTGAGTTAAAGATCGATATTTTTAAAGCGACTTTTGGAGCGGTATGGACACTATGAATTCCTATGCCATTTGGTTTAACTAATGCTCGATCTTTATGGATTTAATGAATCGTATTTTCAAGCCCTTGGTGAAGGTTTGTTATCATCTTTATTATTGATTTATTCTAAAAAAGCGATGAAGAGCATCAAATCATTTGAGGATTGTTTTAGAATTGTTAAGACAAAATCAATTATATGCCAAATTTTCAAAATGTGAATTTTGGATGCACAGCGTTGCATTTCTAGGTCACATTATAAGTGGTGAAGTGGTTTTTGCTCTTAAAATTTGGAGACATTACTTGTATGGAGTGAAATGTGAAATTTTCACTGATCATCAGAATCTTAAATATCGTTACAAGAAGAATCAAGACAAAGAAGGTGGCAGTTTATTAAAGATTATGATTTAGATATTCGATATTGTCGTAAACTATGTGGTGATCGTTAAGTCGCAGTCCAGTGAAATGCGGTTGGGTTATTACAAAGTCGAGTTGATTAGAGAATTAGAGCTCTACATTTGGAAGTTAGAAGATTGATGATTTATCTCTTGATTAACTTTATTGTGATCAAAGTCTTAAACTAGATCGTGGATATCGAAATTTATTGAACAAATCCAGATTGGTGAAGATTTTCTTGTAGATGCGAGGGTTATTCTAAGAATTTACAATTATGTACAGTGATGCGGTGTTGAGACAAGAAATTTTAGGAGGCTATCGTGGATATCTTATTCATCCCGGTAGTTCAAAAATGTATAAAGATTTAAAAGTAGCATTTTGGTGGTGGGTAGAAAGAATAATATCTAGTGTCGTCCAGTTGTTAAAGCGGCATCAAAGACGATTGGATTACTGGTCATTTCTTATCTGGAGTGGAAGTGGGAAGAAATTGCAATGGATTTTGTTATGGGATTTCTAGATCTCAGCAATTATTGATAGTATAAGGTTGTTGTGGATAGATTGACCAAGTCCTCATTTCTTACCCAGAAACAGATTGATTGATAAATTGTCCATTATATGTTAAAGAAATTGTAAGACTTCATGTACAAAGTGATCGTCTCCGAGATGGTAGATTACTTAGATTATGGCGAATTGAGCTTGCAGCTGATTACAAAGTCTGACTTTTTATCCATTGATGGACAATCGAAAGAACAATTGTCTGAAGATTTGTTGAGGTTATGTGTTTTGGATTTTGGAGGTATTTGGGAAGATCATATTCTATGATCGAAGTTTCTTCTGATAATACTTCCCAGTATTCAAATGGCTCAGTATGAAGCATTGTATGGTGAAAGTGTAGAACTCCATTAAGTTGTTGGGTCGAAGTGGGAGAAAGACATTTGGTAGTCCAGTTGGTTGATACTGGAGAAAATCGATTAATCGAGATAGATTGAAAATTTTCGGATGTCGTGAAGTGATTTAAAGCACAGTAGAATTTCAAGTTGGAGAATTTGTATTTTTAAAAGTCAAACTGAAAGAATTAGTCGATTTGGTCACTGAGGTAAATTGAGCATGTACGACCTTTTGAAATCATTGAAAGGATCGGCAATATGCTACAGACTTGCCTATTAATTTGCGACATTCAGCGTGTTTTACATTTCAATTGAGAAAATGGATCACGATCTGAGCGAGAAGATTCCATATACTGTTTGAAATCTGACCAATTTGACTTATTTGGAGCCGGAAAAGATTTTAGAATTTGATGTGAAGAGATTGCGAAATAGACAAATTTCCATGTTAAAATTAAATGGAAAGAGACCAATCAAAGAAAGGGAGGTTGAACAAAGATGAGGCGAAGTTTCCTTCTGTTTGAATGATTCAAGAAATTTTGAGGACGAAATTTTGTTAAGAGGAAATTGTAATATCCAAATTATTTCTAATTAATTTTTGTTTAAGCTAATTAACTTATTCTTGTAGCATTCTTGTAAGATCCACTTTTCGCCGCGTCACGGGATTAAAGCCACTCGACGCGTGGGCGGTTAGATCTCTCCGTCACTTTCACTTCCTTCCTCCCTTCATTTCCTTCCGCATGCGAGATCGAGACCGCTCAGTTCGCCGGCATCGGGTTCCTCCTCCTTTCCTTCCGGCCGGTCGGCTCCCGTGACAGCGAGCGCAGTCGCCGCCTTCGTTGACTTTGTGGGTGTCGCCGGGTGGCTAGCGTCGCGAGCAGATCCCCTGCAGATCGCGACGACAAAATCTCCCGTGACCGCGCATACGACGCCGCGATCCGTTCAGCGTCGGCTTCACCGAGGCGCTCCCTTCATCGCATCGTCGACCTCTCTTGGACCGTCGATCCGACTTCGGCGTCGGGCGAATGCGTCGCTGCCAGCGCCGCACTGTAGTCTCGTGATCAGATCCGTAAGCCGCTTCGGTTTGGGGAAATTGAACCGTCGGCTCGGTAGAATTCTGCTCTGGCCGTCGGAAACAAGAATTTTGTAAGTTCTTAATTTCTTTCCTCTCCTTTTCTTTAGACCTTCCGCGGCGTTGAAATGCGTGATTGAGGAGTTCAACCGCTTTTGCTTAGGTGAGTGGTATTATTGAGGATTTGGATTGATGTTTGTTAATTTTAGTTTATTGATTGAAGCGGTATTAATAGTGGCGTTAGGAGATTTCTTTGGAGATTACTTTGGAGTCGCTCCGTGTTCCAAAGCTTATGAGGAGAGATCTATTTCAGGTAAGATTGGTGTTAATTATGTTTCATTTATGAGTTGTATGTTATAGAAGTCTTAGAAGAGTTATTTTATAGGTTGTGTACTCGAGGAGGAGAATCGAGGGTGTCACATTGAAACGAGGTGAGACATATTCTTAATGTAAATTCAGTTCTTATGTATCTGCCATTGTTTACGACTTCATTATAAATTGTATGAATGTATATATAAAATGTAGATATTTACATGTGTTGAATTATATATAAATGTTGATTACTTGGCCGTGCGATTCGATTCTGATGATTATAAGCATTATTCATATGATTTCATTGAACATATAGAAATATTTTATACATGTTAAATGCAGTAATGTGATAAACAGAGAAATGTCAGAAAAATTGTGATAGGAAGGTATCTGACAGAATCTGTATGAATGAGCAAAGTTCGGAGATGAGCCGTGATTAGGGGATCTTAGTATCCCGACTCGCATTTGAGATTGTGTCGTTAAGTCCGGTGTCGATAGGTATGTAAGTATGGTTATTCTGCCTACCTATAGTTTGTTTTGAAACGGTAGGGGTGGCACACTTATGAATGAAAGTCAAAACCTATCTGATTATAAATGACATTTTAGAAAATGAAAATGATTTGATATAACGATCTTGATTTGATATGGCGAAATGAAAATCGTTCGCTGACATTGATTGATCTGATTATGACTTCTGATATTATTCATTTACATTGTTCTTCTGCTACGGCCTACGATTGTTCTGATGTTACATTCTTCTGGGCTTTCTGATTTATCTACGCTTTACAAATTTACATATACGCTGCGGTTGTTTCTTGTCTTTATCTTGAGAACTGTTTTAGCATTCTTGTCTCATTAACTTTTACATGATCTTCTTTGAAAATTCGGAAAAGGCAGGGTAGAAATTTGTTTTTTGTTGAATTGTATAGTTTTGGGAAGCTTAAAACTTTTTGTGCGTCTAATTAAATGTAATTAAATGCTTCTGTATTTATTTAAAGATTTGCTTAGGTATTTGTGATATGAATTAAGTTAAGTAGTATATGAATTGCAAATAGTTTAGTGATGATTTGATTAGATACACCTTTCACTTTGCTGTTCCTAGCAGTTGGAGCGTGTTGGTGGAATCTGTCCATCAGTCGTCATTCTGACACCGACTAGCGTAAAATGCGGGGTGTGACATTAACAAGTGGATTCTTCTGATTGGACTAGTTGAATTGATTAGCTCATGGGTAGATTGTCTTGATATGTAAGGCTGATGAAACAACTTGTGTTAGGGAATCCATCAAAAATTGATAAAGATAGATCTCAAAGCTCTTGTTTTGAGATGAATGAAATACATGGTCAATTAATCAAAACTTATATTATAATCATCTCAAAATAATATAAATCTATTTTATTTTAATAACGGCTAAAAGAACGCATCTTCTTTTTGCATGATGTATTCTTTACTAATTGAACATAGGCTACAACCAATGAATGGGTTGCATACCCCTCCTTGGAAATATTTAATTCATTGACTTCCCGATGTAGTTTGGAGACCACAAGGCATGTTTCAATGATTACAATAACTCTTTTCATGAGGATCTAAACATTAACTCACCAGGGTAATTTTCACTTTTATTATTATTTTTTAGCATGAGAAGTTACTTTTTTATGATGGGAAATGGGAATTGTGATGGACATCCTTTCTTTAATTTCTGAAATGTTTCCTATATTTAGGTATCAAGTTCCATTAAATTTAGGGCATCCAAGGCAACAACCAAGGCATCAATCCCGGCAGCACCAAGTGGGGCAACCTTATCATCAGTCAAGACAAGCACACAATCAATATAATGATGGTACTTTTCAATTTTTTTTTCTGTGGCACATTTGTATATGTGGAAGGTTAAGGACTTATTTTATTTCTCTATGAAAATTATTCCTAAGGCCGAGGACGTTGTCGGGGTAGAGGAAGAGGTTTTGGAAGAAGCGGATATGGTGGATATGATGGGTATGGTGGCTATGGAAATTATGAAGGTACTTTTTTTGCCTATCACAGATTAAAATCTACATGCATGTTTGCATAGTCTGTTTATCTTTGTATCTTAACGGTGAGATTCTTGCCGTAATTTATGTTTCTTCGATACTTGTTTGCATCTAAATTTTTCTCACCTATAGATGAGGGGAACTCGAATTGGAGTCAAGGTGGTGGGCGTGGAAGAGGTTGGAATTATCATGGTAAGTTTAATTAATTTCAGTTTCACCATTATTCCCAATATTCTATTTCTCTGTGATCTTGATTCCTAGTATCTAACTTCACTACTTGACTTCCTAAACTTGAGTATATGGACATAGGATATTTACACGAATATAACTACATTATACATACATGGTGTCCTAATGGATTCTTAAAAATACACTTGTAGAGCACATGATTTGTATATAAATGTGTAGCAAATAGAAGTAGTAACACATATCATGAAAACAGAAAAAAAAAAAAAAAGTATTTTTATTATATTGTATTTATTTAAGGAATATGTAAGTGATTAAGACCTTTAGATGACATGATAAAATGAGAGAGAAAATTTAATCAATTATGTTTGGGATATGATTTAGAATGCAATACATTGTGCCCATTTGATGTTGGTGTCATGCTTGAGGGACATTTTGAATATTTATATGTCCTTGTGCGTAATAATTATATACTAAGATCACTTTGATGCTATATGTAATGTGATCCCATTGATCTAAAATAGGCTCAAGCTAATGCTGAATTGATGGTGGGCCTTGATGGTGAATCTCCTGTTTGATCTTCCTCTTGATTCTTCTTTTAAGTTAGTTTTTGAATTACTAGATTCTCTTCTTGAATTCTACCCTGTAGCGTGAGAAGATTTAAGAGAGGTGGAGAGAGAGGGAGAGAGTGAATGAATGAATTAGGATATTATGACTAAAATTTGGTCTGTTAGAATATTAGAATTTGCTTAGAGATGAGTGCAGTACCAGATGCCTTGCACACATATCAAAGCAAATTCAAGCATTTTAAAATTTATTCTGACCCATTTTTCTGCATTTCTTGGTGATTTCGTATGATTAAACATTAAGCAAACTTTCAGCTAAAATAATCATTCTTAGTTCATACATTAATCCCATCAATATTAGAGGGAAGCCACATGCATTGGCTTCATTTTATCGTGAAGCTATTATTCTTTTGAGAAATCTGAAGGCTCTGTTGGTTTGAAGGAATTTGAAGAGAGGAAATGAAAATTGATAAATGAATTGAAATTAGAAATTATTTTCACCCACTTAATATGGTTGAGAAAAAATAGAGTGAAAAAATAATCTTCTATTTGTTTGGTTTGAAGAAATCAAAAGTAAACTAAAGAACGAACATGGCCTAATATTATTCACGCTTTATTTTTATTTGTGTTACAATTTCCTATAAACTATTCCTAAACCAAACTACAACAACAACAAGCCTTAATCCCACTAGGTGGGGTCGGCTACATGAATCTTTTTCTCCATTGTCTATTATGTCAAATTCTCATTTAATTCAAGTATACTAAGATCATTTTTTACATCTTAACCAAGCCTTTTAGGTCTACATCTACCTTTCTTAACATAAAGAATCTAATCTACTCTATTAATGGACGAAATGACTTTATGTGGCCAAACCATCTAAGGCTCTCTCCCAATCTTATCTACCACTCACCTTTTCCCAACATACTCATTTTGCATTCTATCTCTAAGGGTAAAGTCACTCATCCACGAGCATCCTCATCTCGTAACACTTAACTTAGTCTTATGTTTCTCTTTATTGGCCAACATTTTTTTTTGCACCATAAGTCATGCAGTCTTACCACCATCTTATAAAATTTTCCCAAGTTTAAGTGGAACTTTTCTATCACATAATAGGCGGATCATTCCTCCACTTCAACCATCCAACTTGAATTCTACTAATAACATTTCCATCTATTTCACCATCATTTTGAACAATAGAGCCTAAATATCAGATAATCACTCTTATTAATGACTTGATCACCTAAAGTCACAACACTACCACTAAAACTTCTACAACTAAAATTACACTTCATATATTCAGTTTAGATCTACTTAAACGAAAACCTTTAGACTCTAAAGTTGACCTCCATAATTCAAGTTTCTGTTGGACTCCCCTCTAGTCTTATCAACAAGAAGAATGTCATCGCAAAAGCATACACCAAGGTACATCTCTTGTAAATGCCTGTAAGAACATCCATAACTAAAGTAAAAGATAAGGGCTTAATGTTGATCTTTGATGTAATCCAAGCTGAAATAGGAAAATATTTTGTCAATCCTCCTTATGTTTGGATACAATGTGACTCTAGTATACATCCTTAATCTTGACTTGAACCAATATTAACTTCTTTCGTTAGAACTCTCAAAGAACATCTCTTGAGACTTTATGATAAGCTTTCTCTAAATCAATAAATATCATATGTAGATCCTTCTTATTTTCTCTATGCTTCTCCATCAAACCTCTTAACAAATGTATAGCATCCATAGTAGATCTACCTGGCATGAAATCAAACTGATTGTGAGAAACTTTTGTATCACATGGTAACCTATGCTCAAATACTCTCTCCCATAATTTTAATGTATGGCACATTAACTTAATTCCTCTATAATTTGCACACTCTTTTGCATCACCTTTATTCTTAAATATAGGAACCAACAAACTCTTTCTCCACTCTCATCGGCATCTTTTAGTCTTTAAAATAACATTAAAAGATTTGTAAGAAATTCCTTGATTTCCTAAACATTTCCATACTTCTATTGGAATATTATCCGTCCTACTACTTTTTTCACATTTCATTTTCTTTAAAGCTTTAACTTAAGATTTACTAATAATGATAAAATGAAATTTCTCTATTTTTTTAGGTATTAAGGTTGCTAAAATCAATCGTACTTTCAGATTCTTCATTAAAAAGTTTATTAAAATATCTCATCCATCTATTTTCAATATCTTTTTCTAAGAAAAGCACTTTATTATTTTCATCCTTAATACCCCTCACTTGATCTCCTAAACCAAACTGTCTATGCATAATTATGGATCAAACATGACTGGAAGGTTCTTGTTGAAGCTTTAATCATCATGTGATAGGAGTAGGCTATGAAAGAGGCAGAGGCGGTCAAGGCTACGGTGGCAGAGGCTACGGCCGTGCCCGGGGAAGGATGGGTGGCCGTGGAAGGGGAAACTTGGTCGAGTAACAGGAGCTCGCACTCTGAAATGCATGCTTGATATTTATTACAGAAAAAAGAATTCAAAGATTTAGCGCTCATAAGCTTGCTCAAGTATTTTCCCAAGGCTTTATCTGTAAAGTGCTTATCGTGTTGCTCTCTTTTCAATGTGAATCTTGGTTAGCTTGTTCTTGTTTGCTTGTTTCCAGTGGCTGCTCTATTTTACCTGTACGGCATGCAATGTTCATTCTTAGTTGTCTGATGCATCCATCAATTATTGTATCTATGAATCCAATTTTGTTCAGTGATTGTATTTTTGTGCATCTTAAATTTTATCAGCTAATTTGATTTTGGGTGGGATAGTGTAATATATGTTCTATAAAAAAAAATTTTTTTCAAAGCATAGGCGTTTGGCTAATAAATTTTTTATTTTGGCTTAGAAAGTATTTCTTTTTTTCTTCTTCTTTTTGTCTTGTCTTGAACAGCTTTCTATAATAGAGCTTATCTTCTTAAATTTTAATAGTTTATGTGAATAGAAATTGTTTTCAATTTGGGTCAGTTTAAGTTAGAATATGGCCTTCCTAATGCCCTTGACGGTTATCGTTGCCTTTTTTCTTGAACACAAACTACTTGTTTAGCTCATTTGTATGCTTATTTTAGTAGTTCAAGTTGGCCTATCAACTCATAATTTTGATCCAATAACTCGAGATTAAAATGAAATTGACACAATTTTGAACAACAAATTCAAATTTGACTTGAATTTGACAAAAAAATAATGTTTAAATGTGTAAATCGGGTCGGGTTCGGATTAGTTGAGTTATAGTCGACTCAGGTTTAGGTCAGGATTTTTAATATTCAAGTTGCATTCAGGTCAAATTATTTTGGGTTGAGTCAGACTTAAACTTGACCTGCGAACTCGAATTAATACTCTTAGATTAAATATATTAACAACAGTTATAGAAACTTGAGTGATTAAACACTTTGATATCAAGTCAAGCAGCTCGGTTGCTTTAGCAACCTGAAATCTAATTCCAAAAAGAACAACTACCACATCATACTCATTATAACAACCTCATTGTAACAATCCCTCAACAATCTCATTGTTGTATGTCAAACAACTCAATTGCCTAAGCAATCCCAAAATAACAACCTCATCGCAGCAAGTTCTTGGTAAACCCACTCCCCTTCAACAACCCCACTGCAATAATTCAACAACTTATTGATAATCCTATGACAAACCATAGCAGTCTTAAGATTGGCTATGAAATATCAAGGTTCATGCAATGCTTGAGATTAAGAGTAAAGAGGCAAAGAGAAGGGAGGGGAATGATGAAATCAACTTAGCAACGGAGAAACGAAACAGAAAACCCTAGACTTTACATTGCTTGAGACAGGAGAACGGGAATCTACTGCTAGAGGAATAGAAGAATTGAACTAAATGATTTATGGTTTGCACCTAGCATATATATATATATAGGAGTGTGAGCTTCCTCACATATTTGACTCATTTTGGAGTTTTTCTTCCTAAATCAGTGATCTCTTTCATATGTAGATCGAAGCTCAGAGTAATATCTTGGCTTAATTTCTTTTTATACAATAAGGAGCTGTTCTAGTAACCAATCTAATGGCATCTTTGATAACGTTTGAAATCCTTTGAGTTGTCATTGCTTCAATCTTTCACTTCCTTGGAGTTCCTCTTGAAGCCAACTTTTGATTGCTTGGGATTTGGCTTGCCTTCACCACAGTTGAGCTTCCATTGTTGTATGTATTTTTATGGTTGTTTTATTATCTCAAACTTAACCTACTTTTGGTGGAAGCAAGCATCATCATCTTTCTTTCTAAAAAGAGTTCATCCTCTGCCAATTTCCTATCTTGTGAGGGTGAGCTTGTTTTGATATTTTTAGACGTGATGAAAAGTTTTGTAGCATCATTTTTCCTTTTCTAGTTAAAACTTTTTATAAGGAAAGATATAATTACTCTATATTAAGAATTTTTTAAGGGCCCCATTGCTCATGTGGTGGTACATCAAGTAAATCAATTTTTATGAGAAGTTTATCAACTAAATTCGGCATAAAAAGTACCTTATAGTGACAGTTAGGGTTATTTCAAATTTTAATGTTTATATACATAAGAAGTTATCAAGTAAGAAAATAGAATTTAGTTTTTAAGTCAACTTCTAATGTGAAAATCTTTTTTCTCATTTTAAAAAAATATGACAAATACTCTTTTAAATAGATTACTTAGTTTGAACTCTATTTAGGAATTATTTGAAGATTATTAGATGAATAATCTTCTTTCAATTGTTAATTTATGATACTATTTGGGATCACTTGTTGAGAGATTATATATTGAATGTGAAAATCAGTAGAGAGATCGAAAGCATATATAGAACTAATAAAGTAGAGAAACACAAGTGTCCAAGAGAATACTAAATTTTAGGTGAAAAATTTTAAGAAGACGAAAAAATTATAGAGCTACATCATTAAGAAATTCAATATAAAGAAAAATCTAAGGAGAATGTAAAAATTATACTTTATTCAAGTTACTCTTCATTTCAATCACTTAAGGACCCTTCACTCTCACTCTAACTTAAAAGAGAATATAGTTAAAGTATGAAAAAAATCACAGAAAATTGCTATAAGATTGACTCCCTTGCCTTCGCAGCATTGCAATGCCTCAATCCTAGTGTTTAGACGTTGGTCTCTCTGTCTTTTTGCACTGATATTTGGGTCCTAATGTCGTAGTGGTACTTAATACAAACTACTTAAAAAAGAATCACTTTGAATTTTCTTCTATTTTTGATTTTTTTCCCGCATATGATATGATAATCAAGTGTTGTTCATCATGCCTCTTCTTTTCTTTCCATCCTTTCTCGAAGGTCTATATATATAATAGGAAAGCCTACTTAATTACTCAAATATATTTGTTTTAGAAATGATTAATTTTGTGTTTATATTATACCATATATACTAGATAAAATTAAAGGAGAAATTAAATTATATATATATATATATATATATATATATATATATATATATATATATATATATATATATATATATATATATATATATATATATATATATATTCATGGGCTTTACCCCAGAACCTTCAATCATGGGGCATGATGCACCACAATGAGCATACCGTTGAGCTCAATCGACAAAATTAAAGGATGAGTCAACGGTACCTCATGAATTAATCAACACAATTAGGCTTCGCAAAATGACATCATTTTTTTCTCAATTTTTTCATTTTTTTTGTTTTTTGTGAAAGCAAAAAACATGTTTGAAAGTTAAATGAATTTTCTATTTTTAAAAATAAAATAATATGATTTATTGTCCTTTTTAAAAATTTTTATTTAAAAAAAATATAAAAAAATAAGATTGATTAATATACTCTAAAGAATTGTTTGGGATCACTTTGCTTTCTTATTTTATACATTTTTAATTAATTTTTTTATTTTGACTTTGGTATTCATGTGAATTTATTAATTTTAAAAATAAGAAATAAACAAAGAGAGTTATGACTAGCTATGCTAATCATACATGTCTTTATTGCTTCCTTTATTTTTCTTTATACTTGCTTATGTCGAGGATTCAATATACTCGCTAATAGAAGAGAATCTAACTATTTTCTTGATGTAATGAGATGGCCCGAATCTCCACAACCATAATGATGACTAGAAGTCTTATTTGGAGCTTATGAAGGGGTTTTTCTATTATGATAGTTTCAAATCTTTATATAGAGAAGTTTATAATCACACTAAAGTTTGAATATGAGATACATATAACCTAATTAGGTCAATTTCGAGCTTCAACAAAGAGGAGAATTAGAGCTTGTCAAGGGGGAATCATGCATCGTTTATACATGTCAGTGGAGGAAATTAAAATTTAGAGAAGAATAAAGGATCTCGGAATCATATTGGAGCCTGAATATGTGATATGCACTATCTAATTAGATTAGTTTCAAGTCTCGACGAGGAGAATTGGAGCCTACGGTCATGCACCGTTTATACAGGTCAGCAAAGAAAATTAGGATTTATAGAAGAAGAGAGGATTTCATAATCATACTAGAGCCTAAATGCGGGATACACACCACCTAATCAAGTCAATTTCAAACCTCAATAAGGAGAAAAACTGAAGCCTGCGAGGGGGAGTCACATATCTTTTATTCGAGTTAGTGGAAGAAACTAGGAGAATAAATGGAATGTGAATTTTCTCTTTCTCATTAGGATTTTATCAATGAAAATTGAATATTTTAAATCTTAAAAATAATAAATATAAAATACTAATATTATCTCTTCGACTTTCATAAAAAAATTCTTCATTTTCTTTTAAAAGGAAAAAAATGAAGAAAGAAAAAAAAATTCTCCATCTTCTAAAAAAAGGAAAACTCTTTCCATTATTTAAAAAAAAAGAAATAAAAAAAGCAGAAAACTCTTTCAACTTTAAAAAAAAAATTATATATATAATAATAATAATAATAACTTCATCTTCTTTAAAAAAAAGAAAAAATTTCATCTTCTGAAGAAGATTTTTTTTACATATTTACAGTTTAATCATTAATTAGATTATAAGTTTAATCATAATTACAACTACCCATTAGTCAATTTAAATGCAAAATCTGAATCTAATAAATTGATTCATATTCAAATATTTTTGGCATTTTAAGTTATTAAATTTAATAATATATAATTAATTAATTTTCTCTATGAATTCTGTCTGTTGTGTGTGTGTTGGGGTTGGGGGGTTTAGAGTGCAGAAACTTCAATTTCTTAGATTTATAATGGTTTGAGAGGAGGGCTATATGGACCATAGTTCTATCAAACGTTTAGGGACATGTGGAAAATTATTTAACTCTCCGTTATTACTCAAATATAATTAAATATAAAATAATCAAATTAAATCAATGTAATAAGAAAATAATTAATATAATTAAGATTAAAATTCTTTAAAAACTATAAATAATTTAAATTTAAATTTCTCAGAAAACTAATGAAACTTAAAATCTGAGAAAATTAAAAGTAAAATTAAATAAATAATATTTTAATTATTATAATTAAAATTTTAAATTAATTAAATAATTTATATAAAATCCAAAATAAATTAAATTAACTCCAACATCTATGATTCCAGAAGTTAACAGTAACTTTTATTAAAAATTCTCTCAATATTTAAAATTAATTTAATATACAAATTACAGTGAAAATTAAAATTATTCCATAAATATAAAGATAAAGAATATCAAAATAATTTTCAAAACTTAATGGGAGTTACTCTTATTTTTCTAATTCAGAAAAACAGTTTTTCAAAAATTTAAATTATCTTAATATCATTCTTAAAATTTTTAATATAAAATTAAGTAATTACAACTAGATTCAAAATCATTTTAAAATTCATGATAAATTTATTTTGATATTCTATAATCATATAAAATATTTCATAAAATTAAGAAAATATTTTGGATAGCTTTTTAAATTTCTTTTAAGAAAATAATATAAAATAATAAATAAAAATCAATCAAATAACATAGCCATGGGAAGGGATCAATATTTCAGAAGAAAACAGCTCCCTCCCACTTCGCCCACCCCTTCCTCTCTCTCTCTCGCTCCATCCCATGAAGTAGAATTTAGGGTTTAGGATTTACTAAGCTATTTCAGTTACTCACAACACACGTATTACGATAACTCAAAACGTCCCTTCATATGTGACGGACGTTGTCGAGTTGGCATTGGTTCTCGCTTCAACTACTCACTTTGTGACTTTGATTTTCACACTCATTGTGTCGCCGCCACACCAGCCATCACATGACGTTTTGGCTGCAAGCATTGCAGTAAAGAGGGGAGTCACCGAGAGGGCAGGAGAAGAATTAAAAAAAACATTTAGGATAAAAAGGGTGATGTAGGGTTGTGATGGTGGGTGTGGCGGCAGCACAATGAGTGTGAAGATCAAAGTCACAAAGAGAGCAGTTGCAACAAGATCCAATGCCGACTTTGCGCCACATAAGAAAGAAGTTCTGGTCTCATGCGAGTGTGAGTGGAAGTAGGTGTCACTGTTGGGATGGAAGCAGGAGGAGGAGGAGGAAGGAGGAGGAGGAAGGAAGGAGGAGGAGGAGAAGAGAAAGAAGAGAATGCAGGTGAAGATGCAAGAAGGTGCAGTTAACTGAACAGTGAAGGATGTGAGAGGGTGCTGGCAAAGGAACGTAAAGAGAGGTGAGGAGAGAGAGAAAAGGAAACAAAGTGGGAGGGAGTTGTTGGATGTGATTATATAGTGAAAGCTTTGATTTTGTTTTTTCTAAAATGTTGATCCCTTCCCACGGCTCTGTTATTTGATTGATTTTTGTTTACTATTTTATATTATTTTCTTTAAAAAAACTATCCAAAATATTTTCTTAATTTTTTGACATGAATTTTTAAAATTATTTTGATTTAAGTTGTAGTTACTTAATTTGATATTAAAAATTTTAAGAATGATATTAACATAATTTAAAAATTATGAAAAAAAAAAATTTCTGACTTAGAGCAATAAGAGAAACTCCCATAAATTTTTTAGAATTATTTTAATATTATTTATATTTTATATTATTGATCAATTTTAATTATAATTTTATATTAAACTAATTTTAATATTGCGATAATTTTTTTATAAAAGTTACTGTTAACTCTCGAATCATCGATACAAGAATTTGGAGTTAATTAAATTTAATTTGGATTTTATATGATTTATTTATTTAGCTAAAAGTTTTAATTATAATTCAAATATTAATTATTTAATTTTACTTATAATTTTCTCAGATGTTAGGTGCCAAAGTTTTAAACAAATACATTCTCACTGTCACTAAACCTTAGATGGCGACCAAAATTTCAAGTGAAAAAGAGATTCTAGAAGGTGAAATACTTTCAATTTTTTCTTGATCATCAAAGGATCAAAATGGCAAAATCGATGGTGACACTAACGTTTAATCCATCATGTGATGAGATAATTTATCAACTGACGTAGACAATGAACATTAAAAAAGAAACATTTTCCTATCAATCCTAAATTAATTGCACAGCAAGAGATTTGGTTGTCACAACTACACACGACTTTAAAAAGAAATCATTTTAAGTGAATAATTTAATCATTTTTAACTCAATAATTCCATCAAATAATCATCATAAAAAACATTAGGTCTACATATTTGCTTTATCACTTGCATTGAATCAAATACGGTAAAATTGATAATCTATAGAAGTGATTCACACAAATTAGATTCAAATGATCTTAATTATCATCAAAATTGTCCAAAAGATACTCATTTGTAAAACAAATTGCTCAGATTGATTCAAAATATCAAAATCTATCAAAGAAAAATATTTCATAATTGGTTTGAGATCACACATAAAAATGGAGAAGCTATAGATGCAATATTGTACGATTCGAACTAAAATTATTTTGATCATCGTTGATGTTTATTTAATAATGCTTGCTTGCAAGATGAACTATGCAAACACGTTTGAAACATTGAAAGTATATAAGAAAGACACATATTTGTAGGACTCAATGTATGAATGCGAGATATAAATTACTTATATACATAAAATAAAGGAAAAACACTCAAGACATGAAAAGATAAAATTTATGAGTGAATATAAATATATTTTAAATAATAATAGTTAATTAATTAAACTAAATTAAATTAAGTTTTGTTGAATTAAATATTGCTAAATATGATTAATTATATATATTTAGATTAAGCGTGGTTATCAAGTTAATTTTTATTATTATATAATCAAGTTAAATTTAATAGAATCTCTCTCTCTCTCTCTCTCTCTCTCTCTATATATATATATATATATATAATATTATTTTGCATTCAAGATAAATTTTGTTAGATTAAGTTAATTAAAATTAATATTATTATATAATGTAAATTATAAAAAATAAAACAAAATCGAACCTAAATTTAAGAAAAATCCTAAATCCTAAATCCATCATTGTTAACTTAAAGCATTTGGATGAGGATATGATGACGAGCTCAATCAATATCCCATAGTTCCGTTATCCTGGGCTATCATGATCTATATTCTACTTATTTAGTGCATGTAATCGACCCAACATGATCGAAAGATACATGTCAGTAGTCATAGATTACTTTGTCCAAGAATACTTTATAGACCCGAGTTGATATTTATCTAAGAAGATAACTTTAATTTCTTTTTAGCTAACATGAGACTTTGTTTCTATCAGGTGACCTATGACTCATAACTCAAGAGGCAAAGCCATTGAGAAATATACAGACTACATTCGTTATTATAATTTAGTGAGCCTATTGAGAGGCTAAATTAATAATTTAGACATTTTATGAAGTAACATTTTGTCCCTTATACACTTGTCTTTTAGTGAGGGAGGTGGGAGTTCATTTCCACCTCCCCTATCTCTTTTTCTTGAGTTGAGGTTTTGAGTAAGCATTGTAAGCTTGATGGTTTGGAGTTTTGGTTCAAATAGTCAAACATCTATTTAGAGGTATGTTCCTTTATTTTATAATGTTTATGTTGCATCTAAGTTAATTTAATATACATTCATTGTGATGTTTAAGCCATTTGGTTAATCTTTTATTTGATTTAGGCCAATTTAGTCATTTAGGTATATCATTTAATTTTGTTCTATGCGGTTCTTTTCAGTTCAAATTTTGGTTTTATTCCAATACCATCCCCCATAAGGAATTTTATCAAATTAGTCACACCCACCCGTCTAAAAGACACACATGAGTGATATTTACAATACCTCAACTTGTAAAATTTCAATCTAACTGCCTAAAAAGATGTACATAGCCCTTCGATAAACCTACATAAAAGTAAATATAATTTTTCGCGCATTCATACATCTTGATTCTATGTCTTTACAAGCCACATGAGGCAACGAAATTAGTGAGGTTGCGCATAAGATTTTGTTAAATAATAATTATCACTATATTCTAATTTTTTAATATTGTTCTTCATTCTGTCTTCTTTTTTAATCTTTTGCACATCAACCCAGACAATATGAATGTCTATTTTAAACATTTTGATGTTTTCAGTATATCAGAGCTATCTGTTTCACGAACGACCAACGTTTAGACAATATCAACTGCATCAACAAGGTTGTTATTTTGATTACTCTCATATTCTTGGATGCACCACTAGAATTTATTGAGCATTAAAACCTCCCCCCTAAGTTTTCTCAATTAAGTTGAAATAAGAATCTCTCCTGCCTTAATTTCTTTTAGCTTACTTTATAATAATTTCTAATCTATATATAGTTTCTACACTTCATTGAAGCTAACAAAATCATTTAATAGGATTCAAACAACTAGGATTGAAGATATGTTGGAACTTTTCCCACTTATGTTATGCATTGATTTGAAGCTAGCTTAGATTATATAATTAGGGTTTAGGGTTTGACTTTATTTGTAATCCGTTATTATTACTATTATTTTATAATTGTATAAAGATTATATTGATCTTATAATTGTTGATGGTAGACTTATTCATAACTTGCAAGTCTTGGAAGAATTTGAAAGTTGATATTTCTTCTATAATTGAATGTTGTTTAAAAATGTGCCCTTGCCCATAATCAAGATGAGAGTGTTATTCCTTTATAAATGTATGACAATTTCTTGATTAGCTTATGGGTAAAAAAGTAATTGGAAGTGAAATCCAAGTAAGAGGGTTGCTTAAGTGTGGATGTAAGTCAAGTTGGGTTGAACCATAATTTTATTGTTTGTATCTTTAGCCTAGTTAGATTTATGTTATATTGCACTTTGGTTGATTACATATATTTTGGTGATTGAATGGCTATATGATTGCATTATTGTTCTAGATTAATCTTAATATTGAATCATATATTACCATTTTTTTCTTAAGTTTGTGGCATTATTATTAGCATCATCTTTTATATAATTATTTAGATCTTACTCTATATATTAAGGTAAGTATTTTTTTTAAAAAAAAAATTTATACTCTCAAATGTTAGATTAACCTTTGTAGATAGTTTCATCATCATTATCTATGTGAACAATAGTGATAAGTATTCTAGAGATAGTTTAGTATTGCTTGATAAATTAACTGATTTAGTAGACTTATTAAGATGATATTTAGAAGGTTTAGCAACTTGCTTATGTCATATGAAGTGAAATCTTACTTGCAATTATTTTTTGTTTATTTTTTTATTTATTTGTATTAATTTTATTATATTTGATAACTATTTGTTGATCTCATTTAGAAAACATTACAAAAAATAGTGATAAGATAAATTAGCTGATTAAAATTAGAAGCAAAAGATTTGATCAATTTGTTCTTGATGTCATGATCAAATTTTTTCCATACTAATATAATTGACCAATTTAAATAAAATTAATTATCATCAATTTTTTATAAATAATGTATGTGCATCCTTGCTTAACGAGGTATAAAATTGTGTAAAGTATTTTGAATGTTTTTAAAAATATTATCATTGCCAATTGCAGCCAAATTGTGTCAGCTATTATCTCAAGTCATTGTCTACTATTACCACCCATCACATGCTCCAACAACAAATTTTACCATTATCACATAAATCATTTTATTCAATGTTCATTAAAAACAAAAGCAAAATATTTTCAAGAAGCCAAAATTATTTTATTTTAAATTAAAATTTAAACAAAATACATGAAAAATAAAGATAAACAATATAGTAAAATATAAAAGTTATCCTAAATAACTATTTAATATGTCAATTTTAATTTTATATTTTATATGGGAAGAGTCATTATGTGAACATATATGAACAAGATTACATGAGGATCAGATTAAGCAAGTCAAATTATAAGTATATAATGGCTAAGATGTCAACATAATTGAAAAGATTTAGTTACAAGAGATTAGCGTCTATGAAATAAAAGAGAAGAAAATAAAAATCAATTGCATATCAAAGGGTAGAAATTTTTGTTTTCAATTAAATTTTGAATTTATTTTGGAACTATAAGCATACCATGTGAGATGAAATATTCAAAGAAGCTATGCATTTATAACATTCAATTTCTCCTACTAAGCATGACATGGCATAAACACAAATTATTACCATTTGATAACATGCCAAATGTAGCAAAGAGAATTATATATGGAGACATTGAAAGCATTCCTATCATACTATCTTATAATTAGTTATATTTATTAAAAGGATTAAATAGAAAATATTTAAAACTATCCTCATTGTTGTTTAAAAATGTGATTTTTTTGCTATATTCTTGAGAATATATACACATAATCAAGCATATATTGAGCTAAATATGATAGAATAAGTATTCTTTGTATTAAAGAATTGAGGTTCCTCTAACTTTCATTTCATAGTTCATTCTTTATAATTATGCCTATTATATTATATTGTAGTTTATTAAGAGATGCAAAGAGAAAAACTTTTTTTACTATCAAGTTGATTCTTCTATTAAAGATGACAATTTTCATTATCCAAAATCTTACCTCCATATTTATTTACATATTCAAAAAGACATTTTTCACCTCTTCACTCTAACATCTATGCTCTAACTTTGAAATTATATATTGTTTGTTATGAAAATGCTAGACTAATTAAAATTTTATGCATTATCAAGGAGAAATAAAAAAGAAAATTCTTTTATACATCTCAAATGCTAGAGAGGCTTGATTAAAGTGGATTTCTTGATGTGGTGTGGTGTTGTGGTTTTCCTATTCTTGAGTTTTCCACATAAAATATGGTGTTCTCTATTAAGTTGTGTTTTATTTGATAATGCTCTAAATTTTGATTTGAATCTCTCGAATCATTACTTGTTTTCACCCAACACAAATGACCACTTAGTTTTTTTTTTTTAAAAAAAAGTTATTAATTTTTCTTCCTAATTAGTATACCTTTCTATGAAATAGGCATATATTTTAATTTATTTTGATTTATTTTCGTGGTTGAAGAAACAAGGTAACACAATAAATATTGTTTTAAGGGAAGAAACTTGTCAAGTCCTAGCTTTATCAATAGATCACATTTTAACTCGCTAGAGAAAGTTGCTCAACTTAGGATAACACTATTGACAAAGCTTCCATTGCTAATTATTCTCCTGCTGCTTTCATTAATCACCTTCAAGATGTTGCTCAAGATGTTTCAATAGCAAATTTGCTTGATGTTGCCATGTTTCAATAGCTAATTTTCTCATTCTATCTGAGAAATGGATGCTTCATTAAAATGATTGAGAATTTGTTCAATGAAAAACAAACCGATCTCAACGCTTACAAGGAAAAGTTTGGACAAGAGTTTCAAATTACTGGTGGAAGAGTTGTTAAAGGACCACCGATTCCTGGGGACGAAGCCTCCAGGAAGAAGAGAAGTATGGTTGAACTCATTCTGTTGGCTGATCTTGAGGTGGTGCTGCACAGTCTGAGAGGGAAGATAAACTTGGAATTGTTGAGAGTGATACCAAATTCCATATAAATCAAGGCTTATCACTGAACCAGAAGATGAAGAATAAGAGGGAAAAAGAAAAACACAGTGTTCATGTTGCGAAGGCAACCAAAGTTATGCAAGGAGAGGAGAATGTCACTGCAAGATGGGAGCGAAAAAAAATATGCATGGAGAGGAGAATGACACTGATAGATATTTGCTCTTTTTTGCTCCCGTCTTGCAGTGCCATTCTCCAGGTAAAGCATTGAGATCAGTTTGTTTTTCGTCGAACAAATCCTCAGTCATTTTAATGAAGCAGCCCAACTCCTCTACATGGCAACATCAAGCAAATTGGCTACTGAAACATCTTGAAGGTGATTAAGGAAAGTAGCAGGAGAATAATTAGCAATGGAAGCTTTGCCAATAGTGTTATTCCTACTTATCCTAAATTGAGCAACTTTCCCTGGCAGCACACAATAACAAGTCATATCTAACTTTAAACAGCTTTCTCTAAACTCTAAATCCTAAAAAACTCTAAACCCTAAACCCCTAAACCCTAAACCCTAAATCCTAAACTAACCCTACACCCTAAACCCTAAACCCTAAACCTAAACCTTAAAAATCCTAAACTAAACCCTAAACCCTAAACCTTAACAATGATATCAATGTTTTCAAGTATTATTTTTTTTTTATTTTTTAATATTAATAAATTTTACAATTTTATTTTCAATAAAAGTAGGTCCAAAGAGCCTCATCTATTAATAATCTTTTTAAGATCTATTAATAATCATATTAAGTTACTAATAACCCATGGTTATTGCAATAGATTTGAAAGATGAAAGGTTTTTATTTAGTCTAAATGTATTTGAAATTAAAGCTCTAATATTGTTGAATTTAAAGGGATTAAATTCATTATGAACATAATAGATTATTAATATGTCATAGCTTTTTTGTTTTGATCCAAATGTCAAATGACCTAAATTTAATTTGAGCATTTTTATTATAATCTTCTTCGAAGCAAAGTATTCAAGAGCCCATTTTAGTCAAACATAATTTTTATAAATTTTTTTTAATATAGTATTCATGGATGATATCATATCTTAATGATTCATAATTTGACAAATCAATTGAACTAAGAATGGTTTTCCTTGATATCAAATTTGAATAATAAGCTTAAAATATATGACTAATCAATTTAGTTCTAGTTGAATGATTTTTTTTTTCTCATGCAACCATAAGAAATTAAATTTTGATTTAGTCTTAAGAATGTCAATTATGATTTTGAGAAACACTTAATTTGATTGGTTTAAACCACAAACTTGATAAAATGTTTAGGTTTGTCTCAAAGATCTAACCACTATATATATATATATATATATATATATATATATATATATATATATATATATATATATATATATATATATATATATATATATATATATATAGGTTCATTAGAACCAAATTCTTGAAGAAAATAACATATTTTGATATGTGGAGCCCACTACAATATCTATATTTGAGTAGACCAATCCTAGTCAGCTAATGATCAAATACCTTTTTAATGATCTAATGAGTAAACATGGGTAATTTAGAAGTGAATTTGGAGTTCAACTTTGGATTTTGATTGAATTGGATTTAATTGGGCCATCTTGTCAAAGTGAATTTGGAATTCAAATTGTATATCATATCACCCATCATTTTAAAATGGAGCCAAAATAGTGATCACTTATAATGAAATTAATATTTTTTTTAGCCAAATTATTTTTAAAAGAGTGATATTGGAATTTAAATAGATGATTATTATAATGTTTTTAAGTTATGTTCTACCTTTGTTAAAATTTCAAAGTTTTAATAGCAAAAGAATGATATAAATTTTTTTATTTGCATTTAAGATTGTAGCTTTATAATTTTTTATATTAGTTCATAATATTAGTTTTTATTTATGTTGTATA
Source organism: Cymbidium sinense (assembly GCA_021442155.1). Taxonomy (NCBI): domain Eukaryota; kingdom Viridiplantae; phylum Streptophyta; class Magnoliopsida; order Asparagales; family Orchidaceae; genus Cymbidium; species Cymbidium sinense. The sequence goes on from CM038227.1 coordinate 79,119,842, forward strand.
AAATTATTTATAATTTATTAAGAAGAAATAGAGACAAATGATGATAAAAACACAAGAAAAGTCTTTTACTTACAAATCACATAAATCTTATACATTTACATATGTAACATCTAAAAGTTAATATTTACATGCATATATTCAAATTCTTAACATCACATCAAAAATATAGTAATTATTATTTTTGTTAAAAGTGAAGACATCTTTTTATACATAAAAAGATTTTAGAAATGTAAATATAAAACTTAAGGTATCATATATTTAATTACATAGAATTTATGTGGTATGTATGTAAATCTTTGATGAAATAAAAGATTATTTTCTTATGATTTTATGGTTGTATATGACTAAAATGCATGCCATGCCAAGATCAACAATAATTTTTTAAAAAAATGAAAATATTGGATCAATCCCTTTTCAATAGTAATGATAAATAGAAAAAAAATACAAGAGAAATTATAAAATTTTAAAATATATAATACATTGATATCAAAAGAAGCAGAAAAAAAAAAATCTAAATATATGTAATAGAAGGGAAAGCTAAAGTTTTTCATTTTTCTTTTTGATAATTTCCAATAATTTTCCCCTTGTAATTGTAGATCTTCAAGCAGGCTTAACAAATGATGTTTTATTAAATGCCTTTATCACATTTCTTTTTGAATGATCCTTATGTTCCTCTCATTCCAAATAATCCAAAAAAAAGTTTAAAAGATGCTTAAATGTTTGAAATAACAAAACTGAATTTTAGAAAAAAAATCATCATTAAAGAAATAAATTTCATTTACTCTCATCAATAAATTATCCAAACGACTTAAATTTTACAACTTTATCCTCAAATTTGTATGAAATACTTGAGGATGCAATTCAAACATAATTACATTGAATGAAATCTAAATAAATAAATATATTCCATTTAGGTTGGCAGTAATTCAGAACCACATTAGTTGAAAAAGAGTTTGAAATGTATCATTAAAATTGATATATCATTAAAAAATCCCCTAGTTTAAGTACGAATCTTAATGTATGTGTCATTGAACATTACTTAGAATCAAAATCTTAATCTTTCAAATATTTTTTTGGTCATCATAGAGTTGATATAAAACACCTCAATGACATCAAAGTAACTGACCAAGTCCATAGGATCACCATCGCCTACCATCGTTATCACCGCCAAACAAGTGCAGATCACCATTGAATATCACCGTGGCCAATCACCACCGCTTCCACCGCCCGACTGCCGCTGATATCGCCAACCATTATTGTTGGTCTCCATCGATCGACACCGCCAGTTACCACCACCATCACTAGATTTCCCCACCGTCATTGGACCATTGTCTAGCCACCATCATCGGTCAGCCACTATCGGCCGGTCGCTTCGCTATCACGCTGCATTCACCACCGCCCAATCGCCATGGCCGAACTACTGCTGACTGCCACCCAACCATCGCTCGATTGTTATCTTAGAATCATCAGACTACCACCTCAAGCGAAGCCTTCGTCGTTAATCCAGTGAAACTTTTTGCAAAACCTACTCATGTAAGCTATCTTTCTTCAACTTTGGAGATATTATAATAATTTTAACAAACATTAATACAGTGAAATTATTTCTTAGTGAGCTAGGCCCTATGATTTTTCCCTTCTTTGATTTTTCACGTAAAAATCCTGTTGTCTCTCAAACTCTTTTGTTGTGTGTTCAAAATCTTCGTGTAACGCTAAGACATTAAATTCTCTTAGTCTATTGACCTGAATCTTCATTAAATTAATAAAAAATTGAAATATGTCATTAAAATAAATTTTAATTTTATCATTTCAAATTATAAATTAGCTAACCAATTTGGTAAAGATATTATCAAATTACATGAAATTACACTCATATTCTTCATATTTCCCCACAATAAAATTAAATTTATAAAAAAAATTGTAAGATTTACATAAATATCATATAATTGTTATGCATTTATATATTTGTCATCTAAAATTATATATTTATTTAACTAATATTTTTCTATACTTAGAAAGGTGCATTTTATTTTGAAAAAAAGAGTGGTGATGATTTTTTAGTGTGATATTAAAGATTAGAGTGTTATATATAAAAATTAAAAATTAAATATTTAATATATAAATACATAAAAATTATGTGGTATATCTTTAAATCTAAAATTAATAAATTTATGCTTTTGGACCACCCTAAACCCGACCCGAAATAATTTATGGCCAGGGTTACGTCGACGAAGAAGACCGAATACCACCTTATCGCTCTTGAGAAAATATATGATACCCGACCGAATACCCCCATCCCGGCTCGTCCTTATGGTAGCCTCCTCAGGAGCTTCTCCTGTGGTAGCCTCCATAGGAGCTTCCTCTTTGGTAGCCTTATCAGGAGTTTCCCCTGTAGTAGCCTCCTCAAAAGCTTTCCCTGTGGTAGCCTCCACAGAAGCTTCCCCTATGATTGGACCCTTCTGTCCCCAACCATCGTCTCAATTACAGCTACCTACAAATCAATACCATCGACTCTCTCAGTTATTGAAGCTTCAAAAAATGATACTCTTTCCCCTAGGGCCCTGAAACCTGAAAGTATCTTCTCTACCGCAAAGTTTTGTAGATGGGTAGTAGCAGATGACAAGCTAGATACATTAGAAGGGGAGAATATCGAGAAGAGACATATGGAGATCCACTGGGGGCTCTACTCCTTGGACTTGGAATGGGGCTTCTATGGGGCTCGATGTGGGTTGTCTACTGAACAGGGGGCACTGTTTCAATGAGACATGTCTCCTCCTCTGATATGTCCTCAAATGAAAGGCAGACCTGTATTACACCAATAAGAAAATATGATAATTTTTAATATGAATAAATACATTATGAGTTAAATGAAGTAAATTTATTTCGCATCACCTAGTGTCCTTGCAAACCACTGAAGGAATCCTCTACAAACTTTATTTTTGGCCATCATAACATACGTGGCTTCGCAGATCTGATGTGGTCTTATGATTCCTATGTGCTCTATCAACCAGATATACAATGAAGATTTACATAACTTAGCTTTAATGCATAAAATAATATAAATCTGAAGATGTAAAACGTATCATTGGAAAAGAGACAAAGCCACTCATGTACCCAGGTGCCTTTTGTGTCAAAATATTAGATGTAATACCATCAAATTGTGAAATCAGGATGCTCCAAATGGCTCCTGGCCAATTATAATTAACAAATCTCTCTATGTCTTCGTTGTAGGCTTTCAATTCCGACACCACTCTATAATTATGATATATACAAAAAGATTTAAAAGTAAAAATTGTATGTACAACTGCTCAAATTATGCTGCAGTCAATGAGCGATCCAACGTCTTAATTTTATTCTTAAAATCAACTAAGTTGGACTTGGAAAGTGGGGATTTTTGTTATATGACCTTCTCTTCCCTTCTTTGGCATCCCTACAATTAATGCAACTTCATCACGGGTGAAAGGAATGCATTAGTGTCCAAAATAGAATGCATGTTTTTCTATATTCTAGCAGGACATGATTGAAGTGATGACAGTCGAATCTTGCTGAATTTCATGCATTCTAAAGAATTGATGCACATGTAGCCTTCTTAAAATGACAAGTAGTTCATCAGTAAAGCGGTTTGAAATAGTATAAAACACTGCTCTAATGCTGGTTGGCCTGCATCTGAAAGTTATCATTTTTTTAGACATTTTAAACTTCAAAATGAAAAGTGAATTAATGAAAACATTATCTACACATTGGAGGCTCATAAAGTACATATGCAAAATAGCTCCAAAAATACTCAAATTCTTTATGAAATATCTCCAAACATCTTATAATAGGATATACTACTAAACATATGACAACTCCACAGTTAAAAAAATTGAAAAAATGGGGTATACCCTTATGAGAGTATAAAGAGTAAACATGCAAAATAGCTCCAAAAACTAGCAAATTCTTCATGAAATATCTCCAAACATCATATAATAGTATATAGTAAACATATGACAAGCCCATAGTTAAAACTTTTGAAAAAATAGGGTATACCCTCATGAGAGTACAGAGAGTACACATGCAAAATAGCTCCAAAATTCAACAAATTATTCATGAAACATTTCCAAACATCTTATAATAGGATATACTAAACATATGACAAGCCGCATATTTGAAAATTTTGAAAAAATGAGGTGTACCCTCATGAGAGTATAAAGAGTACACATAAAAAATAGCTCCAAAAACTATCAGATTCTTCACAAAAGATCTCCAAAGAACTTACAATATGATGTACTAAACATATGACAAGCCCCGCAGTTGAAAAATTAAAAAATAGGGTGTACGCTAATGAGAGTACAGAGAGTACATATGCAAAATAGCTCCAAAAATCATCAAACTCTTCATAAAATATTCCAAATATCTTACAATAGGATATACTAATTATATGACAAACCCCAGAGTTAAAACTTTTGAAAAAATGGGGTGTACCCTCATGAGAGTACAGATAGTACACATATAAAATAGCTCTAAAAACTAATAAATTCTTCATAAAATATCTCCAATATCTTATAATAGGATCTACTAAATATATGACAAGCCCCACAACTAACAAATTTGAAAAAATAAGGTGTACTCTCATAAGACTACAAAGATTACACATGCAAAATAGCTCCAAAAATACCAAAATTCTTTATGAAACATATCGAAACATCTTATAATATGATATAGCAAACATATGACAAGCCCCACAATTACAAATTTTTAAAAAATGAGGTGTACGCTCATGAGAGTACAGAGAGTACACATACAAAATAGCTTTAAAAACTAGTAAATTCTTCATGAAACATCTCCAAATATCTTACAATATGATATACTAAACAAATGACAAGCCCTGCAGTTAAAAATTTTGAAAAAATTGGGTGTACCCTCATGAGAGCACATAGAGTCCACATACAAAATAGCTCTAAAAATTAGTAAATTCTTCATGAAATATGTCCAAACATCTTACAATAGGATATAGTAAACATATGATAAGCCCCACAGTTAAAATTTTTGAAAAAATAGGGTGTACCCTCATGAGAGTACAGAGAGTACACATACAAAATAGTTCTAAAAATCAACAAATTCTTCATGAAATATCTCCAAACATTTTACAATAAGATCTATGTGGTGAAAAATTTCTATAGAGGGAGTCACCATTCAAATCTGTAGGAAGAAATGAAAGAGGCAACACCTATATAAAAATTTATCTTTTTAGGATGTCTCGTAGATCTGTAGATGTACTTATTTAGGTGATCGGGTACGTCATCAAGGAAATAGTATACTATCTCAAAAGACAGAAGTCACTATCCTTTAATAGACCTAATCACCTCAATAAAGACTTCTAAGGATGATGGGTCTACATATGTACCAGAGATTCTTCCCCACTTTACATGAAAAAGTAAAACATGATTTATTTTAAACCGTATTAGTTAAGTTCCCTATAAGGATAAGCCCCCATAGTTAATTACATCCTAAGGAATGAAGATTCCTTAGGAAAACTCTTGATTAAGGTAAATGATCGTTGTCTTTAAAGATTTCAAATAAGAAAGGACTATCAATCGATTAGTTTATGTTTTTGCAAGATCAAATAGGATTGATCAAAACAGGAAGTTATTATCGAAGCCAAAATGGAAGATAAGTAGGAGATGCTCACGATACTAAGAAACGTAGCGAGCATCTCAAACTATCCTATAATTGTGCTTTACATTTTTGAAATTGATTTAGTTTATTTGAGTTACATTTTTTATTAGAAATTTAGGACTTATGATTTCTTAACATAAGATTAAGAAAATGCCTAAGAAGTGAGAAATTATGCTTATGGCCCACAAAGGGGAGAAGCAATCTCAAAACCCAAATCTAAAGAACTTTGGCGAGGGCCAAAAGCATAACCTAAATCTAAGGTAAAAAATGGGTAATTGGTTTGCCTCCACAAGAGAGGACAAATCACCCGACAGCTTGGACTTACAACTGCCTAGGAGTGGCTGCCAACTAACTCTTCCTATGATTTTAAATACAAGTAGACAAGTCTTTATGCTTATGTAAGATAACTATGTTGTTATCTATTTAGAAAGAGACTAAGTCCTTAAACTCACTCCCTAAAGAGACTAGATCATGTAAATGGACATGCTTCAAATGATCTAAATTTAATGTAATTCAAATTTCATTTTATTTTTAATTTGGATAATTATTTTGATTCAGGCTAATATGATTCATTTGACTAATGCATGAGAAATCAGGTTATTAGCCAAAATCAGTGAGAAGGGAAGAGGTGAGTTTCCACCATGGCTCTCAAAGGTCAAGCCAAGTTTCTTTGGCAAAGGTGGAAGTCCTCCAATCAAGAGTGAAATAAGATGCTGTTGTGCATGATATTACAAAATAAATGCTCATCCAGTTAAGGGGTTGCTAATTCTTTTATCTTGATTTTAAACCTAAGTTTTAGGTGAGGTTATGAGTTGTTTAATTTTATTTTGAGTTGTTAAGTTGGGTAAAAGATTTATTTTTCTCTAAAGAGCCTAATCCACATCTAGGTCATACATAAAACAAAGAATAAACTAGAAAAAGCATATCACTTAATGCAAAAGTTAAATAAATCATCAACCAATTTATAAAGCTAATCACAAAAAGAATAAAAGGCCATTGTGGTCAGGCACCACCGCATAAACCCAAAAATATCAAATATGGGTAGCCAAGCTCTACTCTTATACAACCTGTATTACAAATGAATTGAATTACAATTAAGCGAGGAATTCATTTTTATGGGGGTTTTCAAGCTTCATTCTTCATTCTTCATTCTTCATTCTTCTTTCTCCTTTCTTCTTTCTTCTCTTTTGGTTTCTTATTTTGGATGGTTGGATGGTAGATGCTTCAAGGCCTCACATGGTTCATAAGATATGATCTTATGATCAATGCTCATCCTAATCCCCATAACAATCATTCCAAAATCCTAATTATACAAATTTACATGAAAAAGAAAAAGTGGAAATATAACTAACACCTGCAAAATAAAGGTTAGCTAAAATAAATCACACAAATTCTAAGCATGTACATTAGACTTATCACCCCACACATGAGTGACTAAGTCCACCTGACCTATGGATTATGCTTAGGGGTATAAAGCATCTGCAAGCAAAAGTATTTATATATTTTTATTTATCATAGTGCCTCTTAAGCACAATCCCTTGCAGAAAATAATAGTTAGACTAAGAACGTCCAATCATTCATTATACGAGCATACACCCTAACTTCTAGTCTAAAATATATATCACAAAATAAAATAAACATCAAACCATGCACCGACTTAACCTAAGGCTATAAGTGGTGACTTAGGCTAATGTGTGTGCTTTGAAGGCCTGTGTTATATGCTTAGCTACGGCTTTAGGTTCAAATTTTTTAAGTGTGAAGAACATGTTCAACTTGACAGAGGGTTTCATTTAAGTTGTTTACTTGTTTTGGATTGATTTTATTTCATGTTTTGATTTGGTTTAAGTGGATCCAACAATTAATTACTGGGTTATGAAGAGAGGGAAAGAGAAGAGAACTTCTCTTTCCTTCCTTAACCTAAGTAATTTTTAAGGTAGGTTCACATTTCAATTTTATTTAGGTGAATATTTTGATTATATCTTTTAATTAATCCTAAGTTTAGATAAACTCTGAACAAATCTATTCAAAAAGAAAGTCATTTTAATAATAAATAAAATGAATCAAAATTTACATAACACACATTACTTCATTTCTTTCCCAACATATATAACATGCATATGGATGGACCTTAAGCATATCTATACATACAAATGAGAGTATTTAACACACTTTATGATGCATGCTAAGTAATCTATTTAAGAAAATTTAGAAGTTGAATATGCATGATTTATTTTTTTTAAGTAAAAAGGGTTTTTCTTATCTAAATTTTTACATACACACATGAAAGTAAGAAAGGCATAAGTGAGTACATCACCATTATTTACCAGAGGTGTAAGGTACAAGACCTACTTAGAGCTACTTAAAGCCTCACAACCTTGGGGTTATCAAAACTATTATACCACTTTCCTTAAATGCAAACACATGTATAAAAGAAATGAAACAGAAAAGGAGAAATCAAAAGTTGTTTAATGGATTCATTTTATTTTATGCAATTTATGTATATGAGAATAGGTAACCCTTCTTAGGTGATAACATAGGGATGAATAGGGTATAGAGTTAAGTAAGTGTTAGGTTCTTTTCAAATGAACATTTCATCTTACTAACTCCTATTCAAAACTATACCAACATAAGAAAGAAAGGAAACCTATGCTAAGCATACCTTTATATTCTATCACATGCAAACTCATTATTAAAATATAAGTAGCATACTTCTAGATTTGGTATTTGATTTATATTTTTTGAAAATAATTTGGATTTAGTAGTGATAATAGCCATTCATATTTCTACTTTAGCCAACACATGCAAATTTGACATAAAGTAAATAATTTCATTTTAAAATTTGAACTTCAAAATTATGAATGTATGAAATCACATGGTATACGACTTAACATGTTGGGGAAAGATTCAAAGTAATGAAAGCATGTAAACAAATTCACTTCACTTAATTCCTAAAGACATTCTTATAGAATAGGAAAGTTTAAAATAAATCAAAGTGAATTTAAAGTGAATTTTGTTTAGTTTGGAGTTTGATTTAATTTTTAAAAGGTGAGATGAGTTTGCTGTTTCTAATCCATTACAACATATATTCAATATTTTTATTTAATTTTTAGATAATTAGAACCATTTTTATGCATTAATTAGATTAAAGCATGAATTAAGTAACTTAATTAACCTTTACCTTCACCACCTTAGAAGAATTAACTAAATAATTATGGGTTAATAAGATGACATAAAATCCACAAAAAATTTAAATTTGCAATGCACCTATAAGAAAGAGGCCTAATGCAATTTGGCTCATAATTAAAAGTTAATTAAACTAAGAGATTTAGCTTAAGTAATTTCAAAATACCCTTTTACACATATGAATTGGGTTTTGATTTCTTTAATTGAGCTTAGGCTATTAAACACCTAAGCATCTACCCAAAGTAGATTAATTAAGTTCTGAAACTTTTTAGAATTTCTAGAAATTGATTAAGGGGATAATTAATAAATTAACCCTTAATTAAAAGGAGATTAAGGAGACAAGAGGGGGTTTAGGGAATAGGTTAGGGGAAATGCCCCAAAATTATTCCATAAATCTCCTACTTACTGGATCTGACCTTAATCAACCCTAATCATAGGTTAAAATCACTAATCATATCCTAATTATGCTTAATTACATAAGGAGGGTAATCAAGGAAACCATATCCAATTCTTCTAATCAAGCCTACAACAAATCCCAAGAAAATTAGGGGAGGCAGAAGTCATCCCCTAAATCATACCTAAGAAATTTAGGTTTAATCAGAGGCTCAATTAAAAAGTAATTAGTAAAATAAATTTTTTAATAAAACCCAAGTTCAAAGAAAAGCATAATTTAAAACGCATTGAAATTAATTTTAAAATATTCTAGGTTTAATTATCTTTCCATAGAATTTTATTTCATATTTTTCTGTATTTTCTAGAATGAGTTATGAATTTTAGAAGATCTCTAGGTTAATTAGGAATTAATTAAGAATTTTTAATAATCCTAACTAATCCCTGACTCACGGCACACGCATGTCTGCATGTTTTACATACACATCATGCCTGAGGAATTACTTAAACATCACATCCCACCGGTGGCGCGCAATCCTCTGTCGTCCGATCAAAGATTGGACGGCCATGGATCTCCGCATTTTAAAATGGATAAAAGGAAATCTAAATGTGCAAAATTATCTCAGCCGTCCATCTAAAATGTGTGGATGGATGACTAAGATCTCCCAAGTTCTTCCCCTTGATCAATAGAGACCGTCCATGATCAAGGGGAAGATCCAAGCTCGATCTAGCATGGATTCCAATCAAACTCAACTCACACCATCTAAAGCAAGAGAGCGGCAAATCTAATGATAAAAAATCAATGGGGTGAAATTTTCTTTCACAAAGCTCCACACCACATTGAGTTTAATGGTCAAAAAATCCCATACCTCACCAGAGGTGATCACTCTTCCTCCCTTGAGAAGCTTCTGTCGGACAAGCCTTGTTGAAGTTTTGAGCACTTGAGGTTGAGTGGATCCTCCTATGGGTCACCTCCTCCTTAGCTTGAGCTCGGCTTTGATCCAATTAGGTCCCCCCTTGCCTTTAGAACTTGGGAAAGAACTTAGGTGAGCTCGACTTGGTCACTTAAGTGTGCTTGCAAAAGGAATTATAGTGGATTGTAGTGTGGAAGAAGTTGGAGAATGGATTGAGCTCCCCTAATTTCACTGTTTGAAAACTGAGAAATGGGGAATTGAAAAGAGCTCTAGGATGCTTACTATCACTCTCTGATGGCTCCTAAGTCTCACTAGCACTCAATCGAATTCAGGAATCATGCATTTGAGTTTGTTTATGGGGAGTATATCCCCCCCTTGAAAGATCCAACAACCGGTAATGGACATGTCATTTTGATCTAATTGGTCATAGGTAGTGGGTTGTTTGATCAGTTAAGGGTGTGCACATGGTCAGTTTGAGCCAAGGAGTGGATTGCCAACCTCCCATGTGATTGAATTTGAGTTTGAGAGGGAGTTTGAAATTTACATTTTGACCCATAAGATCGGGTTTGGTCTAGAGACCAAATGGGCTGACCCAAACCCATTGGGTTGGGTGCACCACTCTCCCTTAGGTCCCCTTGAGCTTTTAGGAAAGCCTCAAGTGAATGTGAAGAGGGTAAGACCAAATTATCCATGGGTTAAGCCAAAATTTATTCTATGGCCTAGGGGTAGGATGGTCATGTTGCTATTTTTCCACTTTTTATATGTTGGGTATGTGGAAAAACTAGGTTTGGCCAAGTTTCATGAGATTTGGAATTCATTTAATAAGGTTTGGCTCATGTTGACCCATTTAGGTCAAAATGGATCAACTTGGGTCAAGATGACCAATAGATCAAATTGGGTCAAACCAATGGTTGGGTCAAGTTCATATGACCTTTTGAAATATTTTGGTGACTTTGGTTTGATTCAATTTGGTATAGTTTTGGATTTGGCTCATATGACTTTATTTAGGTCAAATGGGTCAAGTTGACCTATTTGACCCATTTGACCTATTTGAGGTGGGTAAAGGGTAGGTTTAGGTTAGGTTAGTCATATGGAGTGGATTGGTATTTTTGTTTCCAATCAATTTGGGTTAAGTTCAATTTTGGCTCAACATAACCACTTTAGGTCATGTTGGGTCTAAGGTCAATTGGGGCTAGGTTGGGTCTAGTTGGCCAATTAAGGCTTTGGTTAAATTCCACAAGTGATTTGGAATGGACTTGACCCATTGGTTTCAATCAATTTGGCTTAGATCAAGTTTTGACACATTTTGACCCTTTAGGTCATAATGGGTCAACTTGGGTAAGTGGCCAATTGGGCTAGGTTAGGCTCAAATGTTGGCTTGGTCAAGTTCAAATATAAGTCATGAGTGAGCTTAGATCAATGGTTTCAAACAATTTGGCATATGACAGAATTTGGCTATGTTAGGTTTCATTTTGGGTTAAGTGTTGACCTGGTCAACCCTTAGGTTTGACTTGGTTTGATCCAATTTGATTGATTGATCATCCCATGATGATTGTTGATCATGATGAGTGGGATATATGAGTTTGGTTCAATCCAATTTAGTTAGGAACAAAATTTGGCCATAAGGGTACTTTAGGTCACTTTGGGTCCTGTGAGCCTAAGTGAGTCATTTAGTTTGGTCAAAGCTTGATTTGAACTTGATTGATCTTGTATATGGACTTATGATTGAAATATAAATCCATTTACAAGTAGTTTGAAGTCAAATGAATTTTGATCCATTTGACAATTTCATATTCAAAGGAAGAATATGAAAGGATTTTGGGTTTGATTTTGGAACTAGGTTTCAACTGTTTAATTGGAGTTTAGATTTATATATGAGCTCATGATTATAGGGTTGATTGAATCATGAGAGAAAATCAAGAGTTTGGCTTGATTTGAAATTGATTTGGCTAAGTTCAAGATTTAGGCTTGAAAGGCTTAGATTGAATTTTGAGTTGATTTGAGTTTGATTTTTGAAATTAGTTTTGATTGTTTTAATTTATATTTCATTTATATATGTGAATATAAATGAGAATATAAATTGATCATGAGAAAATCTCAAGGGTTTGAAATGATTTGATCATGATTTAGGCTAAGTCCATTAAGAAGGGTTTAAAGGACTTAGGAAAATTTTGGAGTCTAGAGTTTGAAATTTTTGAATTTGGTTTGATTAATTTATATTTATATTTCATTTATATATGTGAATATAAATGAGAATATAAATGAGTTTTGATAAAATCCCAAGGATTTGAATTGATTTGATCAAGGTTTAGGCTAAGTCCATTAATGGAGAATTAATGACGTAAGAAGATTTTAAATTGGGAATTTAATTCTTGCATTTGATTTGATTAATTGATACTTATATTTCATTTATATATGTGAATATAAATGAGAATATAAATGAGTTTGGAGAAAATCTCATGAGTTTGAATTGATTTGATCAAAGTTTAGGCCAAGTCCATTAATGGAAAATTAAGGGACTTAAGAAAATTTTTAATGAATTGATTTAGAATTCTAAATTTAGTTTGATTGATTTAAATTTATATTTCATTTATATATGTGAGTATAAATGAGAATATAAATGTGTTATGAGAAAATCTCAAATATTTGAATTAGTTTAGATCATGATTTTGGTTAAGTCCTTAAGGGCAAGATTAAGGACTTAGGCAAAATTTGAACTTAGGAATTTTTGGTGGATTTTGATCACGGGTTTCAACATAGATTTCAACCATGGATTTCAATCATGTAGTTGATTTGAGTTTGGAGAAAATCAAATATAATTGATTTGGAGTTTGACTTGAATGAAGGAAAGTGAGGAATGGTTTGAGCTAAAGGTAGGAAGTTTTCTTAACACCCCTATGGCATGACATATTCCTATAGCTAACTCTTCTAAGTCATCTAAGGTTAGGTTGAGTGTCCACCTAATCACTAGATGTGTCTTAAGACTAAGGAACTCTTAAAGTTTAAGAGAAGTCTTATGTCTAAGATGGAGGGGTTGAGAGCTCATTCTAAAAATGAGGTCAACAATCTACTAAACATATGATAAATCACATAGCTGAAAATTTTGAAAAAATAGGGTGCACATTCATGAGAGTACAGAGAATACACATGCAAAAAAACTCAAAAAATATCCAAATTCTTCACGAAACATCTAAAAACAACTTACAATAGGATGTACTAAGCATACGACAAGCCCTACAGTTAAAAAAATTAAAAAAAAAAATAGAGTGTGCTCTCATGAGAGTATAGAGAGTACATATGCAAAACAACTCCAAAACCTAACAAATTTTTCATGAAATATCTCCAAACATCTTATAATAGGATATAGTAAACATATGACAAGCCCCATAGTTGAAAATTTTAAAAAATAGGGTGTATCCTTATGAGAGTACAAAGAGTATATATGTAAAATAGCTCCAAAAACTAAAAAATTCTTCATGAAACATCTCCAAATATCTTACAATATGATATATTAAACATATGACAAGCCCCAAAATTAAAATTTTTGAAAAAATATGGTGTACCTTCATGAGAGTAGAGAGAGTACACATACAAAACAACTCCTAGAATCAGTAAATTCTTCATAAAATATCTCCAAATATCTTACAATAAGATCTACTAAACATATGACAAGCCCGTAGTTGAAAATTTTGAAAAAATGGGATGTACCCTCACTAGAGTACAGAGAGTACACATATAAAAAAGCCCTAAAAACTAGCAAATTTTTCATGAAATATCTTACAATAGGATATATTAAACATATGACAAGTCCAATAGTTAAAAATTTTGAAAAAATGGGGTGTACCCTCATGAGAATTTAGAGAGTACACATACAAAATAGCTCCAAAAATGAGCAAATTCTGCATGAAATATCTCTAAACATCTTACAATATGATATAGTAAATATATGATAAGCTCCACAGTTAAAATTTTTGAAATAAATAGAATATACTCTCGTGAGAGTATAGAGAGTACACATGAAAAATAGTTCCAAAAACTAGCAAATTCTTCATGAAACATCTCCAAACATCTTACAATAGGATATACTAAACATATGACAAGCCCCACAGTTGAAAGTTTTTTAAAAAATGAGATATACCCTCATAAGAGTATAGAGAGTACACATGCAAAATAGTTCCAAAAATCAACAAATTCTTCATAAAATATCTCCAAACATCTTACAATAGGATCTACTAAACATATGACAAGCCTTATAGTTGAAATTTTTTTAAAAATGGAGTGTACCCTCATGAAAGTACAGAGAGTATGCATACAATATAGCTCTAAAATACTCAAATTCTTCATGAAATATCTCAAAATATCTTACAATATGATATAGTAAACATATGACAAACCGCACAGTTAAAAATTTTGAAAAAAATGGGATGTACCCTTAAGAGAGTACACATGCAAAATAGCTTCAAAAATTACCAAATTCTTAATGAAACATCTCCAAATATCTTACAATAGAATATACTAAATATATGGCAAGCCCAAAATTTTGAAAATATGGGATGCACTCTCATGAGAGTACAAAAAGTACACATACAAAATAGCTCCAAAAACTAGCAAATTCTTTATGAAATATTTTCAAATATTTTACAATAGGATATAGTAAACATATGACAAACTCACAGTTGAAAATTTTGAAAAAATGCGGTATACCCTCATGAGAGTACAGAGAGTACACATACAAAATAGCTCCAAAAACTAGTAATTCTTCATGAAATATCTCCAAACATCTTACAATAGGATCTACTAAACATATGACAAACCCCACAATTGAAAAATTTGAAAAATAGGGTGAATCATCATGAGAGTAGAGAGAGTACACATGTAAAATAACTCAAAAATACCCAAATTCTTCATGAAACACCTTCAAATAGCTTACAATATAATGTACTAAACATATGACAAATCCCACAGTTGAAAAAATTGAAAAAAAAATAGGGTGTACCGTTATGAGAGTACAGAGAGAATATATTTAAAATAACTCTAAAACTAGTAAATTTTTTCATGGAACATCTCTAAATATCTTACAATAAGATATAGTAAATATATGACAAGCCTCACAGTTAAAATTTTTGAAAAAAATATGGTGTACCCTCATGAGAGTACAGAGAGTACACATGCAAAATAACACAAAATTAGCAAATTTTTCATGAAAAATCTCCAAACATCTTACAATAGGATATACTAAACATATGACAAGCTCCACAGTTAAAAATTTTAAAAAGATGGGGTGTACACTCATGAGGGTACAGAGAGTACATATACAAAATAGTTTCAAAAATTAGCAAATTCTACATGAAATATTTCCAAACATCTTACAATAAGATCTACTAAACATATGATAAGCTCCACAGTTGAAAATTTTGAAAAAATGGGGTGTACCATCATGAGAGTACAAAGAGTACACATACAAAATAGCTCTAAAAACTAGTAAATTCTTCATGAAACATCTCTAAACATCTTACAATAGGATATACTAAACATATGACAAGCCTCATAGTTGAAAATTTTGAAAAAGTAGGGTGTAGCCTCATGAGAATACAGAGAGTATACATGAAAAATAGCTTCAAAAATCAACAAATTCTTTATGAAACATCTTCAAACATCTTACAATAGGATATAATAAACATATGACAAGCCCCATAGTTAAACATTTTGAAAAAATAGGGTGTACCCTCATGAGAGTATATAGAGTATACATGCAAAATAGCTCCAAAAATTAGCAAATTCTTCATGAAACATCTCCAAACATCTTACAATAGGATATACTAAACATATGACAAGACCCATAGTTAAATTTTTTGAAGAAATAGGGTGTACCCTCATGAAAGTACAGAGAGTACACATACAAAATAGCTCCAAAAATTAACAAATTTTTCATGAAATATCTCCAAACATCTTACAATAGAATCTGCTAAACATATGACAAGCCCCATAACTAATAAATTTTAAAAAAATAGGGTGTACTCTCATGAGAGTACACATGCAAAACATCTCCAAAAATACCTAAATTCTTCATAAAACATCTCCAAATAACTTACAATATAATGTACTAAACATATGACAAGCCATACAGTTGAAAAAATTTGAAAAAATAGGGTGTACTCTCATGAGAGTAAAGAAAGTATACATACAAAATAGCTCTAAAAACTAGGATCTCCAAACATTAGGATATAGTTAACATATGGCAAGCTCCATTGTTAAAAAATTTGGGAAAATAGGGTGTACCTTCATAAGAATATAGATAGTGCACATACAAAACAGTTCCAAAAATCAACAAATTCTTTATGAAACATCTCTAAACATCTTACAATAAGATATATTAAACATATGACAAGCCTCATAGTTAAAATTTTTGAAAAAATGAGGTGTATACTCAAGAGAGTATAGAAAGTATACATGCAAAATAGCTCCAAAAACTAGTAAATTTTTCATTAAACATCTCCAAATATCTTACAATAAGATCTATTAAACATATGACAAGCCCCACAATTAAAAAATTTAAAAAAATGGGGTGTACTCTTATGAGAGTACAGAGAGTACACATACAAAATAGCTCCAAAAATATCCAAAGTATTCATGAAATATCTCCAAACATCTTACAATAAGATATACTAAACATATGACAACTCCCATAGTTGAAAAAATAGAAAAAAATATGGTGTACCCTCATGAGAGTACAGATAGTACATATGCAAAATAGCTCAAAAAACTAGCAAATTTTTCATGAAACATCTCCAAACATCATACAATATGATATAGTAAATATATGACAAGCCCACAGTTGAAAATTTTGAAAAGAAGGGATGTACCCTCATGAGAGTACAAAGAGTACACATGCAAAATAGCTTAAAAAATCATCAAATTATTCATGAAATCTCTCCAAACATCTTACAATAAGATATACTAAACATATGACAAGACATACAGTTGAAAGTTTGAAAAAAATGAGAAGTACTCTCATAAGAGTATAGAGAATACACATACAAAATAACTCTAAAAACCAGCAAAGTCATCTTTCCTTTAAAGAACTCAAATGTGCTCCTATTCGACGGTCAGAACAAATGTGAAATCCCTAAATCTTTAAAGTTCAAGAATGCAAGAAGAAATATCTCATGAAGTCACCTATAATACCTCGATTTTTAATGCCCAAGATTTAGCAAACTCTGGGGGAAGGTCGGACGTATGTCGAGAGAGGGAGCTGAGAAAAATTTTTGCACAAAAATGAAAATACCTAAATTTTTTGAGGCTCAAAATTTGGAACATCGTCCATAATATTTTCTCCTGTTGCTTTAACAGGATGAGCCAGACCGGACCGAATTAACGTTAACGACATCGTTAGAGCGCTATCAAGTTATAGTAAGACGTAAACTAAGAGTCCGTTTGGTATTGCATTTCGTCCGCGATGAGGTTCACATAGTGCCACAACTCCGTTTGTTTTCTCCAAATTTCTGGAAGTTGCCGCGAAGCTTCAACGCGATCCTTCGGACGCGGTCCACTGCGAGTGAAACGTCTTTCCCTAAATTACCCTCACTGCGGGTGAAATGGTGTCTTTTCCTTTGTCCTACCCAAAGTCTCCAAACTCTTTCTTCCTTCCTTCTGGTCCAGCTCAAAGTTCTGAAACCCTTGACGATAAAGAAGAGAAGACGTGAGGAAATAGCGGCGGATACTCGCTGACAGAAGGCATGGACAACATCAACGGGAAGGACATCGTTTGAGCATGACAAGGAGTTTATGCGAGGAATGGCTCGGAAAATGAGTGAACGCCTTTAAATCCTAAAAATCCCATTAGTTTAATTTGTGTTCAATGAGGCGTTAATAGCATTTGAGTAAATGTTATAAAAATGAACTCCTTTGAAATTCTCACGATAAAGTATTTAATATGTAGTGGTACGTTTTGTGTATTATTAATATTTTTTAAAATAATAGATAATTTTATAATCTTAAATGCTATTTTTAGCTTTTTTGCATTGTTATACCAACTGCTAAACTTTTTTTTTCTTAATTTGATATGTATGTATCATATAAGTACTATAGCAGAGTAGATATTTTTTTTTTTATGATCAGTTAATAAAAATTGCTCCAAATATAAAACATTATTGATATTTTAAGAGATTATCATATATATATATATATATATATATATATATATATATATATATATATATATAGAGCTAAACTATCACGTAGAAAAACGAAGTGAGAAATATAAGTTATTGATCAATATCATCATTATTTTGTTGATGCTATGAAATTATTTTATATAAATCAACTTTTTGTTTGTGATTATCACTAATTCATATTATTAAAAATACTAAATTATATTTAAATTATTATAAATTTTATATATCATATTCTTTTTTAATTTTTTTTAGCTCATATATTTATAAGAATATTTTAATCATTTTTTATAAGTATATAAATTTTGAATTGAATTTTTCAAATATAATCATGACTTCAATAACAACAATTTCTTATCACTAACTTATTTAATATTTTCTCCTCTCTCTCTCTCTCTCTCTCTCTCTCTCTCTTCCTTCACTCCTCTTTTTGCGATCTCCAGCCCGGACGATCGGTCGACAGCGACGGCGGTGGCCGAGCCGCCTTATTTACTCACGATGGCTCTATTAGTAGGAGAGGACGGTCGGGGATACGAGCTCGCTCGGAGTCTAGAGAGCTGCGGCGCATGGCGTGCGTGGCTCGGTGACGCGGACTACGCCGCATTTGGTCACTCTCTCTTCTCTGCTGCGGCCTGGGATGCCTTCTTGAACCCTTCTTCTTCCGGATCACGTGCTCTGCTTTATCTACAGCTCCGTGCACGAGCTCTCCTGTTTGATAAAGCCTCCGACTCGCTCCTCCTTAGGCCGTCCACGGTGACGCAGATCTCCAATCTCAATCGTTCCTGTAAGCAAACTCTAGGTTCCTTTTTATTTTGTAAATACATAAGAATTGTGTGGTATGTATGTAAGTCCCCCTTATTTATTTTAACTCTTGCTTTCTTTTTATTATGTCACTTGGGTTGAATCTGACGGTTGAGATCGCAGGTATGTAAAATTTTAGGTGGATTGGGATTGAATGGCGATTATGAGCATAATGGATATTGTAAGAGCTAAATTTAGGGAATATGAGCTTAGCCTTGTAATCAGTAGCTGGACCAAGTTTTAATGTAAGAAGAAGCGAAATAATATATCTTGAACTCTGGATACTTTTTGGCAACTTATAGGATTGGGATTTAGTAAATCTTGAACTGGTTAAATCCCAAAACTATTTGGCATGACAGTTGTTATACTGATTAAATTTTGTGAAACCGTTCGTAACTTGTTTCAAAGTTTAAGTTTGTTAACGTAAGTATGATTTAAATAATAATATTTAATGAAATTATTTGAAGAATGTTATGTAAGTACAACAAGAAATTCATTTAATAAATCCTATATTAATTATAATTATCTATATCAAGTTAATCAACAATTAGGACTTTAATATTCATTAATTAATCATTATCCTATTATTTACTAGGCCAATTAATTATAAGTATAATTTTACTAAACTAATCAAACAATAATTAGTATTTTAGTATTAATGTTTTATGCTCCTTTCATGACTATAAATAGGCCTTATATATGTCATATACTAGCAAGAGAACAGTGATCAATCAATTCTTTCCTTTTATATTCTCTCTATTTTCTTTTTTATTCCTATTGTTATTAACAATTTTTTCTATTAAATTCCAGAAGTTGATTTTAGAATAATGGATGACTCAACCATTCCCTATTTAAGTAGCAATCTCACTAGTTAAAATTATAGAGTTCTGATTTAACTGCTTTAACAATTGAATCGATTTTTGGGTAGAAACATTGGTTAAAGAAATGAATATTGCAATTGAAGTTAGAAGTCAGTCGAGTTTAAAGAAGGAAAGGGCTTATTATAGAGCGGATTTTGTTGATATTTGAGGGATTAGTGGCACTATTGCTAGTGACAATTTGGTCAAGCATGGGTTTGATGAGTGCATATTCTTGGAGGAAATGGTGGAGTACAACCCTCTCCTTGGTGTCATGTTTGCCATCCTCTCTAGGATCTAAGTGGGTCAACAACATAACAGTTGTTGAAGGGTTTTCATGTTGGATTTGATGCAACACATCAAGAAGAAAATCAAATTAAAAGCTCAATTGTAAGAGCTAAGGCTAAAATCAAAGGAAGAGAACGAAGAAGCGGTCCGACTATAAGAGCCTAAGCTAAAGTTCAATAAAGAGCTCATATTCTAGAACATCTTTAATGTATTTTTAATTTTGATATTTTTATATTTTAATTCTCATCTAGAAGCTCATAGCCAAACTAGGCAAGACTAAGACTTATTCTCGTTCCTTACCCATCAACACTCTTACAAACTTTATCAAATCTAACTGTCTATTTTAAATCATTAGTTCACATTTTAAGCTAACCATTCATAATTATTTCTAGCCATTTACTCCACCTAGACCCCATTTTCTTAAGAGATTTTTCAAATAAGCTCAAACTGGTTCAATTCAAGCTAGTCTTGGAATTCCACTAGAAGACCATACTAAACCTCTCAAAATTTCATAAAAAATTCCAGATTTTATCTTTAAATATTAATCGAAATATCCATAATATTTTTACCTCTTAATATCACCAAAAGGCTACTAATCACCATCACCAATAGAGTTGGAAGTGAAGCGAGAAGTTGCAATGGATGCTTGCACAGATATTCTTTCCGCTTCTTTTTTGTTTTTTCATGCATTTTCTTTTAGATAAATTTTGTAAATATGCTGAATATTTAGATTTAGTAAATTCGAGATTTAATACAAAGTGGAGTTGAAATGAGATTTAAAATTGCAAGAGATCTATTTTGTTCATTTTAATTATTTTGAAAGATTTAACCTGATTCTTGTGTTAAATTTGCTACCAAATAGCCCATTGGTAAGATAGCTTTCATAATCATAAAAAGTTTTATGAAAGAAGCTTTTTATACTTTGCATAGTTACAAAAATGTTTATCTTGAACTTTGTGGACAAATGTCACACCTAGCCATTGCCTAACTCCTTTATTATTTGAAATACTTCCTTCTATATCGTGCATCCTATAATTTTGCACACATGCTCTCTTCTTTTTGCAAGGCTTACATCACTCTACTCCTTAAAACATTTCTCATTTCTACGAGGCCAACTTCCTTTTTGTAAATTCCAATATTTTCTTCATTTTTTCTTCATTATTTCACTTTAAATTAGTACCTCATGCAAATATAATAATAATAATAATAATAGTAATGATTATGATGATTTTTATTATGCAATAAAAAGAATTAATTATCAAATGCATGAAGTAAAAGAAACTAATCGGATCACCAAATAATGCTAAATCTTATTCTCCAAACTAATAAAGAGATGGGAGTAGTTCTTAACCAATTTTTGATGAACTTTCTTAGGAGAAATCCAAAGAGAAGAGAAGAAGAATTTTTATTTTTATTTTTTCAAATCACTTAGAACTTATATATTCCTAATTATATGAGAAGATAAACTATCATCTACAATGTTTACTCAATTGGAAAAAAGTAATCATGATCTCTCCGTTTCCTCTACTTAGTTGTAGAAAAAGCCATAGAGCTAATCTATCAGTATCCACTTTATTTCTCGATCGTGATTGCATGTTTGTCGATCCATCTTGATTGAGTGTTCTAATCTACCGCTCCTTTAATGATGAATGAAATTAATGATTAAGTTAGTAGTTATTGAAATATGCTTTACATTTTATTATAGTTTCTAACACTCACACTTGGGATAGAGGCATGGAAACATTTAAAGATTTAAGTTACCATTCATAGGCATTGTACATATCACTTTTTTGTGTAATAAGAAAAGGGTAAAATCAAATGGAAGAGAGATAGAAGTGATTCAACATAAGAAATTAGGTTAAAGATCTATTTTAATTTTTTTTTTCAAATTAGAGATTTATTTATTTATTTTAATTGCAAGTAGAATTAATTATTGTTTGGGATAGTATTAGATTTAAACTTGAATTACTAGGTAGGATTATATTATATTTGATTTCAAATTTTTTTCTTTTGTAGTCCATTTATAAATATGGATTCCTAATTTTTATTTTGGAATGAATTGATTGATTAATTTTAATTTCTTTTATCTTGTTTTATTACTCTATCTCCAATCTATCTTTTCCAATTCTTGACTTTTCTTTCTTTCAGCTACTATGCATCATTTGGTATTAGAGCCTTGTTGGCAGTCTAGATTTCTAAAAGCCTAGTTTGGTAATCTATGGGATTTTTGCTGATGAGGTTATTTGGCAATTCAAGTGATTCTCACTGGCTAAATTCCCTTCTTAGGACTTAAAGTGGATTAAAGGGAACAAGCTGGAGAGTATCCTTCCTTATTCCCATAAAATGCATATATAGAGACTTGGTTAATATGTGTATATTAAATCTTAGAAATTTTGTCAAATGATCACTATGTAATTATTTATTTCCAAAGGTAGAAATTACTTAGTGAAGACTAGAATTACATTATCTAAATAAGCGTGCAAGGTCCTCAATAAAATACACAAAAAATTCAAATTATTTCTTCTCTCATCATGTTTTTAGAGCCCTTGAAAAGAAATTTCTAGGTAGCATCATTTGGTTCTCTCTTAGAAACTTGTTGTTACCTTCGTTACTACCAACATCATCCTTTTATCAACCATCATTTGTTGTCCAATAGGAAGGCCACTGCAAACATCCTGCTTTTGGCAACAGTCTCCATTATCAGCTTCTATTTTCATAATTAAAAAATTCACTAGAAGGAGAACTACCAGATGCTGTCACAACAAAAGGAGAACCTCCTGCTACCTTCACCTTGCATCAACATTAAGATATGCATTTTTTTTTTCAAAAAGAATATGTTCTTTATTAGAACTTGTTGACCAACTAAATGGTTCTAATCAAACCTTAGTGGGTGAGTATCAAAACCTTTAATCTTCATTTAAATTGAATTGAAGAAATTATTTTTGTTTGGTCCTATATTATGGATGCTTTCTTAAAGAAAAAGAAAGTTATGTTTCCTTATTAGCCTTATGCTTAGCGAATATAATCTTGATTTTACTTTGTGGGATGTAGAAGATTCTTTGATCATTTCATGTTTAGGGAATTCAATGATATTGACTAGTAGAACCAATATATTCCTAATCACTACTTGAGATAGACATTGACATTTTAAATGATCTCTTAAATATTCGTGATATCACCTTAGTCTATGAAATTAAGACATAAATGTACAACACCAAATAAGGTAATAAGTGTAGCTCGACTTTGATTCTTGCTAGTGTATCAAAATAAGGTGTAATGAAGTTGTTGCTAACAAACTTTTGTTGTAAGAGAAATATGAAGTCTTAGCTTGATTGAATCTTGAATATGATTATGCATCCAAATACTTTGGATGGATTCTCTTCTCATCTAAACGAAATTTTTCAAAAATTTAAGTGAAGGGGAGAGGTGAGATTTTATGCTAGAAACACTACTATTAGTGAGAGTGATGCATTAATTGCTTCCCTTACACTAAATTTTCATGTAAGACTGAGCCATTTAAGTCCAAATCATGTCCACAAATATCTAATAATATATATATATATATATATATATTGAAAATTCTAAGAGAAGCCTCCATGCAACGAGAACATGTCTCCATTCCTAGACTTGCCCAAACTTCATCAAGCCAACACCACCTTTATGGAAGAACTATTATAGAGATGGGCTAAAGCAAGACAAAAATAGAGAATTTTTGCACCTTTTCAACTTCGTAAAAACTAATGAGTGTATGGCTCAATAAGGTAAGTATTCTATTTCATATCACTCATGTGTTTTTGAAAATAGATTAAATAAAGTTTTGATACCTTCCTTAAGAAACTCTTCAACTAAATTCTCTTTCTATTTACCTTCCTCAAGAAACTAAAAATTATAAGTAGCTGATAGAACTTTAACAACTATTGCTCGAAAAGGATCATAAAACTCATACCTTTTCTTCCATTATCATATATTCTTTATGTGTCTAGAATCTGTCTTCCATCTAAAACCTGATGTACGATCTAAATTGCACTATAGTATTTATCCTATTGACTATTTATTTCAAGATTAAACCATGAGAAAAATGATTAAATTTGCTGAGTAAGAAATACTTTAATACTTGGATATTAGTAGTAAATTATTATCTAACTTATTTAAAAATTTAAATACAAAAAGGCATAAATTTAGCTCCATCATATTCACATTGGTCATTCATTCTTTATGGATTATAATTCATGTTTTCTATGTTATTCAATAAAATTTAAAATTGATGGATTTCAGTGCAAGGTGTGTCAAATGGCCAAATATCATAGGATTTTAGTGTAAGTCATTCAAAAGCTTCTATGCCTTTCTACGTAATTTACATTGGTGTTTGAGTTTCATTTCGTATCCATTATATTAATAGGGTCATATAGTTTGTTACTTACATAAATGATTGATAATTATCTAATCAAGATATTTTTTGTATTGTTCGATTTAAATTGATGGGGAGCTGACTTGGTTGTCACATTCCTAAAAAACTACCTTCCTAGTAGAATAATACAAAATAAAATACCCATTAAAGCACTTATAGAACATTTTCTTGGTATAAACATGCACAACTTTCACTAAGAACTTTTAGGAGTATTGCCTAATGCTTATGTTCATATCTATCAAAACGTCAAACTTGATTAAAGAGTTCTGAAATGCATTCTTCTTGGATACTCTTCAATTTAAAAAAAGTTTTAAGTATTGCCATGTAAGTTCTAGAAAATTCTCCATCCTCTAGGATGTTGCTTTTTCTAATAATCAAAGATTTTATGACCAAGGTTGCCAAAGCTATAGGATGAAGATAATTTTGTTATTATAAACTTTGTTATCTTAATTACACAACCAACCCCATAGTTTTAAGAAACCCCTTCAGATAGATGTGCGACATGTGTCTTTTTTTATAAACAATTCTAACAAAACCCAACTTATTGAACCTAAACTATTACTATAGGTATAATCAAGAAGAATGAAAGAATCATACATCGAACCAAGCATGCTCAACCATCCTAATCTATGTATGACTCACCACTATGTAATGAAGGTATGACCTTTACCCTTGAAATTTGAACCCATTGCAATTTCAACCTTACTATTGCTCTAAGAATGGGAACACAAAAATGCATTCAAAATCTAATGACCAACTTTATTTCACTTCCAAACTTTTTTTTTTTAGAAATGTTTCTTCACAAGTTAAATTATATTAAGATTCCACAAATCATTGAAGAAATATTTGATAATAAGTAAAGAAAAAAAAGGCATAATTAAAAAATGAGAGTCCTAAAAGATACTAGACATAGGAATGAGTAGGATTGTCAAAAGGAAAGAGATTAATTGGATGTGAGTATATAATAATAAATATAATGTAGTTGGGACACTTAAAGATATAAAGTTAAACTTGTTGCAAATGACTATACTTAGAACTTATACTTGCTTATGGAGGAGTTTTTGTGTAAATAGCAAAACTAAATACTATGTAAATACTTCTATCTCTCACAACCAACTTTGACTATTCTTTACAATAATTAGGTGTAAAAAAATATATTTCTACGCAAGGAATTAGAAGATGAAATCTATATGAAACCTCCACTAGGTTTAAATTAGATATTCAATCCCAATCATGTAAGTTAAAGAAAACTTTATATGAGCTTATGCAATTCACAAGAGCTTTGTTTGGGAGAATCACCAAAGCCATAGAAAAGATGAACGCCAGGCAAAGTTTTTGAGATCGCATTCTATTCATAAAGCTATTCAAGTAGAAGAAAATTATAATTTTAATAGTTTGTATGGATGATATTATTATAAAAAGTGATGGCTCTTCAGAAATGAGTTAAGTGAAAGATCGATCCAAAAAAAATGTAGAGAGAAAATTCTAGATAAACTTACTCGATTGGGATGTTCATCTTTCAATAGACAACTTGAATAAATCTTGGTTCTAATAAATGAAATATGTATGATGGGATTCAAGCTCTTAGAAGTTCCAATTGATTACTATCACAAGCTTCGAGAGGTAAGTAACAACTAAAAAGTTGATGAAGAGAGGTATCAAAGGTTGATAGGGAAGCTTATCTATCTCGTCGACACAAAATTGGATTTATCCTATACTATAATTGTTCTAACTTAATTTATTAATAATACTAAAGAAGTGCATTTAAATGTTACATATAAAACTTTTCAATGCCTCTAAGTAATCTTAATAAATAATTTTTATTAAGAGAAATAGAAAATTCAATTTAGAAGCAAATACACATGTTGCTTAGTTATGATCTCTCATAGATACAAAATCTATTACCAATTAGCACACCTTTTTCGGACAAAATGTAATTGCTAGAGAAGCAAGAAGTATTCAATAGTCTTGTAATTTGCTTTTGAATTTGAATTTTAAGCAATGACAAAGGATTTGTGAATTGTATGGATTGAAATCATCCTAAATGATTTGTGATTTAAATGAAAAGATATTATAAATCAGTACTATAAAAAAAAATCAAATAATGATATTGCACTTAAACTAGCCTAACATGATCCAGGCAAACGCAAAAAATTGATTGATACTTCATCGAAGAAAAATTGAAAGGTGGATTGACATCTATTTCATATGTTCAAACACATCCAGTTGGCCAATGTTGTCTTCAGTTTGTGCATTTTATAATATCATCTTCAAGTTAGACAGGCATAATACATATTCTAAAACATAAGGTGGTGTTTTTGCGATCTAGCTTTGTAATACATGAGATTGAATTGGTGGGATTCTCGATATTAGATTAATGACGCTTTTAAAAATAATAGCATGCGTGACACGACGTAAATACTGCTCAACTCACCTTCAACATGTGTCAGACACTTCTTTAATGTGTCCAATTAAAATAATAATTTTAAAAAATTTGACACGCATATCGCTAAATTAAAATTAAAATTAAAACTATTTCATTTTTAAGTTAAAAATATATAATTTATTTCTTAACTATAATCAGTTCCTTGTGGATGGCAACATCATCCACCTCTCTTGTTTGAGTCTCCAACCCATCTTTTTCACGAGGTGTGGCTAGAGTTTCTCAGATGATCGTGGAGCATCATCAATTATTGCCATCGTCATTGAGATAAGGTCGTCTTCACATCTCCTGACACTCTTTCACTTAATGTTTTCGTATCACCTATGGATTTTTTATCTTTTAAAATTTCATATGACTTAAATGTCTTATCATTTTTTTTTGCTTTTAATATTTTATTTATATTAGATATATTATTTATAATTTTTAAGATGTGAAATTTATAATATTGTGTTCGTGTCCTATCTTTACAATGACAGATGTGTTTTATGTCGCATCCGTGTTCTCGTATCTGTGTCTGTGCGTCATAGTTTGCATATATTGGCAATCTATGTGATGGGTTCTAACTGAATTTCCTTCTTAAGAATCATATAGAGTAAGGAGTTCTCATAGATACATATATAAAAATTTTGTTAATTTTTTCATATTTTGTTGTAGGAATTTTTATCAAGTAGTCATTATAGAATTAGTTGTTTCCAAAGGTAGTAATTGCCTAGCATGGTATAAAATCCTACCATATAAATAATGGTTTGGGGTTCGTAATGAAATACATATAAATTTTAATCATCTCGTCTTTTCAAGTAGACTGTATTGGCTTATACACATCCCTTGATCATCACCTCGTAAACTCAGATCTCAAGATTTATATATTTCTTCATTTGTTATCTTGACATTAGTATAACCAAGTGTGTTGAGTTGTTTAACATGCATGCCTTATATGTGGAAGATATTTAGTAAACTCAAACACATGCCTATGGATTTTCGAAGTTCTCAATATATATTATGGAGCCAACTTTATTATTTTGTTCATAAGCATTTTTAATAAAAATATTTTGAATATTATTTAGATCTAACTAGAGATAGTTGGAAAAATCTCTTTAAAGTTTTAAATAATGAAATTTGAGGATTATTTAATTAAAAATATTATAAATCAATTCATCAAACTCGATGTTTATAAACTAATATAAAATTATGTTGTAGAATTCTTACTAAATGTTTTGTTGACTTGAAACAAGAACATATGTTTATAAGAGGAAATTTTTTGAAGAACTCATTTCATTTGTTTGTTAACTCCAGTTCTTAATACTCCACCAACTCTAACGGTGCAATTACTATCTTCTCCTCATGTATGTGAACATGCATGATGATGTGGTTGAACTTAGGGAAAATTGTGAGCTTGATGATTTTATGCCTAAGAATGAGCTTGGGCCATAAATTGAACATTGGGATTTTGTTAATTGGTGTTATTGTGTTCAAGATGTCTTCAATCTTAGTCATTACTTCCTAACTTCTATATATAATTGATATATTATGTTAAATTAAATATAAAATTTAAAATAATATATATATATATATATATATATATATATATATATATATATATATATATATATATATATATATATATATATAATTTTATTAAACATCTCAATAAGATGAGTTCAACAACATTAGAATCGGGTCAAATTGAACCCAAATGAGCTCTAATTAAGCCCAAAAGCTATACATGAAAATTTTGAGACACTAATTGGATGATCAAATTACCAAATTTGGCCAGCTTATAGTAAAGCAACCAAAGAGGCATCGAGCAGCCAAAATCAATTAAATCGAAGGTCGTTTGGATGGTCAAATAAAAAAAATATCTGTGATCAATGAAATCATTATGAACCTTCAGATTGAGTGTTTTTGGATTTTGGCTATAATTACAAAAAAAACTCCTCAAAATTCTATAAATTGGACCACATTCTTACATGTGGGGAGGAGAGAGCTAGAAGCGAACTAGAGAGAAAGCTGGGAGAGAGCTAGAAGTTTGATTTTTTGCTCATCGTTGTCATCGATCGCTTTATTCATGCCACTTCTACCTCGTTATAAAATTCTATGCATAGTTGTTGTAACTTGATTATGAAATTCTCATTATCAAGATTTCTCATATATAATCTCGTAATCTCGTTATCGGGAAGATTTAAATTTTGTATTCCAAAATAGATATAAAGTGGAGCATTTTTATTGGGCTAGGCTCTGTAGTTTTTTTCTCTCTTTTTGGGAATTTTCTATGTTAAATTTATGGTATTTTTTAATTTTTTTCAACTATCTCTGTGTGT
The DNA here is from genome assembly GCA_021442155.1 of Cymbidium sinense. Lineage (NCBI taxonomy): Eukaryota > Viridiplantae > Streptophyta > Magnoliopsida > Asparagales > Orchidaceae > Cymbidium > Cymbidium sinense. The sequence continues at coordinate 79,149,270 of CM038227.1, forward strand.
GTGTGCTGGATTTCTATACAAGTTAAAGCATGAAGTTTTATTCTACCGATACGAGTTTTTGGGCACGCAATAATAATATTATAAATTGCACCTAATCTTCATCTATCATTGCCTGTTGCATCACAAATTGAGTTCGTTATACCATTATTTTCACTTCCATGTTAGTATGAGATATTCGAGGATATACATTGTAGATGATATATGCATGGTTCCTTATAGGTTCAAAGCCTTCATATCTTTATCATTATACTACATAGGTTGATGTTATAAAAATGCTCATGAACTAGTTCTTCAACTTTCTCTGTCGTGGCCACTAGACTTCCAAGCAAAAGTGGATTTTGTTACTTGGTAGGAGAAGTATCTCATCGAGCCTAATAAACTTGATGCAACCTAAGGAATAAGGTTTAAGATTTATTTCTGTTATTCTATTTGAATTATGATTTTTTGATTTATCTTAAATAAAATTAGAATAATTATCCTTTTAGATATTATTAAGATTGAATTTGACTTATTAGATAGTATTTGACTTATTAGATAGTATTAGATTAAACTTGATCTTGATTTTAATCTCGTCTTATGTAATCCCATTTCTATAAGTAGGGATTCCTAGTTTATATTTGGATGAATTGATTGATGAATAAAAATTGATGTTTATTCTTATCTTTTTTCCTATCTCCCTATCTTGGGACTCTATCCAAATTACTGATCCTTTCCATATGCTATCCTACTCTCCATAAGAGAGTGATGGAGATATCCACCCATTCTCTCTCCAACATTTGCCCCATCTTTCATTTTTTTACTCAGTAGCACTTACTATTTTTCTTAACTGGTGAGTTAAATTTAGGTTGGACATGTGATGTGGATTTCCTTCTTGAAAGCAAACTCTAGGATTTCCTTTTTTTTTTTTCACTTCATTACTTGTTGTTTGGCCTTGATATTTTGTAGTATCCAATAATTTTTGTTGGAGATTTGGAAAGCTACAAGTGTTTTGGAATTTCACAGAGAATATCAGCATAATAACATTTGTGATACTTAAATTTAGGGAACATGTAAGCGCTTCTTTTTAACATTACAAAATTGATAGAGAGAGAGAGAGAGAGAGAGAGAGATAGATTTGATGGAAGGATTGAGTAGATATTACTATCAGATTCTCTCTCTTCAATTTCTCTGCCTCTCTTATGGATTTCAAAATATGCCATGCACAGTTCTTAATGAAACTCACTAGTGCAATCCCTCTATCGCTTTTAATTCACAGCACAAACTCAGTAAATGAAATCTATTGTTTGAGATGTGAATTAGGGGCATCCTTAAAAAGTTTTTAGCTCAATATTGATTTGAGTTTGGAGGTTTGGAAACTTTGAGATGGATCGGAATTGAATGGAGAGTACGAGCGTAATAGCATGTGAAAGCTAAAATTAGTGAAAATGTAACCGTCTGATTTTATTCATGCAACATTATCAACTTTCTCCCTTTTGCTTTTGTGATATGAGTAAATGGAATTTTTTGGTGGGATGTGAGTTTGTTGGGGTAATGTTTAGGAACACTAGTGACGGGATTCTTTGTTTTTATTGCCATAATTTTTTTTCAGTAATAATGAGTTGCCTCTTTTTTGTTTTTTCAGATTTGCAGTTGCATGATGATGAGATTTATTTCTCTTTGGAAGATGAACAGCATGATGGATTTCAACCCCAAGTATGCTCCATTCTACCATTTTAAATAAATAACAAATATAATACCCAGAACTTCCTCTCGAGATAAACTTCTAGTTTTGATAGTTTTTATATACTTCAAGGCTTTTGCAGTCTTTATTCTTTTGCATGAGAAATGGTGTTAAGAATGAATTCTTTGCATGTACTGCTGGAGGTGCAAGCATTCTTTTCAATATCTATTAGGCATAATTTGAATTTGAGAATGTATTGGATTAAAATTATTTGCCTAATCTTGTTTGATGCTTGATAATTTGGCCTTTTGTATAATTTTACTAGATCATTTTTATACATTTTTTTATCTGTACGAGTCTCTTCTTCGGGGTGGTCAACCCAATACTTTGAATTGAAGGAATCAAGTGGCAAATACTCAAGCTTTTTTATGCATAAAATATGTTATTATAGATAGAATGATTGACAGGGACTACATTTTTGTTGTTTTCTAAATGCTTGTCTCATACCCCCTCTTGAAATTATGTACTCTAACTTCTTTCCTTGTGTTTTCTGCTATATGTAAAGTGTAATAGGTCTGGGTTATTGAGATCTCTGAAAAAAATTGTAAACTAATTTTCTAAGTGAATAAAAAGGTTGTGTTCTGCTTTTGACCATGCATCCAATGCAAGTGAAGTCATAGGTCATGACCATGCCATGCTTAACTTCCTCATTGAATCAGTGCTTCCAATCGTATGTTCAGTTTGGTTATTCGAATGTGATTTAAGCTAGCTAGCTTTGCACACTTTATATTAGTTATAATTATTATACATATTGCTTTATATTAGTTATAATTATTATAATTATTGCTTTATAAGTGTTGCCATTAGAATTGAATACAAACTTAGTAATGATATTCATAAATAATATTTTTTATGTTGATTTGAAAATCCAAAAGTTTGCTAATACATAAGTGATGATATTAATTCAATATTTCAAGGCATCCTCTAAACAAGCACTCAAAGTGTCTGACGCCACCTTTGACATTCACACGAGCAAAGGGAGGTATTAAAATAGAAATAGCTATATTAATTTAAAATTTTATTTTGATTTTGAATATTACATTTGAAGAGTAAAAAAATGATAATCATCAACAACGAAGAACAACAACAACAAGCTTTTATCTCACTATGTTGGGTTAGCTACATGAATCCTTCTTTGTCATTGTGTCATATTACGTGTCAAATTCTCATTTACTTCTAATAAAATGAGATAATTTTTTATACTTTCTAACCAAATCTTTTTAGGTCTGCCTCTACCTTTCTTAACATAGGCCAAATCTAATACATATACTTTCCCAACTAGGTCATCAAACGGTTGATGTTTTATGTAATCATGTTATATAAGGACTCTCTCTAATATTATCTGCTTCTGGAGCAAGTCCAACCTTTTGATGTATATATTCATTTTGCATTTTGTCTCTAAGTGTAAAACCACTCATCCATTTGATCATTCTCATCTTTAGAACCTTAATTTTATGCTTCTCTTTTATTGGCCAACATTTTGCACAATAAAGCATTGTAGGTCTCACCACCATCTTATAAAATTTCTCCTTATGTTTAAGAGGTACTTTTCTATCACACAATAAGCCCGATGCATTCCTCCATTTCAACCATCCAAATTAAATTCTATTAATAACATTTCCTTCAATTTCACCATCACTTTGAACAATAGACTCGAGATATCTAAAACGTTCACTCTTTTTAATGACTTGATCACCTATTACCACAACCCCACCATCAGGTCTTCTACAACTAAAATTATACTTTATGTATTCAATTTTAGATCAACTTAAATGAAAGAATGTAGCCTCTAAGTTTGACCTCCATAATTCAAGTTTTTTTAAACTCTCTATCTCTCTCTCTAGTCTGATAAGCAAGAAGAATATCATCAACAAAAATAAACAACAAGTACATCCTTTTTTAAATGTGTCCAGTAAGGACTCCCATAAATAAAGCAAAAAAAGATATGGACTTAAAGCCGATCTTTGAAGTAATCCAATTGAAATAGGAAAATATTTTGTCAATCCCCCCTTGAGTTTGAACACAAGTAATAGTTCCATTATTCATATCCTTAATGATTTTAATATAAGCTATATTAACTCTTTTCTTTTCTTAGACTTTTCAAAGTATCTTGGAACTTTATCATTTGCTTTCTCTAAATCAACAAATATCATATGAAGATCCTCCTTACTCTCTCTATACTTCTTAATCAAATCCCTTAACAAATGTATAGCATCCAAAGCAGACTAACCCGACATGAAACCAAATTGGTTTAGAAAAAATTTTTGTATCATATTGTAACCTATGCTCAATTACTCTCTTCTAGAATTTTAATGTATAATACATTAGTTTAATTTCTATATAATTTGCACCCTTGTGCATCACATTTCTTCTTAAATATAGTAACTAACAAAATTTTCCTCAACTCATCTAGTTTGTTTTTAGTATTTTAAATAATATTGAAAATATTAATAAGCTAAAATTTTTTTGATCTCCCAAACATTTCTACACTTCTATTAGAACATTATCAGGTCCTACTGTTTTTTTACACTGCATTTTTTAAAATCTCTTCAATTGTAATTTTATTAATACGATGATAAAAAACAAAAAAAAAATATTTTTATTTAGGATACTAAGGTCACTAAAGTTAATCATATTCTCATAATCTTTTTAAATTTTTTTTTCAAAATATGTCATCCACTTATATTGAATATCTTATTCTAAAAAAAATACTTTTTAATTTTTATCATTAATACACTTCACTTGAATTAAATCTTTGCTTCTCCTATCTCTTTGTTTGATTAATTTATACATATAACTTTTACCCTCTTTAGGATTCAATCTATGTTATAAATCAAGAAATACTAAGTTCTTTGCTTCACAATTGTTTTATATAGTCCTTTTGAGACACTATATTTTTCTCAAATTTTTGAGCTTTTACATTTACATCAATTTTTATAACAAAAAAATTTTATTTTTGAAATTTTTTTTTGCACATTTTGACTCCACTAGTTGTTTTATTAATAGGAGTTTTTTTTATTCTCCTGGCACAATTTTTGTAATTTGATAATCCTCACTTAACAAATATAATTTTTGAAATTTCATTGCATTCCAAGTTCAAAAATCTTTGTAAATAGATTTTCTTAAGTAGGATTAATCTATCTTTTTTTAGCTTGTATATCTTTGAGATAATTTATTCTTTACTTTTTTTTAATTCTAGCTTCATCATCATTCATTTTGCCATCTTTCCCACTAGATTTGTAGTCCTTATTTACATCTTTTATCTCTTTGTGCTCACATTCTTCATCCTTAAGATTTATTGTTTTAGAAATTGAATTTGATCTAACTTTTTTCTTAATTGTTGACCTCAATATATGCGTCATAAGTCAAGTCAAGCCTACAAGTCGAATTTGATGGACGTGGCGTGTAAATCGCTCAAAATACCTGGGCGTCACCAAAATGGTCGAAATGACCTCGATCGATTGAACTTATTGTGTTGAGCGTCGAAATTGGTCGAATATTGCATAATCTAAAGATCAATCGATTAAGCGATCGAGCTATCAATGTGTCGACGTGTATATCGGAGTTGGGAAGCTGCGACGATGTTCGAACGATCTTCGTTCATAAAATGGATCATGCCGTTAGCTTTGAATCGAAAATTATCAAATGAGACTGTCTACGCTCAATTCGGACAAGTCTGTGCAAATGTCGAATGATCAGAAGTGATAGCGCGCAAATCGAGGTTGAAGTACATGCGACATCCAAAATCGGACAAATGACCCTTGATGAGCGACTTTCGCGCGTTGAATCGAAATTGGTTGGATATAAATATTGCACAACTTGATGATCAACTGATCAAACGCTCGAGTCGTCAACGCGCTTGCACGCATATCGAGGTTAGGAGGCGCCGACATAAACCAAACGATCTCCGTTCGTGAAATTGATCACGTCATTAGCTTCGAAAAGTTGAAATCTATGAAATAAGAGCTTTCGAACTCACCGGACATGCGCACGAATGTCGTCAGCGGCGATATATTTATTTGAGAAATTAACCCATTTATTTCACGAACCAAGCGATCCGATTGCGAAGCGGTATAATTCGTTAATATCGAATAACCCTTGATATATATATATATATATATATATATATATATATATATATATATATTGACTATGTGATTTTATCGGCATAAAGTTCACATTAAAGTCGATTAATCAATTTAGAAAAAACCTAAATCTAATCCTAGCCCTAAGCGACCCGAACCGACCCTATTTCCATTCGACCTAACTCGAGCCTTCTCCCTCACGTACGCAGACAAGCCGCTCAGCCGAAGAGATCGCACGAGCTCCCCTTTGTCCGTTCGAACGATCCCGCTCGGCCAACCACCCCCGCTCAACTGATCTCCTCTTCCCCTCTTCAACTGCATTCGGGCCTCAACTGCAAAGAGCCGAAGCCTCGTTCCTCCAAAACCGAAACAGGGAAGCTCTCTTCCTCTTTCGATTCTTCCTCCTCTCTTCAAACTGCAAGCAAGGTAGGCCGAATTTCTTCTTCCTATTCCTCCTCCTTCTTCCTCTTCCTCCTACTTCTCTTTTTCATTTTCCCCCTTTCCCTCTCAAAAGTCAAAATCGAAATTCCCCCATTCCCTTCAATTTTCTTTAGCTGAAAATCGCTTCCCATTTTTTCTCCTTCCCTTATTCTTCTTGGCCGATAATCCCTTTCTTCTTCCTCCTCCTTCTTTCCTTTTCTTTCTTCCCTTTCTTTTTCTTCCTTCTCCATTTCATTGCTTCCCTCATTTTCACAAAACTGAAATTTCATTTTTTTTCTTTTTTCTCCCTCATTGCTCAAATCCGAAAATCATTCTCTTTCTCTCTCTCTCACTTTCTCTTAGCCGAATTCCCTCTTCCTCCTTATTCTTCTTCTTCTTTTGCTTCTCCCACCAAAACTCCTCTCAAACAGAAATTTCCTTTGCCAAAAATCTGAAAATTCCGCTTTGCCGAAATCTGAAAATTTCTTTTGCCGAACTGAGAAGAAACTCACATGAGGTTTCTTTCGGTTTCAAGCCTCTAGCCAAAGCTTCCTTTCCAAATCCATTCGAAGAAGTGCACCGTCATGACGGGTTCTTCTTTTTCGTCACCATCTTCATCACTTTTCCATTTTACTGTATAGAAGAACCGTCATGAGGGTTCTTTTGGTTTTCGTTTGTCTCTCATTTCTTCTCCTTCTTATGAGAGAGGTCGTGGTAGGTTCTTCTCTTGGTTTTCATACTCTTCCTGCCGATCATTGCAACTTGCGAAAGAATGAGTCGAAACGTGGGATCGATGTGGATATATACATGCTTGTGTGTTTTGGTTTGAAGGTCGTGTTCATGAGGCGCGAGATGAAATCGATTCGGTGTGTGAAGACATTGCCATTCTTCGTGAGGCGTCGCAGATAAGCCATATCCGTTAGATATCGCTCACTGAGGCAATGTTGAAATTGTCTAATTTTTAGACTTAGAAAAAAAAGGGAATAAATATATATTGCGTTGTCTTCTTTCAAGTTTGAAGTCTCGTCTCGTGAGAGGCGATGAGATAAAATCGATTTGGTAATGAAATCGTTATCTCGTGAGTGCGTCTGAAAAAGCAAAACACTCCGTCCGCTTACGGATGGCGTCGGGGAGAATTTATCAAAATAAATCAATCTTTGACTTAGAAAAAATGAGAGAGTAAAATGAACTGACTTAAGAACGTTAAGTAAAGAAACCTACAACTAAATTTAAACTAAATACATCAAACAAGAAAAAAAAAAGGGAAAGTAAATTGACATACAACAAACACAAAAGTAAAAAAAAGAAAAAAAAGATGGAAAAGCATTTACAAAACTTATTTTCTCGAAGTGCGAATTAAAATCCTTCCCCTCTTTCAAGTACTCTAAACTCAAGTAAGTGCTCTCTCTTAACCTTGTTTAGAGGATTTAAGTAATGGAGTTCTCTTCTTGTAAATTTTCAAAATTAATTAACTTGGAACTTGGGGAGGCTAATATTAAACTCACAAGTTTTAAGCAACTTTTTAAACAAATTGATAACAAATGTAAACACGATAGAGTTCACTTTTTTGTAAATTCCTCAAAGTTAAATCTGTATTTGAAATTTGGGAGGTATCTTAAACTCGTAATAAAGTTGCAATAAACTTAAAGTCTAATTTTCAAATAAATATAGAGTTTGATGTAGAGTTAAGGATGAATCTAAATTGAATTTAATAACTCTTATATGAATATGAAGATGATTACTATGCTAGTTAATAGCATGAGTAGGGCTAAAGCAATAAACACTAAAATTGACACAACTTAAAAAAATTGATTTAAATTGAATATAATCAAGTTGGGAGAATTGCAAAAATTCAATAAGTAACCTAAATGCTGCACGAATGAATGATCTTTCCTTCAATACAAAAAACTAAGAAATTTTATTTCTAAATTATGATTTTCAAAATCAACGAAATCACTAATTAAAATTAATTTAGTATAAACACTGCACGAATATAGAGATTTCAAGTGTAAATTTTAATATCGAAAGAAATTTGCATCTAAGTTGGAATTAAATGAAAATCTGAAATCAATCTTATAATTCAGAAATAAATACTATATAAAATCTTAAATACACCCGCATGGGCTCTGACACTACGCATGAGGCTAAGTTGGAATTAAATGAAAATATGAAATCAATCTTATAATTTAGAAATAAACATTATATATAGTCTTAAATACACTCGCATGAGCCTCAATGTTTATATTCAAGATCTCACAGGATCTTTGTTGCTTCGGTTTAGTCTTGGGGTGGGTGCAGGTTAACAAAACGAAAACCTATAATAAGAGTTTCAAATAGTGAAATATAGAAAGCGGATTACTGGGGGTGACGGTAGATCTAATCCTTTGCAGTACTTGAGTTGGCGATCTAAAGCTCTTAAACATATTTAAATTAATCAATTTTTCTAATCAAATTAACTCAAATCAAATATCAATCTAAAAAAAAATTATTTGAATGAAACTCAATCATTAAAAGCTTAAAGCCAACTCAATCTATCCACCTTCTGCAATTGTTTGTCGGGGGTGATAAATTAAGAAAACTTCAGCTCAAGGAATGTCAAATCAAGTGTCGCTATGTTCACTCAATCAATCTCTTGCCGGTAAGGATGTGGCGTGTTCTCATTTGCGTGGCTTGACCGATAAAATAGATGAAGCGGTTATGATCGAGTCCTTTGATCGGGTGGTTTTGACTAGTCCTCCATTATATTATGATGATTGTAGTATGTTTCCAATGGCTCTTCCCCTTTGAGTTGTGAATCATAGATACTTGATGTAGGCGAACAACTTTCACGTTAGCTAAGGTAGACTTAAGTCTCTCAGCAGATAAACATCTGATTTCTTAGATGATGTAACCCGTGTTTTGATAAAATCTTTCGGTTAGGTTGGGCCGACTACCTCCTCAGTAGACTAGGGGCATGACGGAGGGATGACTATAGGATCTAGATTTGCACGTCATCATTCCCCTCATCGGTTTAAAGCGAAATGATGAATTTCATAATCTTAAATTCTAAAATTCCATATGGTGCCATTTATCGCTATATTAAGCGATCTAACATAATTGAAAATTTTCTCTCACTTATTGGAGAGGTAATTAACTATAGGGGTATGCTTTATAGAAACCGAGCATCTAAAATCTTCACGAAATGAGGCTGAAATCTCGGGTAGTGTCTTCTACTATCCTCTTACGAAAATTACAGAGACACATCTTAAATCATATTCTCTTGATTCAATAATTGTTGGAGATTGTGGTGAATTTTGAAACCTTAATGTATATGCTTTTTGGCTTATTCTTGGTGTTTTTATGTTAGTATAATCTATTGATCAGTATGCCAAAAAAAGGAAAGAAAATAAAAAAAATTGAACCCCACGATCCCTCCCACGTTTTGCACATTTACCCCATGTCTTCCACATCGCTGGATGCGAACTCCCCTCCCTCTATTTTCTCACTATTTTCTCGAACACCCATCTCTCTATCTTCAGCTTTGCACAGAACTGTGCTTCTCTCTTTATGTTCATCCTTCCCCCTATGCTCACCTTTGACATGTCACGTTCTCTGTAGCCTCTTTTCCTCTCTTGTCTCCTTGTTCTCTGACTCTAAATGCACACTATTCCAACCCTAAATCGAACTCTTGCATGGTCCCTCTCTTTATCTTTATGTTCACATGACCCAATGTCATCCTCCCTTACATATCACGGACAACTCTCTCTGCACAACAAAGTTCTCTACCTTTCTCACTACACACTACATGTACTGTGAACCCCACAAGCACGACATTCCTTTTATGCGCATGAGATTCATCCCATGCTTTTACTCATTCTCCTCCCTCTAATGATAAATCCTTTTCGTGTGGCCAGCACTAAAAGGCTTTTCTTGACACCGGGTTCAGCCCTCACATTTCGAACTCCCTATTTATACTCCTACAGTATGCTCTACTTAGCCATTCTCTTAATTTTCCCAAAATTGTACATTCTTCCTCCTCATTTTCCAAATCTCTCCTTTCTCTCTATTCATAGAAGAATCTCTCTCTATCTCTTCCTCATCATCTCTCTTACTCTCTCCTCCATTCTCTTTCTAAAACAGCGAACAAAAATACTTTTGTTCTCCATTATTTTTTCTCTCTAAAAAATAGAAAATAAAAAGGGAGAGAGAAATCACTCTCTTTTCTCTACTTTATGTGTGTCCTTCCACCACCAATTAACATCATTCACCATTGCACGTGTAAAGTAAAAATATAGAAAATCAGAAAACTTAGGTACACATTTACATTGTTCTAATGTGATGAACAAAATGTTCAAATTAAATAGTCATGCACATTATTCCAACATATGAGGAAATTTGTGTTCACGTCTTCTATTGTGGGTTCGAACACTCTCCAACTGTGATGTCTCATGACAGTAACAATGTATGTATTTTTAAATATGTTGAAAAGGTCTAACACTCTCGATGATATCCTCTACGCATGAGAGATGTCGGGGATTGCCAAAAGTTTGACTGATGGGATTCAAACATAATTATTAAAATGAATAATAAGGACAAAAATAACATAAAAATGATGAAAAATGTCAAATAAGTACTAGTGCATATTATTTCAACACAATGAGAAAAACTTATGTTCTCTCATATAGGTGATCAAAGGTCTATTGTGTTTTTTTAAGCACCATGTATTTGAAGAACCCCCAACCGTAGTGTCTCATGACATTAATCATGCATATTTTTTTAGGCATGGTGGAACCGTGGAAAGGCCTCTTGATGACTACCTTATGTTGGAGAGATGTTGGGAGGCTATTAAAGTGAGTATTAAATGAACTCATGTGGGACATTTAAAAGAGTATATATATATATTTGGCATGAATACAATAAAATGAAATAAGAAAATGCATAAGAATGATTTCTTAAAATGCTATGTTAGTCACATTGAAGGAACAAAATGAAGACAAGAAAAAACTTTATATTTAATGTTGTTATATAAAACCAAAATTGATAACATAAGAAATTATAAAATTCTTTAAAGCTTGATAATGATCATGAGAATGACTTCTTTAATATACTAATAGACAAATTATGCACTAAATGCAAATAAGTTGCATTCTTTTAAGTTTTGGCTTATAATCATAGACCAGTAGATTTACAACATATATACAAACAGACAAAATATGTCTTCAAAAATTCAGAAAAAAAGAAAAAAGAAATTTCATGCTTCATCAAATTACTTCATGTACGCACGAATGATTGAATTTGAATAGTCTTGAACCTTGCATGACTTATGGGGCTGTCTTTAAACTCAATTATTAAGCCTAAAAAATCATTCAAGTGCACTGTAAATGGTGCAAGTGCACAAAAAATTGTATAAATACATAATACAATTGCACTAAAATTTGTATAAATCTATTATGCATTTGCACTGAAAGATGTATAAAGTGCATCATATTAAACCCCATATAAGCATATCAATATCACAAATGTTTGCATGTGCTTCGGCTGATGTGCTAAACGCTCAATCATGAGATTTGAGAATATTGCATGGACTAGTATAAAATGAACTTAAACTACCAGCATGTGCTCCAAGTTATGTGTCAAAATATTCAAATACATGGTATGAGAATATTGAAATGCTAAAAAAAGTTTAATTTAAATTACTCTTGCTGTTAGAACATGAAAATATTTTAGGATGCTTGCAATTATTTTGAAAATATAAACACTTTTTCAAAATAAAATTTAAAATCTATCAAATTATATATTCTTTTGAGTAACATACCTTGTATATAGATTAGGATTGTGAGTCTTGATTAATTGGTCTAATCTTCCTCGCAAAGATTATAGTCAATGAGACTTGATATTTTAATAATATTTAAATAATGAACTTCTAATAAATGGCAAACACAATATTCAAATATCTTTCCTCGATGATGAATTCGTTGATTGAAGATTTCAACTAAAGGGATGCTATAACCAAAAGGTCCTAAGTCATAATGCAAATTATCTAGATTTAAACTATATTTAAATATGAAAATTTAAAGAAAATTATCGAATACAAAATTATTTAGTTGAAAATTATCACATTAAGTTAAGAGCAAAATTCATCTATTTTTCTTAGTAGTTTGTCGAGTTTGACAAATTTAGGATTAATCTAGGCTCACAGGGGCTAATATTTTATCAAGTGTACTTCTATAATCACACTTAGATCATCTCATACTAATAAGACGTGACTCGTGTTCTCTATTTGTATGGTTCTTCTGCAAAATAACACTATAATAAAGTAGCAGTTACGATCATATCCCTTTAACTTAGTGGTTTGTCATAAAATGACACTATTAAATTACCGTCACGACTGTAGCTTTTAAGTTTCCTAATGATTTTGTCTTTTGTATTATTTATTCTAAGGTTCATCAGATAGGACATAAACCTTTTTGTTAGTTAAGGTCGATTTAAACTTATCCTCTTATAGAAATATTCTCTCCAAGTTTATGTCTTTTTGGACGACACAACTTATAACTGTTGATAAGAATTCTTTGATTATTTTTGAGTCGATTATCTCCTTTTATTAAGTAGACTAGAAAAAATGAAACCTGATATAACAAAATCATGGGATCTTGATCGGTTCATCATCATTTTTCTCACAATTTGAAGCTATAGTGGTTAAGTTTTCTTAATCTAAAACTAAAATTGCTTCTATTATATGCTAAGCAATTAGCGATTTGATGACCAACTTTAATGGAAAGTTCTCTCTCTTTTTTCGGAGGGTAAATTAATCGTAGGTTTTTGTCTCTGTGCAAAACTTGGAATCAGATTTGAAGTCCTTACAAAATGAGGGTAAAATCTCTTGGCAGTGCTTTATCCACAAAACTAATCTATCATTTGAAAATTTTTCCCATAACCAAAACAAACTCTCTCAAGGAGAGTTGGGCACATATATTTGGAGCTGACACAACCAAATTGTCATCATAAAAAATCCACTCATTTTTAACATCTGAACTTTTAGGAGTCATATTAGTCTAGATAGGTTGCGTATATCGATGCTATAAGGAAGCATATTTGCCTCTGTTTTTGCTGGATTATTTTTTACATTTGTTGAGAGAAGTTTTAATAGTATTGCCAAATCCCTGTTGGCTTGATAAACATGTAGATGTTTTCAGAAAATTTTTTAATTTACTAGTTATTTTTTACCGCAATCTGGCAAACATTATTCTCCTAAAATAGTTACTTACATAGTGCTAATGTTATTTTGTGATAGACTGCATCCAAGCCATCGTACAGCCCCCATAGAACAAGCCAGCATTCATTTGACCGAGCATCTAGTGCTGGGTCTAGATACATTGATCCTGAACATGTAAATACCTCTAAGTATGAAGATGTTCCTAATAAATGTTATAACCAATATGTTGAAAGATACAAAATAAAGCATCAGAAGTTCCCACTTGGTGATAAAGAGTCACACAAGCGAACATTTGAGGGAATGTCTGTATACTTCAAATTTCATGATTTACACGAGAGAAAAAGACAAATTTTTAAGGACAATCCTTTGCCCATGTTGGACATTGAATCTTCCATGCATTCAAAAGTCATTTCGGAGGAGAATAACTCAAATGAAGAAGATATTTCATTCTTTCCTGAGATCATGTTTTCAGCTAACTGTGTTCTTTATAGTGCTCTTTCAGTGGTATTCACTGAGAAGAAATAGAAGGTTGAAGTTTATGGGGTACTTGATAATTTACCTACAGTTATAATCCCAAGTCCAGCAATGATGGAAAGATTTGGCATAAGGCCCGAGTATGTTAAGATGGGAAACAAATATTGAGGAAAAGATGGATTTGGAGGGGATAAGAGATCTCTTAGTCAAGAGCAAGCATCCCAAATGGCTCACAAGGCGTGCTGTCGTTGATAAGCTTGGGGTTTTGAAGGTGGAACTGAAATCTCGATGAAAGTCTTCTTTGATTTCTTTAGTAGCCATATCAACAAATTGGGACGTAATTTAATGATTCTAACTGATAACTACAAAAAGCAAGTTTCATCTATAGAACTTCTCGAAATGTTTCTACAAATCTCCGGTCTTGGGTGAGTTACTTGAAATTCATTGCGTTTTGTTCCAGAGAATATTATTGTTTATTTTTATTTGTCAAAAACTAGAAATGAAGAGAACATCAATCTTTTCAAGTGAACTTTCTTTTTTGTATCTTGTAATTCCATGTGAATTACCTTGGGCTTACATTAACGAGATTGAAGTATACATATTGTTGGTTTCTTTTGTATGCAGCTGATCTTCTGCCATGCTAAAAAAACAGAGTTTTATTACTAATCGATATACTTAAAAGCTAATGCTAATATTCAGTCTCCTTCAACAAAATATTTTCAAATATGACATTTGAATTGGTATAATTTTGAATTCTTAGACTTGTCAAAACAATGATGATACGTTGCTCTTCTAATGTAATTGCTTAGTCCTTAGAATTCATATTATAGTCTACGTTGTTGAATCTTGATTCACACATAGAGGACTTGCACATGCTATAGGACTCTCTTTATTGTGGACGTACATATGCAATAGATTTCCATCTCAGACCTTTGCACTGAAATAGTTGAGAAGGTAGATTTTGCATTAGGTGGTTAGTCTTTGGGTACTTTAGAAATCTCACGATTTAGTAGGAAAAATAAAACTAGAAGTCAAACAAAGAGATGATTTACCAAGTGGAAATAGCCGACTAAAATGTAATCGTAAGTGAATACTTACCAAATGTTCAGGACATAGCGAATTTCTATAGTACATGTACTGATGTTTTTTAACAATGTTGTTATTTCCATCTGGATAAGGCTTAAGAGCATGATTTGTATTGTATTTTATTTTGGTTGACTTTGTTGGGTTCATTAGATGAAGTGATGCAACACTGCTTTCCCCATCTTTCTAGTTTTCCCAATGCATTTTTCTAGAACTCAGCTGTTAGTTCAAGAGCTTAGAAACTTCTTTAGCTTAAAAGGTTAGCTTCCATACTACATGTGGAATAATTTTAAAATCTTCTGCACATGGCGTGGAACCTATGTTAAAATTTTTACTTGAATGTTATTTTCACTGGTTTCTTGATCTTTCAATTAATCCGAATTGTCAGTCCTTGTGAAGCTAATATACCCAGTTCATTGACTGGGGCATTCTATTCTTTCCCTCCACAGAAATCTTGGGGCCTTGACAGAAATTACTAAGAATAGTAACAAGGTTGGCTTCGCTCAACAGACACAACAAAGTGTTCGTCAACTCCAGACACCCCAACGTAATCCTCTTCTACAAGCTCAGCAAGCAAGTATTTTCATTTTTTGTGTTTTAAATTCGATGATGTTTGTTTCGCTTTTGAAAATTAGTTGGCATTTGTTCTATTCAATTAACAACCTGCATTGTTTCTTGTAATGTAGTAAGTCAAACACTTGTTTTTTTTTAAAGAATTTTATTTAATTTGGGACACTGGCTTTGTAGAATTTAAGGTTGCTTGACTACTCCAATATTGAGGATGATCTATAACTGATCTCTTAGGGGGCTGCTGTTCTTATATTACTTGAAATGCCATTGAAAGAAAGAACATTAGAAATGGATGTAAATGTAGAGAGAGAGAGAGAGAGAGAGACAGTTGGAGTGGATGAATTAGATAGTGGTTGCCAAGGAAAACTTCACCAGCAACTGCATCATAGTTCTCTTCATGAAGGCATAACTTGGTTAATAACACCTGCTTTTTCAAATCCTCACAATTCACTATAAAATAGACCATCTAATAGGCAATCTTCTTTATTTCACTAGGTCTAAATCACTAGTTGGTGAGCAGACCAAGTTCTTTGCTTTCTATGCCTTAATAATGATTATCTTAGTGGTAACCATCGTGCTTAACACCTATTCGATGAGCCAAAAGAAGTCCCAAGCATCATGCTTGACCAAATTATATATTAAAACCTCTAATTTTTGTTTAAATCATTAGAAATACATATTACACTCTATTAATAAGAAAAGTAAATGATAACATGAGTTGGGGCACTTATCATGGTCAATTAAGCTTTAGTTTTAGGATTAGAATTTAATTAGGCTCTTAACTTTGATAATTAAGCCTAATTATAATAATTAGGTCTAAATTGATCTAATTTTTTTTTCATTGATTAATGGAGAAAATTCAATATCACTTATTTTAGAGTAAACAATTTGTCTTCCAATGAATGTGGTATATTGTTGTTGTATGATGCATTTATTGCATCCATTTAGTAGAATCTTAGTTCCAAAACTATAATGCATGCATCATACAAACTCAATATTGTTGTAGAAGAATTCAAATTGGAAGTTCTAGATGTATGGAGTTTAGCTCAACCCTTACAATTGGATGGCTCTATCCTTGGGCTTGTTAAGCCAAGTTCCAAGTTTGACCCTTAGCTTTATTGAATCGAAAATATTTTTCTAACTTTACCCTTTAGGCTTAGGGGTGCATTCGGTCGGTTTGGTTGGCTTGGTTGTTGTTTTGGTCAAACCAAATAAACCGAAAAAAAAAACTGAACCGACCAAATTAGTACAAAAAAGGTATAAATCGATCTAAATAAACCGAATTATACTTCGATTTATTCGGTTCGATTTTTAATAAACCGAATAACATGAGCAAATTAAAAAAAAAGGGAAATTTACATACATAGCACTCAATTCTTATGCATTTACATATCTAACACATAAAGTTTGATATTTACAAACATAACACCTAAAGTTTGATATTTACAAACATAGCATCTTTCGAATTGAATCCACGAAGAATTTTGTCCTATCCTAGGTTGTTTGTCAAAGCGTTACTTGATGACATTCACTTGTATGCAAGGGGTCGAAGGATTTTTGACTCATTTGAGGTTGTTTGTCAGAGTGTACTCGGTGATATTTAACCTGTGTGGAGGAGGTCAAATCAAAAACATCCATTTGAGGTTATATCCAAAGTTGCTCCTTGATCTTTGCCTTATAATATAAAGATATAATTTATCAAACATCTTTTTCTCAGTGTTGAAACATCTTCCAACTTTGACTTGAGAAACTGATAATCAATTAGATATCCAAAATGTTGATTTGGATGATCTTTTGAGATTAAGAGTTTCCCCCACAACTTTCAACAAAAGCTGAAGGTTCGAAGTTTGATGAATTTTCATTTTTCTTATGTGTTCCTCGAGAGTAAGATTTTTTTCACCATATAGATGGTGATGTTCTGAACATAAAGTCAGATTATCAACCATTGTGAAGATGTAAATGAAATATTTTCCACAGACGGTGCCAAACTATTGCATGTTAGAAAATCAGTTGCGGTAGAATAAAACTTTACGCCTTAGCTTTATTGAGAAATCCATCACACACATAGATATTTGAAGAGAGAACAAGAAACTCAAGAATTTTTACGTGACAAAACTCCCAGAAAGAGGGGGCAAAACCACGGGGGCTAGACGAGTAAAAATTTTTCACTATATATCTGCTTTAGAGTACAAAGTTTAACTTTTCTCGATGATGAGATTACAAAGTTGTATGTGAGAAAGCCTAACAATGAGAATTCAATCGTGACAACAGCATGCAAATGATACTGAGCAACAATTGTTGGGGTAGATGATGACAATCCAACCGACGACGGTGGTCGGCAATGGTGACCAGCGATGGTGGTCGGCAGCAGTGATCGACGGCGGCGACGATGACCGACGGTAGTGGCCGGCGGCTGTGATCGACAACGGTGGTCGGCGGCAGTGATCGACGATGGTGGTGGGCGGCGGTGATCGACGAAGGTGGATGACGGTGGTGATGATCGGTGGTGGTGGCCGACGGTGGTGGTTGGTGGAGGTGGTCGGCGGCAAGGATAACAGATCGATAGCGACGATGACCGCAGCAGACCGACGGCCATACGGCGGTGGTCAATGATCCGATGACGGCCGACGGCGGGTCTGAAAGCTTTGAAATTCATCAAGTCTCAGAACTCTCTCTTCTCTTTCGCTTTCTTCGGGGGCCTTCTTATATGAAGAATGAGGTGTTATTTATAGATTAGGGGAGTGACGTTTCTGTAAATACATACAAAATACAAACCACTCCATCAGACGGCTCAAAATGATTCATTTGGTCATCTGATGTATTTTAAGTATTTGAATAATTAAATGAAGTCAGAATTAGAAGATAATGGGCTAGTTAGATCTGGCTCGTCAAGACGCTCGATTTGACTATAAACACTCCATATTTAGGAGCTATTTATGGATTTGACTGATATCCCAAAATTTTCAATTATATTTTAAGCGCTTGATCTGGATTAGTCTTGACTCAGAATCAAATTGCTTTTGACATCAAGATTCGTGTTTCAACTAGTGAAATTTTCAATGCCATATCATCCACAAGGTAGAGAAATGCCTATAAGGAGAAAGGAGGTGAGATAGTCTAGTTATATGCAATTAAAATTTCTTAACTTTGGATTTATAATCTTATTTGTGTTAGGATGTGTCACAAACAGACCTAATGTGAATGATCATATCAAGGCATGTCACATCATGTTAAGATCATAACAGTTGATTAAATATCAAAAGATTTATTTGAAAAAAAAATTTTCTTCAATTTTACAAACACATGGCTACTTCCATCAATAAAATATTATAACATAAAAGTAGTTAATATCATATCATATCACAATTATATAATCAAAATAATATACAGAATGATCATTGCATAATTTTTTCATTAATAAAATATGTATGTCACAATGACTATCAAAAGAAAACTTCTTAAGTAGCAACATACCTAACATCACGCTCTCAAAGTTATTAATAGCCTCTACTCAACTTGAGCTTTACCTTTTTTTAAAATGACACATATAAATAAAATAAGGGTGAGCAAGTACAACTCAAAAGATTATTTGAAATCTACTATAATTTTAATATACAAAAGAGAAAAGAATAAGTAATTATCAAAATATCATTTTATAAATAAAAAAATGTGTTTTATTTGAGATCATAATTTGATATTTTTGAAAGCAAAAGAGTGCTCAAATAAAAATATGAAGTTGTGGAGATGCTACTTTTAAGTTTTAATTGAATATAATCTAAAGAGAAGTTTATGATTGTTTCTAAGTTTTTGTTATTTGTAGCGGTTATTCATAATAGAAGATATATGTCCCTAGAAATGATTATCAATTTGGGCCAGTTTAGTTTAGTTTAAGTAATTTTGTTTTCAACATGGCCTTCCTAATGCTCTTGATGATTATCGTTGCCTTTTGTCATTGACAAATGTCTGCTAATTAGAATGTGATGTTTAACATATCCTAATATCAAGTCAACTATTTCCTTCTATCATTGATCAACATTTATCATGTATTCATTTATTAGCATACAATTTTTAATGGTTAATGCTTAGCACTTGTTATCTCTAGTCGACACCACCACCTTCAAAAATAGTTCCCAATATTTCAAATTTTAAATTATATCACACATCATTTTAAAATGAACCCAAAATAGTGATAGTTATAATGAAATTAATATTTTTTGTCAAAACATTTTTAAAAAGAGTAACATTGGAAAATGAATAGATGATTATTATAATAATTTTAAATTATGTTTTGCCTTTGTTTAAATTTTAAAGTTTTGATAGCAAAAGAATGACAAACTTTTTTATTTGCATTTAAGTTTATAGCTTTACAATTTTTATATTAATTTATAATACTATTTTATGTTTATGTTTTATAAAATTATTTATAATTTATTAAGATGAAAAAGAGACAAATAATGATATAAATATTTAAAATAGGGGCATTTACATGCATAATAATTAAATTCTTAACATTACTTCAAAAATACAATTATCATTACTATTATTATTTTTTAAAAATGAATACACCTTTTCATACATAAAGAAGACTTTATAAATATAAATATAAAATTTTAGGTATTACATATTTAAATAGACTTGTATTTGTGGATCTTGAAGTAGGCCTAACAAATGATGTTTTATTAAATGCCTTTATCACATTTTGCAACTTTATCCTCAAATTTTTATGAAATACTAGAGGATGCAATTCAAACATAATTATATTGAATGAAATCTTAATAAATAAATGTATTCCATTTAGATTGGCAGTAATTCAGAATCACATTAGTTAAAAAGAGTTTGAAATGTATCATTAAAATCATATAGAATTAATAAAAAATTGAAATATATCAATAAAATAAATTTCATTTTTATCATTTCAAATAATAAACTGGCTAACAAATTTGGTAAAAAGTTATCAAATTACATGAAAATACACTCATATTTCTCTTATTTTTTGACAATAAAATTAAATTAAAAAAAAAAAAAAAATATAAGATTTATAAACTTTTTATATAATTTTTATAAATTTATATTTCTAATATTTTTTTTTATATTTTAAAAAGTATATTTTATTTAAAAAAAATGAGTGATGATGATTTTTTAATATAATATTAAAGATTAGAATATTTTATATATAAGAATTAAAATTTAAATATTGAAAACCTAAATCCGCTCCGAAACAATTTATGGTCAGGGCTACGTTAGCGACGTAGACCGAATACCCCCTCTCGCTCGCTCTCTCTCTGTTCCTTCACTCCTCTTTTTGCGATCACGCGCCCGGACAATCGGTCGACAGCGACGGCGGTGGCCGAGCCGCCTTATTTACTCACGATGGCTCTATTACTAGGAGAGGACGGTCGGGGATACGAGCTCGCTCGGAGGTTGGAGAGCTGCGGCGCATGGCGTGCGTGGCTCGGCGACGCGGCCTACGCCGCATTTGCTCACTCTCTCTCCTCTGCTGCGGCTTGGGATGCCTTCTTGAACCCTTCTTCTTCTGGTTCACGTGCTCAGATTCAGCTACAGCTCCGTGCACGAGCTCTCCTGTTTGATAAAGCCTCCGCCTCCCTCTTCCTTAGGCCGTCCACGGCGACGCAGATCTCCAATCTCAATCCTTCCTGTAAGCAAACTCTATGTTTCCTTATGTAAAATTTTAGGTGGATTGGGATTGAATGGGGATTATGAGCATAATGGATATTGTAAGAGCTAAATTTAGGGAAATTTTATGCGTATGAGCTTAGCCTTGTAATCAGTAGCTGGACTGAGCTTTAATGTAAGAAGAAGCGAAATAGTATATCTTGAACTTTGGATGCTGTTTGGCAACTTATAGGATTGAACTCAAGTAGAATATAGTAAATCATGTAAATTGGGATTTAGTAAATCTTGAAGTGGTTAAATCCCAAAACTATTTGGCATGACAGTTGTTATACTGATTAAATTTTGTGAAATCGTTTGGTAACTTATTTCAAAATTTAAGTTTGTTAACATAAGTATGATTTAAATAATAATATTTAATGAAATTATTTGAAGAATGTTATGTAAGTACAACAAGAAATTCATTTAATAAATCCTATATTAATTATAATTATCTATATCAAGTTAATCAACAATTAGGACTTTAATATTCATTAATTAATCATTATCCTATTATTTACTAGGCCAATTAATTATAAGTATAATTTACTAAACTAATCAAACAATAATTAGTATTTTAGTATTAATGTTTTATGCTCCTTTCATGACTATAAATAGGCATTATATATGTCATATACTAGCAAGAGAATGGTGATCAATCAATTCTTTGTTTTTATATTCTCTCTATTTTCTTTTTTATTCCTATTGTTATTAACAATTTTTCTATTAAATTCTAGAAGTTGATTTTAGAATAATGGATGATTCAACCATTTCCTATTTAAGTAGCAATCCCACTAGTTAAAATTACGAGTTCCGATTTAATTGCTTTAACAACTGAACCAATTTTTGGGTAGAAACTTCGGTTAAAGAAATGAATATTGCAATTGAAGTTAGAAGTCATTCGAGTTTAAAGAAGGAAATGACCTATTATAGAGCGGATTTTGTTGATATTTGAGGGATTAGTGGCACTATTGCTAGTGACAATTTGGTCAAGGATGGATTTGATGAGTGTATATTCTTGGAGGAAATGGTGGAGTACAACCCTCTCCTTGGTGTCATGTTTGCCATCCTCTAGGATCTAAGTGGGTCAACAACATAGCAGAGTTGCTGATAGTTTCCATGTTGGATTTGATACAGCACATCAAGAAGAAAATCGAATTAAAAGCTCAATTGTAAGAGCTAAGGTTAAACTCAAAGGAAGAGAACGAAGAAGCGGCCCAACTACAAGAGTCTAAGCTAAAGTTCAATAAAGAGCTCATATTCTAGAACATCTTTAATGTATTTTTAAATTTTAAATTTTTATGTTTTAATTCTCATCTAGAAGCTCTTAGCCAAACTAGGCAAGACTAAGACTTAGTTTCATTCCTAACCCATCAACACTCTTACAAACTTTACCAAATATAACCATCTATTTTAGATTATTAGTTCACATCTTAAGCAAACTATTCATAATTATTTCTAGCCATTCACTCCACTTAAAACCCATTTTCTTAAGAGATTTTTCAAATAAGCTCAAACTAGCTCAATTCGAGCTAGTCTTAGAATTCCACTAGAAGACCATACTAAACCTCTCAAAATTTCATCAAAAATTTTAGATCTCATCTTTAAACATTAATCTAAATATCCATAATATTTTTACTTCTTAATACCATCAAAAGGCTACCAACCACCATCACCAATAGAGTTGGAAGTGAAGTGAGAAGTTGCAATGGATGCTTGCACGGGTATTCTTTCCTCTTCTTTTTTGTTTCTTCGTGCATTTTCTTTTAGATAAATTTTGTAAATCTGCTGAACATTTGGATTTAGTAAATTCGAGATTTAGTACAAAGTGGAGTTGAAATGAGATTTAAAATTGCAAGAGATTTATTTTGTTCATTTTAATTATTTTGAAAGATTTAACCTAATTCTGTTTTAAATTTGCTACCAAATAGCCCATTGGTAAGATAGCTTTCATAATCATAAAAGTTTTATGAAAGATTATACTTTGCATAGTTATAAATATATTTATCTTGAACTTTGTGGACAAATGTCACACCTAGCTACTGCTTAACTCCATTATTATTTGAAATACTTCCTTCTATATCGTGCATCCTATAACCTTTCACACATGCTCTCTTCTTTTTGCAAGGCTTACATCATTCTACTCCTTAAATCATTTCTCACTTCCATGAGGCCAACTTTCTTTTTGTAAATTCCAAGATTTTCTTTCTTTTTTTCTTCATTATTTCACTTTGATTTAGTACCTCATGCAAATATAATAATAATAATAATAGTAATGATGATGATGATTTTATTATGCAATAAAAAGAATCAATTATCAAATGCATGAAGTAAAAAAAACTAAGAGTATTAACAAATAATACCAAATCTTTTTCTCCAAACTAATAAAGGGTTGAGAGAAGTTCTTAACCAATTTTTGACGAACTTTCTTAGGAGAAATCCAAAGAGGATAAGAAGAATTGTTTTTTTAAAAATCACTTAGAACTTCTATATTTCTAATTATATGAGAAGATAAACTATCATCTACAGTGTTTACTCAATTAGAAAAAAATATTCATGATCTCTCCTTTTCCTCTGCTTAGTTGCAGAAAAAGCCATTAGAGCTAATTTATCAGTATCCACTCTATTTCTCTATCTTGATCGCATGTTTGTTGATCCATCTTGATTGAGTGTTCTAATCTACCACTTCTTTAATGATGAATGAAATTAATGATTAAGTTAGTAGTTATTGAAATATCTATTATCTTTTATTATAGTTTCTAACACTTAACACTTGGGATAGAGGTATGAAAACATTTAAAGATTTAAGTTATCATTCATAGGCGTTGTACATATCACTTTTTTGTGTAATAAGAAAAAGTTAAAATCAAATGGAAAGAGAGATAGAAGTGATACAACATAAGAAATTAGGTTAATGATCTATTTTAATTTTTTTTTTAAATTAGAGATTTATTTATTTATTTTAATTGCAACTATAATTAATTATTCTTTGGGATAATATTAGATTTAAACTTGAATTATTATTTATTAGGTAGGATTAGATTATATTTGATTTCGATTTTTTTGTCTTATGTAGTCCTTTTATAAATAGGGATTCCTAATTTGTATTTTGGAATGAATTGATCGATTAATTTTAATTTCTTCTTATCCTGTTTTATTACTCTTTCTCCAATCTATCTTTACCAATACCTGACTTTTCTTCCTTTCAGCTATTATGCATCATCTGGCATTAGAGTCTTTGTTGGCAGTCTAGATGTCTAAAAATATAGTTTGGTAATCTATGGGATTTTTATTGATGAGATTCTTTGGCAATTCATGTGATTCTTGCTGGCTGAATTTCCTTCTTAGGACTTAAACTGGATTAAAAGGAACAAGCTGTAGAGTATCCTTCCTTATTTGCATAAAATGCATATATAGAGACTTAGTTAATATGTGTATATTAAATCTTAGAAATTTTTTCAAATGATCACTATGTAATTATTTATTTCCAAAGGTAGAAATTACTTAATGAAGACTAGAATTACATTGTCTAAATAAGTGTGCAAGGTCCTCAATAAAATACACATAAAATTTAAGTTATTTCTTCTCTCATCATATTTTTAGAGCCCTAGAAAAGAAATTTCTAAGTATCATCATTTGGTTCTCTCTCAAAAACTTGTTACCTTCGTTACTACCAACATCATTCTTTTATCAACCATCATTTGTTGTCCAATAGGAAGGCCACTACAAACATCCTGCTTTTGGCAGCTGTCCCCATTATTAGCTTCTATTTTCATAATTCAGAAATTCACGGGAAGGAGAACTACCAGATGCTGTCACAACAAAAAGGAGAACCTTCTGCTACCTTCATCGTGCATCAACATTAAGATATACATTTTTTTCAAAAAAAATATTTTCTTTATTAGAACTTGTTGACCAATTAAATGGTTCTAACCAAACCTTAGTGGATGAGTATCAAAACCTTTAATCTTCATTTAAATTGAATTGAATAAGTTATATTTTTTGGTCCTATATTATGGATACTTTTCTTAAAGAAAAGAAAGTTATGTCATCTTATTAGCCTTATACTTTACAATAACAGATGTATCCTGTGTCATATATGTGTTCTCATGTTTGCATCTGTGCATCATAGTCTACATATATTGGCAATCCATGTGATGGGCTCTAATCGAATTCCTTACTTAAGATTTATATAGAATGAGGAGTTCTCATAGATACATATATAAAACTTTTGTTAATATAAATATTTTGTTCTAGGAATCTTTGTCAAGTAGTCATTGTACAATTAGTTGTTTTGAAAGGTAGTAATTGCCTAGCATGGTATAAAATCCTACCATATAAATAATTGTTTGAGGATCGTAGTAATAGAATACATGTAAATTTCAATCATCTCTTGTCTTTTCAACTAGACTATATTGGCTAATACACACCCCTTGATCATCACCTTGTAAACTTAGATCTCAGGATTTATATATTTCTTCATTTGTTATCATGACATTAATAGAACCAAGTATGTTGAGTTGTTTAAGATGCATGGCTTATATGTGGAAGATATCTAGTAAACTCAAACACATGCCTATGGATTTTTGAAGTTCTCAATGTATATTATGGAGCCAACTTTATTATTTTGTTCATAAGCATTTTTAAGAAAAATGTTTTGAATATTATTTAGATCTAGCTAGAGATAGTTGGAAAAATCTCTTTAAAGTTTTATTTATCGAAATTTGAGGATTATTTAATTAACAATATTATAAATCAATTCATCAAACTCGATGTCTTATAAACTAATATAAAATTATGTTGTAGAATTCTTACTAAATGTTTTGCAGACTTGAAACAAGAACCTATGTTTATAAGAGGAAATTTTTTAAAGAACTCAATTCATTTGTTTGTTAACTCCAGTTCCTAATACTCCATCAACTCTATCAGTGCAATTACCATCTCCTCATGTATGTGAACATGCATGATGATGTGGTTTGATAGGGCAAATTGTGAGCTTGATGATTTTATGCCTAAGAATGAGCTTGGGCCATAAATTGAACATGGTGATTTTGTTAAAGGGTGTTATTGCGTTCAAGGTGTCTTCAATCTTAATCATTACTTCAAAATATAATACTACAAATTGCACCTCATCTTCATCATATTCGCATCACCATTGAGTTCGTTTGCCATTATTTTCACTTGTTTTCTATGAGATATTCTATGATATACATAGATGATATATGATGCATTGTTCATAGGTTCAAAGCCGATCTTTATGGTTATACTACATAGGTTGATGTTATAAAATATTCATGAACTAGTTCTTCAACTTTCTCACATGGCCACTGACTTCAAGAGATTTTGTTACTTGATAGAGAAGTATCTCATCGCCAATGAACGATAAGAATAAGGTTTAAAATTAATTATCATTATCGGTTAATGGGATGTAAAAGTGGAGGGTTGTGATAGGTAGTCGACAGCCAATGTAAAATTTGTCAAAATAATTTGGACATGAATCCTTTAAAACATTGTGTTATCTTGCGTCCCCGCAGTGTATTAGAATATAGTGAAAAAAATACAACATTCGGCCGTAGTGTTAAAGTTCACATTATGGATAGCAAAGTTAGTCATCTAGAATTATGTTAAACTTGGAATATATACTCTTACAATAAATTAATAGAATTAATAGATATTATATTCATGGAAGATAAATATTTTATATGTTAACTAAATGGGTTAGGGAGAAAGCCAAAATTGATAGTTTTGAGGTTTTCTTTTCATTATTTAGGTAGAAGTCAATTAGAAATCTATGTGTGATTATGGATAAAAGTTTGAAGGATAATGTTATAAATATTAATAGATGTGAAGATAGAATAAAGATTATTGTTGATCTAAGATTATCTATTTATAAGTATTTTATACTCCTCAGTAGATTTGGATGTACAAAAGAAAATTTTGTAATGAATTAGAGATTAATCAAAAGATATATTTGAAGAAAAGATTTATGGAGAAGATTTAATTACGTGTTGGTAGAGTGATAGAAGATTTTAAAGTTTCCTAGTGGTTATGGATTTGGAGTACAAGAATGTAGGACTAGATTTCTTTTGTACATGATTTTATAGTTGATCTTTATTTAAGAAAAAAGATGATATTATTACTTATAAAATAAATCTAAAACATTCATTTTTTGATAAGAAAAAATAGATCGTTTAGATTATAAAGATTGTAAGGTCATTCCAAGTGAAAATTTAAATACCCAACATAGATTATTAATCTTAGATTTTGAGATGAAAGATTATAAGATGAAAAATAAATCAAATTATTGTTCTAGGATTAGATGTGAGACTTAAAACTAATCTAAATATTTTAAGAACAACTACAAGATTGATTTATGATGTTCATAAGGAAATAGTGTTATATGAAAAAAAATAGTGAAATTAATAATTCTAAAATGTCTTTGGGAATCAAAATTTCTTTTAATAAAAAATAGTTGATGGTGAAGTCGAATAAAAAGATAAAATTTAAAAGTGTTTGTAAACTTGGTTTAGATGTAAAACTGAATTGGGAAAAATATAAAGTGTAGAGATTCAGCAAGATATATGATGTAAATAAATGATTTATGATAGATTAGATATCAAAGAAGCGAAAGATGAATGTATATATAGCAAAGAGATAGGAGAAGTGATCAC
Organism: Cymbidium sinense; assembly: GCA_021442155.1. NCBI lineage: Eukaryota > Viridiplantae > Streptophyta > Magnoliopsida > Asparagales > Orchidaceae > Cymbidium > Cymbidium sinense. The sequence continues at coordinate 79,177,155 of CM038227.1, forward strand.
TCGTGATGTATTGATGAAAATCATAAAGTGTTTTCTTAGAAAGGATATTGAAAATATGTGGATGAGTATTTTGATAAACTTTTCAATAAAGGATTTAAATACGATTGATTTTAATTTATCTCTAAAAAAAAATAGAATTTTATTTTTATTATCAGATAGTAAATCAAGTTAGAAACTTTAAAAGAAAATGAAATGTAGAAAAATAATTATGACATGATATTCTAATGAATGTGGAAATGTTTAGGAGATCAAGGAATTTCGGCTTATAAATCTTTTAATGTTATTTTAAAAAAGATGTCGATGAGTGGAGAAAAGAGTTTGTTGGTTCCATTTAAGAAAGGTGATGCCCAAGAGTGTGCATATTATAGAGGAATTAAATTAATGTATATACATTAAAATTATGGGAGAGAGTGAGCATGGTTACCATGTGATACAAAAGTTTCTCACAATTAGTTTGGTTTCATGCGTAGATCTACTATGGATGTTATACATTTGTTAAGAGGTTTGATGGAAGTATATAGAAAGCAAGGAGGATCTACATATGATATTTATTAATTTAGAGAAAGCTCATGATAAAGTTTCAAGAGATGTTCTTTGGAGAGATTTAGAAAAGAAAAGAGTTAATATTGGTTATATTCATGTCATTAAGGATACGTATACTAGAGCTGCTACTTTTCTCCAAACACAAGGAGGATTGAAAAAATATTTTCCTATTTCAGTGAGATTACATCAAGGATCAGCTTTAAGCACTTTTCTTTTTTGCTTTAGTTATGGATGTTCTTATTAGGAATTTATAGGAAGATGTACCTTGGTGTATGCTTTTTCGATGACATTCTGTTGATAAGACTAGAGGAGTCCAAGAGAAACTTGAATTATGGAGGTCAACCCAGTCTGGTTTTGTTTAAATAGATCCCTGATATATGGAGTTTAACTTTAGTTGGAGAAGTTATAGTAGTAGTGTTGTGACATTGGGTGAACAAGTCATTAAAAAGAGTGAGTGATTTATTTATTTAGGCTTTATTGTTCAAAATGATGGTGAAATAGATGGAGATGTTATTAGAATTCAAGTTGGATGGTTTGTGAAGGAATGTCTTTGTTGTATGATAGAAAGTACCACTTAAACTTAAGGGAAAATTTTATAAGATGGTGGTAAGACTTGCAATGATTTATGATGAATTTGTAATAAAGAAAGCATGGGACTAAGTTAAGTATTGCAGAGATGAGGATGCTCTGGATGAGTGGTTTTACTCTTAGATAAAATGCAAAATAGTATGTTAGGGAAAAAGTTGTAGCTCATGGCATAATATTAGAGAGTCACCTTAGATGGTTTGGCCACATAAAGCGTTGATCATGACTCGATTAGTGATCTCATTATATTTCTTCTTATGTTAAGAAAAATATAAACCTAAAAGATATGGTTAAGGCGTATAAAAATGATCTTAGTATACTTGAATTAAATGAGAATTGACACATAATAATACATGGAGATGAAGGATTCATGTAATACTTAGTGGGATAAAAAATATGTTGTTATAAAATTGAATCAATTTTTAGCTGATTATAGTAGGGTCATAACTAGGTCAATCAAAGATGGAGGGAAGATGGCGTTTTCTTAACTCCTTACCAAGCTCACAACATCAATCTTAGAGTCTTCATAGAGCACTCATCACTTCAAGTCACAACCTACAAATTTAATGAGATTTCTTTCATTGCTCTAGATCTATTTAAATGGTGCCAATGCAGGATTCCATTGATGCCTCTCCTTGATGATGTTTTTTCCTAGCAAATGGATCTCTATATACTTGGTCTACAACACTGTAGAAGTAATTTGGGAGAGTTACCATTGTGTATTTGAATCTTGAAAACTCGGTCCAATTATATGAATTATGAGATCATGTTCATGATCATAAGCAAAGAAGTTTGAGTGTCACAAATATCACACTATGCATAAATTTGGCAAGAACCGGATATATTCGAGTCAAATGATTGGTGTGGGGAGTGTACATATAAATATATCTAACTTATAGAGAAAATGAGAACTTATGATTTTATTGTAGGTCTCAATAATAAATAAACTTTGTGGAGGAATTCTAAGGATTTATGCACCACCCAAAGTTGAAAACGTATTTATGAAGGCTCGAAGAGAAGAAAATAGAAGGACAATGCTTTGAGGCGCCAAAAATCTTCAAGTCGAAGGTTTTGCTCTTCCTATCAAAAGTTTGGAGAAAATCTAGGAACTAGCTCTAAGCGTGAAAAAGTTGCTATACTTTGATGTGAAGTCTATAAAGAGATCAATTACACAAGTAAAAATTATTGAAAATTACATGAAAAGCCAATAAATTGGATAATTCTCTCCGTTTGGAAATCAACACAACGGCCTTTGTGCTTATTAAATTAAAAGCAAGGGACCAAAGGTGAAAACCGTTGACAATCTTGATGACATTCCTCTAAGAGCAACTAGATCTTCTATATAATTTATTCATTCATAAAAAATCATTTAGCTCTTTTCTTTTAGCTTAGAAATGTAGCTTTTCTTAGCTTTTACCATACATGCCAATAGTGCCAATTGGTGACTGCCATAGCATATGGTGTGATGCGGCGCACCGTCACACCATTTGCATTCGTGATTGGGGGCTAAAAATGTCTTGGGTTGTTTGTGCTGTTTATGGGTAATGTCACATGATGTATTGCCTTTATGATACACACTATTTTGAATAAGGTTTGAAGTTAATTTTAATATTTTGCACATATTATTTATTATTTTCCTATTTTAGTTGGATTACATCAAGGAATAGCTTTTATTTTTTTTCTTTGGACCGCATTTAGAGGAAGATGTACCTTGTATACTTTTGCTAATGACATTCTTTGATAAGACTAGAGGAAGTCTAGAAACTTGAATTATGGGTCAAGTCTAAAGGTTTTGTTTAAGTAGATCTAAAATATATGAGTGTAATTTTAGTTGTAGTTATAGTGGTAGTGTTGTGACATTAGGTGAATAAGTCATTAAAAAGTGGCATTCGGATATTTTTCTTGTTTAAAATGATGGTGAAATAGATGGAGATGTTATTAGTAGAATTCAAGTTGGATGGTTGAAGTGGAGGAATCCTCGGCTTTGTATGATAGAAAATGCTTAAATTTAAGGAAAATTTTATAAGGTGGTGGTAAGACCTGATGATTTATGGTGCATGTTGGCCAATAAAGGAAGCATAAGACTAAGTTAAGTGTTCGAGATAGGATGCTTAGTGGATGAGTGGCTTTACTCTTAGAGATAAAATCACGAAATGAGTATGTTGAAAAAGTTGTAGCTCATGAGATAACATTATAGAGTCGCCATGGTTTCACATAGCGTAGTCCTATGAGTTAGAGTAGATGCCCATTGTCTTATGTTAAGAAAGGTAGAAAGACTAAAAAAACTTGGTTTAGATGTATAAAAATGTCCTTAGTATACTTGAATTAAATGAGAATTTGATACGAATAGATACAATGGAACGAAGGATTCATGTAATATAGATAAAGGCTTGTTGTTGTTATTGTTGTTGTATTTGAATTATGATTTTTTGATTTATTTTAAATGAAATTAGAATAATTATCTTTTTGGATATTATTAAGATTGAATTTGTCTTATTAAATAGTATTAGATTAAACTTGATCTTGATTTTAATCTCATCTTATGTAATCCCATTTCTATAAGTAGGGATTCCTAGTTTATATTTTGATGAATTGATTGATAAATGAAAATTGATGTTTATTCTTACCTTTTTTTCTATCACCCTATCTTGGGACTCTATCCAAATTTCTGATCCTTTCCATATGCTATCCTACTCTCCATAAGATCCACCCATTCTCTCTCCATCATTTGTCCCATCTTTTATTTTTTTACTCAATAATACTTACTATTTTTCTTAACTTGTGAGTTAAATTTAGGTTGGACATGTGACCTGGATTTCCTTCCTGAAAGCAAACTCTAGGGTTTCCTTTTCTTTATTTTTCTCTTCATTACTTGTTGTTTGGCCTTGTTATTTTGAAGTGTCCAATAATTTTTGTTGGGAGTTTGGAAAGCTACAAGTGTTTTGGAATCTCATGGAGAATATCAGCATAATAACATTTGTGATACTTAAATTTAGGGAACATGTAAGCGCTTCTTTTCAACCTTACAAAATTGATAACTTTTTTCATTTTGTCTCAATTGCCTAGGAAAAATATTAGGATGGAAGGTTTGAGTAGATATTATTATCAGATTCTCTCCCATCAATTTCTCTCTCTCTTATTGCATTTCAAAATATGCCATGCACAGCTCTTAATGAAACTCACTAGTGCGATCCCTCTTTCACTTTTAATTCACAGCACAAACTCAGTAAATGAAATCTATTGTCTGGGATGTGAATTAGGGTCATCCTTAAAAAGTTTTTAGCTCAATATTGATTTGAGTTTGGAGGTTTGGAAACTTTGAGGTGGATCAGAATTGAATGGAACGTATGAGCATAATAGCATGTGAAAGCTAAAATTAGTGAAAATGTAACCGTCTGATTTTAGTCATGCAACGTTGTCACTTGTCAACTTTCTTCCTTTTGATTTGTGATACGAGTAAATGGAATTTGTTGGTGGGATGTGAGTTTGCTGGGGTAATGTTTAGGAACACTAGTGATGGGATTCTTTGTTTTTATTGCCAGAATATTTTTGTTTCAGCAATAATGAGTTGGCTTTTTTTTGTTTTTTCAGATTTGCAGTTGCATGATGATGAGATTTATTTCTCTTTGGAAGATGAACAGCATGATGGATTTCAACCCCAAGTATGCTCCATTCTACCATTTTAAATAAATAAAGAAATAAAAAACCCAGAACTTCATCTCGAGATGAACTTCTAGTTTTGATAGTTTTTATATACTTTAAAGCTTTTGCAGTCTTTATTCTTTTGCATGAGAAATGGTGTTAAGAATGAATTCTTTGCATGTACTGCTGGAGGTGCATGAATTCTTTTCAATATCTATTAGGCATAATTTGAATTTGAGAATGTATTGGATTGAAATTTTTTGCCCAATCTTGTTTGATGCTTGATAATTTGGCCTTTTGTATAATTTTACTAGAGCATTTTTGTACATTTTTTATCTGTACAAGTCTCTTCTTCCGAGTGGTCAACCCAATACTTTGAATTGAAGGAATCAAGTGGCAAATACTCAAGTTTTTTAATGCATAAATTATATTATTATAGATAGCATGATTGACAGCGACTACATTTTTATTGTTTTCTAAATGCTTGTCTCATACCCTCTCTTGAAATTATGTACTTTAATTTCATCCTATTTGTTTTCTGATATATGTAAAGTGTAATAGGTCTGGGTTATTGAGATCTCTGAAAAAAAATTGTAAACTAATTTTCTAAGTGAATAAAAAGGTTGCGTTCTGCTTTTGACCATACACCCCCAATGATGGTGAAGTCATAGGTCATGACAATGCCATGCTTAACTTCCTGATTGAATAAATTCTTCCAATCATATGTTCAGTTTGGTCTATGATTCAAGCTAGCTTTGCACACTTTATTTTAGTTATATTTATTATACATATTGCTTTATATTAGTTATAATTATTATACATATTGATTTATAAATATTTCCATCAGAATTGAGTACAAACTTAGTAATGCTATTCATAAATAATATTTTTTCCACTGATTTGAAAATCCAAAAGTTTGCTAATACATAAATGATGATATTAATTCAATATTTCTAAGCATCCTCTAAATGAGCACTCAAAGTGTCACACACCACCTTGGCATTCACATGAGCAAAATGAGGCACTAAAATAGAAATAGCTATATTTGTTTGACATTTTATTTTGATTATGAATAATACATTTGAAGAGTAAAAAATGATAATCATTAACAATGACGAACAACAACAAGCCTTTATCTCAGTATGTTGGGACTACATGAATCTTTCTTCGCTATTGTGTCCTATTACGTGTCAAATTCTCATACTTATAATAAAATGAGATAATTTTTTATACTTTCTAATCAAGTCTTTTTAGGTCTACTTCTACCTTTCTTAACATAGGCCAAACCTAATACATATATTTTCCCAACTAGGTCATTAGATAGTTGACGTTTTATGTAACCAAACCATCTAAGGAGATTCTCTCTAATCTTATCTATCACTGAAGCAACTCCAACCTTTTCATGTATGTATTCATTTTGTATTTCGTTTCTAAGTGTAAAGCCACTCATCCATTTGATCATTCTCATCTTTAGAACGTTAATTTTATACTTCTCTTTTACTGGACAATATTTTGCACCATAAAGCATTGTAGGTCTCACCACCATCTTATAAAATTTTTCTTATGTATAAGAGATACTTTTCTATTACACAACAAACCTGATGCATTCCTCCACTTCAACCATCCAAATTGAATTCTATTAATAACATTTCCATCTATTTCACCATCACTTTGAACAATAGTCTCAAGATATCTAAAACGTTCACTCTTTTTAATGACTTGATCACCCATTATCACAACCCAACCATTAGGTCTTCTACAACTAAAATTACACTTTATGTATTCAAATTTAGATCAACTCAAACGAAAGTATGTAGCCTCTAAGGTAATTCAAGTTTCTTTTAAACTCTCTCTCTCTAGTCTGATCAACAAGAAGAATATCATCAACAAAAACAAACAACAAGGTACATCCTTTTGTAAATTTGTCCAGCAAGGACTTCCATAACTAAAGCAAAAAGACATGGACTTAAAGCCGATCTTTGATGTAATCCAACTGAAATAAGAAAATATTTAGTCAATCCTCCTTGAGTTTGAACACAAGTAATAGTTCCATTATAGATATCCTTAATGATTTTAATATAAACTATATTAATTCCTTTCTTTTTGTAGAAATCAAATTGGTTTAGAAAAACTTTTGTGTATCATATTGTAATCTATGCTCCATTACTCTCTTCCATAATTTTAATGTATAGTACATTAGTTTAATTTCTCTTAATTTGTACTCTTGTGCATCACATTTCTTCTTAAATATAGTAACTAACAAAATTTTACTCAACTCATCTAGCTTCTTTTTAGTATTTTAAATAATATTGAAAATATTAATAAGCTAAAAATTTTTTTGATGTCCTAAACATTTCTACACTTTCATTGAAATATTATTAGGTCCTACTGTTTTTTTACACTACATTTTTTAAAATCTCTTCAACTGCAATTTTATTAATACGATGATAAAAGTAAAATTTTTTAATTTTATTTAGTGTACTAAGGTCACTAAAGTTAATTATATTCTCATAACCTTTATTAATTTTTTTTTTAAAATATGTCTTCTACCTATATTGAATATCCCATTCTAAGAAAAATAGTTTTTAATCTTCATCATTAATTCACTTCACATGAATTAAATTTTTACTTCTCATATCTCTTTGCTTGGCTAATTTATACATATATCTTTTGCCCTCTTTACTATTCAATCTATTATATAAATCATCAAATACTAAATTTTTTGCGTCATAAATTACTTTTTTAGAATTCCTATGCGATACTATATTTTTTTCAATTATCTAAACTTTTACATTTAAATCAATTTTTATAATAAATTTTTTATTTTTGAATGTTTTTTTGCACATTTGGACTCCACTAATTGTTTTATTAATAGGATTTTTTTAATTCTCTTGGCACAGTTTTTGCAATTTGATAATCCTCACTTAACAAACTATAATTTTTGAAATTTCATTGCATTCCAAGATCAAAAATCTTCGTAATTAGATTTTTCTTAAATATGATTAATCTACCTTTTAGATAATTTATTTTTTTCTTTTATTAATTCTAGCTTCATCATCATTCATGTTGCCATCTTTCTGACAAGATTTGTAGTCCTTATTTGCTATCTTTTATCTCTTTGTGCTCATATTCTTCATCCTTAAGATTTGTTGTTTTAGAAATTGAATTTGATCTAACTTCTTTCTTAATGAATATCCTTTTTGGCTTATTTTTGGTGTTTTTAGCTATAATTTATTGATCTATATGCCGAAAAAAGGAGAAAATAAAAAATTGAACCCCATGATCCCTCCCACGTTTTGCACATTTACCCCATGTCTTCCATGTTGCTGCATGCGAACTCCCCTCTCTCCATTTTCTCACTATTTCTCGAACACCCATCTCTCTATCTCTTAGCTTTGCACAGAACCGTGCTTCTCTCTTTGTGTTCATCCTCCCTCCTATGCTCACTCACCTTTGAGCTATCCTGATTCTCTATATAGCTAGCCTCTCCCTTTCCCTCTTTTGTCTCTTTCAATTGCACCTTCCAACACCACATATGCGCACTATTCCAACCCTAAATTGAACTCTTGCATGGTCCCTCGCTGCCCCATCTCTTTATCTTTATGTTCACATGATCCAATGTCAACTACCCTCGTGCATATCGAGTTGCCTCTCTATTAACATTGGCCTGTTGCCATCTACCCTTCTCACCTACACACTATAGGCCTATTCTCTTCAAAGCACCGACAAATTCCTTTTATACCTGCATGAGATTCATCCCACAGTTCTTTTACTTATTCTCCTCTCTCTAAGTGATAAATTTCCTTACTCGTAGTAGCCGCACTAAAAAAGCCTTTTTTTTTATTGACACACAACAGGCTGAAGCCCTCACTTTTCGAACTCCTTATTCACACTCCTACAGTATGCTCTACTTAGCCATTCTCTTAATTTTCCCAAAATTGCACTCTTCCTCCTCATTTGCCAAGTCTCTCCTTTCTTTCTTATTGTTTCTCTCTATACATAGAAGAATCTCTCTCTATCTCTTCCTCATCATCTCTTTTACTCTCTCCTCCATTCTCTTTCTAAAATAGTGAACAAAAATACTTTTGTTATCCATTATTTTTTCTCTCTAAAATAATAGAAAATAAAAAGGGAGAGAGAAATCACTCTCTTTTCTTTACCTTATGTGCGTCCTTCCACCACCAATTAACATTGTTCATCATTGCACGTGTAAGGTAAGAATGTAGAAAATAAGGAAACTTAGGTACACATTTACATTGTTCTAATGTGTTGAACAAAATGTTCAAATTAAATACTCATGCACATTATTCTAATGTATGAGGAAATTTGTGTTCACATCTTGTATGGTGGGTTTGAGCACTCTCCAACTGTGGTGTCTTATGACAGTGATAATGTATGCATTTTTAAGTGTGTTGAGAAGGCCTAACACTCTCGATGATATCCTCTATGCGTGAGAGATGTCGAGGATTGCCAAAATTTTGACTAATGGGATTCAAACATGATTATTAAAATGAATAACAAGGATAAAAAATAACTTAGAATGATAAAAAATGTCAAATAAGTACTCGTGCATGTTATTTCAGCACGATGAGAAAAACTTTGATTCTCATACAAGTGATCGAAGGTCTATTGTGTTTTTTTAAGCACCATGTGTTTGAAGATCCCCCAACCATAGTGTCTCATGATATTAATCATGCATATTTTTTTAGGCATAGTGGAAGGCCTCTTGATGACCACCTTATGTAGGGGAGATGTTGGGAGGCTATCAAAATGAGTATTAAACAAACTCATGTGGGGCATTTAAAAGAGTATATATATATTTGGCATGAATACAATAAAATGAAATAAGAAAATGCAAGTAAAATAGCAAAGAATGATTTCTTAAAATGCTATGTAAGTCACACTTAAGGAACAAAATGAAGGTAAGATAAAACTTTATATCTAATGTTGTCTTATAAAACCAAAATTTATAACATAAGAAATTATAAAGTTCAAAACTTGATAACGAGCATGAAAATGACTTCTTTACTATACTACTAGAACTATTCTAAACAAATTATGCACTAAATGCAAATAAGTAAGCGTTGTTTTAAGTTTTGGTTTGTAATCATAGGCCATTGGATTTACAACACGTACAAACAGACAAAATATGTCTTCAAAAATTTAGGAAAAAAAGAAAAAAGAAATTTCATGCTTCATCAAATTACTTCATGTATGCACAAATGATTGAATTTGAATAGTATTGAACCTTGCATGACTTGTGGGGATGTCTTTAAACTCAATTATTAAGCCTAAAAAATCATTGAAGTGCACTGAAAGGGTGCAAGTGCACAAAAAAATGTGTAAATACATAATACAATTGCACTAAAATTTTTATAAATCTATTATGCATTTTCACTTAAAAATGTACAAAGTGCATCATATTAAACCCCATATAAGTATATCAATATCACAAATGTTTGCTTGTGCTCCGACTGATGTGCTAAACGCTCAATCATGAGATTGGAGAATGTTGCATGGACTAGTATAAAATGAACTCAAACTACCAGCATGTGCTCCAAGTTTTGTGTCAAAATATTCAAATACTTGGTATGAGAATATTGAAATGCTAAAATAAAATTTGAATTCAAATTACTCTTGCTTCTAGAAACATGAAAATATTTTACAAAGCTTGCAATTTTTTTGAAAATATAAACACTTTTCCAAAATGAAATTTAAAATCGTTCAAATTATATATGCTTTTGAGTAACATAACTTGTCTATAGATTAGGATTGTGAGTCTTAATTACTTGGTCTAATCTTCCTCCTTGCAAAGATTAGAGTCAATGAGACTTGATGCTTTTATTAATATTTAAATAATGAACTTCCAATAAATGGTAAACACAATATTTCAAATATATTCTCTCGATGATGGCTTCATTAATCGAAGATTTCAACTAGAGGGGATGTTATCACCAAAAAGTCGTAAGTCATAATGCAAATTATCCAGGACTATATTTAAATATGAAAATTTAAAGAAAATTATCGAATACAAAATTATTTAGATGAAAATTATCACATTAAGCTAAGAGCAAAATTCATCATTTTTCTTAATAGTTTGCTGAGTTTGATAAATTTAGGATTAATCTGGGCTCATAAGAGCTAATATCTTATCAAGTGTACTTCTATAATGACACTCAGATCATCTCATACTAATAAGACATGACTTGTGTTCTCTATTTGTGTGGTTCTTTTGCAAAATAGTAATACAATAAATTAGTAGTTTACTTCGTATCCTAGTGGTTTCTAGTGAAATGACACTATTAAATTACGATCACGACTGTAGCTTGTAAGTTTTCCAATGACTTTGTCCTTTGTATTATTTATCCTAAGGTTCATCTGATAGGACATACACCCCTTTGTTAGGTAAGGTTGATTTAAATTTGTCCACTAATAGAAATTTCCTTCTCAAGTTTATAAGGTCTTATTGGACGACATAACTCATGACTGCTAATAAGAATTGTTTAATTTTTTTGAGCCAATTATCTCCGAATATGATAAATTCATAGGATCTTGATCGGTTCATCATTTTTCTCATAATTTGAAGCTGTGGTGGTAAATTTTCTAATCTAAAACTCAAATTGCTTCTATTATACGCTAAGTAATTAGCGATTTGATGATCTACTTTAATTGAAAGTTTTCTCTCTTTTTTCGGAGGGGTAATTAATCATAGGTTTTTGTCTCTATGCGAAACTTGGAATCAGATCTAAACTTAATAAAATAAGGGTAAAATCTCTGGGTAGTGCTTTATCCACAAAAAAGTAATCTATCATTTGAAAATTTTTCCCTTAACCAAAACAAACTCTCTCAAGGAGAGTTGGGCACATATTTTTGGAGTTGACACAACTAAATTGTCATCATAAAAAATCCACTCATTTTTAACATTTGAACTTTTAGGAGTCATATTAGTCTAGATAGGTTGCATATATTTATGCTATAGAGGAAGCATATTTGCCTTTGTTTTTGTTGGATTATTTCTTACATTTGTTGAGGGAAGTTTTAATAGTATTGCCAAAGCCCTGTTTTGAATTTTTTTTTTAATTTGCTAGTCATTTGAGAAATTTTTTTAATTTGCTAGTCATTTTTTTCACCGCAATCTGGCAAACATTATTCTCCTAAAATAGTTACTTACATAGTGCTAATGTTATTTTGTGACAGACTCCATCGAAGCCATTGTACAGCCCCCATAGAGCAAGTCAACATTCATTTGATCGAGCATCTAGTGCTGGATCTAGATACAATGATCCTGAGCATGTAAATACCTGTAAGTATGAAGATTTTCCTAATAAATGTTATAACCAATATGTTGAAAGATACAAAATAAAGCATCGAAGTTCCGCTTGGATAAAGAGTCACACAACATTTGAGGGAATGTCTCAGTATACTTCAAACTTCGTGATTTACAAGAGAAACGACAAATTTTAAAGACCATCCTTTACCCATTTTGGACACTGAATCTTCCATGCATTCAAAAGTCATTTCGGAGGAGAATAACTCAAATGAAGAAGATATTTCATTCTTTCCTGAGATCATGTTTCCATTAACTGTTCACGAAAGTGCTCTTCCGGTGATATTCACCGAGAAAGCGAAGGTTGAAGTTTATGGGGTACTTGATAATTTACCTACAGTTATAAGCCCAAGTCTAGCAATGATGGAAAGATTTGGCATAAGGCCTGAGTATGTTAAGATGGGAAACAAATATCGAGGAAAAGATGGATTTGGAGGGGATAAGAGACCTCTTAGTCTGGAGCAAGCATCCCAAATGGCTCACAAGGCAGTAGCTCGTCTGTTGATAAGTGTAGGTTTTGAAGGTGGAACTGAAATCTCGATGAAAGTCTTCTCTGATTTCTTTAGTAACCATATCAACAAATTGGGACACAATTTAAAGATTCTAACTGATAACTACAAAAAGCAAGTTTCATCTATAGAACTTCTCAAAATGTTTCTACAAATCTCAGGTCATGGGTGAGTTACTTGAAATTCATTTCATTTTGTTCCAGAGAATATTTAGTGTTTATCTTTATTTGTCAAAAACTAGAATTGAAGAGAACATCAATCTTTTCAAGTGAACTTTCTTTTTTGTATCTTGTCATTCCATGTGAATTACCTTGGGCTTACATTAACGAGATTGAAGTATACATATTGTTGATTTCTTTTGTATGCAGCTGATCTGCTTCCATGCTAAAAAAAAATAGAGTTTTATTAGTAACCGATATACTTAAAAGCTAATGCTAATATTTAGTCTCCTTCGGCAGAATATTTTCAAATATGACATTTGAATTGGTATAATTTTGACTTCTTAGACTTGTCAAAACAATGACGATACCTTGCTCTTCTAATCTAATTGCTTAGTTCTTAGAATTCATATTATAGTCTACGATTGTTGAATCTTGATTCACACATAGAGGACTTGCATATGCTGTAGGCCTCTCTTTATTGTCGACGTGCATATGCAATAGATTTCCATCTCAGACCTTTGCACTGAAATAGTTGAGTAGGTAGATTTTGCATTAGATGGTTAGTTTTTGGGTGCTTTAGAAATCTCACGATTTAGTAGGAAAAACAAAAATAGAACTCAAACAAAGAGATGATATACCAGGTGGAAATGGCCCACTAAAATGTATTCTTGAGTGAATACTTACCAAATATTCAGGACATAGCCACTTTCTATATTACATTTACTGATGATTTTTAACAATGTTGTTATTTCCATCCGGACAAGCCTTAAGAGCATGATTTGTATTATTTTTTATTTTTGGTTTTTTTTCACTTCATTAGATGAAGTGATGCAAACACTGCCTTCCCCATCTTTCTAATTTGCCCAGTGCATTTTTCTGGAACTCAGCTGTTAGTTCAAGAGCTTAGAAACTTCTTTAGCTTTAAAGGTTAGCTTGCAGACTAAATGTGGAATAATTTTAAAATCTTCTGTACATGGTGTGGAACCTATGTTAAATTTGTACTTGAATATTATTTTCTCTGGTTTCTTGATCTTTCAATTAATCTGAATTGTCATAGTCCTTGTGAAGCTAATATACCGAGTTCATTGACTGGGGCATTCTATTCTTTCCTGCCACAGAAATCTTGGGGCCTTGACAGAAATTACTAAGAATAGTAACAAGGTCGGCTTTGCTCAACAGGCACAACAAACCGTTCGTCAACTCCAGATACCCCAACAAAATCCTCTTCTACAAGCTCAGCAAACAAGTATTTTCACTTTTTGTGTTTTAAATTTCTGATGATGTTTGCTTGCTGCTTTTTGAAAATTAGTTGGCATTTGTTCTATTCAATTAACAACCTGCATTGTTTCTTGTAATGTAGTAAGTCCAACACTTGTTTTTTTTAAGAATTTTATTTAATTTGGGACACTCGCTTTGTAGAATTTAAGGTTGCTTGACTAGTCCAATATTGAGGATGATATATAACTGATCTCTTAGGGAGCTGCGGTTCTTATATTGCTTGAAATGCCATTGAAAGAAAGAGCATTAGCAATGGATGTAGATGTAGATGTAGAGAGAGAGAGAGAGAGAGAGAGAGAGTTGGAGTGGATGAATTAGATAGTGGTTGTCTAGGAAAGCTTCACCAGCAACTGCATCATATTTCTCGTCATGAAGACCTAAATTGGTTAATAACACCTACTTTTGCAAATTCTCACAATTCACTATAACATAGACCATCTAATAGGTAATCTTCTTTATTTCACTTGGTCTCAATCACTTGTTGGAGAGCAGAGCAATTTCTTTGCTTTCTATGCCTTAATAATGATTATCTTAGTGGTAACCATCTTGCTTAACACCTATTTGATGAGCCAAACGAAGTCCCATGCATTGTGCTTGACCAAATTATATATAAAACCTCTACTTTATGTTTAAATCATTAAAAATAGATATTGCACTATCTTAATAAGAAAAGTAAATGATAACTTGAGTTGGGATACTTATCATGGTCAATTAAGCTTTAGTTTTAGGATTAGAATTTAATTAGGCTCTTAACTTTGATAATTAAGCCTAAGTATAACAATTAGGTCTGTATTGATCTAATTTTTTTCATTGATTAATGGAGAAAATTCAAATATTGCTTATTTTAGAGTAAACAATTTGTCTTCCAATGAATGTGGTATATTGTTGTTGTATGATATATTTATTGCATCCATTTGGTAGAATCTTAGTTCCAAAACTAGAATGCATGCATCATACAAACTCAATGTTGTCATAGATAAATTCAAATTGGAGTTCTAGATGTATGGAGTTTAGCTCAACCCTTACAATTGGATAGCTCTATCATTGGTAAGCCAAGTTTCAAGTTTGACACTTAGCTTTATTGAATCATAAATAGTTTTCTAACTTTGACCTTGGGCTTGTTGAACCGGAAGTGTTTTGATCTTCTCACCACATGAGTTTATTTAATTGATATCATTGCCAAGCTCGATCCTTAATCTTGTTGAGCTTAGTTTGACCAATCTTACTTTTGTCTTGTGGAGATTGGGGCAACCTGGTTTGTTCCTTGGACTTGTTTAGCTAAAATAGGTTGTAAGAGATACTTGGATACTATAACATATTAAGCCCATATGGTAGATCGACCCTTTTACTTGTGAGCTAAGGGTGTTAGTTCAACCATTGAGCTTGTTGAACTAGTTTCTAGGTGGTGGTTTTATCTTTAAATTCAAACTTATCTTATATGTATCAACCTGACAAGTGAGGATTGTTGAATTGTCAAGGGAGCTCGACCTTTATGTTTGTGTGCTTAGATTGCCGATTCAGCTAGCTCTTAGGCTTGTTAAACTAGAAAAAAAAGGAGAATTTCTGGTTCTTGGATTTGTTGAGTTATCATGTGCATGTCAGCTCAACTGTTGGAGCTTATTGAATTAGTATGAATGCTTGATTCTTAGGTTTGTAGGTTGAAGGTGCTAGTTATGCTTAGGATTTTTTGAATTGGTAAGGAGACAATTTGGTGTTTAGACTTACCAGAGTTTCATGATAGTTTGATTTTTAGATTTGTGATCATTGCTATTAGTTTGTCCCTTAAATTTATTAAACTGGACATGAGATATGATTTCTTAGACTTGTTAATCCATTGTACATATATGCTAATTCAATTAGTAGAGCTTTTTGAATTAACATGGTAATTTGGTTCATAAACTTGTGAGTTGTAGGGGTGTGTATTTGGTTTGTTTTGATGATGAATTTTAAAAACCAATTGGTTTTGGATTTCTAAAAAATTAGATCAAACCGACCAAACAGTATACAAAATTAAACAAACCAAATAACAATTTGATTTGATTATTTTGGTTTAGTTTTGGATAAATCGAAGTTTCCTATATTTAAAAATTATTTATGAAATTTATATTCATTATGAAATTTTTTTGTATAATGAACAAGTAATAAGCAAAACTCTCTCCTCTCTCTCTTTCTCTCTGTGTGTGTATATATATATATATATATATATATATAATTATAATTAAAAAAGCAATTAGTTACTTTCATGCTTTAAAAATATTAAAATTTATATGATGGCTGAAAAACATTTATCAATTAATGAATAAATTCAGTTTATTTGGTTCCATCTAAAATTTTATTTAATAAATTGATCCAAAATAAAAAATCAAAGTTTTCTTTAATTAAAATCAAAATTCAAATTACTGAATTCTAAACTGAACCAAATTTCTCAAAAATTTTAGTTTGGTTTGATTTTTTAGTTAAAATCCAATAATGCATACCCCTATTGAGTTAGGAGTGTCTGTTCGCCTTTAGTCTTGTTGAACTTGGTAGGAAATGGTTTGGTCCTTGAACTTACTAAATTATTGTGTGTATTGCAACTCAATTGCTGATGCTTGTGGGATCAGCATGGCAACTTGACTCTTAGTTCGGTCCTTAAGCATGTTGAATAGGGATTTAATATCAAGTATAACCTTTGGACTTATGAAGCTTAAGATTTATGTGTTGACTTAGTGAAATTTTTTGAATCAACAAGATAGCTCAATTCATATGTTTATGAACAGATAGAGTGTGGATGGTCATTTAATATTCTTAGCTACATATCATGCAACCTTCAGTTACTTTGACATGATTATGAATACTCTTGTCCATTTGTGTATTAACCATGCAATTGTAGCTTAAAGGGACAAATAAATTATCAAATTTTATCAAAGCTTGCATTTCTTTTGGTGAAGTCAACTTCCATCTATTCCTAACCAAATAAGATGTATGAAATTATTTCTTGCAACTGTAGAGGTTGCAATATTTATCGGATTGGTTTCTCATAATAAAGGGCCTCTTAATTTTGTAGTTGATTGTTTTTCATGTTTAGACGTGCAAAAACTTCAATATTTTGGTGTCTGTGTCATAAATAGACATCCTTAACAAACGAATGATATGAAAGATTCAACTATGAAAAAAAAATAAAAAATTAAAGCCATAATTTTCTATTCATGATTTATCTCTCTTTTCACTGCTTTAATTAGTACTGAAGTTTATGACAAAACTACATAAATAATATTTTGATGATAATAGACTATTACAATGCATCATGGCCTCAAGTTAAATGTATAATGTTAACCAAATAGATTGAGTCGATGGCTCAAGATCTCAATGTCATACTTAGGCTTCTTAGCTCTTTGTTGTGTCACCTATAACCAAATTTTGTTGATCTCAAAATTACAAAAATAACTTGAGCTTTAAGGAGATATAAATGCATGGATAGAAATTTCTTGAAAAGAAATATCCAAGTTGCATGGAATAAATATGGACATTTCAAGAAGTTTATGTTAGTCAATAAATTCGATTTGATTTCTAATGAGAATAAAGGTTCTCCTAAATTATAATTTAAAAATAATCGTTAAAAAAGAGTATGAATTGTAGAAATATCATAAATGATTGATTGATATTCATATTTATACAAATGCATAATATTTATCGACTAAATGACTTAATTCAAATATACATAATGTTGATATGATTGATTAGGCTTATAGGTTGAGGGCTCGAGTTTAGCTTTATTACTTCCTAGCTGATCCAAGGGTTGTAGTGAATGGTCATCCTGTCACTTCGCCCATTTTACAGGTTTGTTAGATCTATATTTATAGGTTATGTGAAATTTAGGGCAACAACACGTGATGGAGTGCTTTTAAATCCAGCGTAACAAGTTATTAACTATCATTTCTAATAAATAGAGTTATCAAGTTTAATTCTTTTATTAATGTATATAATGACTATGAACTCGATTTTACTAAATTAAACTAAGAGGCACAAATCCTCAAGCCCTTAAAATAAATTAAATCATTTAACCTATTGCCTATATGTTAAGGTTGTATAGCTTGTTCTGGGCCAACTCTATCTTTTGTCTATAAGTCTTATATCTAGGCAGGTCAAAGGCTGTGATTGTAAGTGCCAATCTTTTGTGTAACTTGCAAATAGAGCAAAAAGCATCAAAATTTCAATCGTAACTCAAACCTTTTAATGAATTTAAGCCCCAACTGAACTAAATATGGTCAACACAACCAATTAACGATCTATTAATTTTTGGAATTTCTAATTCATGTAAACCCTCGTTTAATTAAATTTGGGCCATTTGATTGAATAAGTTCTGATTTGACATGTAAGTGAGCTAGCTCCTATACTAGTAAGCTTATTAATTAGTTAAAATCAAAACTAATCAAAAATCACGTACATTCATGTATCCACTTTTTTTATGATACATAAGAGGAGGCAACCCGTAATTGCTCATCATATTTTCTATATGTTATAGTTTATTTCTCTTTAATGTTGGTAGACTGGGTTTGCTAGCATCACTAAATGATGAAATCATAAAATGTTGATTGGGTCCACCTCTATTTTTTAATTATCTTCAATTGTAAACATTTAAATGCAATCTAAAATTGAGCCTATGCAATCATTTTGAATATCGAGTGCTCTCTTTGTAGATGAGAGGGATATAATTGGTCTTGTTCTCATAGGAAAGTTGATCTTAGATCTAAAAAAGCTTTATTTTGAATATTAGGGTGAATTTGATTATATTAAACTTAATCAATGTCACGACCTGAGAGCTTAATAGAAAACAGCATGAATTGAAAGAAAACCTTATTAAACATTTCCAATAGAAATAAAACTACATAATATATTTTTTCAAGTCATAGAAGAGACACTACAAATCCAAACCACATTTAAATAAATTTGTTCACGCATATTAAACATCCATCAACAGAAGTCCTACGCAACACAATTCAAATCATAAACTAACATAATACCTATCTCTTGAAGTTCCTCTACGATGGTAGACATAATCCTCTCTTCTATTCTTCATCTAGTTAGGAATGTTATTTGAAAAATATAAATAACCTGCAATTTAATAAAATTCAGTGAGTGAATTATGTTTTTACACTATAGTAAAATAAGAAAATAGAAATAGTATGCATGACAGGTTTGCTATAACATGTACATAAAAAATAAAATAGCTCAAACAATCAAACATCTAGGAGGTATGTATAAATGAATATTTCTTAGGAACTTTGCTCAAAGGTCACAGTCTTCTTTGTGTGAGTGTATAAACCGGCGTGTATTCTGTAGAGAATTGAGATGAATTGATCACCATCGTACCAATCCGAGGAGGTTGAATACTGGTCTTCATATCCACTGAAAGTTTCTGACTCAAGTTAGGACAAGATTTTGCCATATATCCTCGCTGATGACACCAATAACAAGTGTTTGTGCCTGAGAGACACTCTCCTTCATGTGCTTTTTCACATTTTGGTAATGTAACTCGTTATCACGACATTAAGAGGCTTGTTATAGTTTGAACATTCTTCCCAGATTTTGCCTATCTTCAATATTTATTTTCTTAATATCTCTTCTTTTTTGAGTAGCCTGCAAATCCAATTCTATCTTTCGAGCCCTCTCCACCAAGACATATAAATATCAATACCCGGAGAAATTAAATTTACTACATCCTCCCTATATAAAAATTTTACATTTCTTTCAGATTTAAGATCAATCGGGTACATACCTTGAAAGCATTGTGAATTTACCTTCATATTGGTTGATAGATCGATCTCCTTGTATAAGTCTGATGAACTTGTCTTGCTTTTGTCTTCTAGCTGAGAGAGGTACAAACTAATCTCTAAAGGTCTTCACAAAATCCTCTTATGAAACAAGATTGCAAGACCTTCCTTCAAACTTCTTTTGCAATTGTCCTCACCACCATCTCTCAGCTTCTCCCTCAAACGTAAAAGAAGCCAAAACAACTCTTCTTTCTGGATGGCATGACATACTTTTTAAAATTTTCTCTATTTGCATTAACCAATTTTCTGCTTCAATAGGTCCTCCTATTTCTGAGAAAAGAGGTGACCTCATATCTTGAAATAATTTTAGGTATTTGTCCATAGAAACCCCGCTGCTTCCACTAGCTTGAGTCTGTTGATTTCTTATCATTTGAGTCGTTGCTTCTATCATTTGAGTAAATACATGTATAGCCAGTGAAGGGGGTTGCACTAAATTCTAGTGCTCAGCAGTTTGTGCTTCCCTATTTTCACCCATAGTATCTTTCTGAATTGATTCCATATGCCTGAGAAGCACAAATTAATTATAATCGTTACGTATCAATTAATATAATCATATGCAAATCCCTTCATAAAATTTATCATCTTATTAATGGCTCTTTGATAATGATCATAATTATGTACCTAAATTCTCGCTCTGATACTCTTGCCACAATCTAAGCTAATACTGCAATGAATCCTGGACAGATAAAATAAAATTTTCCTAAACATTTTCAATAGAAACAAAACTACGCAATATATTTCTCCAAGCCATATAAGTGCCACTACAAATTTAAACTATATTTAAACAAATTTGTTCACGCATATTAAACATCCATCAATAGAAGTCCTACACAACACAATTTAAATCATAAACCAACATAATATATATCTCTTGAAGCTTCTCTACGACGGTAGACACAATCTTCCTTTCTATTCTCCATCTAGTTAGGAATATTACTTGAAAAATTTAAACAACTCAATAATAAAATTCAAATGCTTACACTATAAGAAATAAAAAATATAAATAGATGATGTTTTTATAACATGTACATAAAAAAATAACTCAAACAATCAAACATCTAGGAGGTATATACAAATGAACATTCCTTAAGAATTTTACTTTTAATTTATCACCCGTCTTAGGAGTCACCGTCAAAATTTTTTTTCCATAAGAAAATCATTTACATAACTTTTCCAAAGGATAAGTAACCATTTACATATACCATTTCCATTTTTTTCGCAGATGCACAGGCCCTCAGCATCTAAAGTTTGAACTCCACTTTCAAACATACACATTCATATAATATAATTTATACAGTTATGCATATTAATTCATAATAATAAATCAATTAATTTTGTGAAATGATGTAAGTAACAATATGATCTAACATTCATTGCTCATTCATATGAAGAAAAAAATCAATCAATTCTGATAAAAAAATTATAACCATGTATAAACGATTCATTTTAAAGAAAATAAATGTTTTTATCATGTCGTAACATAATTACACATTTGGCCAGTTTTCTCGAATCTCCTTTATTTTAAATTTTTTTTAAGTTGAGTATCTATAGAATAAAATATTGATTGGATCAATATTGGAAAGTAATTTATTTTATTTTATTCATTTCTTATCTACGATACTTGCGTATATCTTTTATTATTTAACGCTTAACGCTCACATTTATTAATATTTCATTGTGTATTGGATCAATATTGGAAAACAATTTATTTTATTTTATTCATTTCTTATCTACGATACTTGTGTATATCTTTTATTTTTTAATGCTCACATTCATCAATATTTCATTGTGTATTTTCTAAATTAAGTTAAATTCTAATATAATAATAATATTATTTATAATCTTCAATTCATTTAATATAATGATATTTATACATGTCTAATTTGCCATATAATACTCTCTAAATCCTATTATTTTTTTAATATAAAAATATTAAGTATTAAAGTGACTTAATATAGATAAAACTTATTTTCATTTAATATTTATCATCTCTTAAAATGATTCTTAATTAATTTATAATATTATAATTTAGCATAGGTTTAAGGTTTTATTTAATTTGCAATTATATTTCATATGTAAAGATTTAATACTTAATTACTTGAATTTGATTTCTACTATACATTCTCAAATTAAATTCCTTACTAAAATTTATAAATCCTAAGTTAAAATTGAGATAATAACATTAAAATAAGATTTTCAATTAATTATGTATATATATAAAACTTATACTTACCTCCCTTCTTCCCTCAGTTTGCCCTAAGACTCGTGCTCGTCGCCCGTCCCTCGTCTCGCTTGCACGTAGCCTCCTCTCCTCTCTCACTCGGTCGTTGGCGCACGGAGGGCCTCCGGCGGCTTGGTGTCGATGACAAGGAAGCTGCATCACTCGGCTAGGGCACAATGCAAGTACCTCTCTCACTCTCTCTCTCACTCCCTCTCTCACGTTCGCGTTTCGGTGTTCAGTTTTGACAAACTGAAATCAAGCCTTCCCCCCTTTTAACTTTTCTAATCCGCAACCAACCGTCGCGACGGTTGGGAATTACGATTTTTTTTTTGGTGCTGATTTTTCGATTATTATAATCTCTCCCTCTTATAGAAATTTCGTCCTCGAAATTTAATGACAACAACAAAGATAAACATACCTTTAATTAAACAAATGAGGATAAAGTCTTCGCATTTCTGATTCCTTCTCCCACGTAGCTTCTCGTTCTGATCCATGTTTCCACAAGACACCTGACAAGAATTTCTCTATTCCCGAGATGCTTAACATTATAAGATATAATTCTTTACCATCCACAAATGTGAGATCGTTGAATATCAATAGGATCGATAATCTTATCATTTGGTAATATATATTCGTAGAGAAATATGAAATACATCACAGACTCCTCGCGTGAAAAGATAAAGCCAGTCTATAAGCCACTTTTCTAATTCTTTCTAAGATTTCATATGGACCAATATAACGTGGGCTCAACTTTCCCATTCTTGCCAAAATGTTTAATACCTTTCATGGGGCTGACTTTAAGAAATGCAAATTCTCTCCCTTCAAACTCTACTGGCCGATGTTTAACATTATAATATTTCTTTTGCCTATCTTGAACAACTTTCAATTTATCACAAATTAATCGGATCTTTTCAGTGGCTTCATCTACTGCATCAACATCAATTATTCTTCTTTCACCTGTCTCTACCCAACAAAGTAGTGTTCTACATTTCATTCTACGAGCCATACCAATACTTATTCTGCATTATCAGGTAAACTCAATCAAAAGTAAGTAAATTTCTCAATTTCCCCTAAAATCAAGTGTACAAAGTCTAAGCAAATCTTCAAGTGTTTGAATTGTTCTTTCTGACCGCCATCGGGATGAAATGCAAGATCTGAAAGTCTTCGCAATGCTCTTGAATTTTTCTTCAATCTGGATGTGAATCCATCCCGATTGGACACTATACTTTAAGACAATGTAATTTCATAATTTCATCAACATACTTTCGCTAACTTTTCAATAAAGATCGATTATTTAATATGATGAAGTGATAGATTTAATAATCATAATAATAACTCACCAAGATCGCAATTTTTTACGGATAACCACAAAATCCATATATCAATATCATCCTTTTACTCGTGTATTGACAAGGGTCGTAAAATTCACTGCTTCGATATTCAAATTAATCATTTGGCATGTTGGACACTTATAGACAAATTCAGCTAAACTTCTTTTCATCCCTGACCACTAAAATATTTTCTTAAGATCTTGATACATTTTGCTATTGTCTGGATGAATTGTATAATGAGAGTGATGTGCTTCATGTAAGATATCTCTCATTAAGTCTCCAATATCTAGAATGCAAATTCTACCCCGATACTTCAATAATCCCTCATCAATTTCAAAATATTCTGTATGACCTACTTTTACCAAATTTAAAATTTTCTGAAATTCATAATCTTAAGATAAAGCATATCGTATCCTATCCTTCAAATTTGATTTTATAGTCATATGATTTAACAATAAAGCATGATCATCTGTGGATTCAATAATTGAAATCTCTAATTTTTCTAAATCTTGAATCAACTCCTTCTATTAAGAGATCAACCAATTTGCACTACCATAATTTTTTTTACTTAAAGCATCAGTAATTACATTTGCCTTCCCCGGATGATATTGAATATTCAAATCATAATCCTTAAGAAGTTTCAACCATCTCCTTTCCTTTAAATTTAGCTCCTTTTGAGTAAATATATATTTTAAGCTTTGATGATCAGTGAAAACTTCACACCTTACTCCATATAAGTAATGCCTCCAAATTTTTAATATAAAAATCACTGCTGCTAACTCTAGGTCATGAGTTGGATAATTCTTTTTATGATTTTTCAATTGTCTTGAACCATAATCAACCACTCTTCCATTCTGCATAAATACACATCCCAAACCTCTTAATGATGCATCATTATATATTTGAAATCCTTTTGTCCTGGAATAATACACACGCAGCCATAAATAATTTTTTAATTTTTAAAAAGCCTCTTCACACTGATTTGACCATTCAAACTTGACTGCCTTTTGTGTTAACCTGGATAATAGCATGTTGACCCTTCAACAAATCTTCTGTAATATCCCGCCAATCTTAAGAAACTCGACTTACGTGATAAGTGGTTGGTGTTTATCAATGACTTACTTACTCGATCCATTAAAACACCTTCACTACTAAACATATGCCCCAAAAATATAATGCTATTTAGCCAAAATTCTCACTTTAAAATTTTTGCATATAATTCATTTTTTTTTCAGAGTTTGTAAAACAATGTGAAGATGATTTGTATGAGCTGCTTCATTTCTAGAATATATAAGAATACTATCTATGAATACAATCACAAATGAAGCCAAAAATAATTTAAAGATTCTATTCATGAGATCCATAAATATAACTGGAGCTTTGGTTAAGCCAAAAGACATCACCACAAATTCATAATGCCTATATCTTATATTGAATGCTGTCTTTGATATATCTTCTTATTTGATTTTTAGCTGATGATAACCTAATCTTAAATCAATTTTTGAAAACACTGAATCTCCTTCTAGTTGATCGAAAAGATCATCAATCCTTAGCAATGGATACTTATTCTTCAATGTGAGTTTGTTAAGCTCTCTATAATCTATGCATAGTTTTAAGCTTCCATTTTTCTTCTTCACAAACACACAGAGTTTCCCGGGAGCGCAGTCCGAGCAAAAGCTTTTCTCTAATAATTGCAATTGATTCTTCAACGCCAGTAATTCTTAATCGCCATTCTATATGACTTTGCGCGCTTTGAATTAAATTAATAGAGAAATCTATCTCTTTGACTGGAGGTAAACCTGGTAAATCATCGAAAAAAACTTCTTGATACTCCTTAACTATTGGTATATCTTCTAATTTCTTTACCTCTTAAGAACATCGAACTGTAACAAAGAAAACTTTCATAATCTTACAAGATCTTTTGAACTTTTAAGCAGACATTATTATAATAATACCTTATGCCCCACAAATTTGAATTCTTCTTCTCCCGAATATTGAATTTGATTATCTTTTACAACAATCTATATAAGATAATATTTAGATAGTCAATCTATTCCTAAATCCACATCAAATTCATATAGAAAGGCTATTAAATCAGATTCAAATTTCTTTCATGATATTCGTGTTCACAAAAAATTTCTAAGATTCATATGACCCATTTATCATCAGATATACACTGCATTTCCATAACTTTCAATCCCAAAATTCTCATATATTCCTTAGATATAAATGAATATGATGCTCCAGTATTAAATAAAATTTTAATTGATTTATTTTGAATAAAGATGAGACTTATAAATGAGTAGATATATAAGACAAATATATCCAACATAATATAAAATTTTAACAATGCTAATTTAAATAAAGACATACAGAATGACGCCGACTCTTTTGCTTTGTGTGAGCATAAAGCGATGCAGATTCTATCTGTGAGGATAAGATCGATGAATTCCATTCTTTGTCTACTAATAGTCCTCTGAGGAGGTTGAACACTGGTCTTCATATCTACTGAAAGTTTTTGACTCAAGTTAGGACAAGATTTTGCTATATGTCATGATGACACCAAGAAGCAAGTGCTGGAGACACTCTCCTTTATGCTTCTTCCACATTTTGGGCATATAGTAATATCGCTACGACATTAGATATGACTTTTCTTCCAACTGATTTTTCACAACATTCTGGCCTATCTTCAATCATTCTTTTCAATATCTTTCCTCCTCGAGTAGCAAATCCAATTCTATCCTTTTCTTTCCACCAAGATAATATACTATCAATAGAAATTAAGGGTTGTCTGACTACTTCCTTCAGTCCAGATAGAAACTTATGACATTTCTCTTTTACATTTGATATCAACTGAGATGCATACGCGAAAGTAATTCGCCATATTGTGATGATCGATCGATCTCTGTAAGTTTGATGAACTTGTCCTGCATTTGTCTTCTTACTGAGAGAGGTACAAACCAATCTCTAAAAGCCTTCGCAAAATCCTCCCATGAAATAAGATTGCAAGACATTCCTTCAAACTTCTCTTGCAATTGTCCTCGCCACCATCTCTCTGCTTCACTCTCAAAAGCAAAAGATTCCAAAGCAACTCTTCTTCTGGAGGGCATAACATATTTTTTTAAATTTTCTCTATCCATATCAACTAATTTTCTGCTTCAACAGGTCCTCCTGTTCCTGAAAATAGATGTGGCCTCATATCCTGAAATAATTTCAGGTATTTGTCCATAGAAACCTCGCCACTTCTACTCACTTGAGTCTGTTGATTACTTATCATTTGATTTATTGCTTCCATCATTTGAGTAAATTCATCTATAGCTAGTGAAGGGGGTTGCACTAAATTCTAGTGCTCAGCCGTTTGTGCTTCATTATTTTCACTCATAGTATCTTCTTGAATTGATTTCATATGTCCGAGAAATATAAATTAATTATAGCCGTTACACATCAATTAATATAATCATATGCAAATCTCTTCATAAAATTTATTATCTTCCTAATGACTCTTTGATTATGATCATAATTATGTGCCTAAATTATCGCTTTGATACCACTCTTATCACCACAGAGCTTGGAATACCGCGAAGCAGATCGTGGATAAAGAAAATCTTATTAAACATTTCCAATAAAAATAAAACTACATAATATATTTTTTCAAGTTATATAAGAGACACTACAAATCCAAATTATATTTAAACAAATTTGTTCATGCATATTAAACATTCATCAATAGAAGTCCTACACAACACAATTCAAATCATAAATCAACATAATACGTATCTCTTGAAGTTCCTCTATGATGGTAGATATAATCCTCCATTCTATTTTCCATCTAGTTAGAAATGTTACTTGAAAAATATTAACAACGTTCAATTGAATAAAATTCAAATTACGCTTACACTATAAGAAAAGAGAAATAAGAGATACAATACAAAGTTTTCTATAACATGTACATAAAAATAATAGTTTAAACAATCAAATATCTAGGAGGTATGTACAAATGAACATTTCTTAGGAACTTTACTTCTAATTTATCACTTGTCTTAAGAGTCATTGTCAAAAAACCTTTTCCATAAGAAAACTATTTCCATAACTTATTCAAAGGATAAGTAATCATTTCCATATACCATTTTCATTTGTCCTTTTTTTGTGACGCATACATGCCCCAATTTAAGCAAGTGAGTGAACTCCACTTTCAAACATACACATTCATAGCATACAATTTATACAGCTTTACATATTAATTCATAATAATAATTCAGTTAATTTTATGAAATGATGTAAGTAATAATATGATCTAAAGATTCACTGCTCATTCAATACGAAAAGGAAAATCACAATTTAGAAAAAATCATAATCATGTACAAATGCATTTCATCACAAAAAAATAAATAAACTTTTACCATAAATGTAAGAATCTTTAGTTTGAAGTTTCCTTTTGAATCTCTTTTCTTTTAAAACTTATTTTCTTAAGTTGAGTATTTATAGAATAAAATATTGATTGAATTAATATTGGAAAATAATTTATTTTATTTTATTCATTTTTTATCTACGATACTTGCGTATATCTTTTATTATTTAACGTTCACATTCATCAATATTTCATTGTGTATTAGATCAATATTGGAAAACAATTTATTTTATTTTATTCATTTCTTATCTACGATATTTACGTATATCTTTTATTATTTAACGCTCATATTCATCAATATTTCATTGTATATTTTCTAAATTAATTTAAATTCTAATATAATAATAATATTATTTATAACCTTTAATTCATTTAATATAATAATATTTATATATGCCTAATTTGCCATATAATATTCTCTAAATTCTATTATTTTTTTTAATATAAAAATATTAAGTATTAAAGTGACTTAATATAGATAAAATTTATTTTCATTTAATGTTTATCATTTCTCTTAAAATGATTCTTAATTAATTAACAATATCATAACTTAGCATAAGTTTAAGGTTTTATTTAATTTATAATTATATTTCATATGTAAAGATTTAATACTTAATTACTTGAATTTGATTTATCCTACACATTTCCAAATTAAATTCCTTACTGAAATTTATAAACCCTAAGTCAAAATTGAGATAATAACATTAAAATAAGATTTTCAATTAATTATGTATATATATAAAACTTATATTTACCTCCCCCTTCCTCGGTTTGCTCTAAGACTCGTGCCCGTCGCCCATCCCGCGTCTCGCTTGCGCGTAGCCTCCTCTCCTCTCTCTCTTCGGCCAAGATCGGAGACTCCTGCTCTGTCGATGGTAGGGAAGCCGCCTCACTTGGCTAGGGCACAATGCAAGTACTCTCTCTCTCTCTCTCTCTCATTCGCATTTCGGGGTTCGGTTTTGACAAACCGAAATCGAGCCTTCCCCTTTTTTGACTTTTCCAATCCACGGCCAACCATCGCGACGGTTGGGAATTACAAATTTTTTTTTTTTTTCGGTGTTGATTTTTCGATTATTACAATCAACCACATGAAAAATGACAAGAATTGGTTGATTGTTTTATTCCCAAAGATGTGCAATATTTATACAATCCTAGAAGAGCTCTTAATAAGAAATACAAAACCAAGATATGTTAATTTTAGAATAATAATATTAGCTTATGGATCGATGAATTGACAAAATAATAATTTAGAATAACTTACCGATTGATGGGATGACTCTAATAATCTCGTGGATCACTAAGGTGGCAATGGAGCATAATGTACTGTTGGGCTCAAAGGATTATGTTGGAGGCAAAATTGGTGGAGATTTGATTTTTTTAGTCCCCTCAAGAAAATGAATTGATGTCATTTATTTTAAACTTATTTAATAATTTCTGAAAGGCTGTCCAAATTTTTCTGCCTTATAAGCGATCAAAATTTCTCTCTTTAAGAATTTGTGAATCAACGATGACCTCAAATTGTTGAGTAGATGTTTTGCAAGTCTTTTGTTAGATTGAGATTTTATCTTTCAATTCCAAGAGAATATCAGACCATTGATATGCTTGTATTGTTATTATTGTTCATGGATAGGAAACCTGTGATTTTGGTCACATGAAAAAAAAAATAAAAAGGATAGAAATGAAGTAATATAGTAATGAAGACTACAAAAATGGGACCAATTTGTGGCAATGCAATAATGGGACCAATTTTTGGTAGTGCAATGATGAAGGGTACAATAGTGAAAAATGTTTGTGGCAATGCAATGATAAAAGCAATAATGAGACCAGTTTGTTCTAATGCAGTGATAAAGTGTGCAACAATGATTGCTATAGTTATAATAAAAATGGTGGAAATGAAGAGAGTGTAACAATGAAGTTAAATTTATTATGGTAATTCATAAATGAAAGTTACAATCATTAAAAAAAAAGGAGAAGGAATGCAGTACAATATTGAAGGTTGCATGATTGTGGTAATGCAATGATGAAGGCTGCAGTGAGAAAAATTCTAAGAAATAAAGAAAAAAAATTTAGGGTTTGATCCTATGACATGATTAGAGAGATTAGGCTGATTATTTTAGTCTAATTTTTGTGCAATATTTATATTAACCAGGAAACATATAAAATTAGGGAATATTAGTTATAGAATGGTCACCATAGTCTATAGATTTATGAGTTGGTAGAATGATAATTACAATAACCCCTTGGATTGATGAGATGACATTAATAATCCCATGGATCACTAAGGTGGTATGAAGCGGATAGGGAAGGTGGACTATTGGGTTTGATAGAACATCGATTGAGGCGAAGTTGATGAAGAGTTTAATTTTTTTTTCACACGAAATGAACTCACTATGTCAAAGCATGGTTAGTATTTTTCTTGGATGGTGATTAATCTAATGCACGGGTATGGGAGACATGTTTGTGATGACACAAAAAATTTTATAAAGAACTCAAAACTTATACTTTAAATGGCTTTATGAATAACAAATACTTTCTTTGTTCTAGCCTTATAAATTTGTAGAGATATACATGTTTATGCTCAATAGAAATGTCGATAAGAAACTAATTTGAGAAATCTTTTATTGAACTTAATTTTATTCTATGATTTTAATTAACTTTTGGCAGTTTGGATGCACTATGATGAATACTTATGAATATAGGTTGTGTCACTTGGTTATTTATAAATGCTTGGCATAACATCGGTAAGTTTAATTAATAATTTGTTTGAGACTTGTATGTTGGGTACAATGCTGTTTAAATATCCTGATATGATAAGGTTGAGCTAAAATTTTGGGATATGAACTTTGATGGTGGTGATTCTTGTTCTACATTGGTGACATAAGGAAGTTCACTAGCAAATTTTCATTCTTTTGGTGATTTCGTAATTCGTGTGCGTTGGCTATGAGCTGTAGTTTATTGTCTATAATTTGTTATAGACTCAAGTGCATTAGCTTTAGGTGATCTCGCATATGTTGTTTTTAACATC
Source organism: Cymbidium sinense (assembly GCA_021442155.1). Classification (NCBI taxonomy): domain Eukaryota; kingdom Viridiplantae; phylum Streptophyta; class Magnoliopsida; order Asparagales; family Orchidaceae; genus Cymbidium; species Cymbidium sinense. The sequence continues at coordinate 79,207,998 of CM038227.1, forward strand.
CCTATGTTGTGGTGGCTGCACTGATGTTTTATCTTTTGGCTTTGTGTTTATCTGAGATAACTAAAATTTTGAATTTTGAAATCATTGAACCAAATAGGACTTGATTGTCATGTCCATGTAAAATCTATAATTTAACTTTGGATTAGTAATTTTTTGGATCATATCATTTGATCTTATATTTGCTTCTTTAATATGGAATTATTACAAGTATGGTGCAGGCATGATAACAACTTATATGAAAAGTTATTTTCTTGTACGGTTGTGAGGCTTATGTTTACTTTAGTGCCTTTTTTTAATCTAATTTATTCTCCATTATTTTGTTATTCCATATGTTGACATCTTGATTTTGAACAAATTCAATACAACTAGGCTTTCAATTACAATGTAAAATTTCAATCATGTTTGCCCCTATAATAATGGATCTCATTTTATACCATGCAACTTATAGTTTCATAGGCAAATGCATTCCCAAATGAGTATGCTTCAGCCCCAAAATATAGCATTTCAACAACAACAACAGCAACAACAATGGGATAAATTGAGGCGTAGACAAGTATCGACGCCTCGTGGTTCCATGATGATTATGGACAAAGATCAGCCTATGGCGGATGTGAAACTTGAGAATATAATGGAAGGACCTATAGATACAAACACTTTTAATACCCTCAATAAACAACAGATGCAATTGAGGCAACAACAGATGGTAATGGCAAATCATCCCACACAATCTGGACAGCATTTCAAACAACTTCAATCCATTCAGATTCCTCAACTTCAAGCACAATTGACTCAGTAAGACTCCTATCATGATTCAAACAGATGACTAAACACTAAGGGCTTCTTTGAATTAAAAAGTTGAGAGATGAAAAAGAGAATAAAAATGAAAATGGAATTGAATTTATATTTCATCTATTTTCTTGGTTGAGGTGAAAATTGAGTGGCCTTTTATCTTTTTTATCTTTTATAATTTAGTTGATGAAAAAAATGAGCTTTGGATACATGCATGGAGAGAATCTGTTATTCATTGTGAAAAGCCAATAGTTTCTTTCTATTTATTTTTCACTAGGATAGGATTAGAGAATTGTCGAAGGAAATATGAATTTATTCATATTTCTTTGGTAAGTCAAATTACCTATTATATTGAAATCAAACATTGAATCTGAAATTGTGAAGTTAAATGCATTTAAATTCCTTTTGTTTCCCCCAGATGTGGGTATATTTTGTTTGAAGGAATACATATGAATTTCACTTCACTATTTCATATTGATTATTGAATTTCATATAATTATTAGATAACTAAATTTAGTAAGATGAATGGAATAAATACATTTTTAAATTGGCAGTTTCCTACCCAATTCTAGTTAAAAAAACAGAAGCGAAATTTATCAAATCATTGTTGTGACTCACATATTTGGTTCTCATAACAGAAAAAATTCAATTTCTCATCAACATAATCAAAAATATCTTTCACTCAATTTCTCCTCAATCAAACAAGTAATTGAAACATAATTTCAATTTAGTTCCTTCATCATTTGATTTTCTTTTTTATTTTTTCATATTTTCTCTATCAATTCTTTGAACCAAACGAACCCAAATGATTTGTATTTTTTTAATGATTTAAAACTTGCAAAATCATTTCATTGGTGCAGGAATGCATTTAATATGAGAACAACTCCAGTTAAAGTAGAAGCTTTCCATGAACTAATGGGTGGGGATTCAACACTGAAGCATGAACCTGATCAGAATCAACAAAAGTAAGCAGGTGTTATTAGTCAGCAAAATCAGTAATTTCTTTTATGTAAATTATGCATTCAGGTGTACAATTGTATTGGAGTTAATTTAAATATGATGAATGATAAATATCATTCATTAAACTGCTTAATTCTATAGTTGTACTATTTTAGTTGAGCTTTTGAATGTTTTTTGTTTTTGACATTTTAAAGTTTAATGTGTGAGTAATACCATCCACTGCTGAATTTAGGTGCCGTAGCTTCTTATGCTGCAGCCCATACTTTGATACTCGAGGATTTCCTGGTATTAGCATGATAAACACTTATACTCAGGTGATCTCTTGACTATGCTGACTCATCCATCAGTACACCCCCATAGATGCGGTGTGGTTTCATGAAGAGTTTAAGCACAAATTCAATTCACTTGCATTGATCAGCTTCTAGTTTTGCTGCCACTCTTTATAAGTCGATCTAGCTTGGTCTTTCTTTTTCATTTGATAGTTGTTTCGATGCACGATTTTATCCGATTTCTATTTTATTTATTATCCCTAATCTTATCTAGAAGTCACATTTTCTTCTCCTTGGATAGTATCTCCTAACAAAGATTGATCCATTTGGCTCATGACGGCTAGATTAGTATTATGAATCAGTTTTATTCTAGCCTAAATGCATGCTCGCAAGAACATTTACTCGAATTCGGATCAAAGAACTTGACAACCTTGGATTCAATTTGATTCCTAAGAGAGGAAGTGCCTTTGTATATTAAGAAGTCCCTTCTTCACATTGCGGAAGGGTTCCACTAGGGAGTTGCTGAATACTCAAATCTTCTATGTATTAGTTTTTTCAAACCTAGAATAATGAACGGTCTGAAGTAACAAAATTAGATTCTTTCATCTAACTAGACTCTGTTGAATCAAAGGGTATTGCCCCTTTAACTAAAAACCTAGTTTGCTTAGTGGTGTGCTTGGCCTTTTTTTCTTAATGGAATTAATTTTTCTTTTTCAATATTTCCTTTTTGAACATTGACCAATCTCCATAGAAGGAAGATCATAAAAGATTTGAGAGCACTCATACGGTACGTTGAAAAGCTTGGTTTGGTGGGTCAATCAGGGGTTGTTATCATGTATCATAGTGGCTCTCTTGGCTTGCAAAAATATTTCTTTTGTTTTTTGTGAATTATGATTCAATAATTTTCTCAATCTAACCATTTTATTATGATAGTAAATCATTTCTCTTATTGAATATGTTAGGCCCGCACTTTCACTTAGGGTCTAAATGAGACAAGTTGAGTTAGAGTTATTTCAGACCTGAGCTTTAATTTGACTTATTAATCAAGTTTGGGCTAACTCAAAAAGATATTATAATTTCATTTTAAGTAATTATTTGTATAAAATAATAAAAAGATTGAGAAATTATAATAATTTCTTATTTCAAAACTAATTCAGAAATCTTGATCTAAATAATTTTTACACACAAATCTAAAGTGAAATTATTCTTTAATAATTTGGACCAAATGAATCAATAGTTCGATTCAATTATTTTTGTTATAATCAGTTAATACACATCCCTAAGCAAGACACAAAAAATAAAAAGAAAGATAACCAAGTAATTCAATTCCTTAACTTTGCCTAGGTTGACATTTTTAATATGTTTATCATAGTGTAAAAACAATAACCAAATTATTTATGCCTCAAATAAAATCACCAATTAATCACAGATTTGTGAATCAGAAGGATCCTCTAGTAAAATATCATCAAATTATACCCTATCAAAAGGTGACCTAATATATTATCAACAAAAATGCATGAGTTTTAAATTTTTTTTAAAAATGTATACACATAATATGAGAAATAATGAAGAATTTTTCATATTACATCATCATAATATGCAAAGCGTTAACTTGGTAATCCCTCTATTAGTTTATTTGAAGATATTTATGCCTTATATCATCATGGTATGCAAAGTATTACCTTCTTTAAATACATGTAGTTTAATTGAATGTTGAAAGTATTTGTTAGGAGGTCAAATGACTTGTATATTTTCAGGTATTACTATTTTATAATATTTAATCAGGTAATACACACATATTACATGATATATATATATATATATATATATAGAGAGAGAGGAGGAGGGAGGAGGGAGGGGAGGAGAGAGAGAGAGAGATATATATTTTTTTAATTCGCTTTTTTCGATAGTTACTCCTTTTTTTCATTCATTAGAGGAAGCAAAGCTTCAACAAGCAAGTAGAAGCTTCCTGGCAAAGTTGCCGGGTAGCTCTCTATCTTTATGCGCCTAGCTGGTGCTCTCTCATTCTATCTTTTATCTATTTTTCCAGTTGTAATTCTAGGCACTATTGCATGTAGTGTGGGTTTAGCAGTTCTAGAGATGTTAATGATCGGTGAACCGATGGATTCGTTTTTTTAGAACACTTGATTTAACTTTAGCTCTTTTGTGAGCTAGATTTTCTTAATTTGCTACCTCCGACAAATAATTGCGGATTGATGGATTGAATTTTAGTTTAAAATTTTTAGATTGATGATTTTCATTTAAGCATTTAAATTAAGCTTTTTTTATAATTTTTTGCATTTGCAAGAAATTTGAATTTATTTGATTTGATATTGAATCTTGAATATAACTTGATAGTGATATCTCCTCCGGTTGAAATCTACATTCAACACAATCATCATTGGGGTAAATAAGTTTGCATAACCATTTAGTGTATTATTCCGATCTACATCTATTAATTTAATTAATTCTAGCATGCATCTGCTTTGAGAATTTTGAATTTAAGATTATCGAATATAAATATATTAGATATTTTGATAATAATTATCTCTCAAGTTGATATTTTCAATCAACTCAGTCATCACTGGGCTGTATAAGTTTCTTGATCATTTAATTTATTATTTCAGATATTGTCGACTCTATTAATTTAATAATAGAGGATCACATATATTGTTATATGACATAATTAGCTTCTTAGATATTTTAATAAGTTGAAATTGTTATAATATTACTATTGGATTTTTAGGTTTTGTTAACCCGGACTCGGTCCACAAGACCCGGAGAATCAGACATCCAAGCATAAGTTTAAGCATTTAGCGTAGTGTTGGGGCCCATGCGGGTGATTGATTGATTTTGGGATACTTGTAGGTATCCGTTCATTCATTTTACATCCAACTTGCATATTCATTTTAAACAACTATACCTGCTTAAAAACATTTGAAATTAAATTTAAGAAATTCCTCAAAATGCATGTAAACATTTTCATTTTAAACTTCGCATGAGTTTTAAAACATTATGTTCAAATATTGAGTTGCACTCTACCGAATGCAGTATTCCACCGTTTAAGTGGTTTACATACATCTCAGTGCGATAGGATCGAATATAGAGTTATCTTGTAATACGTATAAGTATCCAATTCATTTATTTGAAAGCTCTCACAAGCTTTGAAGCACTTGAATAAGGCATATAATCACTTCGAAACATATGTAAGCACTCATTCTTTTGTTCAAGTTTTCACATGTATTTCAAGACATCTAAATTGAGAGGGTGATTGCCTTAACATATGCACAAATATTTGCTTCTTTAAAATGCTATGTGGATTTTACAGTATCTGGATTGAAGCAAGGATATTTGCCTTGAAATATACGTCAAATTGTATATTTAAGCTTTCCACATATGAGTTGATGCAATTAGTTTAATGTGAACGTATCTCATAATGTATGAAAGTATCACATTGTTATATTTAAAAGTTTGCACAAGTTTGACACAAGTGAATAAAACTACAAATCATTTCAAAACATGTGCAATACAGTCATTCTCATTTAGGCATATGCGTATATTTCAAAGCTATAAAGCAAATGTAGGTTCTATATTGTAAAATGTGAGTTTGAATCTTTCATATATTTGTATAAATCAAGAGATGCTCGAATTAAGAAAAATATTATTGTGCAGAGCATGCATGGAATTCCTCTTACTTAGATGTTTATGTGCATATTTTGATCGAATAGAATGTAATAACATTTTAAATATGCACAAGAAATCATTTTATTTATGCATGTAAAAAAGCTATCAAGCCTTTTATAAGCTCCAATGTCTCAATCTAAATCATCTCTAATTCTTTTCATGCAAAAAGACAAGTAATATTATCCCGATGTTCACATAGAATGAATGATCTTTGAAAATATCAACCTCACTGTCAATCCCTTTGCTTGAGAATAAGCAACCATTGGTTGCATTAACATATTCAAGCTAACGAACTTGCGTTCCAAATTTCCAATCTTCATGAAGAGTTATCATCTGTTTCGCCTTTATGCGATAAATTCGAAATGAATATTTCACATTTGAATCGGATTCTTATAATTATTGGGATACAATATAACCCAAATATTCAGTGAAATCATCATTTGAGAGGTGTAGAATCTCTTATAAGACTTGCTTTATATTTCTTTTTATTCAAGGCCAAGCTCTTAAATTCATGATAAGCTTCATTTGTACTCATAATGAGCTATTGAGTCGTATTACAAATATCATTTGAATTTGCTTGTTGTAGCTTGGTTTTTTCTTATTTTGATATTTTAGAAGTTTTATATTCAGCTTTAATTTTGATTTGATATTAAATTTAAGTCCAAAAATCTAGTTAAATTTTGGTATCATCCCCGTGGGGGGTTGCGCTGCTGACCTCAGCTCTTAAGCATTCTCTTGCGACACCGCAATCGTAGTCTTCAATTCCACCACGTTTTTCTAAGCGTAGTGGGGTCTTTAAATATCTGCATAAAATAAAATATACATACATATTTTTTGTATGTTGATTTAACTTTGATTTATTTTTTTTCATTTAAGTTGAGTTTAAGCTCATTAGTATTTTCATTTGATTCTCTTTAAGTTTCATGTCAGTCCAAATTCAATAGCCTCCGCGTGTCCCGTAAGGTATCAGGGCTACACTGGCGCCTTCTTCAAGGCGCTATACATTGGTCGGTAGTCTTTAAATCTGCATTGTTGTTGCTGAATTTCCATTTGAGTTGCTTGCATGCTTCACTTAGAAGGCTTGATCCACCGTTTCCATCATAAAGTGTTGAGGCAGAATAATGTATTTAATGACTCTTGTTCTTCTTGGCATTCTTCATGTCTAGTATCATATGATGGACCAGCATCAATAAGAAGGAGAAAAAGATGACAGAGAAAAGCATCTCGCTAAGGTAAGCTCTTTGCACTCTAAAGCTCCGGCAAGATGTCAAATCCGAGATCACGAAGAATTTGTCCAGGTCGGTGTAAATAATGTACACCTCTAGCAGCCAAGCCGTGGATATACTAAAAAAAAAAGAAGTGAGGCTTGCCAATAGAAACTTCCACTTCTCCGCCAGAAGTTGTAGCTCCACAAACATCTCCATACAAATCTTCTTCCAGATCTTAAAAGCTTTGCGTCCGAGATAAAACATCATATTAATCAGCGGCACCCACTTCCATATCATCTCATCAGCACTCGTGGCCCAAAAATCCCCTCAAAAGCATAGCTTGCTTTCAACTACTCCCTCTGTTCGATCGATAGACGGTAAAAGAGAGAGTTGTGGCGTAGCTAATCTGAAATCGATTCCCTTTTTCAATAGAGATCTCTATGAATCTCCCATCTTTCCTCTACAAAACTTACTTCTAATACCTTTCCAGTAATTTCATAAGAGACTCGGAAGCTTTTAATTGGTCAGTCGCCTGCTTTTAGAAATCAAGGGAGACCAAGAAAGAGATGGCTTGTCGATTTACTTGGATCTTTGCAACTACTGGCTTGATGGACTTGATTTACTCCCTGACGGAGCTCCCCAGAGTCAAGATCTCTAGTGGTAGCCTGTTGGTTGTGTGTTATCGAGAATCTCTCGCGGTAGCTTGTTGGTTGTGTGTTACCGAGAAGAGGAGGGATAAGGGGGTGAACGGAAGCACTTGTCTCGCAGACGCGTTGTGTAGGGGTCATAGTGGGCGGGGTTATTCGGCCTTTGGGCCAGACTGGTCGTGGGCTCGATTTGGGATGGTGTTATCGCACTATGAGCGAACTGGATGTTGTTCTCTTTGGGTTGGCCCTCGAGAGAGAGAATGTCAGGCGCAGTTGGATTTATTGGCCTTTGGACGGGCCGAGTGTCGCTCGATGGGATGTTCGCCTTGGCACTATAGCAAAGACGAGAACTCTGGATGTTCGGCTGCTGCTGGGTTGGCCCTCAATTGGGAGAGAATGTCGAGCGGATTGGAGAGTTCAGGATATGAAAATGTGAAGTGTTTCATTTATTTTATTAAATCAATTTTTTTTTATATTTAAAGTCAATCTTTGAATTGATTTCATGTGGAGTGGTATGAGATAGGATGATATGACAGTTTATTATTGGCTGAATGGGAGGTGGAAGCATGGGAATGGGAGGTGGTGAGTTCCAAAGTGTTGACTAGGCACGATTAGAGGATAATTAGGTAGATTTATCTCGAAATACGTGTTAATTTTAATTAAATTTTAAGTGAGACAACCTTAGTCAAATTGAATATCTATTCTAGGTAATTTCGACGTTCCAAATGCAATGACGCAGTCCGTTTCGCGATCGAATGTCGTTTGTTTCAATTCGGCGACGAATTGGACCACTTTTAATTCAAAATTGCGTGTCGTCATTCCCGATCACTCGATGTTTGCGTAGACTCGTCCGAATTGAGCGTGGACAGTCTCATTTGATAGGTTTCAACGTTTTGATACTAGCAATACGATCAATTTCATGAACGAAAGTCGTTTGGGCATCAATACAACCTATCGACTTCGATATACGTGTAACCACTTTGATGACTCGACCTCTTGATTAGTTGACCGTCGGATTGTGCAATATGTATATTTCTATCAATTTCGACGTTCTGAACGTGATAGCGAAGTCCGTTCGTCAATTGGAGATCATTTAAACTTTTTTCGGTGATGCCTAGTGCATTTCAGCTTCGATCTGCGAGCTATTGCATCCGAAGTCGATCGACTTATGGTGCATGCATAGAGGTCAACAACCGCAATAGTAGAACCCGAAGTACTAGTACTCAAGACTGCGGTACTTGAACCCATGCAAAAAAGTCTGAAGGACAGCGGCACCATCACCTAGGTGTTAGAATCGTTGAGCCAAGAAAGCTGTAAAGCAAGGGAGTCCATCTTATAGCAGTTTTCTGTAGTTTTTTTTTTTTTGTTACTTTGGCTGTATTTTCTTTTAAGTGAGAGTAAAGTGAAGTATCATAGAATGACTGAAGTGAAGATTGAGTTAAGTGTGATTTGTACAATTCTTCTCAATTTTTTTTTTCATAATGAATTTCTTGGTAGTGTGGCTATGTAATTTTTTCCCGTTCTAGGTTTTTTTCACAAAAAATCTGATGTTCTTCTGTGTTCTTGTATTTCTCTGCTTTATTCATTGTGTATATTCTAAATCTCTCGAGCTGGCTTCTATATTTAGTCCATAATCTCCCAACAAAAGATAGCTTAATAGTATTTAGCAAGCCTAAAAGCCTAGCTAGAAAGCTTAATAGTATTTAGCAAGCCTAAAAGCCTAGCTAGAACTAGCATTAAAGGAGCTCCTAGAAGGAACGAGGGATTGATGTTGAATATATGAGAATTTAAGGGGGAGCGGGGAAGAATGATCCTCGAGAAATTTCAAATACCGCCTTTATTTTCCTATATGATATAAGAATTTTCCATCATAGCACCTCCATCCGCAACTAATAGCAAAGTACTTGCAAAAGCAATTCCACGTAGCTTGGATAAGAGAAAAATAATGGAAATGAGGGTTAACATTAGAAGCATCAGTTGTTCGAAGTCAAGTACAAAAAGAAGCCTAAAACGTCAGAACTCAGAAGCATCAGTTCTCCATAGTTCATTAGTAGGTATAGAAACAAGGAGAATACAAATATTATAACAAGTAAAAAGCGTGAGGAAGGAAGCGCAAATAGCCATCAGTGATGAAGAGAGTTCAAAGAGAACAAGTATGGGAATGAAAATATTGTGCAGGAAAGCTCAAGGTAAGAAGTTTACGAGGCTTCAATTAGGAAACGAAAAGGTATACAAGGTAAAGATGTGAAAGAATCAACTGATTTATTTTCGCATGTATTATGTTGTTTGGCTGGATGTAATTGTCATTTGTTTTCATTCAAGTCATCTTAGCTGCATGTCTTATTTGACTTTAAGCTTATTTTTCTTGAGTGTAATTTTTTTTTAAAAAATTTTGAAATCAGAGAAAGAAAGCCATGTTAAATAACTAGAAGTTATATGGGTTACTAGAAAGATAATGAACAGATACAGTTAACAATGTGCATCATATAGAGATAAAATAATGTTTTAGTTATACCCATTCAACTAAGCTCCATTCATTGTGTGGCCTTTGTATATTTAGCGGCTCTCTTCCGGTCACAATTTCTAGAAGAGCCACTCCAAAGCTAAATACATTACTTTTGGTTGATAGTTGCTGGGTTGAATAATCTGTAGATGAAGAACGCAAATTCTTCAGCTTCTCTTTGAAGTTCTTTAAACAACATAAAATAATTAAAAATGTGTGCTAGGAAATTGAAATATCAACAAATAAGTTAAGCCAGAGTCCAACGGGTGTAGGCACATGCTAAAAACTTTAGAATTCATACACAATTGTCCTAACTAGATAAAATATTCAACAGCTCCCACTTAAAATTGTGGTACAGATGAAAGAATGCAAATTTATTGTTAGCCCAATCCCAACTATTAATGAATCGTTGCCTTCCAACATTCCACTCTTCCCTTATTCATAAGGAGTGCAATGCAAGATGCCTCATGGTTATGATTTTCTAATGTAGCTAATATTATGTTTACTATGCTTTAATGCAAAAAAGAATAAAAAATTAAGATATCTTAAGCACCTACAATTCATTTCCTCCATAGGGAGGTCGTTAAATAATGCAACAAGCCTCTTTTAATCGATTTTGGTATTTAGGGTGCATCGATGTAATTTGTTTTGTGATCAGATGAACATTTCAATCGATTTCATTCACAATCATGTTATTTCAACTACGATTTACATGGCGATGCATTTATTATCGGTCAATCTTTTTCATGTTTGCTTGATTCAACCCGCGGAATTGATTTAGAGGTCAACAGTATGCCAAAACAACAAAAAGCTTTAATCGAGAGCAATGCAAGAAAGAGAAAGGAACCAAACCACCTGCTCAATAATCAAGTAAAACAAGAAAGAACCATATACATAACAAAAATGAATCTAAGTATTTTATTAACCATACAAATATGAATACCTAAACTTACTCTGGATCGAGGTAACCAGCTGTTCCTCTTACTTCCAAAGAAGCACCACTATCCCCCTCTTGAGGTGCATATTTAGAAAACCCAAAATCTACTACCTTACCACACATACTATGATCCAGAAGAATATTGCTTGACTTCACATCACGATGAATGATCCATCGCCCAGGAAAGGTATGCAAATATAATAAACCTGAAAAACACATACAAAAAGAGAATAAATATGATCTTGTCATTGTTGTTACCTTGGTATTGATTGTCATCATCATCATCACCCATTATTGTACATCATTACAATAAATCTAACCTAACTGATGGGTTGCCTTTTATATACAATTTAATAATTAAATGACATTATGCTAAGTTTAGGACTTTGGTGGCACATGTAGTAAAGAACTAGGAAGCGCACAAGAAACATATTCAACTATTATAATCCCTCTTATTGCTGAAAATGTCTTCTCGGACTCGCATATATGCTATAGCTATCATTAGAAAGATTACACTCTTTCCCTGACAAAAAACCTCCCGCATAAATAGCATAAATTACATGCAGGATATGCTTAATGTCTCTTCGAAATATGCTAAATCACTGCTAATAACAGCCAAGCAACTTGAAGATAAAGGAGGCATGAAATTTAGCAATTACCTTCAGTCATTTTAAGATTATTTTCTTCAACCATTAACTTTTCCAGCCATGTTGGGAAATGAAAGAAATATTTCAAAATTTTACAAATCATAAAGTTGTTAGAAAGAGCTAAGATAAGAGAGAATCAGTAAACATCTACAAATTGAATTCAGAAGCTATTTGCAAATAGATGAACTTGGTTACTGCCAAGAAGTGGGACCAGATTCTCATGCTGAAGTTTTGAAAGAAGGTTGACCTAGCAAACAAGTACTTGTTAGATAACCGAGCTTAATTTTATATTTGATTCCGTCAGGAGGAAAAAAAGAGAGTGAAATAGCTAAAGGTGACAACAGCATTGAATTAAGCCAAGCTTATGCGATATCACCAAATTGGATAACTTATGTGAGAATATAAGGAATGCCACAATTAATTGTTGATATCTTGAATTTGAGAGGTAATTTTTTTAGCATAAATCATATATATATATATATATATATATATATATATATATATATATATATATATATATATATATATATATATATATATAAGAATTGAAACATTGTGAAGCTCGCGGTGGTTTTGCCTTTGTTGCTAGGAGAAGTTACATGGTTGCAAATGAAAGTCTTTTTCCCGTCATAATATAAATTTTCACTATATATATTATTATAATGAGAATATAAAAGGAACTGTATCTAAAATAAAGGGGGATGTATATTTTAAAGCCAATCACATAGTTCTAAGATTTCATAAGCCAATTTTATAATTGAAAGTAACAGAAGTATATGACATAAAATAATAAGGAACATGATATAAGTGAAAGTAGTAGATGTTTAAACACAACCAACATAGACATCTAAAAAAGAGCTTTATAAATACAAATAAGAACTTCCAAAAGCTTCTATGAGCAGCCAAGTCAATCTTCAACAGATGGCTCATTGCCTCCCTATCAAAATAAAATTAAGCATCATTATAAAATTGTAATAGTACCAATTATTACAGATAAGTATTTAACTTATAAATGTGAATACCATTTGTGATATGCTTGGAGGTCGATGATGCATTTGAAATTGATGCATAAAATATCTCATTTCTTCACCTAAAAAAATTAATATCTCTTATCTCAAACCTTAATGAGTGCATCTCATCCTCCATTCTAGCAAATAGAGCTAAGCTACTACTTCAGCTGCTTTCACTTGTAGTTGTTGAACTATTAGTAAAATATCGGGTTGGAGTGACTCCAAACCCCAGTATCCGTACTCTTCCAGGATGCTCAGGACTGTTGACTTCATTTTTGGAGTGAGGATTCAATCTCCTCTTCTTAGACCTAGGAGTCTTCTAGACACTAAGACTTCCTTAGGCATAAGACATTTTTAGCAATTAAGTGAACACTTAATCTAAGCTTAGAGATTTAGAAGTGTTAAATATATGATTAGGTTATGCCTTAGAGATTAGGTTGATCTATCTATCCCATGACTTAAACCCAACCTATGTTCACCTTCTTAAACCACAACCAAATTCAATTCATATCAAATCCAAACTCAAATCTAAATCCAAATCAAATAATTGAAACATATAATCAAACCAATCCATACTCAATTGATTTTCTCCTAATCAATTATACAATCAAATCCACATTCAAATAACCTTGATCAAAGCCAAACCAAATCCAAATCTAAGCCATGTGATCTAATTCCATGAACTTAGCTAAATCTCCATTCAAATCAAACTCAAACTTAATTGGTTTTCTCATAAATCAATCATATCTTCAATCATCTCCATAAATATAAATTAAATATACATTTAAATCATCAAAACTAAATCAAACTAAATCAAACCCTTCTTTAAGCCTCATGACCTACCTTCATGAGCTTAGCCAAATTTGTCTTTAAATGACTTAAAAGTCAATTGATTTTTTTTCATAAATTAATCATATCTTCAATCATCTCCATAAATATACATTTGAATCACCAAAACTAAATCAAACTAAATAGAACCCTTCCTAAGCCATGTGATCTAATTCCATGAACTTAGCCAAATCTCCATTCAAATCAAACACAAGTCAATTGATTTTCTCATAAATCAATCATATCTTCAATCATCTCCACAAATTTAAATCAAATATACATTTAAATCATCAAAACTAAATCAAACTAAATCAAACCCTTCTCTAAGCCCCATGACCTACCTTCATGAGCTTAGCCAAATTTGTCTTTAAATTACTTAGAAGTTAATTGATTTTTTTTTTTCATAAATTAATCATAATCATCTCCATAAATATAAATCAAATATACATTGAAATCACCAAAACTAAATCAAACTAAATCAAAATAAATAAAACCCTTCCTAAGCCATGTCATCTAATTCCATGAACTTAGTCAAATCTCCATTCAAATCAAACACAAGTCAATTGATTTTCTCATAAATAAATCATATCTTCAATCATCTCTACAGATATAAATCAAATATACATTTAAATCACCAAAACTAAATCAAACTAAATAAAACCCTTCCTAAGCCACATGATCCAACTCCATGGACTTAGCTAGATTCCTTCACTCCAAACTCCAAATTCAATTAATCTTCTCATGAATCAATCATACCTTCAATCATGTTCACAACTATAAATGAAATCTACAAACATCAAGCCAAATCAAAATCAACCCAAGTCAAACCCAACTTAGCTATTTTAACTTGAAATATCCAAATGAACCAAAACTCATCCAAACCCAAATTAATTGCAATGAATTTACATATCAATCCTAAACCCATATATAAACTCAACTAAATCCAATTCAACCCAAAATCAAGCCAATTGACCCACTTAGGTTCACTTGACCCAAAGTGACCTAAAGAACCCATTTGAGCCAAACTTCAATCCAATCCAAATTGGATTGAACCAAGCCAATCTAAATCTCTTATCATGATTATTGATCACCCTAGGTTGATCAATTATCACAAATAGGGTTAAACCAAGTTAACTTGGTCCTTTGACCAAGTCAACCTTCTTAACCTATATGAATCCAAACTAGCCAAATTGCAACCTAAGCTAAATCCCTTGAAACTAATGATTCATACCAACTCAAAATCAATATTTGAATATGAATTGACTTTCAATTGAGCCAAACCAAACCCAATTGGCCTTCTTGACCCAAGTTGACCCAAATTGACCTAAAAGATCAAATTGGGTCAAATCAAAATGCAAATCAAATTGATTGCAGCCAATGACTCAAGTTCATTCTAAATTGATTGTTGAACTTGACCAAAGTTATGATTGGACCTAATTGAACCCAATTGACCTACATAGCCCAAATTGACTTAAAAGGGTTAAGTTGGTATAAATCAAAATCAAATCCAAATTAATTGAAACCAAAGCCTACAATCATCTTCAATTGGTCAACTAAACCCAAATCTACACCTAACCAAAGCCAATTTGTCTAATTTGGTCAAATTGGTCAACTTAACCCATTTGACCCAAATGAACTCAAATGAGCAAAATCAAATCTAAGCTAAACTAAACCAAACCAATTGAACCAAAACATCCCAAATGATCATATGAACTTGACCAAACTCTTGGTTTGACCTAATCTGACCAGTTGGTTAACTTGTCCAAACGTAACCCAATTTGATCCATTTGAGCCAAATTGAGCCAAACCTAATCAAATCAACTCTAAATCACTTGAAATTTGGGCTGACCTTCTTTTGGCTTATTTCAAATCTACCCAAATCAAATCCAATGCCAAATGATCATTGTACCCTTAGGTCAAGGGTATCACATGAGACAAATCACCTATGTAAGTGGTCATTTCCATTCATTGGCTACTTGACACTCTCAGAATGGTCCACCTAGACACCTAGGACATTGTCCAACCTGAACTCACCTCACCTCCCCCATTAGCACATTGAAGGAATTATTATCCTCTCCTTGGCAACCACTTGCCCTTGTCCGCTAAATCAGTCACTAAGATGATTCCACCACACCCACCCACCAGTGAGGACCATTAGAAGCCAAACAATCGAGGCCTCTGATTAAAGGATGAGGGGTATACCCCCTCCAAGCAAGCATCCTCGAGCCTGCTACTCAAGATGAGCTTATCCTCGAGTTCCTAAGAAGCTCTCATTAGAAAACTCCATTCGAGGTAACTAGGCCCATCATTTGATCCAACTCCCTCATTTCTTCACCAAACTCAAATTAACTCACACACACCTTCCCCACACATCATCGAGCAAGAACGAATCACTTTCCAAGCTTCCTGACCATATGAGGTAGGAGTTCGATCAAAGCCGAGCTCAAAAGCGATGAATTTTGGCCTTCCGAGTGAACGAGGGGAAATTGATCCAAGTGCTGCTCAATAGGGCTTCGTCTCTACTAGACGAAGCTTTCTCAATCGGATTCATCGCCGATCTTGAGCTCCGGCGAGATAATTCCATTAAAACTGAGCTTTGGATGATTTTGGTTGGAGCTTTTTGAAGGAAAGTTGAATGCCATGTGATCTTAGCCGTTAGATCCCTTTAGATCCTTCACACAAAGATGTGGGATCCGTTTGGGATTCGAGGTGAGTCGATTGATGAGAATGGCGAGCATTCTGCCCTTATCGCCAGATGACGGATCACGCACCATCCGTTCTGCATGATCAAAATGGACGGTCGTGATTAGACCCGCTAGATTGATCTGATTAAGTTCTTAAGGAATCGCGGGATTGATTTATGCCATTCGATCCAAGATCGAACGACGGAGATGAAAGCACGTCCACTGCCAACCACCTTAGTGTTGAGTTGGACGTGTTTAAGTGACCAATCCTACAATGCCACATGAAAAGTGCGCCACGTCAGCGATCCGCATGGTGCTTATGGGATTAGGCTTAATTAGGGCTACTTAATTAATTTTTATGGCTGAAACTTCAAAAAGTTCATAACAAATCATAAAAAAATTAGAAAAATATAAATAAATGTTCATTTTAAAGGTATTTCAGAGGAGAATCATTTAAAATTAATTCTAATTGGTTTTGAAAAGTAATAAAAAGCTTAATTTAAGTTTTATTGAAAACTTAATTAGCTTAATTACTCCTTAGTTACTTAGGTAATTAATCCCAAACTTTGTGGGTTAGTTTAATGGGATGATGTGATGTTTATTTTTGGATGTATGGGAGAGGGGGGGGGACACTGCATCATATGAGATACTTATTAAAGTGATCGAGTACAATATTGAGGTATGATGCACTATCTTGAAAGATAGATATATCACCCTTTAATAAACCTAATCACCTAATAAGCACTCCTAAGGCATCATGGTATTCGAATATACCAGAGATTTTTTTTCCTACTTTATATGGATGAATAAAGTAGGGTTTATATTAAATTAGGTTCTAAAGTTCCCTATGGAGGAAACCCTCCATAGTTAATCACATTTTAGAAAATGAAATTTCATAAGAATATTCTCGATTAAAATACACAATTATCATCTCCAAAGATTTCAAGATTAGACTATCAAAGGATTGGTTATGTGTAGGAAATCAAATGGGAAAGTTCAAGGAGAAGACTTATTTTAGGAATCCAAATGAAGAAAGTATGAAACACTCATGATACTAAGTGATGTAGGGCATCATCATCACCATCATCGACGTTATCATCATAAAGTTTAAATCCAGATTGGGTCTTTTGTTATAATTTAAGTTATGCATTATTGGGCTTTTATATTTTGTATATGTCTTGAGCTTATATGTATTGGGCTATTCTTATGTCATGGCCCATGAGTCATTGTAGTAGGTATGACATTTTGAGTAGGTATGGAATGAGTGATAGGTTTGATAATGGTGGTAGGTTTGGTAATAGATGGTGGTAGGTGTAGTTATGATGGTGTTAGGTTTAAGAATTCTTAACTCTCTCTTTCAATCCTATAAATAGGGAGGCTCTTGTAATGCTTGGTACTTAGATTTGGAATAAAAGTTATCTTCTTAAATTTTTTTTACTATTCTTCTATGTGCTTTCCTCTTGAGTGACGGACTACTTGAGTGTGTGAGCTCACAACCCTTAGAAGGAAGGACTCTAAGAAGGAAGATCTCCACAATGACGGACTTTTGTGAGGTCAAGTTCAACTTATCCCCGCTTATGGTTATTTTAAATGCTACAAGTTAAATCGCTCATAACTTTTCGTTTATTTCTTTGCACTTATAAGATTGGATCTCTAGTGTGGTTAACATAACTTTAATCAAAATATTTTCAACTTCACTAAATTCATAATATTGTGAATGTGCTCAATAGTAGTGTGCATTTATCATTACTCTATTGTGAGGATTTAAGAAATATTGATGTTTTAAACATCATATCATAAAAATACCCTTGTCCTACATCATATTTGGTATCAGAGCAAGTATGTTTCTTTGGGAACATCTTGTTTAGTATTGAGTTTTATTTTTACATTAGAATAATCTTGTAATTCATTGTTTAAAAAAGAAATACAAATTTTTTATCTAATTAGGTCATTTACTTAAATTTTTTAATCGTGTCTTTGATTTCATTACATTGCATATTTTTTAAAACAAATTAATTAAATATTTGCTTATGTTAAAATTTTTAAAAGAATATCATCATGTCAACTTGTAGTGGTCTTAGACATCAAGATCAATCCTTAGATGAAAAATATGATTTCTATGAATTTTTACTAGAAAAAATAGAAAAGCTTACCCTTATGCACTAACAAACCTTTAATGAATTCCAAAAAAGATTTGAAGCCTTAGAACAAAAAGTTGGTAGGCTTACAACACATTCACCAGAAACTAACCCAATCCTAGAACACCAAATTGAAGAGAGAGAGAAGGTCATCTGATCTGTTCCTCTTCCTCTCCCGCCTCATCCACATTCTCCTATTAGACCGTATCTCAGGAACAACTTTAATGAATATCCCGAGTTTGATGAGGTACTTCCTCACCCACCTCATCGAATAGGAAGACAATTAAGATGAGATGAAGGTTATGCTCATCGAATTCCTTATGAGCATTATCCTTGACATTATGAAGAGACATTATCTAATTTTGTTGCCCCTCGACGTACACTTAGAGAACCTGATGATGATGTTATTTGTAGGGTTAAACTTGATCCACATACTTTTGATGGTCGACTTGATCCTACAATTTTCTTAGATTGGTTAGTAGATATGGACCAATATTTTGATTGGATGCCCATGTCGGAAGAAAGACAAGTTCATTTTGCCTACATGAAACTAACTAGCCATGCTAAGACTTATTGGATTAATCTCACATGAAAATATCAGCGATAACCACTATGCTATGAGATGAAAGAAATTTTAAAGAAAAATATGTACCATTAAATTTTCATGATCAACTTATGGATGAAATGACTATGCTTAAACAAGGATCTTTAACTGTTGTTGAGTATATGACACGGTTTGATGAATTGATGACCCGTTGAAATGTTAGAGAGGATCACCGTACCATAATCTCTAGATTTAGATCTGGGTTTCGAATTGATATTCGTAATGAAATGATAACCAGATAAATTTATTCTCTTGAGGATGCATTTCAAGTGGCGACTCAAATTGAACAATATCTTAGATCACAACCTTATAATCGATTCATTACTTTCATCAACAAACAACTCTCAATTGCGTGTTACCCCTCATACTTTAGCAGTTCCTAAAGGACTTAGTGAAACAAAAGGAAAAGCTTTAGTAGGAACATCTGGTTCTAAAACTTCTAGCATTACTTGTTTTACATGTGATAAAATTGGTCATTATGCAAGTACTTGTCCTCATCGAAATTTACACTTAGATTATGAAAATGAGGATCAACAAAATGAAAATAATGATAATCAAATTGCAGTTGACTCTTGTGAAGAAGCTAGTGATGCAGAAGAAGTATTAGATGAGTCTCATATTATGTTGTGTGTTTACCCCATGAGCTAATATTGATTGGAGGCGCACATCAATTTTCCACACTTATTTTAAGAGTGGTGAAAAGACGTGTAAGTTAATCATTGATAGTGGAAGCTGTAGGAATGTTATTACTACCTCTGCTTTAGCTAGGATGAAGCTCACCCCAGAGACCCACCCATAGCCTTATAAGGTTGCTTAGGTAGATAAGACCTCTTTCTCTATATCTCAATATTGTCTTGTACCCATTCAATTAGGAGAATATAGTGATAAAATTTAGTGTGATGTTCTTTTGATGGACGTTGCTCATATTTTTAAGTAGACCTTGGATTTTTGATATGGATGTCACAAATTATGGGCGATCTAATACATAATGCTTTTAATTTTCAAGGTAAGAGAATTATTTTAAATCCAGCTAAGCCTAAAGAGGTCACTCCACTTCAACCCCAAAATTCTTCTCCTCCCATAGAAAAAAAATCCCTACATATTATTAATAAACATCAATTTCAACAAGAGATTAATGTGAATATAATTTTTGCATTAGTTGTCCTAACCTCTGAAGATCAACCTTGTGTTAAATCATTCTCATTTGAAGTACGTGAATTTTTATTGGAATATGAAGATATTTGTCCTGAAGAACTTCCTAGTGAGCTTCCCCATTAAGAAGTATCCAACATGCCATAGAGCTAATTCCTGGATCATCACTCCCAAATTTGCCACATTATCATATGAACCCAAGTGAACATGCAGAGCTAAAATGACAAGTTAATGATTTATTAGCAAAAGAATTTATCAGGGAAAGTTTATCTCCATGCATAGTGCCTGCTCTTCTTACCCCAAAGAAAGATGATACTTGGCGTATGTGTGTAGATAGTTGTGCTATAAATAAAATCACTGCTAAGTATAGGTTCCCCATACCTAGACTTGATGATATGTTAGATATGATGGATGGATAAATAGTTTTTTCTAAAATTGATCTTAGAAGTGGATATCATCAAATTCGTATGAGAGAAGGTGATGAATGGAAAACAACATTCAAGACAAAAGATGTTTTATATGAATGACTAGTAATGCCTTTTGGATTGACTAATGCTCCAAGTACATTTATGCGAGTGATGACTCATATCTTACGGTCGTTCATTGGAAAATTTTTAGTTGTGTACTTTGATGATATTTTAATTTTTAGTTAAACTAAGAGCGATCATGAGAAACATTTACGACAAGTCTATGAAGTGCTTTGCAAAGAAAAACTATATGTTTACTTAAAAAAATGTTCATTTATGATGTCTTCAGTAATCTTCTTAGGATTCATTATTTCTTGTGATAGCATCTCTGTTGATCCCGAAAAAAATTAGGGCTATTCAAGAGTGGCCTACCCCAACCACAATTCATGATGTACATAGTTTTATGGGTTAGCCACATTTTATCGAAGGTTTATTCATAGATTTAGCACTATTATGGCCCCAATAACTCAATGTCTTAAAAAAGGAGACTTTGTTTGGACAAAAGCTGTCGCTGATGCCTTTTCTAAAATTAAAGAACTTTTAACAAGTCCACCGATATTGATATTGCCAAATTTTGACATAGTATTTGAGGTATCATGTGATGCTTATGGAGTTGGTATTAGAGGTGTTCTTAATCAAGAAGGTCATCCTATTGCTTTCTTTAGTGAAAAATTAAACGAAGCACGTCAATGATATTCCACATATGATCGTGAGCTGTATGCTGTCATCCAAACTTTATGTTATTGATGACATTATCTTCTTTCACGATAATTTATACTGTATTCTGATCACGAAGCGCTTAAATATCTAAAAATACAAAAGAAACTTAGTTCTCGTCATGCAAAATGGGTTCAATTCCTTCAAGATTATACATTTGTTCTTAAACATAAATATGGTGCCGAGAGAAAAGTTATAGATGCCTTTAAGTAGAATATGTACATTATCAAATACCATAAGTTTGAAGGTTGTTGGATTCAAAAAGGTTAAAGATGATTATCCTAATTATAAAGATTTTCAACAAATGTTTGAATCTTTGAAATTTGATGTTTCAATTAATAGTCAAGATTATCAAATATGAGATGGCTATCTCTTTCGTGGCACACAACTATGTATCATAGATTCATCACTTCAAAATTTTCTTGTTGAGAAAATTCATTCAGGAGGTGTGTCTGGTCATTTTGGTCGTGATAAGACAATAATGATGGAGGATAGGTTCTTTTGGCCTAATCTTAAGAAAGATGTTGCTCAGATTATCATTGCAATACTTGCCAAGTAGCAAAAAGTGGAAAATAAAATTATGGTCAATACACACCACTCCCAATTCCCCACAAACTATGGGAAGATCTTAGTATGAACTTCATCTTAGGATTACCTCACATTGTACAATGTTTGGACTCTATCCTAGTAGTTGTTGACCAATTTTCTAAAATGGAACACTTCATTCCATATTGTAAGACATCAGATGCATCACATATAGCGATAATTTTCTTTCGTGAGATAGTTCGCTTACATGGACTTCCTAAGATAATTGTGTCTGATCATGATGTAAGGTTTAGAGCTATTTTTGGAAAACTTCATGGAAAAGGCTTAGCATAAAACTCTTATTTTCTACAGCTTACCACCCTCAAACAGATGGACAAATTGAAGTTGTTAATAGAAGCTTAGGAAATTTACTTAGGTGTCTGGTGACCGATCATACTACTAGTTGGGACCTAGTTCTTCCTACTGAGAGTTTGCTTATAGTTCAATTAATAGGTCAACTATGAGTCCTTTTCATATTGCGGTTATGATCCAAGAAAACCAATTGATCTTGTTGAATTGCCTGTAACATATAGGTCTAGTGCATTTGCATCTTCATTTGCACAAAGCATGCATGATTTTCATTGTGAAATTCAATAAAAACTTACTCTGAGTTATGATAAATATAAAGCTAATGTTGATGCACATAGATATGTAAAATTTAATGAGGGAGATTTGGTTCTTGTTAAAGTTAGACCTGAGAGATTTCCAACTAGAACTCTTAAGAAATTAACTCTCAAGAGATGTGGTCCTTATAAAGTTGTAAGGAAGATAAATGATAATGCTTATGAAATAGATCTTCCAATGAATGCTGGGATTTCTCCAATATTCAATGTATCAGATTTAATGTTGTACCATGGGCAAACCATGGATAATACTATTCCCTCTACAAATAGTACTAACATGCAGGTTCGTACTTCATCACCGACTGCTATACCATCTCGCTGCTTAAGATCATATCGTCCAGATCAAATTTTAGAAGACCAGATTATCATCACATCTGATGGAGGCACTCAAAAGTTTCTCGTTCATTGGAAATGTCTTTCTCCACTTGAAGATTCATGGCTTACATTTGACGAGTTACATCAACTAGATTCACAATTATTACAAGAGTACTTGGATTTTCATTTTCCAGAGGAGAATCCTTTAAAGCCGGGGAGTGCTGATGTAGGGTATCATCATCACCGTCATCGACGTCATCATCATAAACCTTAAATCCATGATAGGGCCTTTTGTTATAATTTAAGTTATGTATTATTGGGATTCTATATTTTGTATATGTCTTGAGCTTATATGTATTGGGCTATTTTTATGTCATGGCCCATGAGTCATTGTAGTAGGTATGACATTTTGGGTAGGTATGGAATGAGTGGTAGGTTTGATAATGGTGGTAGGTTTGGTAGTAGGTGGTGGTAGATGTAGTTATGATGGTGTTGGTTTGAGTTTGGAGTTAGTTTGAGTATTCTTAACTCTCTTTCAATCCTATAAATAGGGAGGCTCTTGTAATGCTTGGTACTTAAATTTGGAATAAAAGTTATCTTCTTAAATTTCTTTTACTATTCTTCTATGTGCTTTCCTCTTGAGTGACAGACTACTTGAGTGTGTGAGCTCACAACCCTTAGAGAAGGAATTCTAAGGAAGGAATGTGATTTCCACAATGACGGACTGTTTGTAGAGGTTAAGTTCAACTTATCTCCGCTTTGCTGTTGGTTATTTTAAATCTGCTACATGTTAGATCGTTCATAACTTTTCAATTATTTCTTTGCACTTATAAGATTCAGATCTCTAGTGTGGTTAACATAACTTTAATGTGAATCTTTTCAACTTCACTAAATTCATAATATTGTGAATGTGCTCAATAGTAGTGTGCATTTATCATTACACTTTTGTGAGAATTTAAGAATTATCGGTGTAATAAATATCATATCATCAAAAACACCCTTGTCCTACATCACTAAGAAACCTAGTGAGCATTCTAATCTACCTTATAAATGAGTTTTATACTTTTGAAAGTGAAGAGACTTATTTATTTGAATTAAATTTTATTAGATTATTAAGGATTATAATCCACCAACACAAGGTTGTCGAGATGCCTAAGAGGTGAGGATTTATGCTTATAGCCTGATGAAAATAGCTACCTCATATCCTAAATCTAGGGAGCTTTAGTGCGAGCTAAAGCGTGGCCTAACCTAAGTGACAGGTGGACATAATGGTTTACCTCCACAAGAGAGAATAAATCATTCAACTTCTGGACTTATAATTGCCTAGAGTAGCCCCCAGCTAACTCCTCCTATGATTTTAAAACTATGTAGTCTAGTAATATAAATTTACAAGATAGTAGGGTCATTATTTATTTAGAATGAGACTAAAATCCTAAACGCACTCCCTAAGAGACTAGAGCATGAGTGGTATGAGCAATGACTTAGTTTAATGAAAAATATTTTCAAATTTTATTTAATTTTTGACACTTCATTTAGACAAAGGTTTTAGAATTTTGATGCCTACATCCATGATGAAATAAAGTTGTTGGCTAAATCAGTGGGAAAGGGGTGTTTTCTAACACAAGGGATGCCCTCACAGGTCAATAATTCCCCTATCGTGCAAGGATGGAAATCTCCTATTTTTAATTGCGAAACAGTATGCATGCATGATAGGGTTGCTAAATCTTTTAATTATCTTATTTATATCATAGCCTTTATGGTGAGGTTATGAGTTGTCAAAATTTTAATTTTGAGTGATTAGTTGGAGTAGAAAAAATAATTTTATCCTAAGAGCCTACCACATATAGGCCACACATTAAAACATCAACCATAACTATGAAAAACATGCCATTTCTAATGCGCAAATTAAACAAATCATCGAAAAATTTTATAAGCTAATGCAAAAAAATATTAGGCTCGTGTTGTCAGGTACTGCCGCGCAACCCAAAAAGAGAAAAAATGGGTAGCCGAGCTCTACCTTTATACAACCCGGAATATGAAAGAATAATTACAATTTTATCAAATGTTATGGGGGTCTTCTTTCCTCCATTTTTTCATATATTCTTTCTTCATTCTCTTGATTTGGATGTGCTTACTTCAAAGGCATCACAGGGCACCCCAAGACAAAGCTTTCTAGACACTACTCATCCTAATCTCTCATTGCACTAATCCTAATTCCTATTGTAAAATTACATTCATGTAGGAGAAAAGTAAATCTAACTACACCTGCAAAACATAGGTTAACTAAACATACATACAATCCCAAGCAATTTTAT
This sequence comes from Cymbidium sinense, assembly GCA_021442155.1. Lineage (NCBI taxonomy): Eukaryota > Viridiplantae > Streptophyta > Magnoliopsida > Asparagales > Orchidaceae > Cymbidium > Cymbidium sinense. The sequence goes on from CM038227.1 coordinate 79,233,080, forward strand.
GTATGTTTTGGACTTAGCACTCTGCACATAGATAACCAAGCCCACCTGTCTTAACTTGGATTATGTTTAGGGGCTTAAGCAACCTGCAAATAGAGAATTTATATTTATTTTAAGCATTACCTTAAGCATAATTCCCAGTAGAAAACAAAATTAGGCTAGGAACGGCCTAACATCCAGTCTATGAGGCGTACACCATAACATCCAATCTAAAATAGTACATCACAAAATAAAATATACATTACATCATACACTATCCTAATATAGAACTAGAAGTAGTGACTTAATTCTAATATGTGTTAAGGTTTGTGTGGTGTGTCTCAACTAGACATTAAAGTTATAATTTTTTAAGTGTAGAAGGATTCAATTTAACATAAAGGGTTGATTTCGCTTGAAGTCATTTAATTGATTCAAGAATTTTTAATTTATGTTTTCTTTTATTTCATATGATTACACTTACCAACTAAGTGTTATAAAGAGAAGGAAGGAGATCATCCCCTTTCATCACCTTAAGCCACTTTCTAAAGCATATTAATTTGATTTAGTTCTCTTTAGCAAATGACTTATTATATATTTTAAATTAACCCTAACTTTAGATTCACTTTAAATAAACATAAATATGAAAAGCTTCTTAAGATTAATCTAATTGACTTATTAACACATGACACATTAAACCATTCCTTTCCATCACAAATAATATGCATATGATTTAATATTTAGCACACCTATACATACATAATATTTTGGCACACTTAAATGATAATGAATGTGTACGTTTAGAATTTATTTTCATTGTATTATATGAACATATAAATTAAAGCTCCATCCAAATTCTAATGCCAAAATACATAAGGATGGAATCACATAAGTACGTGTCGTTGTTAACCAGGAAAGTGAGGTAATCAAATGACCTCCTTGGAGCTAGCAAAAGTCTCGTATTCTCAGGATGTCCAGATAATATACTTACTAATATTCCAAGCTTATGTAAATTTATACAAGGGTAAGGAAAAGAGAGAACTAATTTATATATTACACATGCTAATGACTTAGGTGAATATGAATGCATGTATTTTTGGTAACAAAAGGGGATCTTCATCTGTTAATTAAGCATACCTCATTACGGCTACTTAAGCCTCATATTTCCAGGATGTCCAGACTATACACTTGCTATCTTAAATATATATGAATGTATACACAACTATAAAGATGAGAATCATGCAAAGATTGTATTTTTATTCGATCGAATCCTTTATGCATGTGAATTAAAGTTTTATCCAAATTCTAATGTAGAAATACATGTAACTGAAATCAAATAAATACTTATTTTTCTTAACTAAGAAAGTTAGGTAATCAAATGGCCTCCTTGGAGATACTTAAAGCTTCGTATTCCCGGGATGTCCAGACTATATACTTATTAACATTCAAATACATGTAACACCACATATGAATTAAGGAAAAGAAAGCTTTACTTCACATACATAAGCTATAAGAACATGCAAAGCCTATATGTATTCATAACTATTATCACTCTAATCAATGTAATTGATTTATAAACTTTAAAAAAATTTGAATTTATTAGTGATAATAGCCATACATATCATAAATTAATCCAACACATGCAAGCTTACATAAAAAAAATCATTTGATTTAATTAATTCTGAAAAGATGAATGCATGATTTCAAATGACCTACAATATCTAATATAATTGGAAAGGAATAAATAAACATATACACATTATTTCATTCAATCAAATTAATTTGTAAGGTTAATCATATTAAATAAAGTCATTTAATGTAAACCAAAGCTTTCTTAATATCATTTCTAATTTCATGTTTTGATTTGATTTAAGGATGTGAGAAAAAGTTTGCTGATCCTAACCCATCCCCATGTTTGTTAATTAATTTAGTTTAATGAAATATAATTAAGTTGATTTTATGAGTTAATTAAGCTGTAATATACATTAAATATATTAATTAACCATTTTCTATGTTACCTTAATATAATTAATCAAATTATTGTGAGCCAATATGATATGCACGTGTATTAAAAATTAAATCAGTAATGATCCTAAGAAATAAAAGAGACCTAATGCAATTGGCTCATAATTAATGGTTATCTAAGTTAAGGAACTTAATTAAGTACTCTTATGACCTTCCCACACATGTGGGTTAACCATAATTTCCTTAAGATATCTTTAGGTTATTGAACACCTAAAGGTCTACCCAAGAATTGATTAATTAAGGTTTAATATCATTATCATTTCATTTTAATTAATTAAGTGATGTGATTAATTAGTTAAACCTTAATTAATTTCATTTTAAAAAAGTGAAATGAACTTAGGGGAGTAGGCTAGAACAAAGGTCCCAATCCTATTCCTTAGTTCATTTACTATTAAGAAATGATTAATAATCTTAATTAAATAATTTATTACTATTCATGGGATTAATTAATCGTTAATTAATTTGAAAGAGTAATTATGGTTCAATTAGTCAATTTTCTTAATTAAGTGAGCAATAAATCCCAAGAAAATCATGAGAGGCATAGGTCATCCCATTAAATTAACCCACAAAATTTAAGGTTAATTTCTCAAGTAATTAAGGAGTAATTAAGCTAATTAATTTTATAATTAAATCATAATTAAGCCTTAATTACTATTTAAAATTAATTAAGAACATTTTTAATTAATTCTCATCTGAAATATCTTTAAAATGAGTATTTATTTATATATTTTTTAGATTATTCTATAATTTGTTATAAATTTTGGAAGTTTCAGCCATTAGAAATACTTAGTTTCAGCCATGTGGCACACTTTTCACGTGGTGCTGCGGGATTGGCTATTTAAACTTATTTTATTGAGTGCCTACGTGGTGGCGACAGACATACTTTCTTATCCACCACCCGATCTAAAATTGGACGGCTATGATTAATCCTGTGGCATAATATGATTAAATTAGATTAAACTATAGGGTTTAATCACGATCGTCTGTTTCAATCACGTGGAACAGACGGTGTGTGATCTATCATGACACGAGCGGGGGAGAATAGAGTCCGTCTGCCATTGCTCGCTTGATCCGAGCTTGGATCAACTCCAAAAGGATCCCACACATTCATGACGCCGATCAAAGGGAATTCAACGGTCAAGATCACATGAGATGCATATTTTCTTCAAAAAACTCCAACCCATTTTTGCCAAATGTTTGGTTTTAATGGCATACCTAGCCAGAGCTCAAGATCAGTGGCGCCAATGATTGAGGAAGCTTCATCTAGTGGAGGCAAAGCCATACTGAGTAGCAATTTGATCAACTTCCCTTTGTTCGCTTGAAAGGCCAGGATCAGTCGCTTTGGACCTTGGTTCTGATCGAAGTCATACGTTCGGTGCTTGGAGGGCTCAAGAGATGACTCATTCTTGCTCGATGGAGTGTGGGGATGGTGTGTACAAAGTTAGTTTGATTTCTATGGAGGTTTGAGAAATTTTGGATCAAAGGAGGGATGCCCTATTTTGGCTTGGGTGAAATCGGTAGTGGGGAGCTTGGGGAACTTGGAAACGGCTCTAGGATGCTTGCCTTGGTGCTGCCTCACCGGTCTAGTGCTCGTTTGGAGTTGGAGGGGGTTGTCCCACCACCTTGAGGGTCGTGGTGTGGACTGGATGAGGTGGCTCAGTTTAAGTGGGTGTTGTGGAGGTGGTTGCCAAAGAGGGATAGTGGGTGTCCTATGGGTTTCAGATTCTCCAATGGGGAGGGGTGAGGTGAGTTCACCTCCCACGGGTTATGGCTAACCCAACCATCCCTTGGGTCAAGTTGGGCAGTGTCGTTAGTGCTTAGGTGGACCATTGGGTGGTTGCCAAGTAGCCAAGGAATGAAAATGACCATTTACACAGGTGATTTGTCTCATGTGATACCCTTGACCTAAGGGTATAATGGTCATTTGGAATTAAATTTGATTTGGGAAGATTTGAAATAAGTCAAAAATGGATTAGCCCAAATTTCTAGTCAATTAGAGTTGATTTGGTTTGATTTGGCTCAATTTGACTCATTTAGGTCAAATTGGGTTAGGTTGGGTCAAGTTGACCAATTTGTCAAATTTGGTCAAACCAAGGGTTGGGTCAAGTTTATATGATCATTTGGGGTGTTTTGGTTCAATTAGTTTGGTTTAGTTTGGCTTAGATTTGATTTTGGCTTATTTGAGTTCATTTGGGTCAAATGGGTTAAGTTGACTAATTTGACCAAATTGGCTAGATTGGCTTGGGTTAGGTGTTAGTTTAGGTTTAGTTGACCAATTGAAGATGAGTATAGGCTTTGGTTTCAATTAATTTGGATTTGGTTTTGATTTAGGTCAATTTAACCCTTTAGGTTAATTTGGCCTATGTAGGTCAATTGGGTTCAATGGGATTAATTGGGTCCAATCATGGCTTTAGTCAAGTTCAACAATCAATTTGGAATAAACTTGAGCCATCGGTTATAATTAATTTGGTTTACATTTTGATTTGACCCAATTTAGTCTTTCATGTCAATTTGGGTCAACTTGGGTCAAGAGGGCCAATTGGGTTTGGTTTGGCTCAATTGAAGGTCAAGTCATGTTCAAATATTGATTTTGAGTTCATATGAATTATTGGTTTCAAGGGATTTTGCTTAGGTTGCAATTTGGTTAGTTTAGATTCATATGAGTTAAGAAGGTTGACTTGGTCAAAGGACCAAGTTGACTTGGTCAAAGGACCAAGTTGACTTGGTTTGACCCTATTTATGACAATTGATCAACCTAGGGTGATCAACAATCATGATAGGAGGTTTAGGTAGGCTTGGTTCAATCCAATTTGGGTAAATTGGAACTTGGCTCAAATTGGTCAAATTGCCCACTTTGGGTCAAGTGGACCAATTGGGTTTAGTTGGCTTGATTTTGTATTGAGTTTGATTTAGTTTAGTTTATATATGGATTTGGGATTGTTATATAAATTCCATTGTAATTGATTTGGGTTTGGATGAGTTTTGGTTCATTTGAATATTTCAAGTCAAATTGGTTAGGTTAGGTTAGGTTTGACTTAGGTTGATTTAGTTTGGGTTAATGATTGTAGATTTCATTTATATTTGGGATGATAATTGAAGGAATAATTGATTCATGAGAAAATCAATTGAATTTGGTTTTAGAATGAAGGAATTTGGCTAGTTCCTGGAGTTGGGTCATGTGGCTTAGGTTTGGATTTTGATTTAGTTTCATTTAGTTTTGATGATTTAAATAGATATTTCATTTATATTTGTGAAGATGATTGAAGATATGAATTGATTATAAGAAAATCAATTGAGTTTGGATTGATTTGAAGGTAATTTGGCTGAGCCCATGGGATTGATTCATATGGCTTAGGAAGGGTTTTGATTTAATTTGATTTAGTTTTATTTGGTTTTGATCATTTGAATGTATATTTGATTTATATTTAGGAAGATGATTGAAGATATAAATTAATTATGAAAAAACAATTGAATTTGGGTTGATTTGGATGGGATTTTTATTAAGTTCATGAAATTGATTCAAAGGGCTTAGAAAGGATCTTGATTTAATTTTGGATTTAGTTTTGATCATGTGATTGTAAATTTGATTTATATTTAGGAAGATGATTGGAGATATAAATTGGTTATGAGAAAATCAATTGATTTCGGATGGGATTTTGGCTAAGTTCATGAAATTGATTCGAAGGACTTAGAAATAATTTCAAGTTTAGATTTGATCATGGGCTTCAATCATTTGATTTTGGAAATTGGGTTTGGATTTGGATTTGAATTTAATGTTTGAATTGAACTTGAGGTTTGGTTTGAGAAGGTGAACATGGATTGGATTTGGGTTGTAGGGTAGGTGGATTATCCTAATCCTTAAGGAATATTCTAATCTTATGGCTTCTAAGTTTCTAAGCTTAGGTTAAGTGTTTACCTAATTGTTTGAAATATCTTATGACTAGGGAAGTCTTAATGTCTAGAAGGCTCTTAAGTCTAAGATGGGAAGATTGAATCCTCACTCAAAAATTGAGGCCAACAAAAGGACCCCCAATAGGTGTGGTGTAACTGACAAGGCACACTGCACGTATTAGCATTGACCGAGATGATCAACAACATCCAAAGGTTTGCAAGCGGTAATGAAAATGATCTATACCTAAACCTGAAAGGTATGTCGAATCACGATCTTAGTGCAATGCAACTCAACTCATGCCAAGGGCATAAGAGAAGAAAATCCACTAGCGATTAAGATTTGACTTGTTTGACTTGAATGGAGATTTATGGGAAGAAGATTAGTTGGCGATAAGAATCTATAACCCACCGGGGATCAAGATCCAATTAATTTCAAATTGTTTTGTCTTAATTGATGTGGAGGCATATCTGTTAGGGATATGGGCTCGAGTCCGCTAGATATTGGGTATATTAACCTTCCACTAGGGAAGTAGGTTTAGGCAATCCACTGGGGACTGGGATTTGAGTTTGATTTCATAGATTTGTTTGGGGATGTATTCATTGGGGTTAAGAGTTTGGTTGGATTTTTTTGATTTGTTTGATTAGCTCCACTAGGGAGAGATGGGCTTGAATTGTTTCAATTTAGACTCCACTGGGGGAGTTGGTTTAATTTGGCTTCACTAGAGAGGTTGGTTTTAATTTATTTATATATGATTTGGGGCTCCACTGGGGAGAAGAGTGAGATTTAACTCCACTAGGGAAAATAAAATTGGGTTTAATTTAATTCAGAATAATGCATGGACTCTATCTGTGTGTGATGGACCAACTGAGAAGGGGCTATATCGGCTTTGATCTATCTCAAGTTTACAAATCCAAATGGATAGCCTATCGACCATGGGGTAGAGGGGTTGCCTTTCGATGTGCAACGATAGCGTTAGGAAGAAGGCGTGTAGACTTACATCTTCCAAACCGGGGGGCAACCGCTGGGGTGATTTGTTGGATGCATAATAAATCAAACTTGACCTAGGGAGACAACTGAGAGAGCCTGCTGGGGATCTTACCTCAACTCAAAAGCAGTCAAAAATAATTTCATTTTAATTTCATGTGATTTAATATGGTTTGTTTAAATTGATTTGATTTAATTTGATTTCAAATTAAGGGCATATCCACTAGGGATGTGAGATCGATCAAATTTGATAGATTTAATTTATGGACCCTGTCGGTGTGTGATGGACCCACTAAGAAGGGGCTAAATCAGCCTTATCCTATTTCAAATTTATAAATCCAAAGGGATAGTCTACCAGCTATGGGGAAGAGATAGTTAACTTAAGGGATTGCCTTTTGGTGTGCAACACCTGTGCTAGTAAGAAGGCGTAGCAAAATTACATCTTCCAAAGCATGGAGTGACCGTTGGGGTGACCTATTGGTAGCACATAAAATTAAACCCGACCTAGGGTGACTACTAAGTGAATGCTATTGAAGACTTATGTCAACTCAAAAGTAGTCAGACAATTCCTATAGGAAGTTTTGTTGATATTACTCTAAAGATAGGATGACTGCTTGGGAAAAGGTACCACTAGGGGTATCCTCCTAATCCATAATATATATATATATATATATATATATATATATATATATATATATATATATATATATATATATATATATATATATATATATATATATTGTTTGTTGATATGTTTTCATGGACCCTATTGGTGTGTGAGGGACCACACTGAGAAGGGGCTATATCAGCCTCATCTTATCTTAGACTTATTGGACCAAGGGAGAATTTGCACATCCGCATGATAGATTCTTTAACCAGTAGGGGCCAAGTAGGGGCTATATATATATGGTTACTAGTAAAGGAAAACTGTCCAATTTGATAGTAACCCGAGTACTATCTAAATGGAGTTGCAAAGTTCTTGATCCAAGTAGAGTGCCCACAAGGGAGGTGCCACTAGGGGTGTTATCCTGATGCCTGAAGAAAAGAAAGCCTATAGGTGTACGGTGGCCAACTCAAGTAGGAAGCGTAGAAGACTTACGTTTTCCATTAGTAGTGTATCCACTAGGTGGGTCACCATCAGCATAGCGAGAACCAACCAACCTAAGGTGCCCGTTGGTGTGCAATAATCAATCTGGAAAGAAAGCATGTAGACTTATAACTTTTCAAGTGAAACTGATCATCGGGATAACATGTTGTCGGCGGGATAGATGCTACCTGACCTAGGGCAACTACTAAGCAGGGAGTCCCATGGGGAGGACTGGACCCAGGCTTGAAGTAGTTAGGAGGAAAGGAGCTACTAGGGGACTTACCCTAAACCTCAAATATACTTGACTGAGTCAACGCACGATGGCTGGTTCAAGAAGAAGGCATAGCAGACTTACATCCTCTTAAATGAAGCCAACATGAGTTAGCTTACCGACCATGTAGTAAGGCCTACTAAACTAATAGGAAGCTCGTCGATGTGTAGCAGTTAAGCCGGGAGGAAAGTGTAGTAGAATTACATCCTCCAAGGCAAGAAGACCACAAGGGTGATGCACTAACAGGGTAGCACGTCAGCCCAACCTGTAGCAGCTACTGAGTGAGTGTCGTTGGAGGCATTATCCCAACTCGAAGTAGCCTGAGACAAAAGATATGTATTTTTTATATGTTTGCATGTAGTTTGTATTTGTGTTGAGTCGATGAAGGATAAGATGCCACTCGTGTTTCTTACACTTACCCTAAACACATCGTGGCGGATTCTCAAACAAGAATACTTTCAACATGGAAGAGATTGAATTCAACATGAAATTTTCATTGATGATAATTTTTTTCAAACATGATTTATGGATAATATTTTTTTAAGTAGAGCTCTTTGATTGGAAGCATTGGGCCATCTCTCTTATGATTAATAAGCTAATAAGATCCTCCTTGGTAGGCCTTCTCTATGGAAAAATGGTCTTCCCAAGTGGGTTCAAACTTGCCTGCCATCTTTCGATGGGCAACAATTGGTCTCCTTAGAACTAAAATAAGTAGTCCTTCTTGAAAAGCTCTAGGACGGACCAACTTATTGTGAGTTTGAATCATTTTTTCTTTGTACAACTCGAGGTTCTGGCATGCTCGTAAGCATCTCTCCTCCAAATCTTTGAGCTTTTCTAACCGTAACTTAGCATTCTATAATGTTGTGATCTGGCTACCTACAACTATCCTTAGTGATGGGAGTTGGACTTCTAATAGTAGAATTGTTTTGGATCCAAAAACTATGGAGAAATGAGTACACTGAGTTGTAGTTCTATATATGGTGCCACAAGGCTTCAACTAATTGGTCATGCCATTGTCGCTTGTTGTCATCAAGTGTCTTCTTCAATATTTGGATGAGAGTTTTGTTGAAGGCTTCTGCTAAGCTATTTGCCTTCCGGTAGTAGATGGTAGAATATCTCCAACCTATGCTGTGTCTTTGGGCAAAGCTAGTAATCTTGGTGCTCTTGAATGCAGTACCATTATCAGATATAATTCATCAAGACACCATAAACATATATATGATATGGTTCCTGACAAACTAGAGCACATGTTGAGCTGCGATTTCTCTGAGAAGAATCGCCTCTGCCCACTTGGAAAAGTAGTTGCTAGGATAAACTAATGACCTTTGGAAGAAGGAGGATCAATTGGACCCACTAAGTCATTACCCCAACACTCGAATGGCCATGAGGCCAATGTAGGATGTAGAATTTTGGGTGGCTGGTGGAGGACCGTACCGTGTACTTAACATTAGTGGCATCTCCTAGCTACATCCATGCAGTCTGTAATCATCGATAACTAGTAGTATTCTAGTCTCTTGATCTTGGCTTTTATCTTCAGACCAGATTGATGTGCTCTACATAATCCTGAGTGCACCTCAGTCACAATTTTGTGGGCTTCGTGTTTGTCTAAACAACTTAACCACATATGATTGAAAGATCATCAGTATAAGACACCATCCACAAGGGTGTAGGAAAGTGCCCTTTGCTTCATCTGATGAGCTTGTGACCTCTCTTGAGGCATGTGGTGTTTATTTTTGGATGTGGGGGGACACCATGCAAATCATAGGGGGCATTTATTGAAGTGATCATGTATGACATTGATGTATGATATACTATCTCGAAAGATAGAGACATCATCCTTCAATGGACCTAGTCACCTAATAAGGACTCCTAAGGCATGATGGGTCTTCGAATGTACCAGAGAATTTTCCCCTGCTTTACATAGATGAATAAAGCAGGGTTTATATTAAATCAGATTCTAAAGTTCCCAATGGAGGCAAGCCTCCATAGTTAATTACATCATAGGGAATGAAGTTCTATGAGAATACTCTGGATTAAAGTAGTCAATTATCATCTTCAAAGATTTCAAGGTTAAAATATCAAAGGATTGGTTATGTTTGGAAAATTAAGTGGAAAATCTCAAGGAGAAGACTTATTTTTGGAATCCAAAGGGAGGAAGTAGGAAATTCTCATGATACTAGGAAGCCTAGTGAGCATTCCAATCTATCATATAATTGAGCTTTATATATTTGAAATTAAAGAGAATTATATATTCTAGTTGAATTTTATTAGATTGCTACGACTTATAATCAACCAACACAAGGTTGTAAAAATGCCTAAGGGGTGAGGATTTATGCTTGTAGCCCGAAGGAAACAACGACCTCGGATCTTAAATCTAAGGAGCTTTAGCACAAGCTAAATGCAACCTAAATCTAAGCGACAGGTGGACAAAAATATTGACCTCCTTAAAAGAGGATGAACCATCCAACTTCTGGACTTATAACTGTATGGAGTGGCTGCCAACTAACTCCTCATATGATTTTAAAACCATGTAGTCTGGTCTTATGAATTGTAAGGTAGCTAGGCTAGTTATTTATTTGAAAGAAACTAAAGTCCTTAAACCCACTCCTTAAAAGACTAGAGCATGAGTGGTATGAGTAATGACTTAGTCTACCATTAAAAAAATCTTACAAATTTCATTTCATTTTAGACACATATTTTTTGACAAAGGCTATAGGATTTTGATTCCCACATGCATGATGAAATAAATTTGTTGGCTAAATCAACGGGAAGGGGTGTTTTCTAACACAAGGAATGCACTCAAAGGTCAAGCATTCTTCTATCATGTAAGGATGAAAAACCCATATTTTAAAGAGCGAAATAATATGATATGCATGTTATGAAACATTCAACCATTCAACAAAGAGGTTGCTAAATCTTTTAATTATCTTATTTAAGACCTAGGATTTATGGCGAGGTTATGAGTTATTTTAAAGTTTAGTTATGAGTGATTAATTAGGGTAAAAAAATTAATTGTACCCTAAGAGCCTAACATTTCTAGGCCACACATTAAAGTATCATTCATTTAAGAAACTATAAAGATCATGCCATCCTAATGCATAATTTAAACATAACATCAATCAATTTTATAAACTATCGCAGAAGAGTAAGAGGTCAGTGCGGTTGGGTACCACCATACAATGCGAAAAAGAGAAGATAGGTAGTCGAGCTCTAACCTTATACAACCCAGAATATGAAAGAATAATTATAATTATAAATGAGTAAATGCTATGGGGGTTATCTTTGCTTCATTCTTCATGTCTTCATGTATTCATTCTTTCATTTGATTTGATTTACTCTACTTCAAAGGCATCATAGAGCACCCCAGGACAAAGCCTTTTGGCCACTGCTCATCCTAATCCCCCTATAGTATTAATCCTAATTTCTATTACAAAATTACATTGAAAATAGAAAAAGTAAATATAACTACACCTGTAAAATGGAGGTTAGCTAAACACATATGCAATCCCAAACAGTTTTATGTATAATTTGGGCTTAGCATCCTGCACATGGGTAACCAAGCCCACTTGTCCTAACTTGGATTATGCTTAGGTATTTATGCAACCTGCAAAGAGAGCATTTACATTTACTTTTAAACATCCCTTAAGCATAATCCCCTATAAAAAATATGATTAGGCTAATATCGATCTACCATCTAGTCTATGAAGCATACACCCTAACATCAAGTCTAAAATATTACATCACAAAATAAACATACACCCTACATACATCATCTTAACATAAAGCTATAAGTGGTGACTTAATTCTAATAAGTGTGTTAAGGCTTGTGTGGTGTAGCTTACTAAGCATTAAAGTTTTATTTAAACATCTTAATTTAAAGCTTTATCCAAATTCTTATACGAAAAGATATAAGAATGAAATTAAATGGGTACATGCCATTATTAAACCAAGGAAGTGAGGTAATCAAATGACCTCCTTGGGGAGAGTTAAAGCCTCGTATTTCCGAGATGTCCAAACTATATAACCATTTGCGTTCAAACATAGGTAAAGTCGTATACATGAACAGATAAAGTAAACTACAAATCATGTGGCTCATTAATTCAACCACTTAGTCAATTATGAATGCATGCAATTTTAATATAAAAGGGGATTTTCATTCATTAATCACATATATACACACACACGTATGAAACATAAATAAGTACGTGCCATTATTAAACCAGGGAAGTAAGGTAATCAAATGACCTCCTTGGGGATACTTAAAGCCTCATATTCTTGGGATGTCTAGACTATATACTTGTTTGTTTAGATACATATGAATGTATAAGTAACTAAGAGAATGAAAATCATGCAAAACTTATATTTTTATTTAATTGAATTATTTATGTATATGAATTAAAGCTCAATTTAAATTTTAATGTTAAAATACATAAGAATGAAATCAAATGGGTACATGCCATTATTAAACTAGGGAAGTGAGGTAATCAAATGACCTCCTTGGGGTTACTTAAAGACTCGTATTCCTGGGATATCTGGACTATATACCCATTACCATTCAAACTTATGTAAATCAAAATGTGAATAAAGGAAAGAGACTTTACTTCATACACTTTAAACTATAAGCACATACATCTTTTATGTATTTTGTAACTATCATTACTACACATGACATCTTTCATTTATAAGCTTTTGAAAAATACATTTGGATTTAATAATGATAATAGCCACACATATATTAAATTGAATCAACACATGCATGTTTTACATAAAGGAAACTTCATTTTATTTGATTACTTTTGAAAGATATGGATGCATGAAACCAAGTGTCATACAATATTTAACATGATCGGAGAGGAATAATCAAATACAAACATGTGATTCATTCAATCAAATTAATTCCTAAGGACAATCATGTCAAATAAAACCATTTAAAATAAACCAAAGCTTTCATAACATCATTCTTGATTTCATATTTTGATTTGATTTAAGGATGTGATAAAAGGTTTGTTGGTCCTAACCCATTCCCATGTTTGTTGATTGATTTAGTTTAATAAAATATGATTAAGTTGATTTTATGAGTTAATTAAGTCATAATATGCATAGAATCCATTAATTAAGCCTTACCTATGTCACCTTAACATAATTACCCCAAATAATTATGAGCTAACATAATATGCACATACATTGAAAATTAAATTAGCAATGATCTTAAGAAATGAAAGAGGCCTAATGCAATTGGCTCATGATTAATGATTAAATAAATTAAGGGACTTAATTAAGTACTCTTATAATTATCCCACACATGTGGGCTAATTATAAATTCCTTAGGATCCTTTAGGTTATTAAACACCTAAAGATCTACCCCAAGATTTAATTAATTAAGTTTTAATATGATTATGATCTTAATTTAATTAATTAAACTATTTGATTAATTAATTAAACCTTAATTGATTTAATTAATGATATGAACTTAGGGAACTAAATTAGGAAGGAGGTCCTAATCTTATCCCATAGGTTCATTCACTACTGAACAATGATTAACAACTTAATTAATTAATTTGTTAATGTTCATGGGATTAATTAATGATTAATTAACTTAAGAGAGTAATTAAAGCTTAATTAGTCAATTTTCCTAATTAACTAGGCAATAAATCCCAAGAAAATCATGGGAGGTAGAGGTCATCCCATTAAATTAACTCATAAAGTTTAGGGTTAATGACTGAAGTAATTAAGAAATTATTAAGCTAATTAAGTTTGTAATTAAATCCTAATTATGCCTTTATTACTACTCAAACTAATTAAGATCATTTTTAATTAATTCTCCTCTAGAATTCCTTTAAAAAGAGTATTTATTTATATTTTTTCAATTTTTTTTACAATTAGTTATAATTTTTACAAGTTTCAGCCCTTAAAACACATTAATTAGGCTTAATTAACCTCTATTCTTGTCGATGCCATGTGACGCGAGGCGTGACGCATTTCCATGGGTCGGTTATTAAAAATAATTTGAGTCGCGACTTGCATGGAGGATGCGCTTTCTGGCCCGATCTATGACTGGATGTCCACAATTAATCCTGCGGTGCTAAAGAAATAAATCAGATAATTCTAACAAATCTAATCATGACCGCCCATTTTGATCACACAGAATTGACGGTGCATGATCTTTCATCATGCGAGCGAGGGAGAACAAAGTCCGTCCACCATTGCTTGTGTGATCCAAGCTCACCCGAACTCGGATCGACTCTAAATAGATCCCACACCTTTGCGCAAAAGATCCAAAGGGATCCAATGGTCAAGGTCATGCGGGATGAAAGTTTCTTTCAAAAAGCTCTAATAAAATTTTACTCTAAGGTCAGTTTCAATGGCATACCTCACAGAAGCTCAAGATCGGTGCCAAATCTGATTGAGGAAGCTTTTTCTAGTGGAGATGAAGCTTACCGACAGACGAGCTAATATTAGCGGTTTGCTAAGGCCAATACGCTTGGTGTTGATCAAAATCGGTTGTCCAGTGGTTAGAAGCCTCGAGAGGCGATTCATTCTTGCTCAACTAGCTCTAAGAATGGTGTGTGCGAAGTTAATTGCACTTTGGTGGATTTTAGAGCAAATGGGATCGAATGAGGTGATGCCCTATTTCGGCTTGAAGAAAATTGAGTGTGGGGTACTTGGGGAGGCTTGGGAACTCTCTAGGAAGCTCTTGGTGGCTCCTCATAGAGTTCTCTAGCTCTGAGGAATGCAAGTGTGTATTTTTGAGTGGAAATGAGGGGGTGTATACCCCCTTCCTCTGAATCTAACAGACGAAGCTTGGCTCTTTGTGATCATTAGGCCACCTAAGAGGGTTGTGGGTGTCCTTGAGTGGATGTGTTGGCTCGGTTTGGTTAGGTGAAGGTGTGGAGGTGGCTGCCAAGGAGGGTAGTGGGTGTCCATGGTTTGGTTCAATTTGGCTTAGGTCTAATTTTTGCTCATTTGAGTTCATTTAGACAAATGGGTCAAGTTGATCAATTTGACCCAATTGACCAAATTGGTTGGGTCATGGCTTGGTTTGAGTTTGTTTGATCATTTGGAATATGTTGTGGGCTTTGGTTGAGTTTAATTTGAATTAGATTGGGTTTTAAGTTGGTCTGACCCTTTAGGTCAAGTTGGGTTCAATAGGTCATTTGGGTCTAGTGGGTCAATTGGGCTCAACTGAGGCTTTGGTCTAGTTCAATAGTCAATTTGGAATGAACTTGAGCCATTGGTTGCAATCAATTTGGTTCATATTTTGATTTGACCCAATTTGGTCTTTTAGGTCAATTTGGGTCAACTTGGGTCAAGTGGGCCAATTGGGTTTGATTTGGCTTAATTGAAGGTCAAGTCATATTCAAGTATTGATTTTGGATGGGTATGGGTCATTGGTTTCAATGGAGTTGGCTTAAGCTGCAATTTGGCTAGTTTGAGTTCATATGGGTTAAGAATGTTGAGTTGGTCAAAGGGCTAGGTTGACTTGGTTTGGCCCAATTTATGATAATTGATCAACCTAGGATGATCAACAATCATGTTATGGAGTTTGGATTGGTTTAATTCACATTTATTTGGATTTAATTGAATTTTGGTTCAAATAGGTCAAATTGGTCATTTTGGGTCAAGTGAACCTATTGAGTTTAGTTGGCTTGATTTTGGGTTGAGCTAAGTTTAGTTTAGTTTGTATATGGATTTGAGATTTATATATAAAATTAATTGCAATTGATTTGGTTTTGAATGAGTTTTGGTTCATTTGAAAATCTCAAGTCAAAAGGGCTAGGTTGGGTTTGACTTAAGTTGATTTTGATTTAGCTTGATAATTATAGATTTTATTTATATTTGGGATTATGTTTAGTTTGATTTAGTTTTGATCATTTAGACGCATATTTGATTTATATTTAGGAAGATGATTGAGGATATAATAGATTCATGAGAAATGTGATTGATTTGGATTGATTTAGATAGGATTTGGCTAAGTTCATTAAATTGATTCAAAGGACTTAAGAAAGATTTCATGTTTGGATTTGATCATGGGCTTCAATTATTTGGTTTAGAATTTTGATTCAGATTTGGTATTTGTGGTTTGGTTTGAGAAGGTGAACATGGATTGGGTTTAGGCTATAGGGTAGGTGGATTGTCCTAATCCCTAAGGCATACCTTAATCCTATGGTTAAGCCTTCTAAGTCTCTAGGCTTAGGTGAAGTGTTCACCTAAGTGTTAGAAGTGTCTTATGACTAAGGAAGTCTTAGTGTCTAGAAGGCCCATAAGTCTAAGATGAGGAGATTGAGAACTCACTCCAAAAGTGAGGTCAACAAGGTAGTTTGCCTTTATTTAGGTAATCCATGAATGGTTGCCTTCAATCTAGCTCATCGTCCTTTTCGGCAATGGCAACCTCCCATTCAAGAGAGTACTTTTTGATGCATTCAACATCAATAAGGGATAAGACTTGTCTATTTTAGACCCTTATTGATATGGGCTCATCTTCCGAACATGCCGACTCCTTGGAAAGTTTGGCTAAAGAATCTACTACGACATTTTCTCCTCTAGGAATCTTGTAAATGGTAATATCTAGGATTTGGGCTAACAAATTCATAATGTACTTATGGTAGTGATGGAGCTTAGGCTTTAGAACTTTGGAGGACTTAGCGATTTGGTTAATAACTAACTGAGAATCCCCAAAGATATTGATGTTCTAGATGTTAGAGTAATGGCTAACTTCAAACCGACAATCAAATCCTTATATTCGGCTTCGTTGTTAGTGCAAGGATTGGATAGATGATATGAGAACCTCATCACATCACTGTCCAGAGTTAAGAGAACTATTCTTACCTCTGCCTTCCATGGAAGAGTAGATTGTGGTTCTTCTCCCCTTTGAAAGGAAGCCACACCATCAAAATGAATATCCCGATGGTGAATGCTAGTATCTTCTAAGTTCATAATTTGTTCATCGGGGAGGTCATCACTAAGCGGGGAGTCAGCAGGAAGTGAGTGTGCTACTAAGAAATTCACGAGTGCTTGTCTTTTCAATGCACGCAGGGGTACAAAAGAAATGTTAAATTGTGAGAGGATCATGGACCATCGTGCCAACCATCCAGATAGCTTTGGCTGTGTCATGAGATATCTCAGTGGATTGATTCTAGAGATTAAGTTCACCTTATGAGAAAGCATGTAATGCTATAGCTTTGGGATATAAAGATTAAAGCTTGGCAATGCTTCTCAATGGGTGGATAATTTTCCTCAACAGGGATTAGATGACGGCTAAGGTAGTAGAGCATGTTTTCCTTTCCTTTGTCGTTGGTTTGAGCCAATAAAGTGCCAAGGGAGTCATCTAATTGAGAAATGTAAAGTATGAACTGCTTGCCCGGGATAGGGGCTGCTAGAACTGGTGGTGTCATCAGGTAGTGCTTTATGTCTTCAAAAGCATGCTGGCACACATCATCCAACTTAATCTTAGCATCCTTATTGATAAGTGCTAAGAATGGCTAGCATCTCCCGATAGGTTGGATATAAACCTTCTTAGATACACCAATCGCCTTTGGAATGATCTGAGTTGAGTTAAACTTTTTTGGGGGTGGCATTTCTAATATTGCTTTGATCTTCTCTAGATCGATTTCGATTCCCCGATGTTGAACAACAAACCCAAAGAATTTTCTTGAAGCTATTTCGAATGCACACTTTAGGGGGTTCATTTTGAGGTTAAATTATCTTAACTATTAGAAAAGTACTCTCAAGTCAAAGAGATGTTATTCCTTTTCTTTACTTTTGATCACGAGATCATCGACATCACATTTGACTTGATGATGAATGAGTTCATCGAAGATTCGGGTTATAGCCCGCTGGTTTGTGGCACCAATATTTTTAAGGCCGAAAGGCATGACCTTATAGCAATAGATTCCGATCGGGGTTCTAAAAGTAGTGTTTCTTTTATCTTCAGGGACCATCTTTATTTAGTTATATCCAGATGAGTTATCTATAAAAGAGAAGACTACATGAGATGAGGTAATGTCCACCATCAGCTCTGGGATTGGTAGTTGAAATTCATCTTTTGTACATGCCTTATTTAAATCCCTAAAATCAATGCATATATGAATTTGGCCATTGTTGGTTAAAAATTTCTATAAGGGAGTCGCCTTTCAAATCTATGGGGAGAAAAGAAAGAGGAGCCCTTACAAAAATATGTGTCTTTAGGATGCCACGTAGATCCACAGATGTACTTATTCAGGTGATTGAGTACGTCATCAAGGAATAGTATACTATCTTGAAAGATAGAATCACTACCCTTTAATGGACCTAATCACCTCAATAAGGACTCCTAAGGACGATGGGTCTGCATATGTACCAGAGATTCTTCCCATACTTTACATCGCCCAATTCACCCCCCTCTTGGGTGCTATAGTAACACACAATTGGTATCATAGCCTAGGCTCTTTTATTGGCTTAACATCCAAGAGTAGATCTTTTTACTATGGTACAAGGTTTCCCAAAGGGTTCACTACCAGAGGGACAATCCACTCATAGACCTTCACTTTTAGATATTGTACCATTTGATTATTGGAAAAATAGAATTACTATATTTTTAAGAGGTCAAGATGCACGCATGTGGTATATATTGACACATCAATATCATACACCCATAGTAGAAGTAAATGTCATTAAAGTAGAAAAACCTTTTGAGGAATGGGCTATAGCTGAAAGAGAACTTGATGAATTAAATGCTAGGGCTTGTAATATTTTACATTGTGCTTTATTACCTGATGATTACATGAAAATTTCTATGTTATGTACAACAAAAGAAATATGGGATAAACTCATTATAACTTATGAAGGAACTAGTGAAGTTAGAGATGCTCACATAAACATACTTGTTTATGAATATGACTTATTTTATATGTTTCCTTCTGAATCTATTTATGATATGTATACTAGATTCATGAAAATAATTAACACATTGCATTCTCTTGGAAAAATATATAAGAATAAAGACTTAGTCTATAAGATTCTTAGAAGTCTTCCAAAAGAATGGGAAGCTAAAGTAACAACTATTAGTGAAGCTAAGGATTTATCTACTTATCCACTTGATTAGTTTTTTGGTTCTTTGATAGCACATGAACAGATTATTTCTCAAAGGGATAAGACGGATAACTCAGCAAAAAATGAGAAGGAGAAAGGAAAAGCCATTGCATTACAAGTTAATGATAGTGATGAGCATAACACTTCAAGCTCGGATGGTGATAGTGATGAGGCGGTCATGCTATCCAAAAGGCTTGGGGACATGCTAAGGAAGAAGAATCAAAGGTATAAAAAAAATCTAAAAACTATAAATTTCAAATTAAGAAATTTTCTACAAGTGAAGGGATCATTTGCTACCATTGTAAAAAGCTTGGACACATAAGAGGTGATTGTCTAGAACTTGCTGAATCAAAGAAGAAAGAGATTGATGTGGAAGAAAGAAAAAATATGAAGGAGAAAAAGTAAGAAGAAGGTTTTATGGGCCAATCCAGATTCAAATGAATCAAGTACTTGCTCATCTGATGAAGAGGTCAACATATGTCTTATGGCAAATGGAGAATCTGACTTAGATTCTCAAGGTATGTAATGATATATCTTATGATGAATTAGGTGATTCTTTTAATGATTTAGTTATTGAATATAAAAAATAAAAAAGAAAATACAAAACCTTAGAAAAAGAACATAAAAATTTAGATATGCATTTTTATGATTTAAAAAATGAATGTGATAATTTAAAAATTAAAATTACTTCTTTATTAAATCGTTCCTTACTTTTATGTAAACTTGAAAGAGAGAATATCTTGTTAAAAGCAAGATTAGAATTATGTTTGAAATCACAAGTTCATTATAATGCTTCATCAAGTAAAATATTTAGCAAAAATTATTTGCATCATACACATCCCACTCATATACCTTATAATTATAGTGCTAAGACATATGCAAACACTAATGTTTGGTGCAACTATTATGATAGAAAAGAGCATATGTCATTTGATTGTTATGCACGTAAATTACAAAATACTAAGAAATCATCTTATGTATGGGTATCAAAAGGTACAAGCACTACATAAACCAAATGTGCTAGATATCTTGCTTCAAATTTAGAATGTTGACCCAAACATGTTTGGGTTCCAAAAGTTAACATGTGAGTTTCTTTTGTAGGAATGCCTTCAAAGAAAAATCAAAGAAGATGTGTGGTACTTGGACAGTGGATGTTTAAGACATATGACAGGAGATAAAAATAAATTCACAATTTTAGAATCAAGTGATGGAGGATTTGTTACATATGGAGATAATTCAAAGGGAAAGATATTTGGACTGGTTATATTTGTAAGAATTCTATCAATTTAGATAAAGTTTTTCTTGTAGAAGGATTAAAACATAATTTAATTTCTATTAGTCAATTATGTGATAAAGGTTTGAATGTAGTATTCCAAGCATCATATTGTATTATAAAAAATAATGAAAATATTTTGTTAATAGGATAAAGACATAAAAATATTTATGTCATTGATTTAGATAGCTTCCATGATGTGAATTTGAATTTACTTTGTTTAAAAAGCACTCATGATGATATATAGTTATGACATAGGAGACTATGTCATATTAACATGCACACACTCAATAAAATTGCTAAACTTGATTTAGTAGTTGGATTGCCTAAATTAAATTTTCATTCAAACTATGTTTGTGATGCATGTATTCATGGTAAGCATTCTAGAAGCTCATTTAAAAGTAAAAATATTTTTTCTACTTCTAGACCTTTAGAATTGTTACACATGGATTTATTTGGTCCAATTAGCACCACTAGCTTAGGTGGTAAAAATTGTGATTTTGTGATTTTTGATGATTTCTCTAGATATACTTTTGTTTGTAGATAATAAAGATGGTGTTTTTGGTGAGTTTAGAAAGTTTTCTAAATATATTCAAAGAGAACAAGGCCTTTTGATTAATAGGGTTCAAACTGATCATGGTGGCGAATTAAAAAATAAATTATTTGAGGATTATTGTGATGATCATGGGATTAGATATAATTTTTCTGCACGTAGAACTCCTCAACAAAATGGAGTAGTAGAGAGAAAAAATAGAATATTAATTGAATTAAGTAGATCTATGATTAATGAGTATAAATTGCCAAGATATTTTTGGGCAGAAGCAGTAAATACTGCATGTTATGTGATGAATAGGATCTATTTTAGACCAATATTGAAGAAGACGCCCTATGAATTATTTTTTGGAAAGAAGCCTAAGATTGAACACTTTCATATATTTGGATGCAAATGCTTTATTTTCAATACTGGAAAAGAGCATTTAGGTAAGTTTGATTACAAATCAGATGATAGTATTTTCTTAGGATACTCTCTTTCTAGTAGAGCTTATAGAGTTTTCAATAAGAGAAAAATGATTATAGAAGAATCAATACATGTTATTTTTGATGAAAATTTAATTGATCCCTTTAGAAATGAAGTGATTGTTGAAGAGATTGATAATTTTAAGAAAATATCTTTAGAAGATAATGTGGATGATTCATTGCCTAAAGAATGGAAATATAATAAAAATCATCCAAAAGAACTAATTGTAGGAGATCCTTCATAAGGAGTTATGACCATAAGACATAATAGAGAGGTTGTAGATCATTCAGTATTTTTATCTGAGGTTGAACCTAAAAATTTAGAAGAAGCATTAAAAGATAATTTTTGGATTATTGCTATGGAAAAGGAGTTGAATTAATTTATAAGAAATGATGTTTGGGAATCAGTCCCAAGACCCCAAGATCAAAATATCATTGGAACAAAAAGGGTCTTTAGGAATAATTTAGATGATTAAGGTTGTATTATTAGAAATAAAGCTAGGTTAGTTGCACAAGGGTACATAGAAGTTGAAGGTATAGATTTTGAAGAATCTTTTGCACCCGTAGTTAGACTAGAAGCTATTAGGTTACTCTTTGCTTATGCTTATTTTAGGGATTTTAAACTTTTTCAAATGGATGTTAAGAGTGCATTTTTGAATGGATTTATTGACTAAGATGTATTTGTAGAGCAACCACTTGGATTTGAGAGCCTTGATTATCCAAATCATGTATATAAATTAAAGAAAGCCTTATATGGGTTAAAATAGGCTCCTCGTGCTTGGTATAATAGGTTAAGTAACTTTTTGATAGATTATAGATTTAGAAAGGGTAGAGTAGATACCACCTTATTCCTTAAGAGCATAGATGATGATTTGATTGTGGTACAAGTGTATGTAGGTGATATATTATTTGGAAGTACAAATGAAACTTTGTGCCATGTGTTCTCATCTTTGATGTTTAAAGAGTTTGAAATGAGTATGATGGGAGAACTTAATTTTTTCTTAGGTCTTCAAGTGAAGTAATAAGAAAATGGCACATTCATTTATCAAACTAAGTATACAAATGAATTGCTTGAGAGGTTTGACATGAAAAGATTTAAATCTAGTAAAACTCTTATTAGCCCATCTACAAAATTGGATTTAGATGAATTAAGAAATCTATTGATCAAAAACTTTATAGGAGTATGATAGGTTCACTTTTATACCTTGCTACTAGTAGGCCTGATATTATATTTGCTGTTTGTTTGTGTGCTCATTTTCAGGCCAACCCGAAAGAATTTCATTTAATAGCAGTCAAGCGTATCTTTCGGTGTTTGATAGGCACTACTAGGTTAGGTTTATGGTATCCTAAAAATTCTTTATCATGTGATTTGCTTGCTTATTTTGATGCTGATTTTGCTGGATGTAAAGTAGATAGGAAAAAAGATCAAGCACATGCCAATTTTTAGGATCATCGCTTGTGTATTGGTCATCTAGGAAACAAAATTCTGTAGCTTTATCCACTACTGAGGTTGAGTACATAGTTGTCAGTAGTTGTGTTGCCCAGGTCCTTTGGTTAAAGCAATAATTAAAAGATTTTGGTATTAAGCAAGATCACATTCTAGTTCAGTGTAATAACACTAGTGCTATTAGTTTGACCAAAAATCCTATCCAGCACTCACGAACCAAGCATATAGAAATTAGACATCATTTTATTAGGGATCATGTTTTGAAAGGTGATGTTAATATTAATTTCATTAGTACCGATTTATTTAAATTAGATTTTTTTCAAAACCATTACCAGAAGAACATTTCTGTACTTTAAGATGCATGCTTGGAATGTTAGATCCTAATATTTAAAATTATATGTAGATTGTTCTAACTTTTTGATGTTGTCAAAAGGGGGAGAAGAGTAAAATGTTGGTTAGTATTAAGTCTTTTTCATTCATACATTTAGGGGGAGCAACATTATTCATCTCTTGTGCATAATTTTTTTTTAGAAGAGAAATTTTTTTTCAAAAACTATGATGAAAGGTCAATTTGCACCTTCATCAAAATCAATACCCAACATTAGTTTATCATCATAAAAAAGGGGAGATTGTTGGCTTAATGAGCCTCATGTTCAATCCGATCAAATTTTGATGATAATAAATGAATGCTTAGATTTTCTAATGTATGTTTTATGTGTTTTAGATATATTAATTGCTAATTACACATCCAATACATCTCACAATATGTTTGAGGAAATTGCAAGAATAGAAGAATTAAAGATAGATCAAAATGGATAATGTGAAGCTCAAGATACAATATTTTAGGTTTTATGTATTTATAACTATCTTAAAAATTCGTATGAGTTCCTTTGCATGAATCAATTTGTTCACAACTTAACATATTATTTTAATGAGATTAATTTGTATAAATCTCTATCTAATTAACATTCAATTATATGTTTCATACACAACATTTGAATTGCAAAATAATAAATGAAAATAAATTATGATTATTAAGTGTAATTATTTTATTTACTTAATATAATTAAATATTTTAATTTAATTTGAATGTTATATGATAACTAACATATGCATGATTATATATAAATTATATCATAATATTTAAATGTTATATTTCAAAATTAACAAAAATATGAGGAATTTTGCATTTTAGCCAAAGTGAGTTTATAATCAAGGAATTTATATCTGATTTCATCTCCAATGGATTCCTTGGATTTTTTCCTTTGATTTGATAGGTTACATGACCCACATTTGATTAAAATTGAATTTATTATGACTTTTCAAATATTAGCTGATTTTAATAATGAATGCATGCTACATGCTTTGAATATATTAAGAGCCATATTTGATTCTTTTTGACTTGCCCATGCGAAAAGCTGAATTTTGGCTGCTTGAATTTAGTGTTTATTTAATATAAATTATATTTCTATTGAATATTAAATTATTATATGATAAAATGATGTTAGAATAATATATATATTTAAAATAATTCAAAATGACCTTCTTGCCTATAAATAGCTTTTATTCTCTTCATGAAAGCATTCCTCATTCAAATTCAAAATCCCTCCAACAAATCTAAAAGAAAATTTTCTAAATTTTCCTTCCAAGTATTCTCCAAATATTGCAAGATCAAATCCTTGATTTAGAAGCTTCAACATCTTCAACTAAGCAAGCTTTCTCAAATTACTTGAGTTTGTTTTCTTGATCTTAATCCATTTTTAATTGTTCATACTATTTTCACCATCTATTTAATATTTCCAATTTATAATTTTTGGTGGATTAGTCTTTGGACATCAAAGTCTGAGTTTTTCACATCAAAGTTTCTTCAATCAATTTTTTGTGAAATACTCTTATGATAGTTTGTAGGATTTATTTCAACATGTTGAAATTTTTATCTCCCTGCAAATTTCTTATGGTTTCTTAAAATATTTCTTCATTAGTCTTATTGCAAAGATAATTTATTCTTAGATCTATTTTAGAAGTATATTTTAAACATTTTAATATAATTTATTGTGCTGAAATTATTTTCATATTTGCTAGATCTCTTTTTTAATTAAAAGCTTACTAGCCTACTTAGATATATCATATACTAATTTTATTTAAGTATTTTGTGATCATTTGCATTAATTGAAATCATGTTTTTGGTTAAAATATAATTCCTTGCTGAAATTTATTTTATTGTGCAAAAGAATATTGTGAATTTATTTTGAAATCATTTTTATATTAGTCTACAAATTGTAATAACATAAATATCTTTGTTAGATCACTTTAAGATATTTATTTTATTATTTCTTATCAATATTAAGTGAGTATTTTATCTTGCCAAAATTTTAAGTCTTCTCCTTGAACTTTCCCTTTGGCTTCCAAAAATAAGTCTTCTCCTTGAACTTTCCCATTTGACTTTTCAAATATAACTAATCATTTGATAGTCTAACCTTGAAATCTTTGGAGATCCTAATTGTCTACTTTAATCGAGAGTATTCTTAGGGAATTTCATTCCTTAAGATGTAATTAACTATGGAGGCTTGCCTCCATTGGAAACTTTAGAACTTAGTTTAATATAAACCCTACTTTATTTATCCATGTAAAGTAGGGGAAAATTCTCTGGTACATTCGAAGACCCATCATACCTTAGGAGTCCTTATTAGATGATTAGGTCCATTGAAGGGTGATGCCTCTATCTTTTAAGATAGTACATCATACCTCAATATCATACCCGATCACTTTAATAAGTACGCTCTTTGATTTGCGTGGTGTCCCCCCATACATCCAAAAATAATCACCATAGTGGCTCAATTTGGTTGGCCAAAGCTTGGGAGGTGGCTGCCAAGGTAGATTAGTGGGTGTCCTATGGGTTTCAATTGGACTAATGGGAAGGGTGAGGAGATTTAACCTCCCATGGGTCATGGTCGACCTAACCACCCCTTGGGTCAGGTTGGGCAGTGTCCTAGGTGCCTAGGTGGACCAATGGAAGAGTGCCAAGCGACTGAGGAATGGAAATGACCATTTACATGGGTGATTTATCTCAATACCCTTGACCCAAGGGTATAATGGTAATTTGGAATTGTATTTGATTTGGGCCGATTTGAAATGAGTCAAAAGTGGGTTAGCCCAAATTTTAAGTGATTTGGAGTTCATTTGATTTGATTTGGCTCCATTTGACTCATTTATGTCAAATTAGGTTAGGTTGGGTCAAGTTGACTAATTGGTCAAATTGGGTCAAACCATCAAAGATATAAGATCATTTGGGATGTATTGGTGTCATTGGTTTGATTTAATTTGTCTTAGATTTGATTTTGACTCATTTGAGTTCAAATGGGTCAAATGGGTAGTTGATCAATTTGACCAAATTGGCCAAATTAGGACAGAGTTTGGTCAATTAAGAAGATGATTGCAAGCTTTGGTTTCAATCAATTTGGATTTGGTTTTGATTTAGGCCAATTTGACCCTTTAGGTTAATTTGGGCTAAGTGGGTCAATTGGGTCCAATCATGGCTTTGGTCAAGTTCAACAATCAATTTAGAATGAACTTGAGCCATTGGTTGCAATCATTTTGGTTTATATTTTAATTTGACCAAATTTGGTCATTTAGGTCAATGTGGGTCAACTTAGGTCAAGAGAGCCAATTAGATTAGATTTGGCTAAATTGAAGGTCAAGTCATGTTCAAATATGGATTTTAAGTTGGTATGAATCATTAGTTTCAAGAGATTTGGCTTAGGTTGCAATTTGGCTAATTTGGATTCATATGGGTTAAGAAGGTTGACTTTGTCAAAGGACCAAGTTGACTTGGTTTGACCTAATTTGTGATAATTGATCAACCTAGGGTGATCAACCATCATGATAAGAGGTTTAGATTAGAACTTGGCTCAAATAGGTCAAATTGGCCACTTTGGGTCAAGTGGACCAATTGTCTAGTTGGTTTGATTTTGGGTTGAGTTTGATTAGTTTAGTTTATATATAAATTTGGGATTGACATAAAAATTCAATTGCAATTGATTTGGGTTTGGATGAGTTTTGGATCATTTGAATAGTTCAAGTCAAAAGGGTGAAGTTGGGTTTGACTTGGGTTGATCTTGGTTTGGTAAGATGATTGTTGATTTCATTTATATTTGTGAATATGATTGAAGGTATAATTGATTCATGAGAAAATCAATTGAATTTGTGTTTTGGAATGAAAGAATTTGGCTAAGTCAATGGAGTTGGGTCATGTGACTTAGGTTTGGATTTTGATTTAGTTTGATTTAGTTTTGATGATTTAAATGAATATTTTATTTATATTTGTGAAGATGATTAAAGATATGAATTTATTATGAGAAAATCAATTGAGTTTGGATTGATTTAGATGAAAATTTGGCTAAGTTCATGAAATTGATTCAAAGGACTTAGGAAAGATTTCGGTTTAATTTGATTTAGTTTGATTTATTTTTGGTCATTTGAATGTAGATTTGATTTATATTTAGGAAGATAATTGAAGATATAAATTGATTATGAGAAAAATCAATTGATTTTAGTTTGATTTGGATGGGATTTTGGCTAAGTCCATGGGATTGATTCAAATGACAGAGGAAGGATTTCAAGTTTGGATTTGATCATGGGCTTCAATCATTTGATTTTTTTTTTTGGAATTTGGGGTTGGTTTGAATTTGGATTTGAATTTGGATTTGGTATTTGAATTGTATTTGAGATTTGGTTATGGCTTAAGATAGTGGACATGGATGAGATTTGGGTTATAGGGTAGGTGGATTATCCTAATCTCTAAGGCATGACCTAATCCAATGGTTAACCCTTCTAAGTCTCTAGGCTTAGGTTAAATGTTTACCTAATTTCTAGAAGTATGTTTTGATTAGGGAAGTTTTAGTGTCTAGGAGACTCCTAAGCCTAAGATGGAAAGATTGAATCCTCACTCCAAAAGTGAAGTCAATAATAGGACCCCTAATAGGTGTGGTGTAACTGACAAGGCACACTGTACATATTGGCATTGACCGAGATGATCAAAATGTCTAGAGGCTTGCAAGTGCTAACATAAATGATCTATACCTAAACTTAAAAGGTAGATAGAATCACGATCTTAGTGCAATGTAGCTCAACTCATGCCAAGGGCATAATTGAAGAAGATCCATTGGGGATAAGGATCTATAATCCGTCGGGGATCAAGATCAAATTAGTTTCAATTTATTTTATTTTAATCAATGTGGAGACATGTCTACTAGGGATATGGGATCGAATCTGATAGGGATTGTGAATATGAACCTTCCACTAGGGAAGCAGGATCGGGCTATCCATTGGGGAAATGGATTTGAGTTTGATTTTGAATATTATTTATTTGGGTGTATATCTTTTGGGGGATGCAATGATTTGAATTAGATTTCCTTTTGATTTGTTTTATTTTAATTTGTTTGAATTTGGGCTCCACTGAGGGAGGAGTGTGATTTGACTCCATTGGGGAGATTTAAATTAACTTTGATTTGTCTGAGGGCTTATCCACTAGGGATGTGAACTCGGTCAAATTTGATAGATTTAGTTTATGGACCTTATCAATGTGCAATGGATCCACTGAGATGGATCTATATCGGCATTGGCCTATCTCAAGTTTACAAATCCAAAGGGATAATCTATCGGCTACAGGGTAGAGCTAGCCAACCTAAGGGGTTACCTCTAGGTGTACAACGACTGTGCTAAGAAGAAGGTGTAGCAGACTTACATCTTCCAAAGTAGCAAAAAATTGCTAGGGTGATTTATTGGATGCACAAAAAATCGAACTGGATGTAAGACGACTACTAAGTGAATGCTGCTGGGGACTTACTCTAGCTTAAGAGAAGTTAGAGTTAATTTTATTTTAATTTGATGGACCTTATTAGTGTGCGATGGATCCATTAAGAAGGGGCTATGTCTGCCTTGACCTATCTTAGGTTTACAAATACAAAGGGATAGCCTACCAACCGTGGGTAGAGCTAACAAACTTAAGGGTTGCCTTTCGGCGTGCAACGGTTATGTTAAGAAGAAGACGTACCAGACTTACATCTTCCAAAGTAAAGAATAGGTGCTGGGGTGACCTGTTGGTAGCACAACAAATCAAACCAAATCTAGGGTGACTACTGAGAGAGTGCTGCTGTGGACTTATCTCAACTCAAGAGTAGTTAGGCGATTTCTATAAGGAGTTTTGCTGACACTGCCCTAAAGATAGGATGTTTGCTTGTGGAAAGGTACTTCTGGGGGTGTTCTTCTAATCCAAAAGCAAATACATATTTTATTTATTTGTTATATGTCTGCATGGACCCTATTGGTGTGCGAGGGACCACATTGAGAAGGGGCTATGTCAGCCTTGAGTTATCTCAAATTTATTGGACCAAGAGAGAATCTGCACATATGTAGGATGGATTTTCTAACCATAGAAGTGGTTACTAGGAAAGGGGAACTGTCCAATCTGGTAGTAACCCAGGTGGTGTCTAAATAGAGTTGCAAATGACATGATCCAAGTAGGGTTCCCACAGGGGAGTGCCACTAGGGGCATTATCTTGAGCCCTGGAAAAGAAAACCTATAGGTGTACGATAGCCAACTTAAGGAGAGAGCATAACAGACTTACATCTGCCATGAGTGGCATATCCATTGGGTGGGTCGCTGTTAGCATAGTGAGAACCAACCAAGCTAAGGTGCCTGTCAGTGTGCAGTGATAAATCTAAAAAGAAAGAGTGTAGACTTACAACTTTCCAAATGGAACTGATCATCGGGACAGCCTGTCGTCGACGGGATAGATGCTATTCGACTTAGGGTGACTACTAAGTGGGGACCCCGTAGGAGAGCCAAACCCAAACTTGAACTAGTTAGGAGGAAGGGAGCTGCTAGGGGACTTACCTTAAATCACAAATATACTTGACCCAATCAGTACACGAAGACTAATCCAAGAAGAAATCATAGCATACTTACATCTTCTTAAATGAAGTCATCATGAGGTAGCTTATAGGCCACACAGTAAGGCCTACGAAACTAATAGGGTACTCGTTAGTGTGCAGTAACCAAGTAAGGAAGGAAAGCATGGTAAGTTTACATCCTTTAAATAAAAAAAAACCACTGGGGTGACACACTAGCAGGGTGGCACGTCAGTTTGACCTAGAGCAGCTACTAAGTGACTGCAGTTGGGGGCGTCACCATAAATCGAAGTAGCCCGAGACAAAAGATATGTATTTATTTTATATGTTTGTGTTGCATTGATGAAATATAGGATGCTGCTTGGGTTCTTTACACCTAACCTAAACACATCGTGGCAGATTCAAAAACAAAGATGCTTTCAATATGGAAGAGATTGATATCAAAATGGGTTTTTTTTATAATTGTTTTCAAATATGATTTATAGATAACATTTCTTTAAGTAGAGCCCGTTGATCAGAAGCATTGGGCTCTCTCCCTTATGATTAATAAGCTGATAAGATCCTCCTTAGTTGGCCTTCTCTATGGCAAAAGGACCTTCCCAAGTGGGTTCAAACTTGCCTTCCATCTTGCGATGGATAATAATTAGTCTCCTTATAACTAAAATAAGCTCTCATACTTGAAAAGCTCCAGGATGGACCAACCGGTTGTGAGATTAAATCATTTTGGCTTTGTGCAACTCAAGATTTTGACATGCCCGTAGGCGTTTCACCTCTAAGCTTTTGAGCTCTTCTAACCACAACTTAGCTTTCTGCTCTATTATGATCTTATTACCCATAGCTATTTTTACTGATGGGAGTTGGACTTCTAATAATAGAACAACATCAGACCTATACACAAAGGAGAAAATGGTAGATTGAGTTGGAGTACTATATGTGGTGGGGTAAGCCCACAAGGCTTCAACTAATTGCTCATGTCACTGCCATTTGTTGTCATCGAGTATCTTCTTCAGTATTTGAATGAGAGTTTTATTGAAGGCTTTTTCTAAGCCATTTGCCCTTGGGTAGTAGATGGTAGAATATCTCCAATCTATGTTGTGTCTCCGGGCAAAGTTATTGATTTTGGTGCTTATGAATGCAGTACCATTATCGGATATAATTCGGCGAGGTGCCTTGAATCTATATACTTTTGGAGTGAGCTCTCAACTTTCTCATCATAGATCTAAGACTCTTATAGACACTAAGAGCTTCTTAGTCTTAAGACACTTCTAGTGATTAGGAGAACACTTAACCTAAGCCTAAAGACTTAGAAGGGTTAGCCATAGGAAAAGGTTATGCCTTAGGGTTTTAAGAAGACTTTCCTACCCTATAGCCTTAAACCCAATCCTTGCTTCCTTCTTCCAAATAAAATCTCAAATCAAATCCCAACCCAAATTCCAAGTCAAATCCAACTTCAAATGAGTGAAACCCATGATTAAATTCAAACTCCAAAATACCTTCCTAAGCCATATGAACCACCTTCATATGCTTAGCCAAAACCTCCTTCAAGCCAAATCAAATTTGGTTGATTTATTTATAAATCAAACATTCCTTCATTTATATTCACAAATATAAATGAAATCTAAATTCAATCCCTTCAAATCAAATTAAACTAAATCAAACCAAATCAGGATCTTTCTTAGGCCATATGGACCTACCTCCATAAGCTTAACCAAATCTCAATCCAAATCAACCCAAACTCAATTAATTTCTTCATACATCAATCATTCCTTCATTTATATTCACATATATAAATGAATCCCACCCTCCAATGTCCAGAAATAGATCAAACCAAATCAATTCTCTACTTAAGCCCTTTTGGCCTACAACCCTCAACTTAGTCAAATTTGCTTCCAAATCACTCCAAACCCAAGTGATTTTATTATGAATAATTTATATCTTCATTTATATTCACAAATATAAATGAATTATAAATCCAAATAGCCAAAACCAAACCCAAATCAAATCAAATCCTAATTTTAGCTCTTTTAGTCAATTTCTTGAACTTGGCTAAATGATACCCATATCAATTCAAAACCCATGGATTTTTTCATGATTCAATCATTCCTTCAATAATTGTCCTAAGTATAAACATAAATAACAATTATCAAACCAAACCAAAGCCCATAATTACTTTCAATCAAAACCACTTGAACCAAAACTCTTCAAAACATCATTTGAACCTAACCCAAGTCCTGATTTGACTCAATTTGACCAATTGGTCAACCCAACCCAACCTAAACCAATTGAACCCATTTTGACCATGTGAAGCCAAACCACCCCAAATCAAACCATGGGACTCTGGGACCTAGCCAAATCCAATCCAAACCATCCCTAGATCCTTCCCAAATTAGCCCAAATCTCGGTAGGACCAAATCCAAAGGAATTGACCAATGTGCAAAGCTCCTTACATAGGATTCTTTCCATAAATGAAAAAGTACACTTTACCTCTCCCATAGCAGCCACTTGCTAAATGAGGCATTCCTAATCTTCCTAGCCCAACTTAAGCCACCTTAGCACTTGCCATGGACCAAGAGAAACTTCCTAAGCAGCCACCTCCATGGTTGAACCCTATGGGTGCAAGGAAACAAAAGGGAAAACTCATTATCCCAAAATCAAGCCTTGAGACTCCTGCCACCACTTCCTCCAACTAGGATGTGCTAAGTGGAGTTGAGGGAGATAGCTATGGTAGGCCAACGACAGTGAACAGACCGATATTAAGGAATGGATCCCGTCCATCCATCAAGCCCGATTGAAGGGTATGCCCTCTAATTCGAGCTAGATTCTTCACCATTCGCACTCCATGAGTTCCCTAATAAATTTCAAAACTCCTTAAGTGCTCCCAAGTCCTCCCAAGCTTTCTTGATTGGCCTTCCCTCCTCCCCGATCAAAGCCAAAACATGACATCCCCTTCCTGTGCAATTCTCCTAATCCAATTGATCAAATACCAATTCCTTGCACCCACACCATCCTAATACTTTGTCAAAGCCAATCAAATCATCCTTGAGGCTTCCCGATCATCAGAGACTAGATTTCGATCAAAGACAAAGCTTCTACGTGTGTGGCTTGGTCGACCGAGAGCTCTACACCAAATTGAGGTCCAATCTTCTCGACAGAGCTTTGTCTTTACTAGACGAAGCTACCTCAATCGATAATACTGCCGAACATTAGCTCTGGTGAGGTAGTTTTGCAAAATTGAACCTTGAATGAAAGTAGGTTGGTCATTTTTGAAGTGAACTTGCATTTAGGCCCATCATAGCCATTGGATCCTTGTGGATCCTTCACATGAAGGTGTGGGATGAGTTTGGAGAGGATCCGAGCTCGGGTGAGCTCGGATTGAGTGATCCATGGTGGACGAGCTCCGTCGTTCATTGCTC
Organism: Cymbidium sinense; assembly: GCA_021442155.1. Lineage (NCBI taxonomy): Eukaryota > Viridiplantae > Streptophyta > Magnoliopsida > Asparagales > Orchidaceae > Cymbidium > Cymbidium sinense. The sequence goes on from CM038227.1 coordinate 79,266,438, forward strand.
GTAAGAAGATGGATCATGGACTATTTGTTCCGCATGATTGGAATTGGTGGTCGTGATCAAATCACGTTAGAACCACCTTTATTTATCATTCAAAATCGTGGCCGTCCAATCTTAGATCGGACGGTCCACAAGAAAGCACGTCCATTGCCATCCGAGTCAGCCTCCGAATGTGACAACTTAAATACCCTATCCTATCGCGCCACACAGAAAGTGCGCGCCACGTCAGCAGCCATGTGGCGTTGATAGGATTACGGGTTAATTAGGGGTCTATTAATTAATTTTTAAGCCTAAAACTTCCTAAAATCATAACTAATCTTGGAAAAATCCAAAAAATACAAATGAGGCTCATTTCAAAGATATTTAAGAGTAAAATCGAGAAAAATTATTATTAAGTAATTTTGAATAGTGATTTGGATTAATTAAGATTTAATTAAAAATTTAATTAGCTTAATTATCCATTAATTATTCACCCAATTAATCTCAAATTTTCTGTGGATGTTTAGGGGGATGACCTCTAGCTCCCCTATTTTTGGGATTTTATTGGTTGCTTAATTAGAGGAATTAATTGATTAAGCCTCAATCACTCAATTAATTTAATTAGTAATAATTAGTGAATGAACATTAACTTAATTAATTATTTAAGCCTAATTACCTCTGTTGAACAGTAAGGGAGGTTAGGAAATGTGATTAGGATATTTTTCGTAATTCATTTCCTAAGTTTTCTGCACTTTTTTGAATCAACTTAATTAATGATTAATGAGGTATTTAATTGCTTAACTAATTAATTAATTAATATTTAATATAAAATCAGAGCCTAAATGATCAAATATAGGGCTTAGGGATTGAGATTAGGGCCTCTTTGTTGATTTCTTTCCTTAAGTTAATTTCATTTTATTAATTGAACATGCTTAATGCTTAATCAAATGGACTAATATGCTTAATTAACCAATCTAAAATCCAATTCACATATAATTACCTTTAATCAATTTTGGGTTGCCCTTTAGATGTTTAATAGTCTAAGAGAATTGATGAAATTATGGTTAGCTTACATGTGTAAGAAAACCATAAAAGTAATTAATTAAATCCCTTAAGCCTAATTAACTATTAATCATGAGCCAATTACATCAGGCTCCTTTCATTTCTTAGGAGCATTATCAATTTACTTTTTATGTGGTTGCATATCACATTAGCTCATTATTAATTAGTTAATTAACTTAAGGTGACATAGGTAAGGGTTAATTAATTGACTTAATCCATACCTTAACCTAACTAAGACATAAAATCAACCTAATTGATCTTCATTAAATCAAACTAACTCACACATGGGGAATGAGATTGGGATTAGCAAACCTTTCTCACCTTTCTTAAATCAAATCAAATATGAAAAATGAAGTGACATTAAAGAAACTTTGGTTTAGCTTAAATGAATTTGTTTAGTTTGATTGTCCTTAGAGCTTAGTTAGATTGAATGAAATCACATGCTTATGTTTCTTTATTTCTTTCCAATCATGCTAAATATTGTATGCCATATGATTCATGCATCCATCTCTTTCAAATTAATCAAATAGAACTGATTTCTTTTATGTCAATTTGCATGTGTTGGCTTAATTAAAAATAAGCGTGGCTAGTATCACTATTAAATCTCAAATATATTTTCAAAAATTTATTAATAAATGAATATACATATATATTGTAACCTTAGTTATGAATATATAGGAAATGCAAGTGAATATAAATTTAGTGTATGAAATTAAGTCTCTTCCTTACATTAATGTGCTGATTTGTATAAGTAAGAAGTTTAGCGGGTATATTAGTCCGATATCCTGTGGACATGAATTTAAGTCAAGGAGCTTCCTACCTTTGGTGTAAAATAATGGTGACGTACCTGCTTGATTTCATCCTTATGCATTTTAACATCAGAATTCAGAAAGAACTTTGTTTCATTTACATAAAAATAAATCAATACAAACAAAATACAATTTTTTTTGCATGACTTTCTATTCTTGTAATTATTTATACATCCATATGTATCTAAGGATAGCACGTATATTAGTCTGGACATCCCAAGAACACACGGCTTTAAGTAGCCCTAAGGAGGTTCCTACCTCATTCCCTTGGTGTAGAACAATGACAACATACTTGCTTAAAACATTTATACATGTGAATGTGCACTTAGCTAATGAATGAGAACCTTCTTTTTAATTAAAAAGACATGCATTCATACTTTGTTTAATTGGTTGAGTTGATTATTTAGGTGAATTAAGGTTCTTTCCTTATGATTTTGCATAAGAATTTAGATAGAGTTTTAAAGTAACATGACATAAATGATTCAACCAAATGAAATATTAATCTCAAATACATTTACTTACATTCATCATTTAAGGGTGCAAAGATATAAATTATATGTGTAGCTATGCTTAGGAATTAATTATATGTATGATATACATGATGGAAAGAAATGAACAAACATGTGTTATGTGATAGTAATTCATTCCAACTAATCTTAAGATGCCTTTCTTATTGAATTAGTTTATTTAAAGTGAACCCAAACATTTGGACTAATTAAAACATATAATAAGTTATTCACTAAAGGGAATTTATTAACTAATTTTCTTTAGATGTGACTTAACCTAGGGATAAAAGAGAGTGATCCTCTCTTTCTTTCTCTTCATAACACTTGGTTGTTGAGTGTAGGTCAAACAAAATAAAAGAAAGCATTGAATAAAATCCTCAAATCAAATAAATCACTTAAAATAAATCAATCCCTTTATAAATTAAATCCTTCATACTTAGAAAATCTTAACTCTAAATCCTAGTTAGGACATGCCACACAAGCCTCAACATACACACATTAGATTAAGTTACTACTTCTTTATGTTATGGTTTGATATGTTATTTGTGATGTAATATTTTGGGTGGATGTTAAGATGTATACTTATTTGGATGTTAGGCAGTGATTTTCCTAATCATATTTTATGCAAGAGATTATGCTTAAGGGACACTTACAATAAACATAAATGCTCTATTTTGCAAGTCGCTTAACTCCTAAGCATAATCTACATTAGGACAGGTGGGCTTGGTTACCCATGTGCATGGTGTTAAGTTTAAATTATTCATATAACTGTTTGGGTTATATGGTGTGTTTAGCTAATACTTATTTTGTAGGTGACCTTTCAATTCTTTTAATGTAATTATGCATTAGGAATTAGGTTAAGTGTTATGGGGGTTAAAGATGAACATTGGCCAGAGGGTTTGATCCTGGGGTTCCATGTGATGCTTAGAAGCCTACCAAATCAAACAGAGTAAACCAAATGAAGAAATGGAGGGAATATGGAGACTTGAAGATCCCCCACAACATTTATCCTTTTGTAATTTGTAATTATTCTTTCATATACCGGGTTGTATAAGGGTAGAGCTCGGCTACCCATTTCTTTTAGGATTGTATGGAGGTACTCGACCTCAATGACCTCTTATTCTTTCACATTGAGTTTATAAATTTTTTGATGATTTGTTTATATTGTACAATAGAAATGGCATGTATTATTCTAGTTTCTTCATGTATGATGACTTAATGTGTGACCTGGATCCATTTAGGCTCATAGAGAAAAATAAATTTTCTACCTTAACTACAACTCATAATTAAACTTCTAAAATAACTCATAACCTCACATAAAGCCTAAGCATTAAATCAAGATAATAAAATATTTAGCAACTCCCTAGCTAGATGTTGTATGCTTAATATCATGCATGTCATTTTATTTCACTCTCGCTAAGAGAGGATTTCCATCTTTGCCAGATAGAAAATGGGCTTGACCTTTGAGAGCCTATGATGGAAAACATCTCTTTCTCTTTTGATTTAGCCAATAACCAATTTTATTATACATTTAGGCATATAAAATCCTTTAGCATGTGTCAAAATAAAAGTCCAAAATTGAATAAAATTTAATAAAATTTGCATTAGGCTAAGTCATTATTCATACCACTCATGCTATAGTCTCTTAGGGAGTGGGTTTAAGGACTTTAGTTTCTTTCTAAATAAAAATAACCTAGCCATCTTGTAAAATATATAACTTGACCACATGGTTTTAAAATATAGGAGGAGTTAGCTGGCTACCAATTCAAGCAGTTATAAGTCTAACAATCGGGTGGTTTACTCTATCTTGTGGAGGTAAATAATATACCCTCTTTTGCCTTAGATTTAGGTCATGCTTTGGCCTTTGTTAAAGCTCTTTAGATTTAGGATTTGAGGTTTCTGTTTCCCCTTTGGGGTTACAAGTATAAATCCTCACCTCTTATGCATTTCTATAATCTTGTGTTATGGAATTATAAGCCCTAATAATCTAATAAAATGTTAACTTTAATCAAATTAATTCTCTTCAACTTCAAAAATATAAAGCCCAACCATAAGATATATTAGATTGTTCACTAGGTTTCTTAGTATAATGAACACTCCCTACTCATCTCATTTTGGCTTTGATAATACATCTCTCCTTTCGATCTATCCCATTTGATCTTCCAAACATAGCCAATTTATTTATAGTCCTATCTTTGAATTCTTTGGAGACAACAATTGCCTACTTTAGTCGAGAGTATTCCTAAGAAACTCACCTTCCTTAGGATGTTGTTAACTATGGGAGCTTGCCCCCATAGGGAACTTTAGAACCTGGTTTAAATAAATCATACTTTATTCATCCATATAAAGTAGAAGAAAAATCTCTCGTACATTCGAAGACCCATCATGCCTTAGGAGTTTTTATTAGGTGATCAGGTCCATCATAGGATGGTGATTTCTATTTTTCAAGATAGTACACTATTCCTTGATGTCATACCCGATCACCTCAATAAGTACACCCTCATATTTGTGTGGTGTCCCCCTATATACACACACATACACCAAAATAAATACCACATATTTTTCTAGCAATTTCGCTGGGGAATGTTCCTCTCTCCATCTCTAGTAGGCATTATTGTCTCTAACGATCGATAGTGGACTTATTTTTTTATATATAAGCCCAAGAATATCTTTCTTTCTGATCCTAAGTTGGGATGTGAAAAGTGGAGGGTTGCGATAGGTAGTCAATATCCAGCGTAAAACTTGTCAAAATTATAATGACATAAATCCCTTAAATCATTGTGTTAATGCTAGGGCGTCCCCTGAAAGTGACACATTCTATTCCTTGAATACAGTAAAAAATGTGCAAGGGCCACTGCATCGACACCTGGGTGCAGTGTTAAATAAGCAAGGGTTCCCATATTATATAGACGGATGCAGGCAAAGAAGTTAGTCCATGAAACTAGAATTAGGTTAAGATCTTGGAATATAGGTACTCTTAGAGGTAAATTAATAGAATTAAAAAAATATTATGGTTCATAAAAAGATAAATATTTTTTGTGTTCAAAAAACTAAATGAGGTGGGGAGAAGGCCAAGAAGATTGATAGTTTAGGTTTTAAACATTGGTATTCAAGTAGAAGCCAAACTAGAAATGGTGTAGGTGTGATTATAGACAAAAGTTTGAAGGATGATGTTATAAATATTAATGGATGTGGAGATAGAATTATAGCTTTAAAGATTATTATTGATACTAAGATTATCAATATTATAAGTGTTTATGCTCCTCAAGTAGGTTTGGATGTAAGCTCAAAATAAAATTTTTGGAATGAATTAGAGGGATTAATACAAAAGATACCTCTTGAAGAAAAAAGTATTTATTGGAGGAGATTTAAATGGACATGTTGGTAGAGTGATAGAAGATTTTAACAGTATTTATGGTGGTTATGGATTTGGAGTACTAATAAAGAAGGTAGGACTATATTAGATTTTGCCTTAGCTTAAGATTTTGTAGTTGCTAATACTTTATTTAAGAAAAGATATGAACATATTATTACTTATAAAAATGGATCTAGTAAAGCACAGATTGATTATTTTCTAATAAGAAAAATAGAATGTTTAGATTGTAAAGATTGTAAGGTCATTCCAAGTGAAAGTTTAAATACCCAACATCGATTATTAGTTTTAGATTTTAAGATGAAAGATTATAAGAGGAAAAATAAATCAAATTATTTTCCTACGATTAGATGGGGTCACTTAAAGAACACAAATAAAAATATTTTTAAGAGCAAGCTACAAGAGCTTAGAATTTGGGATATTCATAAGGAAGCTAATGTTATGTGGGAAAAAGTAGCTTGTGAAATTAAGCAAGTTACTAAACATGTGCTTGGAGAATCAAAAGAAAAAGCTTCTTTTAATAAAAATAATTGGTGGTGGAGTCAGAGTGTGCAAGAAAAGATAAAAAATAAGAAGCATTATTATAAAACTTGATTTAGATGTAAAAACTTGGAGGATTCGAAAAGATATAAAGTGGCTTATAGAGATTCTAAGAAAGTAATATATGATGCAAAAAATTTAGCTTTCAGTGATTTATATAATAGATTACATACCAAAGAAGGTGAAAGCTGTATGTATAAGTTAGCCAAGCAAAGAGATAGGAGAAGTAAAGACCTAGTTCAAGTGAGGTGTATTAAGGATGAAAATAATAAAGTGCTTTTATTAGAAAAGTATATTGAAAATTGGTGGATGAGATATTTTGATAAATTTTTCAATAAAGGTTCTGAAAGTACGATTGATTTTAGCAACCTTACTACCCTAAATAAAAATAGAGAATTTTATTTTTATCATCTTATTAGTAAATCTAATGTTAGAGAAGCTTTAAAAAAATGAAATGTGGAAGAATAGTAGGACCTATTGATATTCTATTAGAAGTGTGGAAATGTTTAGGAGATCAAAGAATTTCTTAGCATACAAATCTTTTTAATGTTATTTTAAAGACTAAAAAGATGCCAGATGAGTGGAGAAAGAGTTTGTTGGTTCCTATATTTAAGAATAAAGGTGATGCACAAAAGTGTGCAAATTATAGAGGAATTAAGTTAATGTGTCATACATTAAAATTATGGGAGAGAGTAATTAAGCATAGGTTATGATGTGATACAAAAGTTTCTCACAATCAGTTTGGTTTCATGCCAGGTAGATCTACTATGGATGCTATACATTTGTTAAGAGGTTTGATGGAGAAGTATAGAGAAAGTAAGGAGGATCTACATATGATATTTATTGATTTAGAGAAAGCTTATGATAAAGTTTCAAGAGATGTTCTTTGGAGAGTTCTAGAATAGAAAGGAGTTAATATTGGTTATATTCAAGTCAATAAGGATATGTATACTAGAGCTGTTACTTGTGTCCAAACACAAGGAGGATTGACAAAATATTTTCCTATTATAGTTATATTACATCAAGGATAAGCTTTTAGCCCTTATCTTTTGCTTTAGTTATGGATGTTCTTATTAGGCATTTACAAGAAGATGTACCTTGGTGTATGCTTTTTGCTGATGACATTCTTCTTGTTGATAAGACTAGAGTGGGAGTCGAAGAGAAACTTGAATTATGGAGGTCAACATTAGAGTCTAATGATTTTCATTTAAGTAGATCTAAAATTGAATATATGAAGTGTAATTTTAGTTGTAGAAGTTCTAGTGGTAGTGTTTTGACATTAGGTAAACAAGTCATTAATAAGAGTGAGCGATTCAGATATTTTGGCTCTATTGTTAAAGATGATGGTGAAATAGATGGAGATGTTATTAGTAGAATTCAAGTTGGATTGTTGAAGTGGAGGAATACATCTGTCCTATTGTGTGATAGAAAAGTTCCACTTAAACTTAAAGGAAAATTTTCTAAGATGGTGGTAAGACCTGCAATAACTTATTGTGCAGAATGTTGGCCAATAAAAGAGAAGCATAAGACTAAGTTAAGTGTTATAGAGATGAGGATGCTTAGGTAGATGAGTGGCTTTACTCTTAGAGATAAAATGCGAATTGAGTATGTTTGGGAAAAGGTTGGAGTAGCTCCAGTGGCAGATAAGATTATAGAGAGTCGCCTTAGATGGTTTGGCCACATAAAGCATCGGCCATTCGATGACCCGATTAGGAGTGTAGATACATTAGATTTGCCTTATGTTAAGAAAGGTAGAGGTAGACCTAAAAAGACTTGGTCAAGATGTATAAAAAATGACCTTAATATACTTGAATTTAATGAGAATTTGACACATAATAGAACACAATGGAGACAAAGGATTCATGTAGTCGACCCCATTTAGTTGGATAAAGGCTTATTATTACTGTACTATCTTTCTTTTCATTGGCACTTAGCTTATTTCATTCTTAAGGAAAGCCAACCAACATCCTCTAGGTTGTAGGAACTCACTCCTTATAGGTCCTAAAACCCTTATTGGGTTTCTTAATAGGTGAAAAATAAAATTAACTAGTAAAAGGAGATGACTAAAATTTAAAACCTCCTTTCTGCTATTTTGGTGAGGCAAGGTTCATCTTAATAATTAAGAAAATAAGTTCTTTTGCAAAGTGCCACTTTCCAAAAGCACCTTTTTGAAAACTCACATAACCAAACCTCACCTAACAATCCTTATGAATGTTACATGGAGGTTCTTTTCAAAACCAAGATCAAAATCATATTTTCAAAGCACATTCTTGAAAATGACCATATTCATTCAACATACTCAAAATTGTGAAGTGAGGAGTCTATTTTCAAATAAAATCATAGCATAAAGTTGAAACTTCACTTAACATATTTCACATATGGTTGAGTTGAAATTTCCATCTTTTCAAAAGCCCATTCTTGAAAATGACCATATTCATTCAACACACTCAAAATTGTTGAATGAGGAGTCTATTTTCAAATTAAATCATAGCATAAAGTTGAAACTTCACTTAACACATTTCACATATGTTAGAGTTGAAATTTCCATCTTTTCAAAAGCACATTTTTGAAAATAATCATATTGATTCAACATACTCAAAATTGTTGAATGAGGAGTCTATTTTCAAATAAAATTATAGCATAAAGTCGAAACTTCACTTAACATATTTCACATATGTTAGAGTTGAAATTTCCATCTTTTCAAAAGCACATTTTTGAAAATGACCATATTCATTAAACATACTCAAAATTGTTGAATGAGGAGTCTATTTCCAAATAAAATCATAGCATAAAGTTGAAACTTCACTTAGCATATTTCACATATGTTAGAGTTGAAATTTCCATCTTTTCAAAAGCACATTCTTGAAAATGACCATATTCATTCAACATACTCAAATATGTTGAATGAGGAGTTTATTTTCACATAAAATCATAGCATAAGATTGAAACTTTACTTAACATATTTCACATATGTTAGAATTGAAGCGTCTCTCTTTTCAAAAGAAAATCATGCCATATTTGATCCCCACTTAGCATGCCAAATTTGTTAAGAGGGAATCTCATTTTCAAATCATGCCATATTGGGTTCCACTTAACATACTACATTTGTTAAGTGAGAATTACATAATCATGTCTTATTTGATTTCCACTTAACATACCAAATTCATTAAATGAGAATCACATAATCATGCCATATTTGATCCCCACTTAGCATGCCAAATTTGTTAAGTGGGAATCTTATTTTTAAATCATGCCATATTGGGTTCCACTTAACATACTAAATTTGTTAAGTGAGAACCACATAATCATGCCATATTTGATTCTCACTTAACTTACCAAACTTGTTTAGTGCGAATCTCATCATATTACATTTGGTTCCCACATAACATACCAAATTTGTTAAGTGAGAATCCCATTCTCAAATCATATTGCATTCGATTCCACTTAACATACCAAATTTGTTAAATGAGGATCATATTTTTAAATCATATTACATTTGTTTCCCACTTAACATACCAAATTTGTTAAGTAAGAATCCCATTCTCAAATCATATTACATTTGGTTCCACTTAACATACCAAATTTGTTAAGTGAGGATCATATTTTCAAATCATATTACATTTGGTTCCCACTTAACATACCAAATTTGTTAAGTGAGAATTTCATTCTCAAATCATTTCACATTTGGTTCCACTTAACATACCAAATTTGTTATGTGAGGATCATATTTTCAAATCATATTACATTTGGTTCCCACTTAACATACCAAATTTTTTAAGTGAGAATCCCATTCTCAAATCATATTACATTTGGTTCCACTTAACATATCAAATTTGTTAAGTGAGGATCAGATTTTCAAATCATATTACATTTGGTTCCCACTAAACATATATCAGCAGACCATGACTCAAATCTTCAATGAATTCATCAATCACTAGGTTGAGTAGTATGTCGATGATCTTATGGTTTATGTCAAAGAAAAAAATACCATCTATATGACTTGGGAGTAGTTTTTGAATGGTTATGATGTTATAACTTGAAAATGAACCCCCTGAAATGTGCTTTTGAAATGACTATAGAGAAGTTTCTAGGGTTCATCATGTAGCACCATGGGATCAAGATCAATCCAAATATAATCAAAGTGATATTAGAAATGTCACCTTCGAAGAATTTAACCCAATTAAAGTCCTTTCAAGGAAGGTTGGCATATCTAAGATACTTTATATAAAACTTATTTAGTCGATGTCAACCCTTCATGACACTCACAATCAATGATGCCAAATTTTTATGGGATGATAAGTGCCAACACACATTCGAGAGCATCAAGTAATATTTTATGATGCAACTAATTTTAGCTACCCTTACCCCAGAAAAACCTCTCATCCTCTACACCATAATACTACATGATTCCCTTGGCACCTTGTTGGCTCATGCCAGTGATGAAAGGAAAGAAAATGCACTTTACTACTTGAGCCATCACTTAGTCCCTATAGATGCCAAATATTCAGCCATTAAGAAGCATTTCCTAGCCCTCATATTCACAACCTAAAAGCTAAGGCACTATATGCTTTCTTACAAGATCAACATAATTTTTAAAGTCAATCCATTGCAATATCTCATGACACAGTCGATGCTATCTAGACGATTTCCATGATGGTTTATGATTTTATTGCATTTTTACATCACCTCATATCACTTTGGCTATGAAAGGTCAAGTGCTAGTAGAAATTTTTATAGTGCACCCTTTTCCCATGAATTCTCCCTTAAATGATGATCTCCTTAATGAGGAAATCATGAGTTTAGGGAATAGAAATAGTCATTGTTGGGAATTGTATTTTGATGGTGTTGTTTCTCCCCTAAAGAAGAGATGAACTACAATCCATCCTCCCAAGTAATGGATGATTTTCTTAACTACAGACTGCAATAAGCTGTGATCCATGTATTATTTTTCAAAGCATTGTATGAATAGTGAAGCTGAGCATGATGCTCTCATGACTAGCCTAGAGTTGGCCATTTTGCTAGAATTAAAGAAATTAGCAGCTTCGGGGATTTACAATTAGTGGTTAATCAGATTGCTGGAAGTTATAAAGTTCTTAAACCTATACTCCATTAGTATTATAAGTACACCATGGATTTATTAAAATAAATTTTAGAGATCACTATATAGAATTCCTCGAGGTGGAAATGTCATAATTGATGCTTTAGAAAAGCTCACTAAAGAACTCACTTGTATAGATAATGAGTCCTTATCAATTGAGGTATGCAATGGCCATGTTCTACCCCACATCAAAATTCAGCTTATTGATAATCAAGCACTAGAAGGGGAAGTTTCCACCACCAAAGACAACGAAGAAGTTGATTGGAGATAGCCTTTCATTGAATATTTGTGTGAAGGCAAACTACCTGAAGAGATGTCTTAAGCCTATCAAATCAAATAAAGAGCTTTATCCTATACTCTTATTGATGGCACTCTATATTGACAATCCATTGATCATATGTGGTTATATTTTTTAGACAAACATGAAGCTTAAAAAATTATGATTGAGGTGCATTTAGGATTATGTGGATCACATCAATCTAGTGTAAGGATGAAAGCTAAAATCAATATACACAAATAATATTGACTAGCAATGATTGTAGATTCCATAGAAATAGAGCATTGTTGTCACCAGTGTTAGGTGCATGAAGTAGTCCTACATTAGGGTCATCGCTAAAATCAAAAGACACATATACTATTGACCACCCAATATCCTCCATCCAATGATAGCATCATGACCATTTGAGTGTTTGTGTATTGATATAGTAGGTCCATTTGATCCTCTTTCTTCTAAGGGTCATCATTTCATCCTATCATCAATAAGTTATTTTTCCAAGTCGGTCGAGGCAATTCCTTTGAGGCATGTTAAGAAACACAATGTCTTTTTATTCTTTAAGAATCACATCATCTATAAATTTGGTGTACCCCATCAGATCATAAATGATAATGGCACCACCTTCAAGAGCACGAAGATCCATAGTTTCACAAGGCAACACAATATGGATCAGAGGTGCTCCTCTGTATATTATCTCTAGGAAAATGGGCTAGCAGAGGCTTTTAATAAAAAGGTCATCCAAATCTTAAAGAAAATACTTAATGACAATGAGTGATAATGGTACTAGCAGTTAGTGAAATCCTTGTGAGCCTATCATACCATATATATGATTTCAAAGCAATTCACTCCCTATTCTTTAGTGTCTGGATCTGAATCCATTCTTCTTTTAGAAGTTCAATTACCATTGCTAAGGGTTGTCATAGGCAACAAGATCATAATCGAGCAAAATGCTAGGATATGGTTGAAAGAGCTCAAAGGTCTTGAGGGAGTGGCATTTCCAACCCTGTCAAAATTTTGAGTTATACAAAGCATAGATGGTTCAAGCTCATAACAAGTTGGTCCACCTAAGAGCATTTTGAGCTAGAGAGGTTATTTTAGTTCTTAAGAAATTGATTATTTCCCATCATAAGATGGGAGGCATGTTTGAACTGATGTGTAAAGGAGCTTTCATCATAGAAAATGTCTACCAAGGTGGATCATATCAGTTGAGAAACTACAAAGGTGAACTCTCGATGCTTCCTATCAATGAGCTATATTTGAAGAAATATTATGCATTAGTGTATTTGAAAACAAAATTTATCAATAAAAATATATTACTCAAAATACTTTAATCATTTGACTTTCATTAAATTTTCATTCTTCTCTAAATCATACTATGTTCAAATTTAAGTTTACCTCTAAAATTCACCTTTAGTGATGTTTGAGTGGATGTAAGAGAGCTTAAGTGGTAGCTTATCATCATTAACATAGCTAGGATTGGCACAAGAGACCCATGTGGTCACCTTTCTTAGTATGAACATACACATTAAACTACTTCAAGTTGGGATAATGCCCTGGCGGCCACCTTTTAGTAGTTACCCTTGGTCAGGCTCAACTTACTGCACAATTAGTTGGTCACCTTGTGGTTGATTCTATTTAGGAGGATGTAAGTACTTAATTTTTTCTTAATAGTTTATACATTACACACTGATGGGAAACCCCTAGATTAGATAGACTCTACTACACGGCTGGTAGAATATCCCTTTGATTCAATAAATTGAAGGTTGGATAAAGCCCTTGTAGCTCCTCTTTATTGGGGCTCATTGCACATCGATATAGTCTACACATGTTTAGGGTTAGGATCATGATTTCATGGCCCTTTTCTTAAGTGACTATTTTAGGATTAGATAATTCCATAATATCCTCTCTCCTAATTGTTTCTTATTTAATTTGAATGGCATCACTTTGTAAATATGTTGCCCATCCTTTTGGGCTAGTAAGTCCAAGGTAGGCTAAAATGTTCATGGCTCCTAGTGTAGCCCATCGCACACTAACAAGGTCCATACACACACACACACACATATATATATATATATATATATATATATATATATATATATATATATATATATATATAGTATAATGTCATTGTGATGCTTTCCCTGCTTAGATAACATTCCCGCCACCCTATTAAAATATGTCCTTGACTACTTCAAGCTAGGATAACATTCTTGTAGCCCCTTCTTAGTAGCCATCCTAGGTTAGATACTAACAATTATGTTGACAAGAATGTAAATCCTTAATGCTTTTTTAGTTAGTAGGTCATTGTGGTGGTTGATTCCTCTTAGGAGGTTATAACTCTCAGATGCTTTTTTTTTATAATTCAACCATCACACATTCATGGGAAACCCTTATGTTGAATAGACTCTACTGCATGGTCAAAGACTATGCCTTTAAGCTGTTAAATTTAAGGCAAGCCAAAGACTATAAGGATCATCCTTACTATGACTCTTCATACACTGATAGAGTCTATGTACACAATTAAGAATAGGATCACACCTTCAAGGCCCCTTTCCCGAGTGAGTATTCGAGATTTGGATCATTCCATTGCAACCCCTCCCCTAATATTTTCTCCTTAAGTTGAGTAGTATTTTTCTATGGATAAGCAAACCACTTTTTTGAGCAAGTAAATCTAAGTTAAGTCAAAGCCCGCATGCTCCTTCTTAGTGTGACTCTTCACACACTATTAAGGTCCATCTATACATATACACATACATATTTAGGGTTAGGATCACACCTTCATGACCCTTTCCCTGAATGACTATTTTAAGTTTGGATCATGCCATCATGGCCTCTCTCCTAATAGTCAGCCCTTTAGATTAGATATCACCATTATGCAGGTAAGCGGGCTACCCCTTTGGGCTAGTAAATCTAAGGTAGGGTCAAGCCCCTATGGCATCTCCTTGATGTGGCTAATCGCACACCAATAAGATCTATATACATTCTGAAAACATCTTTGGGTAATATATGATTCTTAAATCTCCTTTTCTCATCATTATTCACACATATTCACATATTCTCAGGGAGACTCTCTCTAATGTTACCTTGATAACTAGGTTATGACTCATCTTCAAGGAATCTTTGCTCGATTCTCTTTCTAAGTCATCCTTACAAACACCTTTTCCATATGTCTTCTATAACATATAATCATAATTTTTAGAGAGGCTCCCCTTAATGCACTTGGTATAATCAAAAAACATTTACACCCAAGGGAATATCCCCCCAATGTTCCTTGGACAAGATCACTCTCAAGGAGTTCATCCTTTTTCTTCCAAATTCATACACTTGTAAAATTGAATCACAAGTCTTTGAGGTTATGATCCATACTAGGCATCCTGGATGCCTATTCATAAACCTCCAACACATAGAAGCCTTGAATTTTGAGTTGGAGTGTTAGGCAATATCGATCAAAGTCATCTTATAATTTAAGTATAATACAAACACCCTTGCTTGCTACCCTATGAATCCTTTTGACTAGTTTTTTTACACCGCATCTATTGAGGTTCCTTTTGTTGACCCCACTTTTAGTGAGGTTGAGAATCATCACTCTTTAGACCTAGGACTGGATCTTGGCACCAAGGTTTTCTCACCTAGAGCTAAGGAACTTCTAGAGGCTTGGATGACACCAACCAAATGACTAAAAGATTTACAATATTCAACCCTAGGGCAAGACCTCGACTCTTTGGTAGAACCAAATAACATTCACTTCAAACAAGCACCATATATCAAACCCAATTGATTACATGCCACCAAAAAATCAAAAACTATTCACAACATACCTAATTGGTGTTCAATTTGGCCAAGTGACTAAGTTGATCCAATATGATTCATTTTGGCCTAAAGGACTAAACTTAAAACTGATTCAAATCATTTGGAATTAAACTCACCCAAACTTCTTGAAACATTATTTGAGCTTGATTGAGGCCACATTAGGATTCAATTTGGTCAACTCACTTTTGAACCCTATAGGACCAAAATCAAATCCAATTGAATCTAATCCAAATCAAGCCAACCTAGAGCTCCAAAATCATTCTAATAACATATTTGGACATTTATCATGATTAATTATAACCCAATTTGGCCAATTAATCAATTTGACCCAACCTAGTCTAATTTGATCTTAATGGTAAAATTGAACCAAACTTTAATTCAACCTAAATCAAATCAAACCAACTTCTATAATTACTTCTAAAATTAATGATCATATTAGAACATCCAATTGAAATCGAGTAGGTCAATTTATCTAGATGACCCACTAAATCCCATTTGACCTAATTTGACCTTAAGAGTCAAATTGAACCAAACTTTGATTTAACTAAAATGGGATTAAACTAATTGTTCCAATCAATCTCAAATTTATTAGTGGTCATCACCCAACACCCAATTAGGACCAATTAAGGAAATTCAAACTCATTGACCCAATTTGACTCAAGGATGAAATTGAACTAACTCTTGATCCCATTCAAATTAGATTGAATTAACACTTGCAATTAATCAAATTTGATTATTGAACACTCCTTAATAGCCAATTGAAGCCAATTTAATCAACCCAACCAAATTGGCAATTTAGCATAAATTGGCCTAAAGGGTCAAATTGAACCTTAACCCAATATTAGCCAAATTAAATTAAATTAAAGCTTATAATCAACTCTAAATGAATAATTGAGCATGACTTTACTCCCAATTAAACCTAATTTACCCAATTTGACCAAATTGGTTAACTTGACACATTTGGCCAATATGAACCCATATGAACCAAAATCAAATCCACTTCAAATTAAATTAAATTAAATTAATTACAACTATGTATTTCAAATCATCATTTAAACACAACCTAATAACCCCTTAGGCCTAATTTGATCAACTAGTCAACTTATCCCAACTGAACCCAAATTGACCTATATGAGTCCAAAGAAGCCAAACCCAACCATACTTGGCATAACTTAACCTCACATGTCCTTTGACTTACCCAGGTGGACCTAACCCAAGATGAGTTTAGTTCAACCCAAACCAACTGAACCAATGGTTCAAAATAAATAAGTAAGTTCAACCCCTCCCTTTTACCAAGGCAACCAAATTAGCATACCTTGAGCTCTCCCTAACTAACCCAAGCTTGTCTTGTTCAGCCATTCACCAATGTAAAGTTTCTCTCTCCTTAGGTATCCCTTGGTTCACTAATAGTGGGTTGTCCACTTTACCACTAGCCACTAACCTCCTCTAGCCAATGGAGAAGGTCCAATTCATCAGTCTAGAGTAGATTATTCAAGTTGGTTGGTTTTAATGGTGGTAGGGATGGGGATACACCTCCCCAACCCTCCAAACTAAGAACACACCTTCACAAGCATCCCATAATCACTCCCTAAGTTTCCAAAGAGCTCCTTGTGCACAACATTATTGATGAGACCAACACATTCTTTAACTGGGGCATCCCAAACACCCAACCTCATCAAAACTCAACCTAGTCTAATTCATCTCTCCCACGCCTCCCTTACACTCATCTAGGCAAGAATAAATTAAGAACTACTTAATTTAAGCACTGAAATTAAGTATTTGATCAAACTCCAGTGAACTCATGGCATTGATTCGTAAAGAGCAAGGCGACCACCTTGTCAATAGGGCTTCATCTCTTTTGGCAAAGTTACCTTATATGTTGGATTATCGGTCTTGAACTCTAACGGGGTAGTCTCCCTCAAATTTTAGAAAGTCTTGGGATCCTTAGTCATTTGTGAAGTGAATTCATATTTTAGTCCAAATAAGCCATAAAAATTGATAGAAAATCCCATGATAATTTTGCATTCTTTTCTGACTCAAATTTGAGCCCAATCAACTCAAATCAAATGACAAAAGGTGGATGCTCTACCTCTTGGTGGAGGAGAATGATGAATCACACACCATCCATTTGTGTGATTAAAATGGACAATTGTGATTAATTATGTTAGGACTTAATTGATTTAATTCTTTAAAATCATGAGTTTAATTTTTGATTAAGCAATGCAAAACAAAATCATATCGACTGTCATTGAGTTAGTAGACATCAAGGATGGTTTAAATAACCAATCCTTTTATGTAAAGCATGGTTGACTCAACCACTGACTATATAAATCAATTAATTAAGGTTAAAAGTAGCATTAATTAGGGAAAACTTTAAGAAATCATAACTAATTTTAGAATAATCCAAATATATAAATAAATGCTCTCTAGAAATCTTAGATAGAGAAAAATAAAAGCCAAAATCTTTATCAATTAATTTAAGAGTAATTAGGGTTTGAATGAAAAGCATATTTAAAATTAACCCTTAATTACTCCCGTAATTGACTTGAAATTTTTGGGGACATTCTTGATGATTTTCCTCACCTCATATAATTATTTCAAGTTTATTTAAGTAACCAATTAAGGGTTATGATTTTCCTAACTCTAAGTGATTAAATATCCTAATTATTTAATTTCAAAATTAAAAAAATGATTGAATGGACTTTTGATGTTTAATCATTAGTGATTAACATTAGACGTCCCTTAGAAAATTTTTTAAACCTGTGATCATAATTATTTTGGGAAATCATACTTTAGGGTATTTAATTAATTATTTAAGTGAATTAATTTACCTAGAACAAATAAAATTCATAATTAATTATCTATAACTCAAAAAATTATGAATGAACCTTTCATGGGTTCATTTAGTTAATAATTAGTGAATGAAATCAAAATCCTTTATTATATTGGGGTATTTTGAGTGTAATTGCCTAATCATAAAAATCTTATTTGATGTAATTAATCACTTTTTACAAGCCCAAATGACTTAGGAGTTTTGATATATATTTTAACTATTTTTTGTGCATGTCTAAGATTTTCTCATAATTTTTGGGATTATGGATTGTGATTAATTATTTTCTTAAGGTTTGTTGCTTAAAAATTGGATTAAATTATAATGAAATTAAATTAATTCATTAAAATTACTATTTCACCTCTTAAATCTAATTAATAACCAGCAAGTGTGTGGGAAAAATATTCCATCATTAGATCCCTCCACAATGGGTCTAATTAAATATAATTAACATGCACTAATTAAGAAATGTGGATTTAATTTAATTGAAATTATTTTTATATGTAGGATATTAGGTTTTGATAGCCTAAGTGGGTCATTTTATGATGTCCATTTGATACCCTTTCCTTCACTTAATAATATATAGCTAATTCACACTAATTTTTAAGGTTAAATCCTTTAAGTTCATTGTGTATAAGTAATATGATTATTATAATTATTAAATCAAGAATAATATTCTCATCAACTAATTTAAAGCATTTGCAAGTTTAAAAATTAATTGAAATAAATGAAACCCTTATGTATAATTTATGTGTATATTATACACTCTTTAAAGGTATATTGTCTTAACACTCGAGGGCATAGGACTACTAGTTTAAAGGAGGCCATAGATACTTCATCACCTTTGTTTAACAACAACACGTTGTAGTATTTTAATTTGGAGCCGTAGGAACAACACACAAATCTTAGGGGGAACTTATTGATGTGGTCGGGTGCAACATTAAGGTATGATGTCCTATCATAGAAGATATAAACATCACCCTACAATGGATCTAATCACCTAATAAAGACTTCTAAGGTAGATGGGTCTACCGATATACCAGAGATTTTTCCCCTACTTCACATGGATAAGTATAGTAGGGTTTAATTTATGTCGAGTTCTTTAGTTCCCTATGAAAGTAAGCACCCTTAGTTAATTACATGTTAGGAAATGGGAGTTTACTAAGACCACTCTAGATTAAAGTAGTCAATAAGTATCTCCAAAGATTTCAAAGCTACACTATCAAAGGATTAGGTACTTATCAAAAATCAAGTGGAAAAGTTCAAATAGATAAACTTATTATAGATTTCATAGCAAGACAAGTAGGGAGTACCTAAGATATTAGGAAGCTTAGTGGGTGCTCCAATCTATCCTATAATGAGGCTTTATATTTTGAAAAGAGAGAATTTACTTTTGTTTAAGTTGGAATCTTATTAGAATGCTAGGGCTTATAGTCCAACAACACAATATTGTAGAAATGCCTAAGAGGTGAGGACTTATACTTGTGGCCTCAAAGAAGTAAGTAGCTTTGGAACCTAAATCTAAAATGCTTTATCATAAGCTAGAAGCATGACTTAAGTTTAATGGGGGAAAATGAGATATAATGGTTTACCTACATAAGAGAGAATAGATGCATCTTGACTATTTTAGACTTACAACTGCCTGGAGTGGCCTCCAACTAACACCTCCTACACTTTGAAAACTTATAGGATGATCTTATGTAGAGGCAAGATAGCTAGGCTATTATTTAAGAGACTAGATAATGTTTGGTATGCAAGCATGCCTTACACTAAAGTTAAAATTTACAAATTTTAGATTATTTTGACACATTCATTTTGGACCAAGGCTTAGGGAAATTATGCCTATATGCATAATGAAATTAAGTTATGGGCTAAATCAATTAGAAGAGGTGTTCTTCACTAAAAAGAAATTACTCTCAAATATCAAGCATTTCCCCTATTGTGCAAGAGTGGAGACCCTCCCTATTCAAGAGTGGCACAATACGATATGCATGGTGTGATAACATAATATTCAGCTAAGGGGTTGTTAAATATTTTATTATCTTGATTAAGAACCCAGGCTTGAAAATGAGATTATAAGTTGTATTAAAATCTAGTTATGAATTATTTAGTGAGAATAGAAAAATTAATTTTATCCTAAAGAGTCTATCGCATACAAGCTGCACATCAAGTCATCACACTTTAAGAAACTTATGAAAAGCATACCGTTTCTTTTGCACAAATGAAACATAACAATCAAACATTAGAATTTTGTAAAGAGTAAAATGTCGGTGCAGCCAGATACCACTGTACACCCTGCAAAATAAAAAGAGTTGGGTAGTCGAGCTCTACCCTTATACAATTTAGATTACAATTGAATTTTACAAATGAAATATGCTATTGGGGGTCTTCAACTATTGTTTCTTTTTTTTTTACTTATTTAGATCCGTTTGCTCCAGGCTTCATAGGGTCTCTCAAGCTTTTGCCTTCTAGCCACTGCTCATCCTAAAACTCATAGTACTAATCCTAATTCTATTACAAAAATTACATATTTATGAAAAATTAAATCTAACTACACCAGTAAAAGAGACATTAGTTAATCAAATATACAAGCCAAGCAATTATATTTCACATATTTAGACTTTGCACCCTGCACTTAGGTAACCAAGCCCACCTATCCTAATTGGATTATGCTTAGGGGCATAAGCAGCACATGCAACCTAGAATGCTTATATTTATTTATTATTATAGAGGTCCCTTTAGGACAATCCCCTACATAAACCATTATTAGGCTACGAACGACCTAACATTCAGTCTTCTCATAAACAATCATAACATCTAGTCTAAAACATTACATAATAAAACAAAATACATCATCATAACATACACCAGCCTTACTTAACAATAGAATTGGTGACATAGCATTAATGTGTGTGCTAAGGCTTAGTGTGGGTTGTCTTGATTAAGGTTTAGATGTATGATTCTCTAAAATTTTAAAATTATTCAAAATAATCATTAGGGGTGGTTCCACTTTAAATCATTTAATAAATTGATTGATTTTAATTTACATTTTTTTATTTTTTAATACCTACTTAACACCTAATTATTATAAAGAAAAGAAAGAGGTTTGACCTCTTTATCCCTTCCCTAAGTTATTTTCTAAGGGTATATTATCATTGCTTTAATTTCTTTTGTGAACCATTCATGAACATTTTATTGAGCCCAAATTTAGATTGGTTTTAAGAAATATAATTTAAACATGAAAGGCTTCTTAGGATTAATGAAACTAAGTTACTATCACATGAGCAACATTCCACTACTTTTTTTCATTATCAATTGCATACACACTCTTTCATTTTTCTTTTATTTTCTCCTTTATTTTTAATATTTGATTTAATATACATATTTGTGCATGCAATACATACTCATATTTTGCACACTTGATGATCATTAATGCATGAATTTAATAGAAAAGAAAGATTTCATTTCATAGCTAAGCATATAAAAATATGTATTAGAAATTTAAACAAGTACGTGTTATTGTTAAAATATGAAAGTAAGATTATCTAAGATCTCTTTGGGGCTACTTAAAGCCTCGTGTTATTGGGATGGCCATACTAGATACTTGCCAATTAAAATACATGTGAACATATCCATAAGCATAGGAATAAATCATGCAAGAGTAATGTATAAATAAATTCTCTAGTCATATAGAGTTTAATGGCATGAAAAGTGAAGTTTTATCTCAAATACTACCACATGTATACACATAAATAAAATTAAGCAAGTATGCGCCATTGTTAAACTAGGGAAGTGAGATTATCTAAAACCTCCTTGGGGCTACTCAACGCCTCATGTTCCTGGAATGTCTAGACAATATACTTTCCAATTTAAATACTTGTAAACATGCACATGAAACATAAAGATAAAACAATCCTTTACTATCTTTAAGTTATAACTAAGTAGAAACTTTATTAAGTATTTATGGCCAACATTAACTTAAACTTCACACATTTTTATTCATTATTAGCTTATAGTTTTAAAATTAATTTGAGATTTATTAGTGATAATAGTCACACCATATAGTAACATTTATCCAACACATGCAACTTAAATGCAATCATATTCTTTTAATTCTCTCTTTTTTTTTGAAACATAAACATATGAAACAAATGGAATACACATTTATAATAATTGAAAAGAAGTAATTAAATGTTACCACATAACATACTCAATTATATTGAATCCTAAGGACAATTAAGCCAAATAAACATTCTTTAACACTAACCAAAGTTCTTATAAGGTTTGATTTTAATGTTTAAGTTGTTAAAATCTAAAGAGGTGAAATAATACTTAAGATTTACTCCATCCCATGTTGGTGATTTAACATATTTTAAAAAAAAAATTAAATAGATTTTATAAGTTGATTAGGTGCAAGCCATTAAGAACATGAACTTAATTAACCTTTTCTAAAGTTTTTTAATTTAATTAACTACTTGATCATGAACCTTCAATGATATTCTTTTAGGAAATTAAAATTAGCAATACACCTAAAGGAGTCTAATGTAATTAGGCTCATGCATAAGAGTTAATTAAATTAAAAAAGAAAATAATCTATGTTAAATACTCTTATGAATTTCCCACACCAATAGACTAATTTTAATGACTTTATGCTTGTAAACACATAAAGGAATTAATGGGCTATGTTTGAATTATTTGAATCAATTTTTTTTTAATTTTTGTTTTTGTTTTATCATTATTATTTTTTAATTATTCCTTAATTATTGAGCATGTTAATTAACCCTCTTACAGAAGGATGTTTGGAAAAATAATTAAGAAAAGGGTCCTAATTATTTATCTTATTATATTCACTGTTTATATTGATTAATTAACATTAATTGTTTGATTTTTACTATTCACCAATTTTTAATAATCATTTAATTAGTTAAATAGGGTAATTAGGATTGAAATTCTAAAATCTTTAAACTACATGGCAAATAATTCCAAGGAAATTATGGAAAGCAGAAGGCATCCCATGGAATCATCCCACCAAATTTAGAATTAATTAGCCAAGTAATTTGGCATTAATTAGGGTATTTAGCCTAAGATTTAAACCTTAATTAAGCACTATTCATTGGGTATTAATTATAAATTTTATTTTTATTAAATTCTCCTCTATTTAGCCATTCCAAAATAGGTTTATTTGCGCTTTTTAGATTTTTTTGTAATAAGTTATGATTTTTTAAAGTTCTAGCCATTTAATTACATTTTTAACCTTAATTAACCCTTTAAACAATCAGTGGATGCTGTCACGAATGAATCTCGGGAGATCCAAGGTGGAGATTGCACAATAACATGATTCACTTCAAAAAAGACCAACACTAGAGGCTGAGACTATGGTTGTCAGATTTTTACCTCATCGGAGTGATAGATCGGTGATCCACCGATAGATGTAGCTTCCTCTTGAAGAGAAGAAGCTATGTTGAGATGATCTTGTTCTGTATCCCTACCGATCAATCTGTGGATCAAATGCTACCACAAAGTTGGTCGAAGTTGGTTAAGGGACGTCTTCAGGTGGTTGAATCACTTGGGAAATGATTTGCTTTGGCTTGCTAGAGTGAGGTGAAGGTGTGCAAAGAGTTAATTTGAGTTTTGTGGAGATTTGGGAAGTTTAGATGGATGGAGCTCTCGGTTCTAATCGAGAGCTAGTCTCACCAGTGGTGGAGTGCACAAGGAGCTTGGGAGAAGGTATGAGTTTGTACAGAATTATCTAGGGAAGCTCTCTATTGAGTTTGAATGGATGGGGAGGAGTTAAGTCCCTTCCCTAGCTGAACCAAGGGCTTGGATTGGCTTAACCTTTGGCAATCATTCCAGCATAATAGGTGGCCAAAGATGGAAGGGGACTAATGAAGTGGCTAAGAATGAAAGGCTTAGGGGGTGTAGTCGGCTGCCATAAGGTGTACACTCTTCTTTAGGTGGACCAATGGTTTCCTATGGGTGAACTTACCCTATCTTGGCCAAAGACTTAGCCGAATAGCTTTGGGTTAGGTTGGGTTAGTGGTCCTCTACCCAAGAAGAATTAAAGGTGGCTGCCATGGGGTAATGGGTTGGAGAACCTTCCCAAATGGGGATTTTGTCCCATTTTGGTGACTTGGTTCAATTTGTTTGACCTAAACTGAATTCACTTGGGTTGGGCCCACTTGGGTAGACCCATGGTGACCTAAGGATGAGTCATGCCAAGTTTGGTTAGGATTTTCTCAATTTGACCCATATGGGTCAAGTTGGGCAAAGTTGATAATTTTAACCAAATTGGGTCAAAGTAATGACTTTGGTAAGTTCAATTGGTCATTTGGAGTGAATGAGTGCAATTGGTTTGATTCAATTTGGGTTAGATTTAGATTTGGCTCATATATTTCAATTTGGGTCAAATGGGTTATGCTGACAAATTTGACCAAATTGGCCAAATTGGCTTGAGCATGGGTTAGGTTTATATTCAATTGATCATTTGTAATTGATTGGTGGAGTTGATTTGAATTGATTTGGATTATGGAGTGATTTCATTCAATTTAACCCTTTAGGTCAAATTAGGCTAAGTGGGATAATTAGGTTAGGTTGACCAAATTAATGAATGTTGGATCATGTTTAATGTTGAATTGATTATTGGTTGGTAGCATTGGTTTCAACGAATTTGGTCTAAAGTTTGATTTGGTTCAATTTGACCCTTTAGGTCAAATTGGGTCAATTTTGGTCAAAGGGTCAAATTAACTTGACTAAATTCAATTGACTGTAGTAGAGTGTTCACTAATGACCTACAACCATTGGTGGAGGGATTATATGGCTTGATTTGATCTAAACGGAAGGTTAGTTGGTGTTTGGCTCAATTATCCCTTTTAGATCACTTTGAAATAAGCAGCTTAATCAAGCCTACTTGGAGCAATTTGGGTTATAGATGCTTGAAATGTGTTTAATAATAAATTTGAGGTTGAGTGGTGGCTTTGATTGTAATTGATTTGGTCTTAATTAGGTTTTGGCTGATTTAAACCTTTTAGGGCAAATGGGTTAACTTGGGTTGATTAAATTCCCTGGGGTCAATTGGTTTGATTACAAGTGTTGGAGGGGCTTGAAATGATCTATTGAATAATCAAAGCAATTGAGAAAATCAAATTGAGTTTAGTTTGCTTGAATGGGTTTGAATGGAGTTATAGAATTGTGGTGGGGTTAACATGGGTTAAGGTACAATTTAAATTGGCTTGGAGCTTGGATTAGAAAATCCAATTCGTTTAATATTAATTAAATAGGTTTGAGATTAGTTTAGCTCCATCTACATGAACTTAAGTTTGGATGAGTGGATGAGTATGAGTCTTGGTTCATGCCCTAGAGTAGGTGAAACTTATTTGTCCTAAGGTAAACTCTAGGTCTTTAGATTAAATTTTTGTGTTCCCTTAGTGACTAGAAGTGTCCTAGCACTGAGGAAGTCCAAGTGTTTAGAAGGCTCCTAGATCTAATATGGGAAGGATTAATCCTCACTCCAAAAGTGAGGTTAACACACGTACATGAAAGTGGTGTCAAAAAACACATGTAAAAATATAAATAATTTTTGGACTTTATATCATAATGATTTTAAAAACTTTATCAATATCATGTCCATATTAAAAGAAATGCATGCTATCTTAAGTAAATGAATTATTAAAATGGTTGGGTAGATATATAATTAAAATGAATAATTAAAATAAATAAGATAAACATGTAATCATTTTTTTTTAAAATGAACCATTAAAATGATAAAATAAATATGTAATTATGAATTATTAAAATAATAAAATAAATGCATAATAATTTTAAAAAATGATTTACTAAAATGATACGATAAATATGTAATTATTTAAAAATGAATTATTAGAATGATAAAATAAATACATAGTTATTTAAAAATTAATCATTTAAATAATCAATTAAACACATGATTATTTAATGATGAATTATTAGGGTGATAGAATAAATAGATAATTATTTTGAAATAGAATACTAAAATAATAGAACAAATATATAATATCTTTAAAATAAGATAATTAAATAAAAATGTAATATTTTGAGTGATAAAATGCATATTTTAAATAAAATGAATAATTAAGGAGATGAAGGGTTGAAGAATATCATTAAGTCAATCACGCCTTATTCCTATTAACCTTAAAGTGCCTTTCATTTAATTATAAATCTGTTTAAGTTTGATCTAAACTTAAGGATTAATAAAAATATTAATGCTTCATTAAGAAGACTAGAAATAATTAAATACATTTTAAAGTTTAACCTTAGGGTAGGGCATTGACAAAAAATAAGTTTCATTATAAGTGAAACTTATGGCTTTTTATACTTTTTAAAACACTAATTCCAATTAAAATAAAATTAAACTTCTAAGACAAAAATCTACTACTTAAATCACTAATCAATTAAATTCAAACCACCCTTTGGTCAACTACTTAAACTTATCATTTTAATCACAACTTAAACTCTGATGCCTAGCTTTATCTCACCACACTAGCCTTTGCACATGCATTATATTGATAGGTCACTGATCTTAGACATAGGTTAGGGTAGTGCTTTGACGTGTTGTATTGCTTTTATTATTTTTTGATATAACATTTTAAACTGGAGGTTATGATTATTTGTGTGTAGTTTGGATGGCTAGTCATTATTTAATAGACTAATGATATTTTCTATACAGGATTGTGCTTAATTAAATGGTCCACTATAATGATAAAAATAAATTAAATGATTTTATCTGTAGGTACTGCTTACCTCTTTAAGTGTAGCCCATCAGGATAGGTTGGCTTCACACTCATGAGTGTTGAGTCCAAATTGTGTGACAAATAACTACTTAGTGTGTATGTGTGTTATAGAAAGCATCTATTTTGTAAACTTAATTTGAATTTTATTTTAGAATTTTAAATATAATTTTGTAATGGAATAGGACTAGAACCATGGTGCTTAGGATGAGTAGGAAGGTATAAACCTGGGAGGCCTTGTGACGCATGGAGAATTCTATACTTTAAAGAACAAATGAAGATGAAGAAACCCAAGACTTACTTTGTTTTTATTTGTGTAGTTATAATCTGGGTTATATAAGGGTTGAGGTTAACAACCCACTCTTATTCTTTTCCAAGGTGTATAGAAGAACCTCAACACACTAACTTTTTATTATTCTTTTAACTTAATTGAATGTTTGGAGTGTTTACTTTATTTGCACAATAGAAATGACATGCATTTTCTTAAGTTTCTTTAAGTAGGATGATTGTTATGTGTGGCCTAGATTTCATTAAGCTCTTGAGGACTTTAAAGTTTCTAACCAATTAAAATAAATAATTTTAACTTAAAATTATTATAACTCATAACCTCACTATAAAGCCATAAGAATTAATAAAAAAAAAGTTAATTTAGAAGTCATAGATGTGTGATGAATGTAGGTAACATCGTGCATGCATATTATTTTCCCTCCTTGAATATAGGGGAGCTTCACTCATTCCATAATATGTGCCTGTAGGACATTTGATAGCAACATATTGAGAGAAGAAGACACTTCTTGCAGATTGGCCCATAACTTAATATCATTGTGTATATAAGCATACTTGTCCACCTAAGCTCGAGTCAAGTTGATGAGTCAAAATGAATGAAATATATTATTTTTATTGCATTAGTCTAAGACATAATTTCATACTAACCATGAGCTAGGCTCTTATGGAGTGAGTTTAAGATCTTAGACCCTTTTCTAATAAATAACATCCTAACTATCTTGCATTCAAGAGACTTGGCCACTTGGTTTTAACTCGTAGGAGGTGTTAGCTGGCGACCACTCTAGGTGGTTGTAAGTCTAGAAGAGTTAAGATAGGTTCACTCTCTCCAGTGAAAGTGAACCAACAAATCTCATTTTTTATGCCAAAGAGAATTAAGTCGAGCTTTTAGCTTGTGCTAGAGCACTTTAGACATGTGTTTAGAGGTAAAATGTTTCTCTTTTTCTATGGGTGTAAATATTTACCTTTTAAGCATTTGCACAATCTTTTTTTTTATAGGAATATAAGTTATAGCTTTCTGATAAAATGTTAACTTAAATAATAATAATTCTCTTCATCAAAAATATAAAGCGTCACCCCTAGTATCATGAGTACTTATTACTTATCCCTCTTTTGAATACCTGTTTAAGCTCTCCACTTAATTTCTAATGATTAGTAATCCTTTGGTATCAAATTTTGAAATCTATTGAGATGTTAACCAATCACTTTAATCAAGAGTTTTCTTGGCAAACCTTATTTCTTAAGATGTAATTAATTATAAGGCTTGCTCCTATTTGAAACTTAAGGAATTTGGCTTAAAAAAAGCTTACTTTACTTCATCCATGTAAATAAGGGTAAAAATCCCATGTACATATAGATCCATTAGAATCAAAAGCCTTTATTATATGATTAAGTCCATCGTAGGGGGATATTTTGACCTCTCAAGGTAATATATCATTTTTTGATGATGTACTTGATCATTTTAATAAGCACCCTTCTAAGATCTATGTGGTGTCCCTCATCACAATTTTAAACACCATAAAGTTTTAATCAAAGCAAATATTCTTCATACTATGAAGTCCACAACAATGAGAGGCTTGGGTTGTTTCTTATCCAAAGCTTTGCACAAATGGGAGTGCCTATGATTGTATTAGAAAAAGGTTGTGTATTCTATCACCTCTCTATAGAAGAAAAATATTATGCATATGGAACCTCATGCTAAACATTATCGACATGAATTTGATGAAGAGTAATATTTTCATGCAATAGAGGTTCCCCTATTCTAAGAGGCAAGATGTTATTATGTATCTGAGCAAAATAGAATGCAAAGTTTGAAACTTTATTTGAAAGACTAATAACTAGATGGATATGATTGAAAGGAGGTAGTGGTGAATGTAATAAATGCTACTTTTAAATTAAGATTAGATGGTTAAAAACCATAGGAAGCATTATGACTAAATTTGGAGATTCAACACATATTTAGTTAATATTATTCTAATTATCATTTCAATGCTAGATCAAGGAAGTCATGTGGAACATAATAGGATGAATAGCATTGAAAGGGGGCAGTGGTGAATGTGTAATAAAGGCTTAATATAGATTTAGATTAACTAGTCAAAAGCAATAAGATGCATTACGATGACATTTGGATATTCAACACATCTTTATTTATTATATTTTTAACAAGAATGTCAATGCTAATCATCTTTCCACATAACTTTAGTACCCATAACATCTAATCCATGAAAACAATAAAGGAAAAAGAGTTATGATGTTGATGATGAATAGCTCTACCCTTTACTCATACTATGTTACATATTTATTATTTTATTTTATCTTGCATTAGAGGTAATGCATTATTTAAATATAAGGGGATAGCATATATATTGTAATAATTTATTGCATGTCTCACTATATATGTTTTGGTTAGATTCATTTTATATTTCTTTCTTGCCATCTTATAATATTTTTTTAAAAAAATTATATGAATCTTAGAGATATAGGTTCATTTTATTCTATATTAATATTTATTTGATATATAGGAGGGACGAAGAAGGTAAAATGCAAGAAGTATTAATTTAATCTTGAGATGATCTATATTGTGAGAAATTGCATCTTTACTTGTGGGAAAAAATGAGAATATAAAAAATTAAAATCAATTATGCAATGTTAATTGATTAATAAATTGAATATAATAGTTTACTTTAATTATATGTTACATATTTAATTATGCTAGTTTATAGTATCATGAATAATATTTGTATGTGATTTTATATACTACATATAAAAATAAGCTAATTTAAGCAGTAGTTGAGTAACAAGATATGCTCTTTGAGACATAGCCTAAATTAAAGTTTTATTTAATTAGTTTTATACATAAATAGTTATAAGTAATAAAGGTTGGATAAAGGAAAGGGCTAGTGAGTTGGTATCTTCAAAATCACTTAAAAAAGGAACATAAATCAACTTCCATAGAGTGAAAAAAAGGGATGTGAATCTATGTCCTAAATAGAATTAGGGTCTATTGCTAGTAGATTTAAGAAATTCTTCATAATATAATTCATATATCTGTCTAGTTCATTAGAAAAATCTATTAAGTATATGTGCCAAATAATAATATTTTTAAGGCATAGACTTGAGTATGGGCAGTTATTATAGAAAATTTTTATGTTTAGTGATAAAAATTTAAAAAAAATTATACTAGTATATAATAAATGTGAATTGATGTGTTATGACTTATAACATTTTAATACATTAATGTATAGTTTAGTGGAGTATTTTAAATGACAATAAATTTTAATGGCTTTTATCATGAATAAATGTTGATAGTTTGAGCATTTCAAATAGATAAAAACCTTTTTTCACATCATATAATATTTACATTTAATTGATGATTCTACCATGTATTGTGAATCTTATATATTATCATTAATCATATATTGGTGTTTTTTTATTATGGACAAGTAAAGATCTAAGTATAAGAGTTTCATATGTGTAAAAGTTATTTATTTTTTTCATTTATTAGAACATTTACATGATAAATTCTTTTGCATTATTTTAAAATTTTTATGGCACCAATAATCTAAAATTTGAATATTTTATGTGAAATTTAATTAAGAAAAAAAAATCTATGAATAAATGAAAAAAATCACTATCGCACCATATAGAAGATTTGTGAGCAATTATTGTGATTATGAGCTAATTTGGTGCTATAACAAAGCTCCCATATGGAGTCATAAAATTGAGATGTTGGGGTCTATACATCAACCCCTAGCACTTAGGTGCAAGATTTAAACTAAATTAAATGACACAAATAGAGTGCCTAATGCCACCCAATTCCAGCACCATAGTGCTAGACCTGAAATCTTAAAGCACAGAAGATAAAGAGACTAGCATCTTAATATTTGACTATGGCAACTAGATGTTAGTGAGGTGTCAGCCTTGATTATTTCTAATCTTACTTACATTTATTATAGTCTTATATATGGTTTTCTTAAGGGTAAATTTTGACACTTCTCTACCACTTTTTCACTCCTTTTTCTTAGTTACTTGAGAGTCCAAAATCAAGAACTTGAAAGATATTTTCGTGATTTTAGGAAGAATCAATTAAAGGAGAATCACATGGCCAATAAGATAAGGTGAAGAAGATAAAGACTAAAATTTTGTTAATGTTTTTCCTAATTTTTCTTTATTTTTATTTTCATTATATTCATGTTTAATTATTATATTTTTTTATATCATCATGAATTAAACTCCCCTTTTTAGTGGTTAGGATATAGTCTTTATTATTCAATGTTTTTTTATTCTTAGTGATAGATTTATGTTTTATTTTCTTTAAATTATTTTATTTTTAATTATACAGCATTTATATTTATTGATTGGCTAGCCATCCATCAATAGTTTATGAAGTTTGTTTGAAATTGTTAGGTGGATAATTAACTAAACTTGATCAAAATTTTATGGAGATTGATCATAAGTTAGAAATAAGTACAAAGAATCTATGTAGTCCACTTTAAGATGTAAAGAGCTTTAAAGGATTATCTTCATATTGAATCTATCACTAGAAAATAAGTTCGTTATGTGAAAAAAGGACCCTAGGCTTTTAAGAGAAAGGGTGTGACCACCATAAGTGAACAATAATAACTTTTTTGCTTTGTTAAAAATTATTATCCACACAAATTACCATAGATGAACCCGAATCCCTAGAGCTTACTCATGTTGAGATCAATCTAAAGTTTTTCCTTAATTAATTACTTAGTATATTAGTATATTTAACCTTAATTTTACTTTTAAAATAATCTAAACTCTACCATCCAAATAATAATTAATTGATCCAATTTCAGTAAAGGACTTACAATCCTTATAGGAAAGATACTTATACTTTATTACTTGTAAGTAGTGTGCTCTTACATTTGTGAATCTATCACCCATCTATACTTACCAATCTTACTATCATTTTGATGTCAATAGTTATTGTCTACCTTTCACCTAAACTAAAGTTGGCCAATAAAGAACTCTTAATCATCAAATATATAATGGCGAAGATGAGGATGTTTTTCTTTGAAAATACTAAAAGGTACTCACTTATATGAAAAAGAGTTTTATTAGATTGTCATTGATATTCATTAAACAAAGCATGGATTACAAGTATAAATATTTATGGTTCTGAATAAATTAACTGAATAGTACTTTTTTTGTTAGTTATCTATTGTAATAGCTTTACTTAGAAGGGATAAAGATGATAAAAAAAATTTAAGCTCAAATAATTATTGAATCTCTTGATACATTATAATCATCCTCATGTTTCATAACTGTTTATGACTCTCAAACTTAAAAACCATAAAAACATATTTTAAGCCTTTTTAAAGTTTGCATGGGCTTTGGGAAACATGATGGAAGCCAAAAACTATTGGGCCTCTCTCCAAATAATATATTTATGGAATAAGGTGATGCCCAAGAATTTTAAGGGAAATTACAATCTATATAATGATATTAGGTTACTTTCTTGTAAAAAAATGTTTAAGATGATTTCTTACCATTATTAGTAAGAAAGAATCACTAGATATGCTATGAGGTTGTAAGGAAGCATGATTATGACCACTTGCCATCAGCTTCCTCCACCACTAACAGCTAGCCATTGGAATAGCTTAAAGCCTTATTTGGGTGAACATGAGAACATAAGGAATCTTAAGGTTTAACTAATGTATGCTTAGGTAGTTAGGTTAGCTTGTTAGACCTAATTATGTCTTTGTTAACCCAATTAAACATTTTGATTAACTTGGGTCAACATTTTTAAGATCAAGATAGCCAGGGAAAATCCTAATTTTTTATGTGTTTAATGGAATCAAAGGGGGTTTAGTTAATTAGGGTGGAATACTTAGTTAAGAAATTAACATATGTTGTTTCAATTTAATCTATGTTCAAAATTTGTTTGACTGTGATCAACTTGCTCGGATTAACCTCATTCAGCTAGATGTATATACTTAAATGATAAGTGAGTTATCATAAAGTAATTTTTTAGTTCATATAGTTTATATTTAAATTGTTCATTGAGTTCAAATCAAATGGTTATGTATTTAGTTCTTTTGGGTTTTAATTTATACTTTGGTCAACTTTGATTTGAGTTCAGGTGTTCATGTATGGTTAATAGGTTAAGCCAATGCTTGGTTCAAATTTTTTTTTTCATAAATGGAAGATTTTATTGATCACTTTGAAGTTACAATAAATCCATAAAGAACAAAAGAGGGGAATTACAATGTTCTAATTCTGATGCTAGGTAAGTTGATGTTGTCACCATGTAAAAGAATGGTTCGTCAAGTGAAAAAAATCTTGTGTTTTATTTCAAATTGCATGGAATATAATTCTTGTAAAAAAGATCTTAAGTGAATTTGTTTGATTTGGTCTTTCATAAGAACTTGAGTATTGTATAACATAAGATTACACACATCATTGGTTTTAGTTTATCATTCATATACTCAAATCAATATTATACAGTGCTTTATTGCATCATTTCAAGTTGCTTTGATATTAAGCTTTCAATTCTCTTAAAACAAATCAAGTATCTTTTCTTGTTTACATTCAACATTCCATATAAGTGTTTGAAATTACATTCAATATTTAATAAGTAAGAAGTGAGCTCTCTCTTCAATCACTTCCTTTAATATTGTTATAGTTGGGTTACGAGTGCAAAATATTTATGATTTGAGAGTTATATATTTGTATCTCTTCTCTTCTCTCTTCTTATTTTTTGTTGGGGTTGTACTTGCCCGTATAAGAAAATATGGTGTTGGGCTATAATTGCCCATACAGGAAAGTATGGTGTTGGGTTGTACTTACTAGTATAAAAGAGTATGGGTGATTTGCTATAATCTCATTTTGATTTAGTGAATTCCTAGCTTGGGTTGCTAGACGTGGACTTAAGCCAATTTTTGGGGTTTGGCCAAATGACGTAAAATCTTTATGTTCTCTTTATAATTTATATACGCCTTTATTTTTCTATATTATTTCTCATTATTGTTGTGATTCATTAAAGTATAATCATTTAAGATTAAATTTTCTACAAAACATTAAAATTAATTTTTAATTTGAAAATATTTTAAAATCCCAATTCATCCCCCGATCTTGCATGCCATAGCTTAATAACATTGAGGGGGTTACCTCTAAGGGGACTTTTGGAGTGTCCTTCCCACTTGGTTGTTGATCAAATATTTGAATTTTGTTAGCCAATAAGCTTTTTAGCTCTTTTTTTTTTCTATTTTAAACATGCCTTTTGACTTTGCATCTGTCATTCCTCCATGGCAACATTAACTATATCATCATAGTGTTCCTCTTATAAAAGATCTCCTTGAGAAACCAAATGATCTTCATCCTCATTGATTTGAGTTGAAAACATTTGCACTTGTGCATTGTCCCTATTAAGTTCCAATTCTTGGTTAATTTAATTATCTTATTTAGGTGTTGGATTAGAATCAATGACTGCAGGAACTTAACTAGTTTCATTACTAATATTTATTATTAGAAATTTCTCATCTTACTATTCATTATAAACTGAGAGATTGGGTATTATTTGAGGGTTGTCAGGTGTTGTTCCAACACTATAAGTAGGAGTAGCTTTAATAACATTATTCTGATTTGTGTATGGTTGGCTTATATGATTCTCTATATCGTTAGAGTTTTTGATGAAATGTATCTATTGAAGATGGGTTTCTTCCTGATTTTCCTCCATACTGTTGCAAGGGAGATCTGGGTTTGTATCAGAAATTATGGGCCTGCCATCGATGTACATAGATGTTGAGGGTTTCCAAAATTTTTTACAAGTTGCTGCTTGATCCTTTCTGCTCTATAGTCTTTCATTTCAGGATGTACAATATAACATTTCTCAAGACTATGCCCAAAAATTCTACATTTCCCACAATACATAGGCTTTTGTTTAATTTCCATTTTTTTGCCAATAACCATTTAAGGGGGTTCTAATCTAGATTTCATTATTATAACTAGCTCTAACATGCATCTCCATCAAAATTATAATAGCTGATGGTCTTGTCAGGTTGAATGCAGGAATGCCAAGCTTTTAAGGCATACCAAAGGTGACAGTAATGAAGTAAAGTATCTATTTATTAAATAAATGTAGTTTTAATCTAAGAAGTTTAATCCAAATGGGAGCTAAGGGAGGTTTAATGTTACAGTCAAAAGATGGTGTCCATTTAAGGAACTTGACAGGTAAAATTTTTATGTCATAAAGATTTTTAGAGAGAAGTCTTGCTTTGTCTTTCTCTTTGGAAAGTTTTATCAAATATGGCTACCATCTAGGTGTCTCCCATCCCACCCCCCATATTCCAATCTCCAACTAATTTGAGATCTTCAAGTGCTTATGGATAAAGTACATCTTAGGGTGTTTCTAGATGAATTTCCCAATCAAAGTAAATTTAAAAGGTCCGACAAGAATCTAGGTCTCGACCTTAGTGAGGAATATTGTAGGTATACCACCTTTTTAGCTAGCTTTTTTAAGAAAACTAGAACTGCTTCCTTCTAAGAAAGAATCATGGTAGTTTTGTGAAAAAAAAAGAATGTTGGATTCAAAAGTCCCCTCAATGGAGAGAGAACCATCAAACATAGCCTTAGCATACGATGGGTGGTCCATAAAAATAAAATAACTAGAGAACAATGAAAAATATTGCACGGCTACATTAAGATACAATAGAATACTAGTGGAGAAAAAAATAAAGAAACTTGCCTGACTATGGAATCCCACATTCCTGACTCAAAATAATTCACAACTAAGGAGTTTAGTACAAGGTAAAATAAAAGATGACATTACAATACTCAAATAAGAACAATATGACTTCATGGGTTTAATCAATTAGCCAATTATGTAAGTCAATTAGATCATGACTAGTTACTTAGCTAAGTTGTTGTTTTTATTCTTAATATAGATTTAGTACATTTGGACTTGGATTCAAATAGACCAACCATTAAGTAAAATCTTTGCTAAGAGATTTAATGATTAGCTAAGGTAAAAAAAAGGTTGTGTTTCTTGGTTATTCAACTAAAGGATATGCTAATTAAAGGGTTACCAACCAATAGTTCTAATTAGCGTAATTGAATTAAGATGATATTTATATCATTGAGGATAATTCAATTAAACATATATAGATAATAAGTTTAAAAAAACATTATTAATTAGATCTTAAAATGGGAAGAGTTTAGTATGGTTAAAATTGGAAAATTTGTAAGTAAAATCAATCTAATGCAAATTTCTTTACCCCTTAGATAGTTTTTTTCTAAACTAAGATAGAAGGACTTTAAGAAAATATCTAATTCTCTAAGAGAAGTTAGTTTAAGACATAGGTCTATGCTAAAGTAATTCATAAACTTATACAATTCTAGGCAATATACAAGGAAACTAAGTATGAATAGGTTGTTTGATGCACTATTAAGCCTAGTAAATCCCTCAATTGAGATTTAAGTGAAGTATTTACCTATAAAGTAGGCCATAGAAAATGAAGTTATGTAAGATAAGATTCCTTAAGAATATTGAGTAAGGGAATATTAGTAGTAAATAGTTTGGCTACCTAACCAATGGATAAAAAACATGAATTTAGGTCAAGTTAAATTTTATAAGAGCCCTTATAATAAAATGTAAGAAGAGTTTATATAGAATTTTAGAAACAATGGAGATCATATTAGACTAATCTTACATATGCTTAAGCTATGCCAACTTTATTTAAAAAACAAGGCCCATCATCTAATCTTATGACTAAAAAAAGGAGGGGTTAGAGAGTTCAGGGGCCATTCTATTTCACCATTTGACTTATTAAGTTATAGCTAATAAATTCCTTTGTAGGGTCACCCATAGAACTAAGAAAGTTTATTTTAGGATAACAAATTTTTTGATTTAGTCTTTAATCTAAATGTTCTCTAATACAATAATCCTTTAGGCTAGAGGAAAGGGTTTCATAATCAAGACCTATTTTATTAGAAAAAATTCATGCATGGGAAGAACCTTTATGCTCTTATTAGAATACAAAGCATGACTTGATTACTAAGCTAGTTTAAAAAATTAATGATTTAGTATAATGAAGTATTGTCAAAGATTTGTTGGTTTATTAAGTTAACTAGTGGGTTCCTAGCATGAGGATACACTTGAAAAGTCCAATTATGTAAATCTCTTTAGCCTGCATAATATAAAATGTTCTAGACATAAATCTATTGATATTACTCTATATACTTGTGGAGTACACATGGACCTAATAAGTACTCATAAATATCAATGGATCAATATTCAAACATATAGTAGTGAGAAGTAGAATTTCAACAAGCAATTCACATTGCCAATAATTATTTGTTCTAAGTGAGTGAACATAAGGAAAATTCATCTCAGTTAATCTAGTAGCATCAAGGGACTTGCATCATACATGAAAATGTGCCCATATACTAGTGACTATGCAACAAAACACTCACATTGTACAACTCATCTCACCATCACTAGCAACCATACAAAAGAACTTGCCACCCAACATATATAAATTGACCACTCTCTAGATTATGGGTGAGTCCATTCTTATGTAATTGACATAGTTGATATGTACTTTTTTATGTAACCAAATCTCAATCCTATAAAAAGAGATCCTCAAAGAGGTGGGTATATATATATTTTTATTTTTTTACATTTTTTAGAGAGAGGAAGAGAGGTTCTTATATTTTGACCCATTATTTGTACTTTGAATCTCTCACCTAGTAAAATTTCTTATACTTTTTTTCCTTTCTTATTTTGTTTGCTATTCACTTTGCTCATTTGATCTAGCCATATTTTCTATGTCTAAAGAAAGATCGTTTATTATTCCACTTATAAACTATGATTCAACATTTTTTTTGATGCAGTAAGCATGGACGATGTTAAAGATAAGGAGTCAAGATACCAGATGAAGTAGACCCATCAACATAGGATAAATTGACAAGCATGGGTCTAAGTACATAATAGTCTATTACAAAAAAAAAATTAAAGTATATGGAGGAGAAGCTCACTTATATAGTTCAAGTGGCTATGGTGATAGTAAATAATGAAGTTTAAAAACTAGGGAAAATGAATGGTTCTCTAGTTTAGCAAGTCACTAAACTTAACACCATAAAAAGGAACTATCCAAGATGCCTAACATTGATGAGCAATCCTTCTAAGCAAGCAAAGATAAATTCACTAGAGGAGGGTAGGAAAATACCACTCTCACTAATGATTTCTCTAAGAAGATCATAAAGGCCCACGATGAACCAATGTTTAAGATTCCAAATGCTTCTTACATAATTCGCTAGAGCCTAGAAATCTTTTAATAGTTCACAAGCTCCTCTACAAATGAGATAAGAGCCAATGAACCCCTCATAAAGTTTATTACTCAATTTCAATAGGAATTGCTAAAAGTAAAGGATTTGGAGTTGTTGATCTCATTTTTGGATGAGGTTAACATTATCCTTAAATTGCTAATTTGGACACCTAATCTAAATTAGGTTCCTCCTAATTAAGCACTTAGGACACCTAATATAAATTAGGTGCCTCCTAATTAAGCACTTAGGACACTATGCTTAGTAGCCTAGTGAATTCTCTTAGGGTATGATCTAACTTAATGGGAGTAGGTGGATCCAAACCCAACCCAAATCTAAATAATGAATTAAATCAAACACATTCCAATTGAAATCTAAATCCATTCGAGTTTAAAATAAGATAATTGGAGTGGTTAACCCAATTATCCTACTTAAGCTCAAAATTACCTCAAATAAAATAAATTAAAAAAAATTAAAATCAAATCAAATAAAAATCATATAGTCATAGCATAAACATAAATGGATTAAATCTAAATTTTAACGAATGTTAAAGTTGATCAACCATTTAACATAGAGTTGACTTATGTGGGATCCACAAAGTCAAAGGTCAACCCACTAAATTTTGGCCAAAATAAGTTATTCTAAACACTTAAAATCATAAAATGAACATGTTTAAATATTAATCAAATGAATTTATTCACTTGATCTTAAATGAATAAACCTTAAATTAAATTAAATCAAATCAAATCAAATCCAAAATCATTAAAAATAAATTAATTAAAATCAATAATTTTTCATTTTTTCAAATGAGTCCAACTTTACCCATTAAGCCCAATTTGGGTTAAAGGGGTCAAAATTGAAATCAACTTCAAATCAAATGAAATTAATAACTCCAAGTCAATTCACACATGTGATAAAACATGATTGGAGTCTATACATACCTTAATGGAATAAAATTGGTCATTTGACTCAATTGAACTCAACAAGACCCATTTAAGTCAAAATGGGTCAAGTTGAAATAAAATCAAAATTAATTTAAAATCCAAGGAAATCAATAAATTTAAAACATCATAAATCATTAAATAAACATAATTGTATCTAAATTTACATCTTTTTTTTAAAACAAATGTAGAATTTCACTATAAGATTAACTTGTGAGTACAAACATGCGTGAAAGAAGAAAAATAAAGACCGTTACGAACTTCAAATGTATGGTATATTGAGTAGATCACCTTTGAGAGTTGTATGTATTTGAGTTAATGGATTGTATGATAAGATTGGTCCCTCCAATTATGATCCCATTCTAGCCAAAATATTAACTAATTGGTTGCTCTCTCTATGAATATGGCTGATTCAAAATTGACAATGTTGTGCTAAAAGATTGATTATTTTTATGATGTTAGTAAGATACCAAGAATGATGATCTCCTTAGGAATGTAATTGCAAAGATTCAAGAAATCTATTTCAATCCAAATATTTTGGAGGTGGAGGGAGGTTGCAAGTATTAAGGCTATGAGACAGGCAATGGCTTTAGTATGAAGTGCATTCCTTGCATAACAAAGGATGGAGAAGTTAAATATACATTGGCCCTTGTGATTTCTAAAGACTCCACCAATACCAATAATTGTAGAGTTAGATTTGAAGTTGCCATCAGTATTTACCTTAATGCACCTTTCTACAGGTTTATTCCATTTTACAAAAGAGATGTTTGATGCCTTTGTTGCACCATATTGTACTAGGTAAGTTTGTGTAGATTGGTGCTTTCAAGTTTGACAACATAATTCTGTATGTAAGGCATCATATAAATTTGTCCAAGTCATTGGTTTTTATGTTTGTTTAAATTTCTTACCATCCAAATGAAGGATAAAGAAATAAGTGGAATGACATAAGCATGATCTTTTCTGTGAGACTTGAATTTATTATATGCCTTCAAGTAATCATGTAGAGATTCATCCTTTGGATGTTGTATTTGAAATGTGGAATCTAAATCAGCCCAGATCTATTTCCTGATTAGACATGTGATGAATAGGTGGTTGCTATTCTCCTCATCTCCTATACAAAGATGGCAGATAGAAGTGATTTTGAGGCCTTTGAGCTTTAGAATATCATCAGTAGAAAGGAGACTATGCCATAATCTCCAGCAAAGGATGGATACTGATGGCTTGATGGTTGCACTCTAGAAAATTGGTTATCTAATAATGTTGCTATTGGAGTAGTGTAAAGGATTGAAAAAGATTTTGGACAACAAAGAAGATTTACCATTATTACACTTCAACATTAATTTATCAACCCTTTTATGGGAGAATTGGAATATTGCTTACTTCCTTAATAATATCCTCATTAAGGTAATGTATCTATTTTTGGATATCACATTTATTATCAACCATAATTCCTATTCAACAACCTAGTCATGAATAAAATGGTTAGTAAAGCATGAAAGCAAGCCATCAGAAAACCAATGATCCCTAGAAAATCTGATACCCCCTTTACCCAAATGCCATATTATTTAGTTTTCTACAATCTCTCTATATTTCAATAAAGTTCTCCATTGATGTGAGTTTGTAGACCTTGGTTGTACCATAGAAGGATGTACATGTTGGTAGTATTTACTGATAAAAAAATGTTCCCATAAAAGGTCATTTTGTCTAAGTTTGATCCAAAATTTCATTTGGTTAATATCGATTCAATCTGATATAGTTCTAAATTCCAGGCCTCCTTCTTTTTGTGCTTGCACATCCTTTTCCAACTAACCCAATGAATTGAACTTTTGTATCTACTCCATAAAAATCAATTAAATATTTTTTTAATTTTTTTTGTATCTTCATTGGAATAATCATTATTTGTATTGAGTAGAGGGGAAGTGAGCATAAAATACTTTACAATAATGTGATTCTTCCACCAGTTGATAAGAAGGTGTTTTTCCATGAGTTAAGTCTAGCTTTGGATAGAGTTTATAATTGCACCAAAATAATGAATTTTAATCTTTCCTTTATAGACATTAACCCTGAGATACTTGATTGAAAGATGGGATGGTGTGAAACCAGTGTAATATTTGATCCACTTTTGATTCATTTTGTAGAAGTTTTAAGTTATAAATAGACATTTTTCTTTATTGAAAGCCAAACTAGAAATGGCTTTAAATGAGTTTAATATATGCATGATTCATTTAATAGAGCTCTTGGAACCATTGTAAAATAGGAGGAGACCATCAGAAAAAGGTGAATGGGAAATTTTGATCTTCCTTTTGAAATGATACTTGATTGTATTGTATGAAATGTGTTTTTCATTTAACATTCTAGAAAGGTAATCAATGGTTAATATGAAAAGAGATGGAGATAGCGGGTCACCTTGTTTGATGCCTCTAGAGTCTTTAACGAAACCATGAATCTTCCCATTGATAAAGAGAGAGTAATTGTTGTTTGAAAGAGGCCTATGAAGCAATTAGCAGAAAATTTCATTGAATCCCCTAGCTTGCATGTTTTCTAAAATAAAATTCCAATTTATTGTGTTAAAGGCCTTCTTTATGTCAAATTTGATAATTAAGTTTCCCCCTATACATTTCGCTATCAAGATCCTCGATGAGTTCTTGGGCTAAGAGAATATTCTTAGCTATGGTTCTTCTTTTTACAAAAGGTATTTGGTTTTTTTGAATAAGTTGATGGAGGAATGGTTGTAATCTGTTCACGATAATTTTGTTGATAATCTTGCTGGTAACTGAAGAGGGCTAATGGGTCTGAAATCTTCCTAATTATATTTATTATTTGACTTGGGAATGAGTGTGATGGTGGAGCCACTAACAAATTTATGAATAACCTTTTCCATGAAGAAGGATTGTATAGCTGCTATCATGTCTTATTTGATCCATTTCCATGAATGTTAATAAAATTGGGCTTTGTACCCATCAGGTCTAGTAGCTTTAGAGTCATTAAAGAACATAAGACAATCCCATATTTTATCCTCTTTTGGGTAATATGATATGTCCAAATGGCTCACATCAATCCTATTTGTAATAAGTAAATCTCCATTGAATAAGTTTAGATTTACACTTTTTTCTTAGAATAAAGTCTTGAAGTAATTAATCCTATCCTCAATAATATCATTCTTAGTGTGCAGCCAAGATTGAGTAGTTTTGATATCTTTTATAGCTTTATAATCTCTCCTCTATTTAATGTGGGCATGGTAGTATCTAGTGTTCCTATCTCCATCTCTAAGATTAGTCACAATAGATTTTTATGCCAAAAATCTTCTTCAATATCAATTAAGTGATTGAGAGTAATTCTAGCTTGTATAAGCTCTTCATCAGCTTGGATTGATGAGTCTTCAATACACTTGCTTTCAATAAGGAGGATGTTGTACTCTTGTATCCCAATCTTATGATGAATATCTCCAAAAACATTCCAATTCCACTGTTTTAATGCTTTGATAAAATTTCTGTGAGGAGTCCATAACCTAATCCATGGGCAAGTTGCAATTGATTTCCAAGCTTCCAAGAGGCAGTTAGTAAAGAGATTATGTTGGGTTCACATGTTCCAAAATCTGAAGGCTTGTTTAGAAGGTTTAAGAATTTGATGAATAGATAAAATCAAGGGAGCATGATCAAAACCTATTCTATTTAAGTGCCTAACAACAACATTCTGAAAGACGGTGAACCAATGGGAGTTGAGTAAAATATGATCAAGTTGCTCAAAAATCCTACCCCTATTCCATGTATGAGGAGTTCTAATGAAACCAGGGTCATTAAGCAAAGTATCTTCAATGTATTTAGCAAATTCCCTCATCACTGATTCATTAGGTTTCCTCTTTTATTTTTTTAATATATTAGTGATCATGTTAAAATCTCCACCAATCAACCAACTTTAATGACAGCTTTTTCTAATGCTAATAATGTTATTATATAGATTCCTTCTTGAATCTCTAGTGTAGGCTGCATATACAATTTTTGCATGTATTGAATAATTGCTACAACCGATAGGTGAATGTATAAATTGAGGGTCATCCATCAAATGGTCCAATTGAAAAGGTTTTTTCTAAAAAGCAAAATCTTATTGTTGCAATTTTGTATAGTGGTGAAAGTGCTGAATTTCTTTTTGAGTTTGTCAAAACTTTGTGGATGTATGAGTGGTTTAAGGATAGAAAAAATGTGAAGTTTGTGTGTCTTAATTAAGCATTTGAGCTTATTAGAGGATGCAACATCTGATGTTCCATATGAAGAAACTAGTGATGATTGGAGTACTTAGAGCCTTAGGGGATCTAGTAGTAATCCTATCTAAATAGCCATCTTAATTGGCTAAGATTCTAGCCATGGAGTTATTTTCTAAAAAAGATGCAACATTTGAATTTATGTGCTTAAGTTCTTTGATTCCTTTGTATTTGTTCCTTTTGGATTCTTGGATCAGACATTCCTCATCCATTTCTTGTATTATATTATCAAGTTCTTCATAAATGGTAGTATTTGGCCAAATGTTAGAGATGAAATATTAGTTGGTTGAGTTTGGTTTGTGCAGCCTCTAGTTTTTTCCCATGGTATC
Organism: Cymbidium sinense; assembly: GCA_021442155.1. Taxonomy (NCBI): domain Eukaryota; kingdom Viridiplantae; phylum Streptophyta; class Magnoliopsida; order Asparagales; family Orchidaceae; genus Cymbidium; species Cymbidium sinense. Next base: position 79,310,580 of record CM038227.1, read on the forward strand.
ATTAATGCAAATAGCCTGGTCTAGTTCTTTATTTAACTGATCTGATATTGCATCTGCATATGGAATTAGTGGTTGAGTAGAAATTGGTATATTCTCTTTAGTTATCTAGTTATCAACTTAAGTTGTTTCCACTACTAATCCCAACTTGCTTAGGATTTTGAATTTGGTCCTTTTGATTAGCAGTAGTATCTATAGGTCTGTTATTGAAACCTGCTGCATTTTCATCATTAGTTTCAATTAGCTTTGTGTTTTTAACTCTAAGTTCAGGTTTAACTATGTAACAATTCTCAAAGAGATGCCCAAACATCCTACATTTTGGGTAGTATTGTGGCTTTTGTTTAATGATGACCTATTGCTAATAGCCATTGGTTGGGGTGCCAATCCAGATCTCATCAGAGAGGACCTTTCCCTATTAGAGAGGACCGAGAAGGATGCACCACTGGTGTACTAGTTATCGTGCCTATGATAAATGTTGGGTAGGAAAGTGCAAAGCAAATAACTGCTGAAAGCATATAAGTAGTAAGTCCACCCCAAGATGAGTGCTCTCCTATTCTGACTTCCCAAGAGCCTCCAGTAGCACAGCTGAGATAACGACAGGTTCTCTACCCCTGTGGGGATGGAGCATCAAAAGTATTGAGAATCCAAATAAGGTCATGATGAGACAAGCCATTTATGATTACAATAGGTGTCAAGTGGAAGTACAGTGATGTATGCAGCCGAGGCATCCTAACAGACCAAGAGATTTGAACCTAGAGCTATGATATCCATTTCAATAAGTACACGAGCAACATAAGGCCTTGAGAGGTTGAAGGTAGGTAATTCAAGCTTAAGAGGTTTGCCAAAAGAGGTAGCTAGGGAGTAAAGGATTTGTTTATTGAAAAAGGTGAAGATTTAGATTTGGAAACTTCACCTAGATTAGAATAATTGGTGGCTCAATGTTGTAGTCAAAGGTAGGAGTCCATTTGGGTATCTTCATGGGGATGTTATCAATGTGGTAGAGTTCCTCTTCCTTATTTAGTTGAATTGCAATGTGCCTACTATCGAGGCACCATACATTCCAATCTCCAAGAAGCTTAAGTTCATCAAAGTGTTTCCGAATGATGTCCATCTTTGGATGCCTATAAGTGAACTTGCAAACCAAGGCAAATTTGAAAGGTTCAGCCAACTGAGTAGATTCAAAATCAAAAAGGAAAGGAGCAAGTTTGCCATTTTTCTTACTAGCTTTTCTAATAAAGCTTGTCTCACTTCCTTCATAGAATTTATCATGGTAGGATTATGGGAAGATGAGCTTGATGGAGGGATCAAAAGAGTCATTAGTGGGGAAATTATTAGAGAGGGAACCAACATATGAAGGGCCTTTTATAGGTAGCACAACAATGTAATTATAACTTAAGGAGAGAAATAAAGCAAGGGAAGAGGTGTACTTAGGAAAGAGAGGGTGCCACTACCTTAGTTATGTCAGACATGTATTCTATCTAAATTTATATTTAAAAAGACCATTCAAACTAAATAATTCAACATCACTTATTTAGGTTGAAAGGGCTAAACTTAGCTCAAACCACATTAAATCTCACATGGCATGGAGTAATTGAACTCTAAATTATTTATTATATAATAAACACTAATTAAAACTTAAATTTAAAATCAATTAATTAAAAGAAATATAATTAAATTATTTTAAAATGATTTAAATAAAAATAACATTAAACTAAGTCCAGTCACTAAATCTAACTTAAATGGACTTAAGTTTGATGCATAATTTATCTTAGTTTGATTTACCTAACCAACCACTAATCCAAAGGGGTGTTGTGGGGTTGCCATGTGAGGTGAAATCATAAGAGATGAGTGTAGCCAAGGCAAGAAGGTGGAAAATCCATGCATAGAAGCATAATCCCATTTCTCTCCCCCATACCTCATCACCCCTTTATCCTAATTAATTTGTGCTAATCCCAATTAGTTGACTAGTCTTTGGAGCTAGCCTCCAAGGGTGGAAGCCACCATGGAAAAATAAAATTTGCCATCTTCCATAGAGGAAGCTCACAACCAAGCAGTAAGGGAGGAGGAGAGAGACAACCTCTTCTCATGTTATTCATCCTAATACACTCACAAGGGAAGAAGAGACCAAACCAACCCCTTAGCTAGAGCTATCACTATCAGTGGATGGATTTCGACCACCTTAAACCTACTTTATATGGCTCTCGACCATATATGGAAAGAGAGGAAAGAAACTTTATCTCACTAATCCAATCATCTCTACATGCTCTTGAAGTGTAGAGGGACTTAATTGAACCCTTACTTGAGCTTCTCACCACTGACAGAACATTAATTAGCCATGGCATGCAGCAAAGTGGATTAAAGCTTTTGCCCAAACTTGGAAAGTTAACAACGAGCTCCTCAAGCCCAATTGACTCTCCCTACACATTCTATGGGTAGAGGCATACTCAAATGAGCTCTTCCCTGAGTCTCTGATCATCGGCAAGCCAGAGTTTGACCAAGGCCAACAATATGGTTGTGATCTTATGTTATGAAGTTATGGCATCCAAGAGGGGGTGGGGCTGGGCGATGAATTGGGTTTTAAAAGTATTTTAAAATTAAAAGTTAATTTGAATGCTTTGTAGAAAAGTTAATTATAAATGAGTTTACTTTAAATTTCCATGATAATTAATAAATAATAATAATAAAAAGTAAAGGTGCATGAAAATAAAAAAGAGAACAAAGAGATTTTTACATGGTTCGGCCAAAAACCTCCCTACATCCACGCCTAGCAGCCTGAGCTAGAAATTCACTAATTAAAAGTTCAGATTATAAAAAATCTCTCATAGTTTTCTTCATGGGAAAGTAACACCATACTTTTTGACACAAGCAGGTACAACCCAACTCCATACTTTCCTACATAGGCATGTACAACCCCAACAAAAAACAATGAAAAAGAAGAAAATAGATACAAGGATCTAACTCTCAATTTAAAAACATTTTTGTACTCACAACCTAACAATTACAATATTAAGGCAAGTGAAATAAAAGAAAGAAAGCTCACTTATTTAATATTTAAAGTTGAAGTTAATGTAATAACTTGAAAGTGCAATTTGATGCAAGTATGTCTTTATGAGATTTGATTTAACATAAGTATATGAAAGGTTAGAATCAAAGTTGTTAATTTGAAGTACAACACAATAAAGAATTGAATGATAAACCACAATAAATGTTGTATATAAACTTGAATTAAGTAAAGAACTAATTGATATGAGAAATTAAATCACCCAAGTTAGCTTGAATTCTTTTTCACAATAGCTATGATATATGCAAGAAATTAAATGATTCGAAAATAAGAAAACTTGCTAATCACTTGTATACTATTTGAAGTAACAACGTAAGATGAATATCAATTAAGGATATATGAAAATAAAGTGAGAAAAAAAGAGAACTATAAGCACAAATTTTAATTCAAATAAAACAAATATTTTGGCCAACTCAAGAATAAGATTAAGCATATTGTTAAGCACAAATAAAATTTGAGTAATCTACATAAAACTTTTGGCTAAGGTAGGAATCTAAATCATATAAAGAGATTAAGCACAATACAAAGTAAATGTACTTTATGTAGCTTTTAGCCAAAGGAGTATTCACCAATCCTCCAAGTCTCTCCCAAGCAAACTTCAAAGAAATCTATTTGTAAGAAGGAAGAGGAAGGATGATGAAGAAATTAACACTTGAATCACAAAGCTCTCAAGGATAATAATGCAGCAAAATTTGGCCAAGAGAGGAGAATTGATTTGTGGAACTTTTTTTGATAAAACACATCCCCAATATATAGAAAAAAGGGATGATGAGGTTCAACCAAGTAAGGATCTATAAGAGGAAAAATTAATCGGAAACAACTTGAATTTTGAATTCAAGAGCACATGATGGAAATACAATGGATTGGCCAAGATAGAGTAACAAATAATTAGGCTCCTTAGCATATTAGACATTAAACATTATTTAATTAATTCAAATCCATAAATAGGATGATCTCAAATCAACTTAATTAATTAATTCAAATCCAAGATGATTAATTAGGATAGTTTTTTAAGTAATAAACATGACTTAAAATAATATAATTTTAATTTGATAGTGGTTGGCCATGTACTTTCCTAAAATGGATTTAATAGAAAGAAAAGGATATTAAATTGGCTTTGATTTCAAATCTAAATTAAGTTGGAATAATTTAATTAAACTTTAATTAGTTGAAATAAATCATTCTAGGGTCGCCCAAATCATTTCATATATGATTAGAATCAATTTTCCATTGATATGGCATGGATTATTCAATTTAAATTTAAAAATTCAAATGAATAAATTTTTTAAATTCTAAAAAAATAATGGGATTATTATGGAAATGATTTGAATAAATCTCACAGGATTTATTCACCAAAATCCTATGAAAAATTTAGCCAAAACATTATTAGGATGATAAGGATGATAAGGATGATAGGAGAGAGAAAATAGAATAATAGTAGAGAGAAAAAATAATTAGAATAATTCTAGAATAATTTAATTTTTTGTGCAATAAATATATAAGTAAAAATTATGATTAAGCACGAAAATGATTTTATGAGGTTTATAGTGAATTTATCTCATTCAAGTACATATTTGTTGACTCCATGAGCCCCATATCATATGAGATTGATTTTGATGATAACAAATATATGTTCAAATGCTACTAATCAAGTTAAATTCAAGTGTGCAGGAAAAAATCTTCAGCTCGTGGTTCTTCAGTTATATCAAATTATTAAATCTAATGGACATGCACTGGGTGGGAATTTTTCTAGGAATGACTATATTAAGGCAAATGAGAAGCTTACTAAATTAAAATAAATGATTCATTCTTTTTAGATTCACCATTCTAAAATTATTTATATTTTTTTTATATCTTATTATTATAATTATTCATTAAGTTATCCATTTTGGATAGTCTAAACTAAATGCATCATATAAGTTCCATTATATGTGTGTTCAAGTAAGATAATTTATGTTTAAACTTTAATAAATCATTTCCATGTCATTCATAATTTTTAGTGCATGAAAATTGAATCCCAAAATTATCCTTTTCCCTCCTATTCTCTCTCCTATTATTCTTTCTTCTCTCTCCTATTATCATTTTCATCTTAACATTATTTTAGCAGAATTATTTTATTGCATTTTGTGTAATAAATTGTGTAAAATTCATTCAAAACATTTCCATATCATTTCCCCTCATTTTTCATATTTTAAAATTCATTTATTTAGTTTTTGAATTTAAATTATTTTTGATTTATTATTTAATTCAAACTCCTTTATGCATGACATGTACTTGCTAAATAAAATCAAATTTTTTATGGAATATGTTGAATTTCCCAAGCATTATTAATTATGATTAGTTAGAGCCTAATTAATCCATTTCAACTTATTTTAAATTTAAATTCAAATCAACCCTCTTTTTCAAAACAATTCCTTTCCTTTTTCCAATTTGACTTATTTTAGGAAAGTTTAAGGGAGGCCGACCACTATGCTTTAATTTTATCAAATTTATATGTTATTTAAACATTTAATAAGTATATAATAGAATTAGTTTTTATTTAAAATTAATCCATTTATTATTTTAAGAATTTCTTATTTTAGGGAACCTCTTTGGCCAAATTCTTTGAAGTGGATTTTAATGGATTTATTTTATTCAAAATCTCCTCCTTCATATCTAAACTTCCATGGACAAAATTTCTAAAGATTTTCCTCCATCAGTTTCTATGAATCACATATCATACATTCCATATTGGGTTTAAACAAATTTGTGAAGGAGCCTACGGAATATCTCTTTGGCCGATCCCCTCTCTTCTAAATCTAAAATTCAGATTGATGCCACATCAATTTTCCTCTCATTGGATCAGTTTTTGGCTGAACTTAGACTCCTCCCTCATCTATTTAATGGCCTTATTTCAACTTAAAAAAGGTTTTAAAAAGTTAAAAACTCTTTCTTACTCTCTTGCTCTCTTGCTCACCCTTGGCTGATTCTTGCTATACAATCTTTTGGAGAATTTTGGTGATTCAAGTGAAAGCATTCCTCATCAATCTTCAATTTCCCATGGACATATATTTTACTTGAAGATTGATTAGGAAAAGGGAAGGTTTGGTGTGTTTCCACCATTGGCCAAAACATCTACTCCTTGATGGTAGTATTCTAAGGTGCTAAGTTCTTACATTTCTTTTATTTTTTCTTGGATTTGGAGTTTACAAAGTTAAATAAATTTTCTTATGTTCATTTCATGGATTAATCTTTAGATTTTGTTTGGACAAGAACAAATATACGAAGATCAATTTGTGTGGACTTAACCTACATGATAATCTTTTGAATTCTTGTTTGGCTTACAGCTAACAAAAGGAAATCAATTTATTTTATGCTTAATCATTAAATATTTCATTTATTTATTGTTTGGCTGAAGTCTTTTAAAGGTTATTAACTTCCTAAGTGTATAACCATTTGAATATCCATTGTTTATCTCTTTGGGTTAAAGTTTCATATAGGTTGGTTAAATTTGATTGTGTTTAAAATCTTATTACCTCTCGTTTTCCATTTGGCCGACCACATCACATTTTACATAAATTATTTTGTGCTTATTGATTACTTGTATTCAATTGGTTTATGCATATGTTATTTCATAGCTTTCAAGTGATATACTTCAAATCCTTATTCAAATAATTATTGAGTTGTTCCAATTGCACATATATTTATCATTGGAATAAAAGTTAGCTTGTGTGAAAAAGAATTCAAAGTAAAGTGTTTGGTGATTGAATTTTTGTTTGCATTTCAAAGTCTTTCAAGAAAATCATTTCAAACCATTTAAAGATCATTCAAGCAACATTAAGTTAGATTTGGGTTTAATATTAGTATAAAATGGGTTGTGAGTGCAAAAATATTTTAAAATTGAGAGTTAGATTTGTATCTTTATCTTTGCTTTGCCTTGATTTCTTGTTGGGTTGTACTTACCCTTTTTGGAAAGATTGGGTTGTGCTTACCCATTAAGAAAAGTATGTGTTGGGTTGTACTTGCTCATGAAAGAGAGTATAGGAGATTTATTGTAATCTCAACTTTGATTTAGTGACTTCCTAGCTTGGTTGGCTAGGCATGGACGTAGGTCAGTTTTTAGGGTTTGGTTGAACCACATAAAAATCTCTGTGCTCACTTTTTTACTTTTCAGCACTTTGCTTTTTCTTTTATTGCTTTTTTACTTCATTTTGCTAAAGTTTTACTATTAAATATTTAAATCTTCTACAAAAGATAAAAATAAATTTTCAGAATTTTATTTTTAAAACCCAATTAATCCCCAACACCCCCCACCTCTTAGGTGCTATAGCTAACTAACAATATTAAATGGAACTTAACTCATGCACTTAGTTCATATTCTCCAAAATAGATAATTCAAGGAATAATTGCAAATGAAATGTAGAGAATATGAATAATTTTAAAATAAATTATTTTGAAATAAATGAAACTTTTATTTTATTTTATTGAGCTCTTCATTTGCCTTAATATTTTGATTCCTGGAAAATTCCTATCTAGTTCAAGTCCAACAACTTTAGCTTTTTGAATTGATTGAAGAATCCAGAGTTGAAGAAATTTCTTGTAGCCTTTAATTTAAATGAATTAGTGGCATGTCAACTTGCGTTTGTTATCATCAAAATCAATATCAAATGATTTGTGGCTCATGAAGTCAACAACTTTGGTCTCCAAGATGATCCATGTGGAGGAAAGGTGTCAAACTTTTCCCAGAGGCATGACACATATGCATGAAGCTTTTCAAATCATCCCCACCACCAAGAATCGATGCCAGTGAGGTATCACTCCAAACCACCACCACCTTTAGCCTAGGTTTGGTATTTTGTGAAACAAATTCAATCTCCATTAAGATCAAACCGTAAGGATGTGTTCAAAATTGACTCTTGATCGATTTGTGATCAAATCCTCATGCCCTCATTGCATAGATCACCAGAAATCAACCCCAAATGGAAAAAGGTCTTCATTTTTTTATCAGGAGAAAGAGGACAAAATCTCTGCCATCCATTCCTTCTATTATGAATAGACCATCGAGATGTAGCCGGACTGACTGATTTAAATCCCTTAAGAAAAGCAAGATTTATTCATGACCGATCGATTCATCATCAAAAGGTCCAGATTGTTCTTGCATGCCTCACTTGATAATGCAGGATCCACTTGGATCCCACATGGACAAATCACGCACCACCTCATGTAAAGAGGCACCACATCAGCGCCACATGGCGTCAACCATTTAAAATAGAAAATCTTGATTTTTCTAATTTAAAATAGCAAAAAATGTACAAATCTTAAAAAAAATACTCAACCAAAAAGTACAAATAAGGGCTCTATGGATACATCTTAGTGAGGAGATCCATTAAACCCAAAAGCCCCAATTTTTATTCGGTATGTTTAGGTTAATTTGAGTTTAAATATAAATAATGAAACTCAAATTATATACAAACAATTAATCAAATCAATTTGAAACTTTGGGAAATTGAAATTAAGGTTTAAACCTATCTTAAATAAACTTTTTATGATTTGTTGGCAAGTAAATCTTAAAATATAAAATTTCCAAGCCATAGGCCTTAATTTAAAGAAATAAATTAATAATAAATTAGAAATGGAAAATTATAAAATTAATTTGAATCATTGTAATAAATCTTAGGAAAACTAAATACATCATTAAAACTCTCTAGAATCTAATAAATCCTAAAATGACCTAATTTGATAATTAATTAATTCAAATAATTAATCTAAACTTCACAAAGTCATAATAACTCAATAAAATTTCTAAAAATGCTAAATAAGCCTCAATGAATACATCTTCCAGAGGAGAATTTAAGAAAATTAAAACTCCTAATTAATTTTTTTTAATTTAGACTTAATTTAGGTTTTATTAAAATAATTAAAACCTTGATTAACTCTAAATTAAACATGTGATTAGGATGAAATTTTAGAGAACTTAAATTGGTAAGAAATTCAACTTGAAATTGATACTTTAAGGTCAAATGACCTTTAGATTAAAAGTTGTTGAATTTCCAATCCTTAAGTTAATTTAAGTGAAATAATAAAATTCAAAAATTACAAAAATTATTAAAATTTATAAAATCAACCTAAAATATTTTCATTAACATCGGAACACTTGAAGAAAACTTTATAACCCTCTAAAGTTAAAGATTTTGATTAATTACATACTTAGGGTTTAATGAAATGAAAGAAAATAAAAATTAAACCTTAAATTATTAATTTCATAAATTCCTAATAAATCAATTAATCAATTGAAATTAAAACCTTTTAAACTAAGCTTGAATTACAATATCAATTTAAATGGATTAAGTTGATTCATTCAGGCTAATGAACATAAACACTAATAAACATATACATTAATGAAATAAATAAATGAAATTAATTAAAATTCAAATAAATCAAACAATTAAAATTCAAAATAATCCAGGTTATCTAATCAAGTTAACTCACCAAAATTCATAAACATTAATGAAATGAATAAATAAGATCAAATCAAATAAACATTTAATCAAATCAAAAGAAATGAAAGATCAAATATGAAGCTAAGTTATAAAAAATAGTTTATACTAAATAACATCAAATATAAATGAATCAAATCAAATTTAAAATAAAAATCAAAATCAAACAAAATTATGGTAACATAGACTTTAAATTAAGATTTAAAAAGCATTTTGAATCTTAACTAAAGATTATAAGTCAAACCAAAGAAACATTAATTAAAGTAAAAGAAGTGAAATATAAATGAAATCTCCAAATCTCATTAACATAAAACTCTAACCTTAAGAGAAAACATATAACATAAATTGAACTCAAATTAAAATGAAACCAAAAGAGGTTAATAAAGATACTTATGATCTTATTTTGACCGTTAGAATGAATATTCATCTTAGAAGGAAGATCTTATTTTTCTATGATTTAGGATGTTGAATAAAATGGGTTCCACCTAAAGTCAAATTTGTTTTATTCTTCATTCTTAAAAACTAAAATTAAAAATAAAATTTAAAATTAATTAAATCATTTAAATTAAAACCAAATAATGGTAAATTAAATAAACTTTGAAACATGAAAACTCAAACCCCAAAAGGCCCAGTAAAGTCAAGCACACAAGCCCATTTCTCCATACACTAGATTAATAGGTCATCGACTAAAGACTTTGATTAGGTCGATGTTCTATGATATTTTGTTATGTAATGTAAAATATTTATTTTATTTATTTTATTTTATGATATTTTGTGATGATTGTAAAATATTTATTTTATTTTATGGTGTACTATTTTAGATTAGATGGCTAGCATTTTTTGCCCCTAGTCTGGATGGTAGGATGTTCTTTTTAACCAAACATCATTTTTTTACAGGGAGTTATGCTAAAAGGGACTGTTGTAATAAATAAATAAATAAATAAATAAATAAATAAATAAATATATATATATATATATATATATATATATATATATATATATATATATATATATATATATATATATATATATATATATATATATATATATATATATATATATATATATATATATATATATATATATATAACATGTGAGCTTGAAAAGAAACTAATGCTAAGCCTGTATGTTTGCAAATATAACTACTGGAGTGCTATCTGTATTTTTTAACATCTATTTTGCAGGATTTAGCAATTTATTTTTAGAATTTTAAATGCAATTGAACATAGAATTAAGTTAGAATATATGGGCTCTAGGAATAGTAGGAGCTGACCCTACCAGTGCATGGTTGCAGTTGTCCTATATGAAGCGTGTGGAGGTCCTTGAAGAAGGTGGCAATCATGGAAGAAGACTCCCATAGATCAAACTTTTAGTTCTTGGTCGGGCTATATAAGAGTAGAGTTGAGCTGCCCATTTTTCTTTCTCTTTCAGGCTGTATAATGGTACTTTATGACATTGTCTTATTCTATTTAAATTTATTTGATTTGATTTATTTTAGGTCTTTATAAAAATAACATACTTTTCTAAATTTTTTTTTATGATTGTATTTCTATGATGAAATGCGTGGAACATTAGGAACCTAAAAAAAATTAAATTTTCAAACCAAGCTAAGTCTAAACAGCTTGAATACAAAGAATAATTATACTCAAAACCTCATGTTAATTAAAGCATTAGGCACAACTTAAAAGCAATTAGAAATAATTAGCTTCTGTGAAATATGATAGCATATTATTCGTTCTCCATAAATTGGGTACTTCACCCATTGCACATAAATGAGCATCTAACCTTTGAAGATGACCACCCTTATTGGAGAACTATGATTTGTCTTTCTGAATTGGCCCATGACCACTTCTAATTGCATATCATTATAGGCATAAATTACATGCCCATGGCTTTAAATGAATGAGCCAAAACATAAAAGATAAAACTTGTTGCATTGGTTAGGTGCATATCATACTTATCATAATCTTAAGGATAAAGAGAGAGTTTAGGCTCTTAGTCTCTTTCCTAAATACAATAGTCTAACCACCTTTAATGGATTTAAAAGTGCATAGATAGTGTTAGTTGGCAATCCTTCCAGGCTAGTGATAAGTCCAGATGAGTCAGGGATAGGTCCATTTTCTCAAGTGAGAGATAGAGCTGATAATAACAAAAAGATGAACAAGGTCAAGCCTTTAATTTATGATAGAAGCACTTGTAGACTCAGGTTTTGAAGCATCATTCTAGAAATAAATCTTCAACCTTAAGCATTCTTATTTTCTTGTGATGCTAAAATCTAAGTCTTAGATTTCTAACAAAAAAGTCAATTCAAACCCTACTCAATTCAATCTCAAAATTATAAAGCATAATGATAGGTTAGTTAAAATGCTTACTAGGCATCCTAGTATCTATTGACATTTTTTATTTAAACCCAATTGATATAAAAAAACACTCTTTCACCTTTGAGAGTGTTCCTTATTGAATTTCTAAATTATTATCCTTTTAATATAAGCTTTGAAATCCATAGACATAATAATCTATTTTCTTAATCGAAAGTATTCTTAGAAAGAGATCATTCATTCTTAAGATGTAATTAATTATAAGGGCTTGCTCTTATAGGGAATTGCAAACCCTACAATAAAATAAACCCTGTTCTACTTCTTCTATAACTTAGGGAAAAAAATCTCTAGTACATCGAAGACTCATTAGCCTTAGAAGTCCTTATTATGTAATTAAATCCATTATAGGGTAATATATTTATCTTTGGTTTGAACCAATTAGACAAATTGGAACCAATGATGGGTTGGTTTATGTTCAATAATCATTTTCAAATAATTTTGGACAATTGATTTGGTTGATTTGAGTTTGACTTTGGTTTGAACTTAATAAGAGCCCGTTAAACCCATTTAGGAAAATTGACCTAATTAGCCTAATTAAGGCCACTTTGAACTTATATTCTTTTAAATTAATGTTTAAATATGTTCATATCATCATCCAAACCCTTTAGAATGAATTTATTTGGTTAAATTTAGTGGGTTGACTTTAACATGGTGGTACCCACATAAGTCAAACCCATGTCAAAAGGGTTGACCAATTTTTGGCCTTTGGTTTGGATTTGGATTTATTCAATTTCATGTTATGATTTCATGCTTTTAATTTCATTTGATTTGGGTTTTTTTGGATTTGATTTGAATATATTTTTATTTTTATGATTCTTAGCTTAATTAAGGTAATTAGTTTTAGTTCCCTAATTAAACCTTAATCTAAGCTTAATTAATTTCAAATTTTGAGTGATGTATGTTTATGCTCAAGATTTGGCTTGAATCTAACTAAACATACTAAGTTAGATAAGTCCAAAGATGGTACGGTCCACTAGGTCATTAAGTGTAGTATCCTAGATACTTAATTAAGAGATTCCTAATCTAACATTAGGTATCCTTATTAATAAGTTTGGAAGAAATGTTAACCTCATCCAAAAATGAGGTCAACAGCAGGTGTTGCTCTCATAGGTTAGCTTTGCCCAACTATGCTTGTTGATCACCCTCTCCATTCTCCCACTCGAGTTATAGAAGCTCTTTTCTAGAATGAGATGCTTGTGGGTGAGGGAGTGCTAATATCATTCATTCACTACAAAGCTAACTAACCTATTAGCTTCTACTGAGGTGGCTCGCCTCTTACTAATGAGCCTCTTGAGCAGCATGATTACCTTCATAGTAGGGGAGAAAGCTAAGAGAATGTGTGTGAGAGAGAGAGAGAGAGAGAGAGAGAGAGAGAGATCTATGGAAGGAAGGACTGCATGATAAAAATTTTCACAACACACGAGATCTACTTATAAACCAAGATGAGCACCGCAACACTACAATAGTAGTATTAAAGCACTAACCTCTCAGGTTTTGGAATAGTAACTAGTGCCGCAACACTCATATGCAATGCCTAGGTGCTAGTTAGCTATTCAAGTCAGTTATCATGCTAGTAAAAAAGGAGCATTCATTACCATTAATTTTGTACTTAAAATGATACATCGTATTGATGAGGTATCGCAGTGCTCTGACCTTGTGCTGAGGTGCTAGTCAAAAAGTTTGTCTTACACCCTTAAAGTCTGTGTACGCCTATCAATTATTCTAAACTTACTTTTGATCAGTGCTGTTCAAACAGTCAACATGACCAATAATTGTAAAACCATGGTGCTTACCATGCAATGATAAGGCATGATATATCACCTAGACACCATATTTTTAGCTTTGAGGTGCTTAGCATTAAATAAATTTAAATTACTCATAGGGGCCCCAACACAATAACAAATGCATGAGTCCATTACATGAGGATGTTTCGTGGGTTAATATAAAAAAAATAATCTAAATCACCTACATGTGCCCCGACATATGCATAAAAATCCAATTTAATTATTGAGGATGTTGCGAGGGTTAAAATTCTTGGTTGGGTCTCATGACTAGGTTTGTGTTGATTAAATATTCAACCAGAGGGGCTATCTTAAAAATACAATGAAGTTTATCATTTAAAAGAACTTAAAGCAAATAATCATCCACCCATCTATCATCATTTGTCAAGGATGATAAACTAAGAAAACTTTTGCTCATAAAAGAGACAATGTCAAATTAAATAATCTCATGATAATAAGGGCATATCCTGTATCCTCTATCTGCATGGTTTTGTTGCCAAATAGCACCACATGAAATGTAGATACAACTAGAACCCTCTGACCGAGTGGCTTAGCATACATATAGCTCCACTATATTTTGGTCATGGTAATATCCCGTATGTTCCATAATGGCATTATTCCTTAAGCCATAAATTATGAAATATATTTAATAGGAAAAAAACCATTTGTTAACTAAGGTTGACTTAAATTTATCACGTTAGACAAATGTCACCCAAAGTCTACTAAAACACTTTGGATGATGCAACCTATTGCTGCTGACAAGGATTCTTCAGTCAGAAACTATTTCCTTTGGTTAAGTAGTCTAAGAACCATGACAATCTGAGATGATGAAATCATGAGATCTAGATCAAACACATCATCATTCCCTCCAATATATGCTTTAAGATAAAAAGAGAATGATAACTCCAATCTTTTTGGCATTCAAAGATGTGTAAGCCCAATCTCTTTAGACACCATGCAAATTCTACTCAGATAGTCATCTACTCCATATTACAATGATTGACATTGTTATATATCTTAAAGATATGTTTTTGTTATATATCAGAAAGATATATTTATTTCAAACCTGAATCAAGAGTTCTCTCTTATTGAGGTAAGAGGGTAATTAACTACGAAGTGTTGCGTCCATAAAAAAATAGAACCCAGATCTAAATAAACCTTAACATAAATGCTAGGGAAAACTTAGTTAAATATATATACTTATCTACCTTGTGAAAAATATACTCTTACACATCCCAAAGAAGGATGGAAAAGAGGTTCCAATAGGTGTGTTTTTCTTGAACGATCAAAAATACTTTAAGCTATTACCATCTACGAAAGCTGATGGAGTCCATGATTGATGTAAGTATTTTTGTTATTATTAGGATCATGGGCAAAACACCAAAGAATATTAGTATCTATGAAGCTTGGTGGAGAAGCTCATAAAAGTAAGAAAGGTAAAACTGCTTATGAGTAAATTAAAAAAAAAGATGTCATTATGCTAAGTAATGTGTTTAGTCTAGCTCATACAATTTATATTGCAGGAGTAGTATCCACCATTTTTAATGTAAATCATGAGTCATCAAAGAGGTCAAGTCTCAGGCAACTAAGAATAGAAAAAGTTAACTTGGTAACCCTAGTGGAGGTGCCAAGTATAGAGGTTGCCCCAATCAGCTCTCGAAGAAAAGCTAAGCTAACAAACTATAAGTAGCCCCAATATCGATGTACTAGTCATCACGATGTTAATCAACAATTATCAGATAGTGAGTATTTAAATCAAAATAGGGAGCTCAATCAAGTTCATCTTTGAATCTATGTTCAATAAGCTGAACTTAGCATGTTCAAAACTTGCCTCAATATAAGGTCCCTTCTATGGAGTTTTTGAAGAAGGAGGTACAGAAGGAATTATCACTTTTTCAACAACTTAAGGTGAAAGATAGAAACAATTTACAACTATGGCTAACTTATTTATCACGGAAGCACCTACCATATACAACACTTTTTCACTTGACTGCTACTCAATAGATTTAGAGCAGTAATATCGACTTATCTTATGTCAGCCAAGTTCCCGATAGGAAGAAAAGAAATCACGGTTAGGAGAAAGTTCAATCAATCTAACATTTGCTACTACAAGAATCCAACAACTCACATAGAGTAAAAAAAGGTTTTATAGTTAGAATTTACACTCATAAGAGTGGAAATCACCTAAGAAATTGAGGAAGTGTTGATCACTCAATATCTGTAGTGAGTGCTATGAGTCAGCTCAACCATTAGTAATGAACACAAAGAAACCCTTGTTTAGGACCTATAAGAGGACATAGATGTATTCACATGATAGAACTTAAGATTTAGAGTATTTATATCAAAATTTCTTGCCCTAGGCTCAACACTGAAGTCAAAGTCCTTACAAGAAAACCACTCAAATTGACTCCATAGGCAAGGGGATAAATACCAATTAATTTTTCGCATAATAATATGTAATGAACATGGAATATAGGATTTCCCACCTAGTACATGCAAATGTGGAAAGGTAAAAAATGAAAGTTTAAAAATTAAGTATAATGAAGGATCTTTTAGTTTAGCAACTTGCAAAACTCAAAAATAATGAAAAGAACTATCAACATCATTCAACCTTGATGATGACTTATATCAAGAAAGTAGAGAGGAGTATTTTGACCTCATTTGTGGATGAGGTTGACATCATCTATAATCTTAGTAATTAGGATCCTTAATCTTATATTAGGAGATTCTTAATAAGCACTTAAGACACTACACTTAGTGACCAGGTGTATAAAAAATCAAAATCAAATAACAAATTAAATAAAATACTTGCCCGTTAAGGAAAGTACGTGATGGGTTGTGCTTGCCTGCTAAAGAAAGTACATGTTGGGTTGTACCTACCCATGAAGGAGAGTATGGTAGATTTATTATAATCTCACTTTGGTTTACTAAATTCCTGACCTGGGTGGCTAGGCATGGACATAGGCCAATTTTTGGGTCTTGACTGAACCACGTAAAAATCTCTGTGTTATTTTTTTTTACTTTAAACACTTTAATTTTATGGTATTGCTTTTTCTATTACTTAATATGACTAAAGAATTATGTTTAAATATTTAAATCTTTTACAAAATTTAAATATAAAATTTCTAAATTCTATTTTTAAAACCAAATTCAACCCCCACCCCCTCTTGGGTGCCATAACTAAGTAACAATTTGTGTCAGAGCCTCGACTCAATTTATGGTTTAACATCCCTGAGTCTTAATGCTATGGCACAAATTTTTCCTGAAGGTACACAACCTAAAGGACAATCTACACATAGACCACCTTTACTTGATAATGTTCCATTTGATTATTGAAAAAACCATTCTAGTACTTTTATTCATGGATATAATTCTAGAATGTGGCATATGTTGACACACCAGTATCACACACCCACTTTTGATATGAATGATTTAAAAGTTAATAAACCTTTTGATGAATGGTCTACTTCTGAAAAAGAATTAGATGAACTAAATGCAAAGGCTTGTAACATTGTTTATTGTGCTTTACTTCTCGATGACTACATGAGAATTTCTATGCTTACTACTACAAAAGAAATATGGGATAAACTAATTCTTACTTATAAAGGTACTAATGAAGTTAAAGATGCTTATATAAATGGGTTAGTACATGAATATGAATTATTCTGCAAGTTACCAAATGAAAGTATTTCTAATATGTATGCTGGCTTCATGAAAATTATAAATACATTGCATTCACTTGGAAGAAAGTATAAAAATTAAGATTTAGTTTATAAAACTTTAAGATTCCTCCCAAAAGATTGGGATGCAAAAGTTAATGCTATTAGAGATGCTATGGATTTAACTACTTATACACTTGATCAACTTCTTAGTTCTTTAATAACATATAAACAAGTTATTGCACAAAGGGATCAAAATGACTCTTTCCAAAATAAAGAGAAAGAAAAATTAATTACTTTGCAAGTGGAAGATACATATGAAGAAAATTCTTCATGTTCAGTTGTTGACTGTGATGAGATTGGTTTACTTTCAAAGAGGCTAGAAAATATGATTAGAAAGAAAAAACACAGGTGTGAAAAATCTAAAGTACATAAATAGCCTACTAATAGATTGAATGCAAGAGAAGGAGTAGTATGCTTAAATTTAAAAGGTTCAGTCATATAAGGGGTGAATTTCTAGACTTAGTTGAAAAAAAGAAGTCTTAGAAAAGTAAAAAGCCTCAAAAGAAAAAGAAAAGAGCACTTTGGGAAAATTTTGATTTAGAATAATCAAGTGATGACACTATAGAGGAATAAGCAAATATATGTCTTATGGTTGATGTGGATTCTATAAGAATGTGTAGATTTTTCTTATGAAGAATTAGATGATGCATTCAATGAATTAGCACATGAATATAAAAAGCTAAAAAAAATTTAATGTGTTAGAAAAAGAAAAGAAAAATTTAGAAATGCATGCTTCATCTTTAGAAAAAGAATATGTTTATTTAAAGGCTAAGAATGTTGCTTTCTTAGATCAATCAACACTTATGGAGAAGTTGAAAAAGAAAAATTTATTACTTCATGAAAAAATAAATTCTTGTAGTAGATTACATTTACATGTTCCATTCGTTGGACATCAGTCATTAGCTGCATCAAGATCATTTAAATTTAACCTTATACAAATACGAATGTTACATGTAATTTTTATAATAAAAAGGTCATGTATCTTCTGATTGTGATGTAAGAAAATCTCAATCATTTCCTATTCAAAATTTATTGCTTAAAAATAAAATAGGTACACATACTACACATCATTCATTGAATATTATTTCTTTTGGATGTGACCCAAACATGTTTAGGTTCCAAAAGTTGACCCTTGATTTCATTTTGTAGGAGTGCCTTCAAAGCAAAATCAAAGAAGGCATGTGGTACTTGGATAACAGATGTTCAAGACATATGACAGGTGATAAATCTAAATTTTTTTACTTTAGAACCTTGTGAAGAAGGTTTTGTAGTTTATGGTGATAATGCTACACAACAACAACAAGCCTTTATCTGCTAAGTGGGGTCGACTACATGAATTGTTCATCTCCATTATGTCCTATTATGTGTCAAATTCTCATTTAATTCAAGTACACTAAGGTCATTTTCCATACATCTTAACCAAGTGTTTTAGATCTATCTCTACCTTTCTTAACATAAGGCAAATCTAATGCGTCTACTCTCTTAACTGGGTCATCAAACCGTCAATGCTTTATGTGGCCAAACCATATAAGGAAACTCTCTCTAATCTTATCTACCACTGGATCTACTCCAACCTTTTTCAGAACATACTCATTTTTCATCTAAGAGTAAAGCGACTCAACCACTTAAGCATCCTCATCTCCGCAACACTTAACTTAGTATTACACTTCTCTTTTATTGGCCAACATTCTGCACCATAAATCATTGCAGGTCTTACCACCATCGTATAAAATTTTTCCTAAAGTTTAAGCGGTAATTTTCTATCACAAAATAGGCCAGATGCATTCCTCCACTTCAACCATCCAACTTGAATTCTACTAATAACATCTCTATTTATTTCACCATCATTTTGAACAACAGAGCCTAAATATCTGAATCTCTCACTCTTTTTAATGACTTGTTCTCCTAATGGAACAACACTACCAATAAAACTTCTACAACTAAAATTACACTCCATATATTTAGTTTTAGATCTACTTAAACAAAAACCTTTAGACTCCAAGGTTGACCTCCATAATTCAAGTTTATTTTGGATTTCCTCTCTAGTCTTATCAACAAGAAGAATGTAATCAGCAAAAAGCATACACCAAGGTACATCTTCTTGTAAATTCCTAGTAAGAACGTCCATAACTAAACCAAAAAGATAAGGGCTTAAAGATGATCCTTGATGTAATCCAACTGAAATAGGAATATATTTTATCAGTTCTCCTTGTGTTTGGACACAAGTAATAGCTTTAGTATACATATCCTTAATGACGAATATAACCAATACTAACTCCTTTCTTTTCTAGAACTCTCGAAAGAACATCTCTTGAAACTTTATCCTTAGCTTTCTCTAAATCAATAAATATTATATGTAGATTCTCCTTACTTTCTTTATACTTCTCCATCAAACCTCTTAACAAATGTAAAGCATCCTAGTAGATCTACCTAGCATGAAACCAAATTAATTGTGAAACTTTTGTATCACATCATAACCTATGCTCAGTTACTCCATCCAATAATTTTAATGTATGACACATTAACTTAATTCCTCTATAATTTGCACACTCTCATGCATCACCTTTATTCTTAAATATAGGAACCAACAAACTCTTTCTCCACTCAGTTGGCATCTTTTTAGTCTTTTAAATAACATTAAAAAGATTTATATGACAAGAAATTCCTTGATCTCCTAAAAATTTCCACACTTCTATTGGAATATCATCAGGTTGTACTATTTTTCCACATTTCATTTTCTTTAAAGCTTCTATAACTTCAAATTTACTAATATGATGATAAAAAAATTCTCTATTTTTGTTTAGGGTATTAAGGTTGCTAAAATCGATCATATTTTTAGATCCTTCATTGAAAAGTTTATCAAAATACCTCATCCACCTATTTTCAATATCCTTTTCTAAGAAAAACACTTTATGATTTTCATCCTTAATACACCTCACTTGAACTAGATCTTTACTTCTCCCATCTCTTTGATTAGCTAACTTATTCATACATCTTTCTCATTCTTTGGTATCTAATCTATTGTATAAAGCACTAAAAGATAAATTTTTTTCATCATATATTGCTTTATGAGAATCTCTATATTTGGTATCTAATCACCTTCTTTGGGTTCTAATCTATATCTTTCACCTTCTTTTGTATCTAATCACCTTCTTTCATATATTGCTTTCTTAGAATCTCTATATGGTGATAATGCTAAAGGAAAGATAATTGGAGTTGGTTCTATTTCTAAGGATTCAATTACTTTAGATAGAGTTTATTTTGTTGAAGGTTTAAAGCATAATCTTATTTCTATTAGTAATTTATGCGATAAAGGATTTAATGTTGAATTTCATGCATCTTTCTGTACTATTAGAAATAAGGAAATTATTTGGCTTGTTGGGCATAGATACAAAAACATTTACCATATTGATTTTGAAAATGCAAGCAATACAAATTTAAATTTACTTTGTTATAAAAGTTTACTTGATGATGTTTGGTTATGGCATAAAGGTTATGTCACATTAACATGCATTCTTTAAACAAAATTATAAAACTTGATCTTGTTGATGGTTTACCTAAAATGGAATTTCATCCTGATTATGTTTGTGATGCATGTATTCATGGAAAACATTCTCAACATTCTTTTAAAAATAAAAATATTATTTTCAAAACTAGACCATTAGAATTATTACAATGAATTTATTTGGTCTTGTTTGCATTGCTAGTTTAGATGAAAAATTCTATGGTTTTATTATTATTGATGATTATTCAAGATTTACTTGGGTTATGTTTTTAGTTCATAAAAATGATGCTTTTCAACTTTTTTTTAGAAAAATTATTAAACATATTTAGCGTGATAGAAGTCTTCTTGTTAGTAAAATTTTGAACATTTTGTGATGAATTTTGTATTTAACATGGATTTTATACTACTAGAACCCCTCAGAAAAATGGTTTTGTTGAAAGGAAAAATAGAAATTTATTTGAATTGAGTAGAGCTATGCTTGATGATTATAAATTGCCTAAGTATTTTTGGGCAGAAGTTGTTAACATTACATGCTATGTTATGAATTGTGTTTACTTAAGGCCTCATTTATATAAGACCCCTTATGAGTTGTTCTTTGGTAAGAAACCTAAGATTAGTTATTTTTATATCTTTGGTTGTAAATACTTCATTTTGAATAATGGTAAAGACTCTTTAGAAAAGTTTGATAGTAAATTTGATGATGGAATCTTTTTAGGATATTCCTTCAATGGTAGATTTTATAGAGTTTATAATAAAAGAAAATTGATTTTTGAAGAATCTATACATATCATATTTGATGAAAATGCTATAGATCCTATTAAAGTTGATGTGATTGAATAAGAGGTAGATGACTTTAAGAAGAAGAGTTTGGGAGAAAAGGTAGATGATTCTTTACCTACATATTGGAAATTTATCAGGAATCATTCAAAAGACTTGATTATTGGAGACCCTTCTCAAGAAGTTAAAACTAGTAGACAGTCCAAGGAAATGATAAATCATTCTATTTTCTTATCTAAGATTGAACCAAATTCAATAAATGAAGCCTTGGAGGATCATTATTGGATTGTAGCCATGGAAGAAGAATTAAATCAGTTTGTTAGAAATGATCTGTGGGAATTAGTTCCTAAACCTTAAGATCAAAATATTATAAGAACCAAGTGGATCTTTAAGAATAAGTTAGATGACTTGGGACATAATGTTAGAAATAAGGCTAGATTAGTTGCATGAGGATATACTCAGATTGAAAGAATAGATTTTGAAGAATCCTTTGCATCTATAGCTAGATTAGAAGCTATTAGATTGCAACTTGCTTATGCATGTTACAAAAACTTTAAATTATTTCAAATGGATGTAAAAAATGCATTTTTAAATAGCTTTATAGATCAAGATGTCTTTGTAGAACAATCTCCTAGTTTTAAAAATGTGAAATTTCTGGATCATGTTTTTAAATTGAAGAAAGCATTATATGGATTGAAATAAGCTCCTAGAGCTTGGTATGATTGATTGAGTAGCTTTCTTATAGATCATGGTTTTAGGAAGGGTAGAGTAGATACTACCCTATTCCTTAAGAATTTAAGTGATGATTCTATTATTGTTAAAATTTATGTGGATGGCATTTTATTTGGTAGTACAAATGAATCTTTATGTGTTGAATTTTGATCTTCGATGTCTAAAGAATTTGAGATGAGCATGATGGGTGAACTCAACTTTTTCTTAGGACTTCAAGTAAAACAATATGAAGGAGGCACTTTTATTTGTTAAACCAAGTATACCAAAGACTTGACAGAGAGATTTTACATGAAAAAGTTTAAATCTTGTAAGACTTGTATGAGCCCCTCTACTAAACTTGATTTACATGAGTCAAGAAAACTAGTTGATCAAAATTTTATTGATGATTATGTTTATTGTATGTTTATGTGCTCATTTTCAAAAATTTGAATCTCATTTAAACTTTTATCATATTTAATTGGCACTTCTTGATTAGGTTTGTGGTATCCTAAAAATTCACTTTCATGTGACTTGATTGCTTCTTCTGATGTAGACTTTGTATGATGTAAAGTAGATATGAAAAGCACTTCACAAACATGTCAACTTTTAGGATCAACCCTAGTATCTTGGTCATCCAAAAAACAAAACTCCATTGCTTTTTCAATTGTTGAAGCTGAATATATAGCTGTTGGAAGCTATGAAGCTCATGTTCTTTGGTTGAAGCAATAATTAGAAGAGTTTGGAATTAGGCTTGATCACATTTTTATTAAGTGTGATAATACCAGTGCAATTTATTTGACAAAAAAAATCCTATCCAACACTCTAGAACAAAACAGATAGAAGTTAGTCATCACTTTATTCAGGTTCATGTGAGTAAAGGTGAAGTGAATATTGATTTTTGTAGCACCGACTTATAAATTGTTGATATTTTCACTAAACCATTACTCGAAGAATAATTTTGTACACTAAGATGCATGTTAGGCATGTTTAATCCAAAGATGTAATTTTATTACTATTCATGGCTAAACCTTTTTGATGTTGTCAAAAGGGGGAATGTATGATGGTTTTCCTTTCTCTTTATGATGCATAGTTTTAGGAGGAGAATTCTTAAGTTTTATTCTCATGTTATATTCATGCTAAATTATGGGTAAAAATGTTTAAATGCTTAAAATTTTGTTCATTTACTTGCTATAAATTCTCTTTAATGCAAATTATATTTCAAAGGTTAATGAAAGGTTTCCTTCATCACTATTTAACACCAACATATGTTTGTCATCATCAATAAAGGGGAGATTGTTGACATCATGATCCCCATCTCATTTGGGTTTGATTTTGATGAGAAAAAATACATGTTCAAATACTACTAATCAAATTAAATTCAAGTGTGCAGGAAAAAATACTTCAACTCCTAGTTCTTCAGTTATTTTAAATTACTAAGGCTACTGGACATGGACTAGTTGTAAATTTGTTTAGGAATTACTATATTAAGGAAAATGAAAAGCTCACTAAATTAAAAAAAATCACTCATTCAATTTTAGATTCATCATTCTAAAATTATTTATATTTTTCTATATCTTAATGTTACAATTATTCATTAAGTTATCCATTTTGGCATCATATAAGTTCTATTAAATGTGTGTTAAAGTAAAATAAATTATATTTAAACTTTATTAAATCATTTTGACATCATTTATAATTTTTATTCATAATTTCCAGTGCATGAAAATTGAATTATTCTAAAATTATCCTTTTTTTCTTATTCTTTCTCCTATTATTCTTTCTTCTCTCTTATTATCATTTTCATCTTAACATTATTTTGGTCAAATTTTTTAATGATTTTGGTGTAATAAATTGTGTTAAATGCATTTAAAACCTTTCCATATTATTTTCCCTCATTTTTTATATTTCAAAATTCATTTATTTTAACTTCTCAATTTAAATTATTTTTGAATTATTCTTTAGTTGAAACTTCTTCATGCATGACATGCACTAGCTAAATCAAATCAAATCTTTTATATAATATGTTGACCATCCCAAGCACGATTACTTATAATTATTTAGATCCCAATTGATTTATTTCAAGTTATTTTAAATTTAAATTCAAATCAGCCCTTTTTTAAAACAATTCCTTTCCTTTTTCCAATTTGATCTATTTTATGAAAGTTTACGGGAGCTTGGCCACAATGCCTTAAATTTATTAAATTTATATTTTATTTAAACATTCAATAAGTATAGAATAAAATCAACTTTGTTTTAAATTAATTCTTGCATTATTTTAAGAATTTTCTATCTTAGGAAACCTCTTTGGTCGAATTCTTTGAAGTGGATTTTAATGGATTTATTCAAAACTCCCTCTTTCATATCTAAACTATTTTGGCCGAAATTTCTATGGGATTTCCTCCTTACTTGGCTTTGAATCACATAGCATACATTTTATATTGGGTTTAAACAAATTTGTAAAGGAGCCTATGGAAGATCTCATTGGCTGATCCTCGCTCCTTTAATTTTGAAATTCAAATTGGTGCTAAATCAATTTTCCTCTCATTGGATAAGTATTTGGCTGAACCTAGACTCCTCCATCATCTATTTGTAAGTGCTTTTTAAACTTTAAAAAGGTTTCAAAAAAGTAAAAAAACTCTTGCTTTCTTGCTCTCTTGCTCACTATTTGCTGACCTTTGCAAGATCATTTCTTGGAGATTTTTGTTGATACAAGTGCAAGAATTTCACATCCTTATACCATTTCTCTTGGAAAATTATTTTTCTTGAACATTGATTGGAAAAAGTGAAGGTTTTGTGTGATTCCACTCTTGGCCAAAAACATCATCTCTTTGGAGTTTATTTTCTAAGGTGCTAAGTTCTTAAACTTCTTTTATTTCTTCTTGGCTTTTAAGTTTACAAGGTTATGTAAATTTTCTTGTGTTTATTCATGACATAATCTTTAGATTTTTTTTGGCCAAGAATGAAGATAAGAAGTTCAATTTGCATGGACTTTACCTTTTGATAATCTTTTGATTTCTTATTTGGCCTAAAGCTAAGTTGAAGAAATAAATTTATTTTGTGCTTAATTAGTGAATATCCTCTGTGTTTCTTGTTTGGTTGAAGTCTTTTTAAAATCTATTAATTTATTAAGTGCTTAATAGTTTGAATATCCATTGTTTATCTTTTTGGCTTAAAGTTTCATATATGTTACTTAAATTTGATTGTGCAAAAAATCATATTACCTCTCTTTTTCCCTTTGGCTGACCACATCACATCTTGCATAAATTATTTTGCACTTATTGATTACTTATATTCAATTGGTTTATTCATATGTTATGTCATAGCTTTCATGTGATGCAATTCATATCCATATTCAAGTGATTATTTAGTTATTCAAATTGCAAATACAAAAAGAAAGTTCGCTTGTGTGAAAACAAATTCAAAGTAAAGTTTTTGGTGAATGTATTCTTTTGCATTTCAAAGTCTTTCAAGAAAATCATTTCAAACTTTTAAAGATCATTCAAGCAACATTAAGTTACTTAATTGCATTAAATATTTGATTAAAAATCTATTTTAATTTTATTTAGATTTAAAGTGAGCTCTCTTTTTCATTAATATTGATTTGCCTTAATATTAGTATAGATTGGGTAGTGAGTGAAAAAAATAATTTAAAATCAAGAGTTAGGCTTGTATCTTTCTCTGTCTTGATTTCTTCTTGGGTTGTACTTGCCCGTTAATGAAAGTACATGCTAGGTTATGCTTGCCCATTAAGAAAAGTATGTGTTGGGTTGTACTTGCCCATGAAGGAGAGCATGAGAGATTTGTTATAATCTTAACTTTGCTTTAGTGAATTTCTAGCCTGGGTGGCTAGGCGTGGACTGGTTTTTGGGGTTTGGCCGAACCATGTAAAATATCTGTATTCTCTTTTTTTTTACTTTTCAACACCTTAATTTTTTGGTATTTCTTTATATGTTACTTCATTTCACTAAAGCATTATTTTTAAATATTTAAATCTTCTACAAAAGCTAAAATTAATTTTTTGAATTTTATTTTTAAAACCAAATTCATGACCCCCCACCACCACCCATCCCCCCCTTCCCCTCTTGGGTGCTATAGCTAAGTAACAAGATGTTCACCTCTAAATCAATTTAGAGGGAAGCAAATCGTGTTTTCATCCTCAAAAGATTTGTCCAACCCCCTCAAGCATTTTTGAAACCTAAAAGACTATAAAGACCTAATGCTGGCGAGGTATTATTGAAACTGACCTCCTTTTCAATTCACGTTGGTCGTTTATGTATTGAAGTTGGTATTTAGTAAGATCAAACCATATAGATTAATTAAAAATTGACTAGTGATTATTTTATAATCAAATAGTTGTATTTCCACTGGCTAGGTTGTGTAGGCTAAACATCTTATGTATCTCACTATTTGATTTGATGATAACCAACCTTGTATAATAAGAACTAATTATTTCCTTCAAAAATAAATTATTCATATTAATCATAATAAATGTCATTCTTAATTTAGATTTATATTGATAATAAATTTATAATCTTGAACCTAGTAATTGGTTTAATTCAGGTGATGTAGAAAATTCTTCAAACCCAAATTCTTTAGTCAAATTTGGATAGCTAAAGGTGTTGGACGTATACTGGTTGGGAATTTTTTAGGACTTACAATACTAAAGAAAATAAGAGCTCAAATAAAATAATGTAATGGCTTAATCTTTTCAAAACATTTTATTTAAACTTATTCATATTTTTTAACATTTAAATGTGCATTATTCTTTAACTATTTCTTGAATGATCCATTTTGGATAATATGAACTAATTGCACGAGTTAAGTTCCTATTTAATGTGTTTTTAGGTAAGATAAATTAAGTCAATACTTCATAAATCATTTCCATAATCATAATTTTAATTCATATATTTATTGCATGGAAATTAAATTATTCATAAATTATCTTCATATTATATTTTCTCTCTCATATTTTTTTATTTTCTCTCACCTATCATCCTTATAATGATTTGGCCAAACTTCTCATGGAATTTTGGTAAGTAAATCATGTGAAATTTATTCAAATCATTTCCGTAATAATCTCATCATTTTTCAAATTTTAAAAATTCATTCATTTGAAATATTGAATTTAAATTATTTTGAATTTAAATTGAATAATCCATGCCATATCAATGAAAAATTGATTCTAATCATTTTTGAAATGATTTGGCCGCTATCATGATTTATTTTAGTGAACTAAAATTTAAATAAATCATTTAAAGTTAATTTAAATTTGAATTCAAATCTACTTCAATTTAATATCTTCTCATTTTTATTAAATCTATTTAAAGAAAGCACATGGCCAGCCTCCATTAAATTAAATTAAATTATTTCTAATAATGTTTATTACTTAAAAAAAATATCCTAATTAATCATCTTGGATTTGAATTATTTAAATGCATTGATTTAAGATCATTCTCATTATGGAATATATTGTTCGTCAAAAATCTCATGGATTTTCTTGTACTTAATTTATTTGAATTAATTCATGCTATTTCTATCTTTAATCTTTCTCTAATAAATTCATCATATGATGCATCAAATTTAAATTGAATCTGCATTTAGATTTTACCTTCGCTAACCACCCTATTTTGAATTTCAAATTCAAATCACTAGCCTTAATTGAATGAAATCATATTTTTTAGTTCATTATTATTTTTCCTCTTCTTAATCTCCTCTAGGGGGACCACATGCTCATAAATCTCATTTGAATTAATAGTACATCATGTACTAATTAATTCAAACTTCAAATCCTTACTTTATTTGATTTTCCCTCTTTGGCTGAATTTTGAATTAACATCGTCTAATTCAAATTATTCTCATTAATATATTTTATCTCTCCTCTCTCTCATCCAATTTACCTTGGCCAAAATCTTCAATAAGGGATCCATGTTTATTTGATAGAGATCATCAATTGAAAATCAAACAATTTCCTTATTTTATTTCTCTCTTACTTCCTTACTTCTGTTGTGAGCCTCTTCAATTTTATTTCTAATTTGACTTAATGTCTAATATGTTAAGGAGCCATATAATTCATTATTAAGCCTTGGTAGAACCTATGGAATCCCATTATGTGTTGTTGAATTTAAAATTCAAGATTGTTGCTAAATTAATTTCTCTCCCTTTTCTTCTTGCCTTGGTCGAACCCTTCTTTAAGTAAATTCTATAAAATGTGATGTTTATCCAAGGTTAATCTCTATTGACACTCTCCACTAGGCCAACCCTATGCAATTTAATTTTGGAGTCTTTTCAGATTCAAGTGCTAAAACTCTCAACCATCTTCTATTCCTCTCTTTCTCTCTTGGCCAAAACCTTGTTTAAGGCTTTGAGTGAAGCAATGTGGAAATAGATTTCATTCTAGTTTGCTTTTTCTTTGGCCGAGGCTATTGCTTGAAGAATCCTTGAAGGTTTAGTGATTAAGTTAATATCCTATCTTTTCAACATCATCTAATTTCAAAGGAGATCATATTCATAAGTTTCAAGCCTCTTTCATGCCTTGGAAAATTTACATCAAGTCAATTGATTTCATTGCTTAGTTACAAAGGCTTGAGTAAGAGTATTTATTTGGTTTAAATCTTTTGAATCATTGATTTTATAAGTTTGATTTGGATTAAAAGATTTGTGTTCTATAGTTAAAGTTTTTCTATAATCTATTTTCATTCATCTTCAAGCAATTAAAAATATTTTTTTTTTGGTTTGATTGATTTGAAATAATATCTTTAAAGCTTCCTACATTTCTTGTATATCATAAATGTCATATTCAAAATATTTGTCATTCATGTTATGTTAATTAAATAGGATTTATTTTAACATTGGTAAAGATTTTCTATAATCCTTTTTAATTTATCTTTCAAGAAACTTGCAAGTTATAAATATCTTTGCATATGCATAAAGGATTTATGTAAGAAATATGCTTTCATTTATTCTCTTAAATATTTAAGTTCAATAATTTAATTTGAATGAAAAGTCTTATGTGTTTATTGTCAAAATATTCACTTGATCTCTTTTTGTTCTTCTTTCAACAGATTTGAAACATTTTCTCTTTGGTTTGATTAAATTGATTTTACAAATTAGAAGTCAATATTAGATTATTTGTTTGAAAGTATTATTGCATAACTTATTTGAATTACACTTTGATGCAAATTTTTTGATCATCCATGTGATGTGATTTCATATATCTCTTCAAGTTCTTTCATTTCAAGTCTTTCTTTCTTTTAAGACTTGCTTACTTCAATTATTTCATATAAAATCTATATTATTACTTTAACTTTAATTAAATAAAAAATGAAATCCCCTTGATCTCTCTTTACTATTTGTCTTAATATTGTGTTAGTTCGATTTTGAGTGCAAAATATTCTTAAATTAAGATTTTGATACTTTATATATTTTTATTTTATTCTCTTGTGCTTTGTTGGGGTTGTATGTGCCTGTGAAGGAAAGTACGATGTTGGGTTGTACTTACTAATGTAGAAAAATATGTTATTGGGTTGTACTTACCTGTGTAGGAAAGTATGTGTTGGGGTTATACTTGCTCAATGGAGGAGAGTATGGGAGATTGGTTGTAATCTCATTTAATTAATGAATTCTTAGTCAGGGTGATTAGGCATGGACATAGATCGATTTTTGGGTTTGGCAAACTACATGAAAATCCTTGTGCCTTTTGTCTCCTTACTTTTTTTGCATTTAGATTGGTTGTTGTTTTAATCTTTCATTATAAATAATCATATATATATATATATATATATATATATATATATATATATATATATATATATATATATATATATATATATATATATATATATATATATATATATATATATATATATATATATATATATATATATATATATATATATATATATATATATATATATTGTAAGTAACTTTTCTACAAAGTTTTTAAAACTAAGTTTTAATTTAATAATCTTTTAAAATACCCAAATAATGCCCCACCTTGGTGTCATACCCTCTTAAGAGATTGTTGGAGATTAATCCTTTTAGATCAGTGGCACTCAATCTCTGTCATGGAATGGAGGAGACAAAATGATAGGCTTATGTTCCTTTTATTTGTAACAAATGATTGTGATATAGCCAAATTAATTGATTTAGATACCTTAAAGAACCATGGATTGATTCTGGGTCATCCAATCAAACATCTGATATTTGATCAGACGATCTTGATAAAATAAAATCTCCACCATTATTTTATCGCAGTATCCATGTGGATCCCGCCTTGCCCAATCGTATAGTGCCATGCATAAAGTTAATTTGAGTCGAATTTACTAGTTTAAATTAGAAAATTTTGATTTTATGGATTTTAAAATTGCAAAGAAATTAGTAGAAATTTCAAAATTAAAAAAAAAAACTCAACTAGAACATGCAATTAAGGGCCTAATTAATTCATCTGAATAAGAGGAATCAATTAAACCCAAAATCCCAAATTTTTATTTAGTAATTTTGGGTTAATTTGAGTTTAATTAAAATTTGTTAAATCTTAATTAAGCCTAAAATATTAAACCAATCAAGTTAAAACTTTAGGGTATCGCAATTAAAGTTAAAACACACCTTAAATAAAATTTTCAATATTTATTGGTGATTAAATTGAAATATATAAAATTTCTTATCTATAAACCTTAATTTAATGAAATAAATTAATAATAATTTAATAAAATTAAGGACAATCATGGAATCAACTTAAGACATCACAATAAACATCAGCAAACCAAAAAAAAATATTAAAGCTCATAAAATCCATTAATCCTCAAAATGAAATAATTAAGTAATTAATCACATTCTCTAGCCCTATGGAGTTAGAAATCTTGAAATTCATTCATTTAAGATTTAAATGAATAATTAATATTATGAATTAATTAAACCTTAAGCTATTAAATTAATAATTCCATGATAGGACAAATAATCATGTGAAAACTATAATTAACCAATCTCTAGATTTTAAATTTAAATAATAACTCCTTAACTTTGAAATCATACTAAATCCTTTTTTTTATATTAAGTAAATGATGATAATTACAAATAAACATAAACAACTAATTAAACCATCTAATTTAAATAACCTAAAAGATTAGAATGGTCTAGATTAGGTTTGGGACCTTAAAAATATTTTTATCTCTTTAGTTTCCTTAAGCTAAAATCAATAATTTCATATTAAGAGATAAAATTTCATCATGGGAAATTTAATTAAATAAATCCTTAATCATAAAACATTCCTTAAATCATAACTAAATTAATAAAGATCTAAAATCATGAAATATAAATAAGAGAAAATATCTACACAATGAAATTAAAAAGAAGTTTCAATCATGTTTAAACCAAAATTAAATTTTGAACCATAATTTAAAATGAACTAAATTAATAAACTTAAAGCACTCAGGACTAATAAACATTCACATAAGCGAAATATGAAGTGAATTGTAAACAAATTAATGAGATAAATCAAATTAATTAGTCTAAAATATTGGAAACTAAATAATTATACTATTTTAAATCTCAATCAAATCAAAGAAGTATAAAATTAAATATAAACCTAAATTATGAAATTATATTCAATACCTATTCATCTTAAATAACATTGAAATAAATTAATGAACATAAAATTTAAACAAATTAAATTAATTGAAACTAAAGAAAAATATCAAATAAAATTAAGCAATCATCAAATTTTAATCAACAAACAACTAAAATCAAATGGTTAAACTTTTAATTAAAAATCTAAGTAAGAAATCATTGTAATTTGTAATAAAATTATAACTTGGTTAAATAAAGGAACATTAATTAATTCAAATAAAATTCAAATGAGAAAGATAAAATCTATAAATTCAAATAATATTTAAAATTGTTTAATCCCATAAGCTATATTTGATTAAAACTTAGTAAAACTTAAAGAAGTTAAACACTAAATGAAATTAAATTTCGTCAAAACCCAACAAATCTTAAATCAACAATCAAGCTACATGAAATTAGATAAGCTAAATGAATTTAACTTTTAAAACTTTAACTAAATAAAATGAATATCATTCAATTTAAATCTAATTCAAATTAACTCAAAGGGGTTAATTAAGATACATAGATCTTTAGTTTGACCTAGAGAATGGATCCACATCTCAGAATGAAAATTCTATTCTTATAGGATTATGATGTTGAAAACTATGAGTTCTGCCCAAAGTAGAATTTATTTTATTCATCATTCTTTAAAACCTTAATTCAACTTTAATACAAAATAAATCTCAACTTAAAATAAAATCCAAAATTAATTAAATCATTTAAACTGAAATCACCCAATGATAAATTAAACAAATCTTGAACTTGAATTAAACTTGAACCCTAAAAGTCCTAGTGCAGCCATACCATTTCTCACACTAGATTATTAGGCCACCGACCCTAGACTTAGGTTAGGATGATGATTTGTGATGCTTTGTACTGTGAAATGTTTTTTTTTCTTATTTTGTGGTGTAATGTTTTAGACTAAATGGCTTGGAATTATTTGCTCGTTCGTTTGGATATTAAGGTGCCATTTTTAGGCTAACATTGAATTCTATATGATGATTGTAAATGTTATTTAGTTACAAGTGCAGCTTAAGGCCCTAGGAATAGCCCAATATGATAGATGGGGTTGATAACCATTTATGTTAAGACCATATATTTGAAAAATAAACTATTGGTATGTTGTATGTATATCATGATATCTATTTTGCTATATTTAGGAATTTATTTTTGAGAATTTAAATTATAATTTGAGCCTAGAACTAGGTTAGGATCTATGGGGTTTGGGAATAGTAGGAGTTGACTTTAAGAATTGGTGGTCCCTTGTAGAACTCAAGGACTCTGAAGAAGGTGACAATTGTGGAGGAAGACCCCCATATATTTCAAATCCAGACTATATAAAGGTAGTGCTCAACTGCTCATTTTTTTATTTTAGGTGTACAGAGGTACTTGGCCATGTTAGCTTATTTAATTTAATTTAAATTTATCTTGATTTATTTTAGAGTGCACAATAGAATTACTTACTTTTTTAGATTTCTCTTTTATGATTGTTATGTTTTCTATGATAAATCCTAGAAATGTTACACTCTTAGGAAAACTAAATTATTCCAACCCATTAAATTTATATAACTAAAACATAAAATGGAAATTTATAATCTCATCATAAATAAATCCCTAAACATAAACAATTATAAGCAAGTAGAAATAATTAGACTTTGTGAATCATGAGAGCATATTGATTGTATTTCTTGAATTGAGTGCTTCACCCATTACACATAATAGGTAATTTGACCTAGGAGGATGTCCACCCTTCCTACGGAAGTGTGCCTTCTCATATTGATTTGGTCCATGGCCTTTTCTAACTACATCTCATCTTCAAATTGCATACTCAAAGCCTTAAATGGAATTATGAGTCAAAATATAGAAAAAATAAAAAAAATGGTTGCATTAGTTAGGTGCATAACATACTAGTCATTATCTTAGGGTTATTGAGTGTAATTAGGTTCTTAATTACCTCTCCTAAATAAAATAACCCAACTATCTTGCATTCATAAGACTAAACTCATGGATTTAAAATCATTTAAGTGGTGTTAGTTGGCAACCCTTCAAGGCGAGTAATAAGTCCAGAAGAGTCAAAAATAGGTTTATTTTCTCAAGTGAGAAAGAGAACAAATAATTCCTAAGATTAGACAAGGTTGAGCCTCTGACTTATGCCAGAAGCACTTGTAGACTTAAGTTCTAAAGCATCCTATCAGAATAAATCTTCAACTTTTTGGTTTTTCTAGTCTTATACTGTCTAAATCTATGTCATAGATTTTTAAGAAAATGTGAAATTCAAAATGTCAATAATTTAAATTTAAAATATAAAGCCCAATAGAATGATAGTTGAGATGCTTGCTAGGCATCCTAGTGTCTAAAAGCATTTTCTACTTATTCAAAATTGGCTTTCGAGAAGAACTCTTCCTCTTTTGAGCATTCCCTATTAATTTCTAAATTAACTATCTTTTCAAGACAAGATTTAAATAAAGACCAGTTTCTTTAATCAAGAATATTCTTATAAGGAATTCCATTCTTTTTAAGATGTAATTAAATATAAGAGCTTGCCCTTATAAAAAACTTAAAACCTTTTAATAAATAAACCCTATTTTACTTTTTAATGTAGTTCAAGGGGAAGATCTTTAGTATATCAAAGACCCATTAACCTTAAGAGTCCTTATTGAATAATAGAATCTATTATATGATTATATGTTTATTTATTAAGATAATATATTCATCACTTAATTATGTATTTGATTATTTATATATGTACCCCTGAAATCTACGTGGTGTCATAATTTTCTCCACAGATTTTTCTGGTGGCTCTATTGTGAAATAATTCCTCTCTCGAGATTTAGAAATAGACTTTTATCTTTATACATTGTCAATGCCTTGTGGTATTCAGGGTTCAAGATTTATTTTCCTTTCATTGGGTACCTCTCCATTTCATTCTATCGTAGTGCATACTCAACATCTATAAAATGAATTATAGACCTCTGTATTAGCTAAAATCAAATAGATGGGTCCTATAACTTGCACATTTTCAAATATCAAAATAAATATTTTTTCTAATGTTACAACTTATATAATTTTCTTACTTGAAATAAAAAATAATTGAACAACCCATTTTTATTGTTGCCTCCAGAATCAACTTTTCTGTTGATAGTGGTTGATTGCTTGATGGCTCTGTCATAAGATTAAGAGCTAGTTTTCAAAGACCTGAACATTACTTCTAATGGAGTTACCCTTGCTCCTATTAGTGATGTCTTTATTAAAGATAAAAAGCATGTCCTGGAGTTCTCTAGAGTATCTCATAGCACCCCTACTCTTAGTAAGGAGGTAGCTATAGAGGCCCTAAGAGTATGCCCTATGTTGAAGAAAATTGAACTTTCTATTGAAAAGACACACTTGCTTTTTTATTTTCCAATAATTTCAAAATAGGTTCCACTTTCGAGCCTCCATTAATGACCAAGAGTAAAAAAAAAAGGAGTAAGAGGTTTAAGAGGAAGGCCCTCAAAGAAAGAAAATAGAATGAGTTGCTAAAAATTAAACAAGCTAGGACACGGGAGGGGTATACCCTTCCAGATACTTCTCTTCTAAGAGGTAGTAGACTTCATCCTCTTTCAACAGCTTAGGGAGATGAAGATATATCTAAAATTATGAGTTCTCTACCTCACCACTTTGCTTATAAAAGTAGGAAATATTTTAAACTAGTGAACAAAGAAACTACTTGTAGGCTGCAGCAGTCTTTCATACTATCAGGAGGTACTACTCAGGGTTATGAAGGGAAGAGTCTCTAGAGAACTTGAGAGAGATTTGAGGAGAAGCTATGACTACCCAAATAAAAGAAAAGCAAAGATAACTTTTTAAGAGAGAAGAAGCACCTATCGACCCATGCTTGTTATACTTGGTCAATATCATCACCTGGTAAAGTCAATAACCTACCATAGAAGTGAGTCGACTAATGTTGAAAGAGGTAGGTATGTCTTTAAAAAAGGGACTAGAAAAGTTTATATTAGAAAAACCCTACTGTCCACTAAGCAGAATTTTAATTGCCATCATAGCCAGAAAGATCATCTATTATTATGCTTTTAGAGATAAGCCTTCATCATCGTTGTCTATGCCCTGAGCTGAGAGGTTGTCATCACCATCTTCTAAAGGAGAGATAGAACCATTTCATCTATCTTTTTACAATAGAGAAGCTTTAGATGATAAACACCTTGGTTTGGGAGCCACTCTTACTAAAAAGGAAATCATTATCATTCAAGAAAGTCATAAGAGAGATCCATTCAAACCAAAACCTATAGATGTAGAAATTAATGAAGAATTTGACAAAATGTTTGATAGTAATTGTGTTCGGCTTCATTTAAAAAAAATGAGGTGGAAATCATTATGATGGAAGATAAACAAAAACTAGTAAGATTCAAGAAAATATTGATTTAGATTAGGATGACCTTTTAGATGATGACTCAAAGCTTCCTGTAGCCCATGTCTTTATGGTAGACATGAGAGTATTTAAAAAATTGCAAGAAGAAAATTAGGATATTGCAAAAGAGGGCCTTATGCCTAATCAAACCCAATAGTTAATCCTTTAATTACAAAAAAAAAGTATGACCAAATTTTAAAAATGGAAAAGAAGATGGAAGAGATGATAGTTATGATGGAATCACTCCAAAGTCAATTTCTCACAACATCTCAACCTCATTTATTAAAATAACCAAAAAATTCCCATCCCATGGATGATAAAAAGATTGGTTTAGGGGATCATCACCAAGAAAATAAAATAATGGATGATGATCAAGTCTCTAGTAGAATAAGTAAAAGAGGCATTGGCATAGTCTTGTGGTACGACTCTAATTCTAGAGGGTAGACCCTATTATGAAGAATATGATTGTGAACCTTATCTAAAGAGATTTATACCCCATACTTTTAGACTTTTTGATGGGGGCAATCCTAAATAACATTTTGCACAATTTTAATTGAGTTGTTGTAATGCTAGATGAAGCGAGGCCTTATTATTTAGACAATTTATTAGTAGTTTGACCAGGGTTTCCTTTTATTGGTATGTATAAATACTAAATGGTTCAGTGCATATTCATTGTACTTGAAAATTTATTTATTAAATAATTCATCGATACTCAACATCATGTGATCGTAGGCAACTTAGTCATCAAAAAAGTAAAAAACTTGGTGAATCTCTTATAAATTATATTCTGAGATGGAGGATTCCCAGTAGCTATAAGAACAACACACTATGGAACTCCTTCTCCAGAATACTCATGGTCTTATTAATTTTTTGCTGAAAGGCTTTATAATTAAAATATTTATAAAATTGTTAAGTAAAGCCTCTAACATTCAAGAGGAAGCTACTAGGATGACATTCTTAAAAGATCAATCCACCACTAAACCTTCTAAACTTAGGAAAGTGCTAACAAAGAGAGCAAGCAGTGTTTGTACAGTGGACAAGAGAAAGTCTCAAATCTATGTCTAGGTAGGGCACCCTCTACCCCAAAAGCCACAGCAACAACCATTAGCACCACCCAAGAAAAACCTCACAAGCTCTTTCAATGAAAGAATGAACCAGACTTATTCTTTGGATAGAGAGGCTGTGGGAAACATATTTAAATATTTGAAGAAAAAGCTAGATTTCAAGCTCCATAATCTAAAGAAGTCAAAAGAAGTCAATAAGGTCAATGACCCAAATTATTGTCCATATCATCAAATGTTGGGCCATTCCACTAAAGACTACTTCACTTTAAAGATTGGCTTGAAAGGAATTATAAGAGAGGATTGGTAATTATTCTTAAAGAATACATTATGGACTCTGGTCAAGGATCTACTAAGGTGATCACTACTGAATCTTCCACCACTTCCTTAAATGACACATCTCTTTCAAATGATTAGGATATAGCTTTATCCCACTTTCCTAAATATCATTTGATGAAAAAATTGAAAAATTCCATGCAAGATCATGTGAAGACCAAAGAGATGATCATCTAGATTAATCCACTGATGTTAGAAGCAATTCCACCTTAAGTACATTATCCGATGTTTAAATATATGGAAAGAGTGGTGAGAGAGGAATAACTACCATATCAAAGATAATTCTGTATAATAAGGATGGAGAGGTTATTCCCTAAGTCCCTTTATCTTTATGTACTTATTTTAAAAGTATGAATAAAAAGTCTGCCACAAAAGACAATTTTATGTTTTTCCTATCTTTGATGATTATGATATGAATAAAGTAGAAAAGAAAGAAAATAAAAAAGAAAATTCTTATAATGAGTATCGATATACTTTATGAATCAAGATCAAAAATTAATAGTTCTATGGTTGCTTTATAAGAAAACCTTGTTAATATAGAAGTAGAATTCTTAGACTAAGCGATGCAAAGTGGCCACTCTTGAGTATGTCATCTCCTCCTCTCTGGTTTCTATTCCATTGATTTTTTAGGGCTACAACCTCTTCTTCACTAGTCTCTTCTTCTTTTTTATGCCATAGACCTTCCCTCTTATGCTAATGTGGTGGCTGGGGGTTTAGCACCCAAGGCTAGATCTAACCCCAACATTATATTATTATCACAATGTTACCATAATTTGTATTTAGATGGTTTTAGCTCTTGCTTTCTAAGAAAAGCCTCCATAAAGGGAGGTAAACCTACTCTCATTCTATCTAAAGCTAAGACCTGGAGACTTACTGAACCCTTTAGATTCACTATAACTAGAAAATTTACCTTCAAACACCCTAAAATGGATATAATTAGAAAACATTTTGAGGAATTGAAGCTGGTTGGGGCTTGGAATGTTGGGCTTCTATGTGGAAGACACATAATGATAAAACTCTCCAATAAGGAAGACTATGCTAGGCTATTCTCGAAGAAATTATACCACATTGAAATGTCCCTATTAATTTTCTTAAATGAATTCCCTCTTTTTTTATAGTATTGAACCACCTATTGCCCATATTTGGATCAAGCTACCTTAGCTGAAACTATATGTATTCAACAAACAAATCCTTTATTCCATTGTTGCCATCTTCGTTAGACCCTTAAAGCTAGACACTCGGACCTTCAATCATACAAGACCATCTGTTACAAGGATCCTTGTGAAAATGGACATAATTGTTAGCTCAAATAAGGAGATCTAGGTTGGAATAGAATCAAATGGATACTTGAAAAAGGTGGAGATAGAACAAAAACCTATATATTATGAGAAATGTAGAATGTTTGCCACAAGCTTGAAAACTACTTTATTACACACCTTGAATTAAGATATAGAAGGATAGAGAATCGAAAGCAACCATTAAGATAAAGAGAGCTCCAACTCCCATCAAAATTATAGCAACCTAAAAATGAAACACTTGCAGTAAACATAGAACCAAACATGCCATATAATATACTTGGATAAGACTTGGAGACCAGTAATCAATTACAATCACCTGATAACATCAATTATGAAGAAACAAATCTCCAACTGCAACAACCATATGGAGACTATAATAAGGAGACTTCTACTAATGATAAAATCCAAAAAGATAGCACAACAATAGTACTCACATTATCTAAACTAGAAAGCCAACATGATAATTCCAATCCAATGCATACAATCAATAATAAAACTATTGAGTATAATGAAACCACAACCAATACAATTACTGAAAGGGACATTTTAGAACATCTTCTAATTGATTCAAGGCAACTGAATATGACCTTAGATAGTAGCACCCTACAACCTCTGGTAATCCAAGGCATGACTAGTAAGGAAGAAACTGATACACACTCATAAGAAGAGAATTTAGAAGGTGAACACAATAGAGACATACTCAACACTATTATGGAGGAGTGGCATACCCACAAGCATAGAAAATATAGCCAAAAAGGCATCATAGAATTAAAGAATCTACTAACAGCTAAAAATCCAAGAGTAAAGGATTCCTCAATCAAAGAAGGGTCAATAAATGGCCCATTAGGAGCGAACCTTCTCATTTACATTGAACATAATGATTTGGAATATTATAGGCATTGATAAAGCCAATGGCTCTAATAAACTCAAAAGCTTTGTGAGATACCACAAACTTGAATTCTTTGCTATACTGGAACCTTTGGTCACCAAACCAAACATAACTAAAATAAAAAGAATATTTCTTCAATTCACAATCCATTCTAATACTAGTAATAAAATCTGGCTATTCTAAAAATCCAATTTTCAAATTCAAATCCTCTTTGATACTACTCAATACATCCATATCCACATAATGAATACCAATGTTAATACATTTTCTACCATCATCTATGCTGCTTGCAATAGATAACACAAAAAAGAACTCTAGAAGGACATAGTACACATAAGCCATAATACCACGAAACCTTGGTTGGTCAGTGGAAACCTTAACATGATTGTAAGCCCTACTAAAAAAAGAAAGGGAAGGAGGCCTAACCTTTCGATTATTATTTAATTTGTTGAATACATTGTAGAGGCCAATATATTTGATGCAGGGCTTAATAGTTTTCCTTTCACCTGGAGAAGAGGTAGTATTTATGAGAGGCTTGATAGAATTCTTGTTAACTCATCCTAGAATTCCCACTTTAGCATAATAGAAGTATAACACATAGGTAGAATTACCTCTGATCACTGGCTAGTTCTAGTCAGCTTCAACACATTAACCATACTAAAACATGCTTAATTTAGATTCTTAAATATGTGAACTTTACATCCTGAGTTTATGAATTGCATATGGAAAGCATGGAATGGAGTGAAGCATGAAAATCCTTGGGTTAAATTGTTCTCATTGCATAAATATACAATCCAAGCTCATAGGAAATGGAATAGGTGTTGGCTTAATGAGCCTCATGTTCAATCCGATCAATTTTGATGATAACAAATGAATGTTTGGATGTTCTAATGAATGTTTTTATGTGTTTCAGATATATTAATTGCTAATTACATATCACATCTCATAATATGTTTGAGAGGAAGAGAGAAGAATGAAAGATAGATCAAATTGGATAATGTGAAGCTCAAAATATAATATTTAGGTTATATGCATTTATTCATTGGAATGAATCAATTTGCTCATAACTTAACATATTATTTTAATGAGGTTAATTTATATAAATCTCTATCGAATTAAGATTCAATTATATATTTCATACATAGCATTTGAATTGTCAAAATAACAAATGATAATGATTAATAAGTGTAATTATTTTATTTGCATAATATGATTAAATATTTTAATTTAATTTGATGGTTATATAATAACTAACATATGTACAATTATATATAAATTATATCATAATATTTAAATGTCACATGTCAAAATTAACAAAAATAAATGAAATTTTGTATTTTTGCCAAAGTCATTTTATAATCAAGGAATTTATATCTGATTTCATCTTCAATGGAGTCCTTGGATTTTTTCCTTTAATTTTATAGGTCACATGACCCACGTTTGATTAAAATTGAATTTATTATGACTTTTCAAACATTAGCTGATTTTAATAATGAATGCATGCTACATGCTTTGAATATATTAAGAGCCATATTTGATTATTTTTACTTGCCCATGTGAATAAATGAATATTTGCTTTAATTTAATATTTATTTAATATAAATTATATTTTTATTGAATATTAAATTATCACATGATAGCATGAGGTTAGAATAATATATTTTTTTTTGAAATAATTCAAAATGACCTACTTGCCTATAAATAGCCCTCATTCTCTTCATGAAAGAATTCATCATTCAAAATTCAAAATCCCTCAAGCAAATCTAAGAGACAATTTCTTAGATTTTCCTTCTAAGTGTTCCCCAAATATTGCAAGATCAAATCCTTGGTTTGGAAGCTTCAACATCTTCAACTAAGCAAGCTTTCTCAAATTACTTGAGTTTGTTTTCTTGATCTTAATCCTTTTTAGTTGGTCATGCTATTTTCACCATCTATCTTTCCAATTTATACTTTCTGATGGATTAGTGTTTGGACATTATTTTTCACATCAAAGTTTCTTAATCATCTTTTTGTGAAAAACTCTTGTGATAGTTTGTAGGATCTATTTCAACTTGTTGAAATTTTTAACTTCCTACAAATTTCTTTTAATTTTTTTTAAAATATTTCTTCATTAATCTTATTTTGAAAGATCATTTATTCTTAGATCTATTTTAGAAGTATATTTTATGCATTTTAAATTAAATTATTATGCTAAAATTATTTTCATATTTGCTAGATCTCTCTTTTTAATTAAAAGCTTACTAGCCTACTTAGATCTATCATATACCCATTTTATTTAAGTATTTTGTGATCATTAGCTTTAATTGAAAGAATCTTTTTGGTTAAAATAAAACAAATTATTCATTGTTGAAATTTAATTATGAATTTATTTTGAAATATTTTTTATATTAGTCTACAAATTGTAATAACATAAACATCTTAGTAAGATCACTTTAAGATATTTATTTTATTATTTCTTATCAATATTAAGTGAGCATTTTATCTTGCCAAAATTTTTAAGTTGTAAGTGATCATTTGTAAGTTGTGAGATCATTTTTTGAATTGGATAGCTTGGTATATTTGTGAGAGATTTATTTTATCAAAACTTATTATTTTATATTTTTCTTTTTGTGCTGTAAAATTTATATTGGGGTTGTACTCATCCCTTTGTTAGAGAGTATATATTATTATAGGGGTTGTACTCATCCCGTTATAAGAGAGTACTATTTGAAATCTATTTTTGCAATTAGTGGATTCCTAGCTAGGGGTGGCTAGGCGTGGACGTAGGCCAGTTATGGGGTTTAGCCGAAACACATAAAATTTTGTGTCTATTGTCTCTCTTTACTTTACTGTACTTTTATTTTTGCTGCATTAAGAATTTTATCATGTCATTATAAAATCAAAAATTAATTTTCTACTAAAATTTAAAATTTAAGATTTAAGTTTTAAAATTTTTAATAATGCCCAATCCACGCCCCCCCCAGGTGCTATATGATTCACAATTGGTATTAGAGCCTAGGCTCTTTTATTGGCTTAACATCCAAATGTAGATCTTTTCACTATGGCACAAGGTTTCCCAAAGGGTTCACTACCAGTGGGACAATCCACTCATAGACCTCCACTTTTAGATAGTGTACCATTTGATTATTGGAAAAATAGAATTAGTACATTTTTAAGAGGTCAAGATGCACACATGTGGTATATGTTGACACATCAATATCATACACCCACAGTAGAAGTAAATGTCATTAAAGTAGAAAAACCTTTTGAGGAATGGTCTGTAGCTAAAAGAGAACTTGATGAATTAAATGTTAGGGCTTGTAATACTTTACATTGTGCTTTATTACCTGATGATTACATGAAAATTTCTATGTTAAGTACAATAAAAGAAATATGGGATAAACTCATTATAACTTATGAAG
The DNA here is from genome assembly GCA_021442155.1 of Cymbidium sinense. NCBI lineage: Eukaryota > Viridiplantae > Streptophyta > Magnoliopsida > Asparagales > Orchidaceae > Cymbidium > Cymbidium sinense. Next base: position 79,353,975 of record CM038227.1, read on the forward strand.
GAACTAGTGAAGTTAAAGATGCTCACATAAATAGACTTGTTCATGAATATGAGTTATTTCATATGTCCCCTTCTGAATCTATTTCTGATATGTATACTAGATTCATGAAAATAATTAATACATTACATTCTCTTTGAAAAAAATATAAGAATCAAGACTTAGTCTATAAGATTCTTAGATGTCTTCCAAAAGAATGGGAAGCTAAAGTAACAGCTATTAGTGAAGCTAAGGATTTATCTACTTATCCACTTGATCAGCTTTTGGGTTCTTTGATAGCACATGAACATGTTATTTCTTAAAGGGATAAGATGGATAACTCAGCAAAAAGGGAGAAGGAGAAAGGAAAAGCCATTGCATTACAAGTTGATGATAGTGATGAGCATAACATCTCAAGCTCGGATGGTGATAGTGATGAGGTGGTCATGCAATCCAAAAGGCTTGGGAACTTGCTTAGGAAGAAGAATCAAAGGTATAAAAAATCTAAACACTATAAATTTCAAACTATGAAATTTCTTGTAGGTGAAGGGATCATTTGTTACCATTATAAAAAGCCTAGACACATAAGAGGTGATTGTCCAGAACTTGCTGAATCAAAGAAGAAAGAGATTGATGTGGAAAGAAGAAAAAATATGAAGGATAAAAAGTACCATAAGAAGAAGAAGATGGCTTTATGGGTCAATCCAGATTCAAATGAATCAAGTACTTGCTCATCCAATGAAGAGGTCAACATATGTCCTATGGAAAATGGAGAATCTGAGTTAGATTCTCAAGAGGTATGTAATGATATATCTTATGATGAATTAGATGATGCTTTTAATGATTTAGTTATTGAATATAAAAATTAAAAAGAAAATACAAAACCTTAGAAAAAATATAAAAATTTAGATATGCATTTTTGTGATTTAAAAAATGAATGTGATAATTTAAAAAGTAAAATAATTCTTTATTAAATTGTTCCTTACTTGCATGTAAACTTGAAAGAGAGAATATCTTGTTAAAAGCAAGATTAGAATTATGTTTGAAATTACAAGTTTATTATAATACTTCATCAAGAAAAACATTTAATAAAAATTATTTTCATCGTACACATCCCACTCATATACCTTATAATAATAGTGCTAAGTCATATGCAAACACTAATGTTTGGTGCAACTATTGTGAGAGAAAAGGACATATTTCATTTGATTGCTATGCACGTAAATTACAAAATACTAAGAAATCATCTTATGTATGGGTACCAAAAGGTAGAAGCACTACACAAACCACACAAGCTAGATATCTTTCTTGAAATGTTGAATGTGGACCCAAACATGTTTGGCTTCCAAAAGTTAACATGTGAGTTTCTTTTGTAGGAATGCCTTCAAAGAAAAATCAAAGAAGGCATGTGGTACTTGGACAGTGGATGTTCAAGACATATGATGGGAGATAAAGATAAATTCACAACTTTAGAATCAAGTGATGGAGGATTTGTTACATATGGCAATAATGCAAAGGGAAATATCATTGGCATTGGTTCTATTTGTAAGAATTCTATCACTTTAGATAAAGTTTTTCTAGTAGAAGGATTAAAACATAATTTAATTTCTATTAGTCAATTATGTGATAAAGGTTTGAATGTAGTATTCCATGCATCATATTGCATTATAAAAAATAATGAAAATGTGTTGTTAGTAGGAAAAAGATATAAAAATATTTATGTCATTGATTTAGATAGCTTTCATGATGTGAAATTGAATTTACTTTATTTTAAAAGCACTCATAAAGATATATGGTTATGGCATAGTAGACTATGTCATCTTAACTTGCACACACTTAATAAAATTGCCAAACTTGATTTAATAGTTGGATTGCCTAAATTAAATTTTCATTCAAACTATATTTGTAATGTATGTATTCATGCTAAGCATTAGAAGATCATTTAAAAGTAAAAATATTGTTTCTACTTCTAGACCTCTAGAATTATTGCACATGGATTTATTTGGTCCTATTAGCACCACTAACTTAGGTGGAAAAAAATTATGGTTTTGTGATTGTTGATGATTTCTCTAGATATACTTGGGTTTTATTTGTAACTTACAAGGATGATATTTTCGGTGAGTTTAGAAAGTTTTCTAAATATATTCAGAGAAAGCAAGGCCTTTTGATTAATAAGGTTCAAATTGAATATGGTGGAGAATTTGAAAATAAATTATTTGAGGATTATTGTGATGAACATGGGATTAAACATAATTTTTCTGCACCTAGAACTCCCCAACAAAATGGAGTAGAGAGAAAAAATAGAATATTAATTGAATTAAGTAGATCTATGCTTGATGAGTATAAATTGCCAAAATATTTTTGGTAAGTAGTAATGCATGTTATGTGATGAATAGATCTATTTTAGACCAATTTTGAAGAAGACACCCTATGAATTATTTTTTGGAAAGAAGCCTAAGATTGAACACTTTCATGTATTTGGATGTAAATGCTTTATTTTGAATAATGGAAAGAAAAGATCATTTAGGTAAGTTTGATTGCAAATCGATGATTGTATTTTCTTAGGATACTCTCTTTCTAGTAGAGCTTATAGAGTTTATAATAAGAAAAATGATTGTAGAAGAATCAATACATGTTATTTTTTGATGAAAATTTAATTGATCCTATTAGAAATGAAGTGATTGATGAAGAGATTGATAATTTTAAGAAAATATCTTTAGAAGATAATGTGGATGATTCATTGCTTAAAGAATGGAATATAATAAAATCTCATCCAAAGGAACTAATTATAGGAGATCCTTCAAAAGGAGTTATGACTAGAAGACATAGAGAAGTTGTAGATCATTCAACATTTTTTTTAAAAAATTTAGAAGAAGCATTAAATGATAATTTTGGATTATTGGTATGGAAGAGGAGTTGAATCAATTTGTAAGAAATGATGTTTGGGAATTAGTCCCAAGACCCCAAGATCAAAATGTCATTGGAACAAAATGGGTCTTTAGGAATAAGCTAAATGATTCAGGTTGTATTATTAGAAATAAAGCTATGTTAGTTGCACAAGGGTACACAAAAGTTGAAGGTATAGATTTTAAAGAATCTTTTGCACCCATAGCAAGACTAGAAGCTATCAGGTTACTCCTTACTTATGCTTATTTTAGGGATTTTAAACTTTTTCAAATGGATGTCAAAAGTACATTTTTGAATGGATTTATTGACCAAAATGTATTTATAGAGCAACCACCTGGATTTGAGAGCCTTGATTGTCCAAATCATGTGTATAAATTAAAGAAAGCCTTATATGGTTTAAAACAGGCTCCTCATGCTTGGTATGATAGGTTAAGTAACTTTTGATAGATCATGGATTTAGAAAGGGTAGAGTAGATACCACCTTATTCTTAAGAGCATAGATGATGATTTGATTGTGGTACAAGTGTATGTAGATGATATATTATTTGGAAGTACAAATGAATCTTTATGCCATGAGTTCTCATCTTTGATGTCTAAAGAGTTTGAAATGAGTATGATGGGAGAACTTAATTTTTTCTTAGGTCTTCAAGTGAAGCAATAAGAAAATGTCACATTCATCTGTCAAACCAAGTACACAAATCAATTGCTTGAGAGGTTTGACATAAAAAGATATAAATCTAGTAAAACTCCTATGAGCCCATCTACAAAATTAGATTTAGATGAATTAGGAAAATCTGTTGATCAAAAACTTTATAGGAGTATGATAGGTTCACTTTTATACCTTGCTGCTAGTAGACATGACATTATGTTTGCTGTTTATTTATGTACTTATTTTTAGGCCAACCCGAAAGAATCTCATTTAATAGCAGTCAAGCGTATCTTTTGGTATTTGATAGACACTACTAGGTTAGGCTTATGGTATCCTAAAAATTCTTTATCATGTGATTTGGTTGCTTATTTTGATGCTGATTTTGTAGGATGCAAAGTAGATAGAAAAAGCACATCTGGCACATATCATTTTTAGGATCATCACTTGTGTCTTGGTCATCTAGGAAACAAAATTCTGTAGCTTTATCCACTATTGAGGCTGAGTACATAGCTGTCGGTAGCTGTGTTGCTCAGGTCCTTTGGTTAAAGAAACAATTAGAAGATTTAGTATTAAGCAAGATTACATTCTAGTTCAGTGTGACAATACTAGTGCTATTAGTTTGACTAAAAATCCTATCCAGCACTCACGAACCAAGCATATAGAAATTAGACATCATTTTATTAGTGATCATGTTTTGAAAGGTCATGTTAATATTAATTTCATTAGTACCGATATACAAATTGTAGATATTTTTACAAAACCCTTACCAGAAGAACATTTTTGTACTTTAAGACGCATGCTTGGAATGTTAGATCCTAATATTTAAAATTGTTTGTAGCTTGTTCTCACTTTTTGATGTTGTCAAAAGGGGGAGAAGAGTAAAATGTTGGTTAGTATTAAGTCTATTTTATGCATACATTTAGGGGGAGCAAAGAGAATTTTTATTTCAAAAACTATGATGAAAGGTCAATTTGCACCTTCATCAAAATCAATACCCAACATTAGTTTGTCATTATCAAAAAGGGGGAGATTGTTGGCTTAATGAGCCTCATGTTTAATCCGATCAATTTTGATGATAACAAATGAATGTTTGGATGTTCTAATGAATATTTTTATGTGTTTCGGATATATCAATTGCTAATTACATATCTATTACCTCTCATAATATGTTTGAGAAAATTGCAAGAGGAGGAGAATGAAAGAGAGATCAAATTGGATAATGTGAAGCTCAAAATATAATATTTTAGGTTATATGCATTTATTCATTGGCATGAATCAATTTGCTCACAACTTAACATATTATTTTAATGAGGTTAATTTATATAAATATCTATTTAACATTCAATTATTTGTTTTACATAGCATTTGAATTGTCAAAATAACAAATGATAATGACTATTAAGTGTAATTATTTTATTTACATAATATAATTAAATATTTTAATTTAATTTGATGGTTATATGATAACTAACATATGTATGATTATATATAAATTATATCATAATATTTAAATGTCACATGTCAAAATTAACAAAAATAAATGAAATTTTGTATTTTAGCCAAAGTCATTTTATAATCAAGGAATTTATATCTGATTTCATCTCCAATGGATTCCTTGGATTTTTTTCCCTTTAATTTGATAGATCACATGACCAACATTTGATTAAAATTGAATTTATTATGACTTTTCAAACATTAGCTGATTTTAATAATGAATGCATGCTACATGCTTTCAATATATTAAGAGCCATATTTGATTATTTTTCACTTGCCCATGTGAATAGCCGAATTTTGGCTGCTTTAATTTAATATTTATTTAATATAAATTATATTTTTATTGAATATTAAATTATCACATGATAGCATGAAGTTAGAATAATATATTTTTTTGAAATAATTCAAAATGACCTTTTTGCCTATAAATAACCCTTATTCTCTCCATGAAAGCATTCCTCATTCAAAATTCAAAATCCCTCCAGCAAATCTAAGAGAAAATTTCTTAGATTTTCCTTCCAAGTGTTCTCCAAATATTGCAAGATCAAATCCTTGGTTTGGAAGCTTCAACATCTTCAACTAAGCAAGCTTTCTCAAATTACTTGAGTTTGTTTTCTTGATCTTAATCCTTTTTAGTTGTTCATGCTATTTTTGCCATCTATTTATTCTTTCCAATTTATACTTTCTGGTGGATTAGTCTTTGGACATTGTTTTTCACATCAAAGTTTCTCAATCATCTTTTTGTGAAAATCATCTTTTTGTGAAAAACTCTTGTGATAGTTTATAGGATCTATTTCAACTTGTTGAAATTTTTAACTTCCTACAAATTTCTTCTATTTTTTTTGAAATATTTCTTCATTAATATTATTTTGAAAGATCATTTATTCTTAGATCTATTTTAAAAGTATATTTTAAGCATTTTAAATTAAATTATTATGCTGAAATTATTTTTATATTTGCTAGATCTCTTTTTTAATTAAAAACTAGCCTACTTAGATCTATCATATACTCATTTAATTTAAGTATTTTGTGATCATTAGCTTTAATTGAAAGAATCTTTTTGGTTAAAATAAAACAAATTATTCCTTGTTGAAATTTAATTGTGAATTTATTTTGAAATAATTTTTATATTAGTCTACAAATTGTAATAACATAAACATCTTAGTAAGATCACTTTAAGATATTTATTTTATTATTTCTTATCAATATTAAGTGAGCATTTTATCTTGCCAAAATTTTTAAGTTGTAAGTGATCATTTGTAAGTTGTGAGATCATTTTTTTGAATGGATAGCTTGGTATATTTGTGAGAGATTTATTTTTCAAACTTATTATTTTGTATTTTTTCTTTTGTCTTTGTAAAATTTATATTGTACTCACCCCTTTGTAGGAGAGTACATATTATTGTAAGGGTTGTACTCACCCGTAGGAAAACTATTTGTAAGCTATTTTGAATTTAGTGGATTCTAGCCAGGGGTGGCTATGGGTTTTGGTTTAGTTTGGCGAACCATTTTGTGTCTATTGTCTCTCTTTACTTTATTATACTTTTATTTTTTTTGCATTAAGAATTTTATCTTGTCATTATAAAATCAAAATTTTATTTTTTACTAAAACTTAAAATTTAAGATTTAAGTTTTAAAATTTTTAATATTGCCCAATTCAATCCCCCCCCTCTTGGGTGCTATAGTGACTCACAATAGGGAGGTCTTTGAAAACATCCATTCCCTTATCAAATCCATGAAGTCAAGATTAACTACATTGAAAATGAGCTGGCTAGAATGGACAATCTTAATATGCAAGGACATAAGACTTGATTAGAGTAAATACAAGCAACCTTGTAAGGATATATTGATAAAGAAAAGGACCTTCTTAAATAAAAAGCTTCATCAAATATTTTCTTCCAAGGAGATAAAAACTCCAAATACTTTCATGACTATATTAAGAAGAGAAGAGAAATAAAATGGATAACAAAAATTAAAGGTAATAGTGGGAGATGGATTCAAAGTCAAGAAGGTATCATGGAAGATTGTATGCACTGTGTTTTCAACCTACTCAACCAGACGCATGAAGATAATATAACCATGAAGTCTGATCAGCATTTTCCTAGGACTGAAAGAGAATTGATCAACAATGAGAAGCTTGTCTCAGTACCATAGGAAGATGGAATTCTAATTGCACTCAACTCAATGGATGGCTATAAAATAGCTGGACCAGATGGTTTTACCACCCTCTTCTATCAAAAGGCATGGAACATTGTGGGTAAGGATGTCATTAATGCCATACAAAACTTCTTCAGAGGTCAGAATATCCTCCAATTCTTCTTAATATCTATTATTATTTTGATCCCTGCAGATAAAGATCATCAAACTGGGGACAAAATTAGACCCATCTAGTTAACCCCTATTATCTACAAAATCGATAGTAAGATCGTTGCAAATAGGATTCAAAGTCTACTCCCAATTCTCATCTCCTCAAACCAGGTAGCTTTTATGAAAGGTAAAAATATAACAAACAATATACTACTAGCCTAGGAACTCACTAAAGATATTGATAAAAAATCTAGAAGAGAGATTATCATTATTAAAATTGACCTCCAAAAATCCTTCAATACTATTAACTAGAGTTTCATACTTAAATATTTCAAGGAAAGAGGTTTTTTTGATGATTTTTTGCATCCTAATTCAAAGACTCTTCAGTCAAAGTCATTATAAGATTCCTATTAATGGAAAACCACATGGATTTTTTCCAAGTTAGTATGGGTGTTAAGCAAGGAGATCCACTCTCCCCTTCCCTCTTCATTTTAGCTTTGGATATACTCTGTAAGACATCAAGAAAAAAGGTAGAATCCAAGAAGGAGATTGGTTTCAAAATTCAAGTAATCGAAGGATCACACACATGGATTTTGCTAATGATATATTACTTTTCAATAATGGGAGTAAGAAATCCATCAATTCATAGGTGGCAATCATCAAGGAATTCACAATATTGTCAGGTATAAAACTTAATCTTAACAAGTGTTTGTTTGTGACAAGGAAGAGAATTAACCAAAGAAAAATCAAAAGGATTAAAGAGAAAATATGGTTCACTCATACATCATTTCCATTTAACTACCGTGACACCCAACTTTGTAAAGGAAATTTCACTTCCTCATTGTTTCATGATCTCCTTGATAAAATACAAGGCAAAATACAATCTTGGGAGAATTCCTTGCTCTCATTTGGTGGGAAGATCATGTTGGTTAGAAGCATCTTCAACTCCATTCCACTATACACTTCTCAAGTTCAACACATCCCTAAAAAATTCAAAAGAGAATAGAAAGGATGCTTAATAGATTCATTTGGAGCCCTAAGAAAAATTAATCAACTTGGCCAATTGGAAGAAGTTATGTAAACCAACTTGCAATGGAGGTTTGGGACTCAAAATGCTAGAGGATAATATTAAATTCAACACAATAAAATTATGGATCATATTTATAGAAAAAATATGTTATTGGCTGAATATACGCATGATAAGTATTGCTAGCAAGCTCATCCAATGATAATCAAAGCAAGGAATTCAAATTCCTCAATTTGGAAACATATGTTATAGCATCAAGAAGAGGCTGAAGACGTGATATTTTGGGATCTAGGGGACAAAAAATAGACTTTTGGAATGATCACTGGATTGGAGATATGCTCTTTTTGGATGGAAGTTTGAAGGGAGACTAAAACACTCATAATAAATCTCAGGTTTTTAGATAGATTCACATTATGATGAACTCTAGCTAAGAGAACAACTTCCTGGACATATATGCCAAGAAATCTGCAATATACCAATGGAAAATAATAGAAAGGACAAGAGGTTGATCTAAGGTAGCAATGATTACTAAAAATATATATAGGAAATGGTGGGACACATCCAAAAAATTTCCATGGGGTAATGCAATTTGGAATTCAATAATTAAACCATTAAGCCCCTTATTTTGTTATAGATTATTTCATAGCTTCATACCAATGGATGACATCCTCAATCTTAAAGGCCTAGGAATACCTTCAATATGTCTGTTATGCAAGGAGGAAGGTTCATAAACTATAAATTTAGTACACAGATATAGAAGGTATTTACTAATCTATTCCAGATTGACATGAATTATAAGGCTTATTCTATATATGAGTTAATAGCTAGTTGGCAACCTATAGATCATTAGAAGATTAATATTAGCTGATAACCCCTCTGATTATCATATGGTTTATTTGGATGACTAGAAATGAGATTAAGCATAATGAGAGAAACATAACAATACTTATTATCACTTAGAATACAAGAACATATCTATACAAAGTAATACATAATGGAGCAGTTTAAATGTCTCATTTAGTTGGACTGATGCAATATGTAAAAATCCTAGGACCTTGTGTTGACATCACTAAACATAGATGGGATATCATTCACTGGAACAAACCGTCCCATGGCATAACCAAGTTAAACATAGATGGAAGCTTTGATCCTAAAATTGGAAATGCTAGTATTGGAAGGATTTTTAGAAGAAAGAATGGTGTGTACTTAAGTTATTTCTCCATGCCTTATGTTGCCTTGTCCACACTACATTTTGAAGTTGTAGCATACAATTTTGTACTCAAGATAGCCACTATTCACCCACTAAGGAAGTATTGGATTGAATCTAGCTCAATGACACTTATCTGTAAAATAAAGGAGAACAAAGAAGATTATATTCCTTGGTTCATCATTGTTGACCTCATTTTTGGATGAGGTTAATTTAGCAATTAGGAGAACCTAATTTGAAAAAGAATTTTCTTAATTCAATACTTAGGGCACTATGCTTAGTGACTTAGGGAATTCACCTTGGGTTGGATCTAACCTGTTTGGCTGAGGTAGGATCAACTTAAGCATCCAATATGAATCAATTCAAATAAATCAACAATCAATCGATCATCAATTCAAGATGATTAAAATTCAGATTGCATTTAATTTCAAAAATTCCCTTGAATTGATTTTTGAATTAGATCAAGTTTGAATCAATGCACTTGTTTGGACTCAAACTCCAACCCTAATCAAATGTATTCTAATATATACTCAAAATAGGCAACACACATTAGTCTAAGGCTATATGGTGATGCCATAATCATAAAAATAAAAAATAAAAAAAGAGAGGAGAAAATGGGAAGAAGAAAAATGCAAACTCTCTTCCTCCCATGTCATCCCACAACACCTCTTCTTGATAACAAGCCAAATTCCACCTTTCAAAAAAAGGTGGCTGCCTTCAACTGAAGGAAGGAAATTAGCAATCAAGAGAAAACTTCCAAGAGTTTGCCATGATCCTAGCCAACTAAGGGAAGAAAGAAAAGAGAAGAAGAGGAAGAGAGGGGAAGCTTTCGACCAAGAGTGGAAACCAAGGAAGGGAAGCTTGATTCCTCTCCCAATTCACTCCAAATTATTCCTCAGAGCTAGAGAAGATGCTCAGCACCTCTCCTCGGCCAATTCATCACCAACAAGGTGATGAATAGTGTAAAACCGAGCACCCTTTAATGGTGAAATCCAAGGGAGTGGATTTCACCTCAAATTGAAGACACACACATTCTACGGCTTGAGGCAATGTAAATTGAGCCCTCACTTGCCTTGTTTGGCAATGGAAAGCTGGAGAATGACCAAACTAAAATTTACAAGCTAAGGCTTGGCCTAGGGAGCAATTTACATGGAGAGAGCTTGATTCCATTGGCACATGATCATCTTTCGAAGAATCAAAGCTATAGGAATCATTTCGAAAGCCAATCGAGCAATGGATCAAGGTATGCCATTAATACCCCCTTCATCTCTCTTAAGCAATTCAGCTTTGGCCATTTTCAAAGAAAATGCAATCTCCAATGAGATCAAGCCGTAAGAATCATAGGATTTCCTTCAATGATCATGTGACAATTGAAATCGTGTGATTTCATTGCCTAGATCAAAAGATATTAGCAAAATAAGACATACGACTCACATCTCCTGCAGGAAATGAAGAACACAAGCTCTCCGCCATCTGATTTGTGTATTTGGATTGGACGGTCCAGATGTAAGTGGACGAGATAATTTTCTCCCTTAAGAACTGTGGAGTTGATCCGGACCATCCGATCTTTGATCGGACAATCCAGGATCATCCTGCGTAACCGCACGCGCTGATGCGACACCACACGGGATCCACGTGGACCATTGGCATGGTGCCATGCGACAACGCGTGACCGCGGACCCGCTCACTTAAAAGCTTAATTTAACTATTAAAAATTACAGAAAACTTCTAAAATTCATAGTAAATTAAACAAAAATTATAAAAATGCAAATAAAGCTCTATGGCATCTTGATGAGAGGAATCCATAGAAATTAAAATCCTCAATTTTTTGGGGTATTTTTCCCTTAATTTAGGTTTAATTGAAAAACATTAAACTCTAATAACTCTCAAATTAATAATCCAATTAATGTGAAACTTTGGGGAAATGAAATTAAGCATAAAACACACCTTAGATGAATTTTTGGGGATTTAATTCTCTGAATTTAAAGAAAATTGAAATCTCATATGGTTAACCATTAAATTAATTAAATTAATTAATCCTTAATGAAATAATTAAGGAATTTTAATTCAACGACTTTAAATCATCATAATGAACTTCAATGAACATTAAAACATCACTTAAGCTCAATTAAACCTAATAATCCTTAAATTAGCCTAATTAAGTAATTAAATGAATTAAATAATTTAATTAAATAACCTGAACTTATTTAAATCATAGTAAATCAACTAGTTAGCAAACAATTAAGAATAAACCCTCATTGAAAAGGAATTTCGGTGAAAAATTTATGAAAATTAAAACCTTTAACTAATTCTCAATATATTAGGCTTAATTTAAGTTTTAATAAAATATTTAAAACCTTAATTACTCCTTAATTCTATATCTAATCAGGATGAAACTTTGAACACATGAAATTGGCATGTAACCCCACTTGCCAGAAAATTTTCAATCCCAATTGATCTCTAGATTAGGAGTTGTTAAAATTTTGAATCCTTAGGTCAATGTTAATCAAATATTAGGTTAAGGAAATTAATTAATCTATTAAATTAAATGGTAATTCAAATCAATTTCAATCAAACATCAGAAAACTATTAAGGAACTTCTCCAAATATCTTAAGTCAATTAAAGTGATCAGATTAAATCTTAGGTTAATGAATAAAACCTTAGGTTAATAAAATTATTAATTAACTTAAACCCTAAACTTTGAATCAATAAAATTTGATGAAATTACTCATCTCTAATGAATTTAAGAATGAATGTAAAACTTAGGTCAATTGAATCAAACAAAGCAATTCAAACAAATGAAATATTTCAAATCAAATCTAAAATTTCAAAAAGAAAAGAATCGAAAACCAATCCAAACATCAATAACATCAAAAGGATTAATTAAGACACTTAAGGATCTTAGTTAGACTTTTTTTGGAAACTTCATTATGAATTAGGATGTTGAATGGAAAGAGCTCCATCCAAAAATGGAATCATTTCATTCTTCATTCTTGAAAACTTAAATATTACTTTAGCCAAATAAAGTGGACATAAAAATGGGAATTAAATCACTAAACCATTTGAATTGAAACCAAACAATAGTAAAAATTAAACAAATTCAAACTTCAAACTTAAACTTGAAATTAAAGGAGCCTAGCAAAGCCTTACCACACAAACCTCTCTTTTACACACACTAGATCATTTAGGTCATGGACTCTAGATCTAGGTTAGATTGTTCTGTAATTTTCTTTAATCTTCTGTGCTGTGCTTCACATGTTTGGGTGATGTATTACTTTAGACTGGATTCCTTGGCTTATTTGTTCGTTAGACTGGATATTCGGGCATCCTTTCTAGATTTAACACTATTTTTTGCATGGGACTATGTTAAATGGACCACTGTAATAAATAAATCATAAAATTATTGTTTGCTTGCAGGTGTTGAAAATCCCTTAACATAGTCCAAAGGATAGGTGGGCTTGGAAAGCAACTAATGTTAAGCCCGTATGTTTGTGAAATATAAACTGCTTTTGTGTGCTGTGTGCATTTCCTAAAATCTATTTTGTAGGGCTTAAGATTTCCTTTAAATTCTAAATGTAAATTTGAGCTTAGAATTAGGTTAGGATCTGTGGGATCTAGGATTAGCAAGAGCTGACCTAACCAGGAGATGGTGCAGTGGTCCCCTGAGGAGCCCGATGGATGTCCTTAAAGAAGAAGACTTTCCTAGAAAGAAGACCCATAGATCTAAACTTGAAGTTCTAGGCCAAATTGTATAAGGGCAGAACGCGGCTGCCCATCTTTGCCAGAGAACTTGGGCTTGACCTTTGAGAGCCTATGATGGACGAACACTTTCTTTTATTTTGATTTGGCCCAGAACCTTTTTCTAATTGCATGCCTTAGGCATAAATTCCATTCTTATAACCTAAATGAATCTTGAATCAAAATTCATAAAATCTAAAAAAATATGCATTAGTTAGATGCATCCTCATATTCTACATGATCCTAGTAATTAAGGAGTGAGTCTAGGTTCATAGATTTCTTTCCTAAAAATGCAATAGCTCAGCCATCTTACATTCATGTGACTTGACATCATGAATTTAAAATGTGCATAGGTGGTGTTAGCTGGGAGCCTTCTCTAGGCAAGTTGTAAGTTCAGAGGAGTTAGAAATAGGTTAGTTCTCTCAAGTGAAGAGCGACCCAAAATAGAACTAGGTCGACATATGTCGGCGCAGAACTAGGTTTTAAAGCATCCTTTTTAGGAATAAGTCTTCAATGCTAGGCATTTCTGTAGTGTTGTACTGCTAGAATCTAAGCCTTAGATTTCTAAAAAAAAGACAACTCAAAATATAAAAACTAAATCCCAAATTTGAAGCTCAATCATAGGATAGTTACAATGTCTGGTTGGTATCCCAATATCAATAGGCATTTCCTATTTTTCCCATTTGACTCTTAAAAATAACTCTCTCTAATTTAGACCTCTCCTAATTGAATTTCTTATAAATCGATCCTTTGAAAGCTACATAGTAGTTTTTAGGAATAACCACTTATTTCTTTAATCGAGAGTATTCTTAGGAAGAGACCCTTCCTAAGATGTAATTATTTATAGAGGCTTGTCTTTATAGGGAACCATGATCTCAGGATAAAATAAACCCTGTTCTACTATTCCATGTAGTTCCGGGGAAAATACTCTGGTACACGAAAGACCTATTAGCCTTAGGACTCTTTTATTGAAATGATTGAATCCATTATAGGAGAGCATGTTTATCTTTCGAGATAATATGTTTACTCCTTAATGTCATAATTGGTCATCTAAATAAAATATTCCTAAACTCTATGTGTTGTCATTTCTTTTCTCTATTACAGAGAAAACACCAATAATCATCAGTGATATTAAAGCCTTGTAGAAACCTCTTATATTCCTTGGTTCATCATCAATGATATTAAAGCCTTGAGAAAATTGCTAAAAGGTTTAAATGTCTCAATCTCTCATTTGCATAGAGAGGGAAAGAAGCCTGTTGGTTTGTTAGCAAACTATGGTGCTTTCTCTCACTCCTTTTACATCTCCACAACTATGGACCCACAATAGGCTTTCTTCAAGAATAGTGACAACTTAGAGTTGCTTTACTTTAGAGCTAAACCTTTGTAATACTTTCTTCTTTTGACATTTTGGATTACTTGTATTTTACAATGATCAATGAATTTTTCTTTAAAAAGAAGTTGAATTCTCAGACTTTGACCAATCTTTGGAAAATAATTTCAGTGATGAGTGATAGGTTGACATGATCCCTACTTTTGATTTAGAATATATTACTGAAGTCAATCTCTACAAGGGGAATGTCCTACCACCTTACCTACCCCCTTCTAAGGACAAAGTCACACAAGTCATTGACTAATGTCATGAATTATTATAGAAAGATCCAATAGTTGAACCAGCAACTTCTAAGGTCAACTACAATGTCTTAGCCCATTTTAGGAAGCTATCTTTTATGCTAAGCATTTATGATTCCCTTGTTCTCTCCAAAGAATTAAGGAAATAATTAGTTCAGGCATTGCATGACCCAAAAATATGCCTGACACAGCTAGCAAAAACTTCCTTAGATGAGGCTTACTATTTTAAAGTAGTCCATGGAGTAACTTCCTCTGATCAAGATTTACTTTTGGGGACTACTGCCCATAATTGGCCTCTTTATATTTCAATGAAGATGAAAAACTATAGATTATCTAGTGTCTCGGTAGATCTTGGTGCTTTAGTTAATATCATGAACTTCAAGACATTATCATTTTTGAAGATCAATGCATAGAGACTTAGTTCTGATAAAATGATGCAAAGGTGGTTTAGTGAAATCGGAGAAAAGGCTTTGGGTTCAATCACTCTATTATTAGGAATAGAAGGGTTAAAAACTAAAGCAATATTCCATATTATCAATTCAAAGACATCTTTTAATGCTCTTTTAGGTAGGCCATGGATACATGAGTATAAAATGATTCCTTCATTACTCCACCAATCTATTAAATACACAAGGGATGGAGTGAAATATACTATAAAAGGTGATACACAATCATTTTCTATTCATGAAATTGAGCTTTATGAAGACGATACTTAATATATGCCTAAATGGCAGATGACTAAATCTATAAGATCTAACATTATTAAGCCATCAAACAATAAGAAGAAGATATCAAAATAAATGAAAAAAAAAGAAAAAAAAAGAACCTCTTATAATTTAAATTAATTTGGAATCTTGTTCTAATGAGGATTTAAATAAAAATAATGCTTTAATAAAGTTTAAGATCTCATTAGAATTAGATAGCAACGTAGAGTAGATTCAAGCATCTAAAGATGAACTTGAATAGTTCACTTATAAAAAGTTAAAAAGCTTTATGTATACTATTGACCTCATTTTTCGATGAGGTTAACATTACTTCCAATGACAATCTTGATGGCTTCTAATCCTAAATTAGAAACTCTCCTAACTAAGCACTTAGGTCATCACAATTAGTGCTATAGTGCACTTTCCTTGGATTAATTTAACTTAATGGGTTT